>OX422142.1:9064606-10264606 GCA_949129095.1 Volucella bombylans | reverse complement strand
TGTTGTTGCTGTAGTTTTCGTAACATGATGAAATTGAATTGACAATTATCATTGAATTTTTGGAGTTTTTTTTTGGATCCACATGTTGATAGAGGGCCATAGGAAGAGGGGACAACAGCTTGACCGGGTAATTATGTTAGAGTTTGGCTATTAGATGTTTGGATGCTGCTGTGGTTTTTGTTGTTGTTGTTGATGTTATTGATGGTGATGCGTTCAAATTAGCCCCATTTAATTGATTGCATAATGCAAGCTTTTTCTTCGAATTCCATTTAGCCTTCTTTCTCCTGCTCTTCCTCTTGACTTATGGTCGCTGATTTAAATTGTTTTGTCGCCCACATGGCGAGGGTCTTTGTTTGTGTGTTATTTTGTTATTAATTTTTATTTGTCGTTATCTGGAGCATTAAGGTGCAGAATTTGGCACTTTGGAGAGGTCTAGTCTATGATGCAATAAAAATAAAATTTAATCGATTAGATAATGGTTGAGTTTTCTTTGGGTTAACAATGTTATCACAGCGGTTTATGATGCCTATTTCGTAATCGATAATAGGGTTTGATCTGATTTCCGATGACAAATCGACAGGTGTATGAGTATATGAGTGTGACTTGTAAGAGAAGGAATTATTGATGGTTTTTTGTTAAGTACTTGGCATAGGAAGGCTTTAATTTCAAGAGGAGTATGAGTCTCTGTTCAGTTTATCATCAGCGCATAAATTAAAGTGGAGTGACCACTTTCGTTTTCTTTCTTTACCAAAGAGATGCATTCGATGTGATGACGTAACCATAAGAGTGCATTATTTAAACGAACTCAACGATTAAGATAAGTTTTTTTTGTGGATGGAAATTTTTTTCGTGATTTTCCAATTTCTTGGTAGGTCAATGGAAAAACAACACTTGGGTACAAGGTTCGGAGTTGCATAATACTCTCTAGTTTTCAGTTTTTCAGTTTTTTGCTCCGGAATATGGTTTTGCATCCATTCATTATCCACTGAACTGGCAAACCCATCTGTTTCGATGAACTATCAGCTAGTTTTCTCCATTTCGAGTAGGAAATGAGAAGGAGCTTTACCCATGAGCTATCTATCTGATGTAAAAATAAGAAGGAAAATGGGAAAGAAAATAACCTCTGCAAACCACAACTTAGGTTAGCAGTCAGTTATGGGGATTTCTTATGAATGTCCAGGCTCTTCTTTTAAATTTACTTTACTGCCAGCAGTGGACCTAGAACCTAGGCCATTTTCGAAAACGTCATCTGTATCAAATTGCTTTTGCAAAATGTTCTTAAACGCAAGTTGCAAAAGTCATTTGTTCGAAAACGACATTAGAAATCAAACTGCCTTTGCAGCATGTTCGATAATGCAGTGTTTGCAGGACAGATGTTCATAAACGTCATATGCGCTGCAAAAAAGCAGCCAGAAATTTGCACTGCGTAATAACATGTATTCAAGGATGATTGCTCTGTTCGAAAACGTCAAATGCTCTTGCAAGAAAAAAATCATGTAGATGACACAGATCAACGATACCAAATGACTTTTGCAGTTTGATGTTCGCAACCCGTTTTCGAAAACGGCCCTATTCAACAAAGTAAGATCGACCAAATGTCAACATGCATCCAACATTATTGTTACAGAAATTTAGTAGCATTTACACTCTACGTCACTATTCCCTAAGAAAGGCAGAGGTTTTCCTTACTTTCCGTCGATTCGGAGAAGCTGGTTGATTTTAATTAGAATGGGATCGTCTTTACCGTGATCACAATGAGAGTAGCGTGGATTCATACACATTAAACTGTTGTGTAATAGAGCTGGGACCTTACTAGAGTTCAGGCATTTACGTTTGTTTACTCTTGGATGAGAGCCTTTCAGATTTCTCCCCTTCTGTGCCCGTTCAACTATTTCGATTGCCTGTGACACCTTGAATAGTCACCTGTCGCATGCTCGTCCTAACTGCGACTTTACCAGAGTCCAGACTCTTACGTCTTGTATGAGGACCTTTCAGAGTTCTCCCCTCGTGTACCCGTCCGAACACTGCAATTTGAAGAGTTGTATCGCCAACAGTGCCACCTTGAATAGTCAGCTGTCGCATGCTCATACATGGAACTGGAGGGGTCAGGTTCACATTGTAAATTGACTAGTGGAGCCCAGTCAATTGCTTTTGCCAACTGTGATCGAAAAGACACTGGAGTTCCTGGTTGCTTTAGCAATCTTGCATTTCTTCATCATTTCGGATATGAACCTGTCACAAATACCATTTTCTTGAGAGTGGAAAAGGAAACGCTGTAAATGTAATAAGTCGCTTCGATCCAGATCACCACACCAAACAATGATCGCAAAAGCAACGAATGTATCTTAGTTAATCAAGCTTAAAACAAGCGAGAATCCAACAGCAGATTAAGGACAGAATAGCACTTTCTTATTAGGTAGCGACAATGGAAGTAAAAATATATGTAATTGCGAGTCAATCCCTACCAACTACCATTGGTTCTGCAAGAGATAAATAAATCATGATTGGCCAAGATGGCCTTCAGCCACTACGTTGACTTATTCATTGCATAGTCATACTTGTTAAACTAACTCGACATCAACCTCCTCACTATCGTTGCAAAGTGATCCTTCTGAAATTCATTCTCAGCAATATTGAAGGTCTCTACAGATCATTAAACCATTTTTCTGTCGTTACTCTGCCAAAAGGCCACCACCAACTCCATAACTTCGAAATACTCCCATCTCAAACGAATTTCAAACCACCGTGCAATTATTCAACTCCATTTACAAGAGGCTTGCAAAGGTACGTTTGCACAACCAACTTTTCTGGTTAACATAAACGATTCTGATTCCATTGAACGATTGCATTGCAACATCAACTTTAACAAGAAAATCAAAAAAAAAAACACCACAACGGTGTCGCCTCAAGTGATGACAATTCATTAACGTCAGTTTAAAATGTGGAAAAAATAAAGAAAAAATACATATTCTTAAGCAATTTTTAGAATTTATTAAGGACAACCTAGTCATGCGCATGCATGCAGAAATAATACCACAACACAATGTACAACCGAACAACATCGTGACAATATTCCATAACCTGATTTTTTCCATAAATTTCCCTGTACCCTGTTCTGACTGTGAAACGTGTGGTAGATTAAAAAATAAAAAAATCGTGAGAACTTAAAATAATTAATTTGACGTTAGATTTTTGTTTTTTACTTCTCACTTCTTAAGACTTGTACCTGGCGTGCCGCATAAATCTACATCTATTGCTTTGATTGGAAAACCCTACCTACCATTCATAATACAACTTGTTTCTTCTTCTTTTTTGTTTTTTTTTCTTTTTGTTTAATAGACCAAGACCTAATGACTGTTGACAATTGACAGTTGACATCTGTCATCACCCTTATTACATTGTACTCAATTTGGTTTTGATTTTTCATTCTCAGGCTGGTGGTACAATTCATGCTCAGTTGGAAATCTGGAAATTAGCCTGCTGTGATAATTTCTCAAATGATTTTAACGCCAATCCGACAAATACACATAACATTGGCACAATTACTAATCCAACCACAGTCCAAACAACGTCATCCGTCACTTCGGGCATTTGGAGCTCTGATTGTATCCAAAATATCGACATGGACGTCAGCGATGGTAAGTGTTTTTGTTTCCAATTTCTTACATCATCGATAATTAAGAAAAAACTTAAAATTAACTCTAAGTACGAAGACGATTGAAAAATGACGCGCGTGCCAAAGTTGAAATTAACTGTCATCTCATGTTCGCATTGACGTATATTCATGTGTCAGATTCATTCATGAAAAAGTCCACAATCGTAAATTGGTGATGATCACAGGTGGTGCGCGATGATGCCAAGCAAATAGACTGACTTCGCACACTAAGTAAACAATTGTTCTATTTTCTGATGTAAGTTGATAAAAATAAATCTCTGGCATCTTTCAACCAAATGAGGGGGATTTAACGTATTGCGTTGGTGTTTGTCTTTTGGCGTTTTTCGAAAGAATATGTGTGTTTGGATAGGTTGATATATTCTTTGTTTGTTTTGGCGGTTTTTTTGTTTTTGTTTTTATTCGAAAGAAAAACAACAATTCTTAGAAAAACTAATTAACTAAAAAGTTGCAATGCTTCTCGGATTGAGAAAATATTTTTCATTACCTATCTTGAAAGTGAGATGGTTGAAGTTTGAAATGAACTTTGACGTTTGTATGGGAATGACAGTTTATGGGTAATTTGATGGAGATGCTGATAACAGCGACAGTTGACAGTTGGCTTTCATTTCTTGCCACTTTATGCATTTATGCATTATTGTTTAATGAATCTACAAATACCCATTAAGTATGACGTACAACATATGTTTGTAGTGTCACAACACAAGTCATGTTTCTGGAAAATCTTTGTGAAGACGTCAGGGATTGCGGTTTTTGTGATTAAATATTCAGCTAAACCATCGATTACAGTGGAAAGATATCGGAAATTATTATTGGCGCCGCCGTAACCACCGTCAACCATGCAAATCGTGAATGTTTTACGGGTAATGTACTGGCGTTTGTCAGATTTATCAACGACTTGCCGAGATAGTTAAGTGCAAATTATGATGCTATAATTTTTAGTTGGAATGAACCCATTCATTGAGGAAACTATGGTAAATTTAGAAAAAAAACAACTCTATACTTGAACATGTATCATATGAGGGGGTCAGAGCACAAGGGGTCTAAGTGCATATTTTATAAAAATGGAGATAAGTGCGTAAATGACCACATGAATGACATTATTTAGGCTTGATTGGCAGTGAGATCTATCGGGAAAGGGGATAACTATCCGTCATTTAGTAGTTTTCGTTTGAATTTATACAAGGATTTCTCAAAACTGTGCTACTGCTAGTTAGACCCCATGGGATCTGACCCCCTCATATATGATAGATAGAATTCAATGTGGATGAAGCCATTATTTCCGTCCGACCAAAGTTAGGACAGCGATCTCCAAGCTTAAGTCCAACAAATCAACCCGATGGCTTAACTACCGAGCTGTTTAAAGTAACAAGTGATGATTTAGTATGGACTATATTTACATAAACTCATCTCTAAAATCTGGGTCGACGAAAATATTCCCGACGAATGGAACCTCAGCATTATTTATCCGATCCGAACGAAGGGAGAACGCTCCTGAATTTCGCATATAAAATCCTATCTGTCGTGTTATATGAACACCAGGCCAGGAAAGCCCATATTCGACCAAATTTTCGCATCCTGGGAAAAATCCAGGATTTCCAGATCGAAACACACCAACTTTTCATCGATTTTAAGACCGCATATGACAGCATCTATAGAGGTGAACTACACAGAGCCATGTCTAGTTTTGGCATAACTGCGGTTGTGGCTCTCGAGTCAGAAACAGCAAAGCTGTCAACAAAGAAAGGCACAACATCGACGCCTAGGACCAAACGTCACGAAAAGTAGCTAAAACTTTAAGATAGCAAAGGACTTTACCTACCTACCTCGGCTCCGCTATCAACTCCGACAACGACACCAGCGCGGAAATCATGCGAAGAATCACTCTCGCTTACCCCTGCTTCTTTGGACTTAGAAGGCAATTGAGTAGTAAAGCCTTCACTCCAGCAGAAAGACACTCATCTTCCCAGTCCTGCTTTACGGCGCAGAAGCGTGGACACTGACGAAAACGGGTGAAAATGCTCTCGGGCGCTTCGAGAGATAAGTTCTTTGGGTAATTTTCGATGCCGACCTTGAAAGAAAAGCACGAATAACTCGGAAGTTGATCGACTCCAACCTAGAGGAACAACGCAGTAGAGGACGACCTCATTTTAGGTGGCATACACAGATACACAACTAACTTCGTATGCGCACTTGGAGGTAGGTGGTTAAAGATTGCGCTAGCTGGAGAGGCATGTTAGCTAAGGTCTACTCCGCACTGAAACGCCATATAAGTAAAAGACTCGACTACTTAGAAAGACCATATACGGCTTTTGTTCCCTGTTTGTTTATCCCCAAATGGTGCGCATGGTCGGATTATGTATGGTGACAAGCGAAAACTTAACACTCAAAAGGGTATGAATACTCTAAAAAGGCCGGATCGTGTGCTTAATTCTTTGGAAAGCAGGAGAGAAAAAAAGATGCTTGGGCTCAGAGGTTATTTCCCTTCAACTCTCAGTGGAGCGGTTAAATGAGTTCCGCAATTTACAAACTTTCTCCGGATTATTTTGGTCCACAAAACCTTCGCAAACATCTCCGCTTAATTCACCATTGCCGACGTAATATCAAGGTGATGCACAAGAAGTTCATACTGCACGGCAGTAGCTAAAATCAACCGTATGGTCGAGTAACGAACTACAGGCGGAGAAGGTTTCATTCAATCGATCCGTCCGTGCATCGTAGTCCAATTGTATGGCATACTTCCATTCCACAGCCTCACAGTTATATCTTGATGATGGTACCGACGACGAGGCATTTGGAACTCATGGGTCTCCGTGAAGTGAATTGAATTGAAGATTCATACAAATATGGGCCTCGTCGCTGCAAATGATTTTCCGCACGAAATTGAAGTCCACATTCAACCGCTCCAAAGTCCAGTTAACAAATACTTGACTCTGCCTAAGATCGTTCGCCTTCAGTTCCTGGAGCAATTAAATTTTATACAGGTGCCTAAGTCCCGACAGACAATCCGACAAGTGGAGGGCGCAATAAGTAATAGACTACCTCGGGTTATTCTGCACTCTCTCGTTTACTGCAGAAATATTTTCTGCAAACCTCTCGCTTTGATGACGTACGGGTGTTGTTTGATTATTTACTGAACCAATTGATTCGAATTTATACACCAGTTGAGTAAACAGGACGATTGTTGCGTACCGTAAAAATCACAAATTTTGATATATACTGTAATTCTTCATGATGATTTGAACAACATTAGTTACTATAACCTCTAAATTTGACAGCTGTGGCCTCTTTACACTCTGTCAAAGTACAAGCGCTCGTATTGCAAAATTGATTAGAACTTGTTAAGGAGTCTGCAGAAAAATCCTTGGAAACGCCTTCTTTCTTTTCTGTTCAGATATATGTATGTTAGTGAATCTGACTTTGGTGCAAATTTTTATCACTCGTTAGCAAATATGGCGGATATTCCTGTCATAGTAGGTCATCCTGTATAGTTCCTTGATCAGGTCTCAAGAAAAAACATCGTTTTCCTTACCATAGGGACTCATCTAAATACAAACCGCGCGTTTCCACTCCGGTGATCTGATCTAATCAATAATTTGAGCATTCGGATACTTTACTCACCATCTAGGTCTACTAATCTACGTCTGTACCTTCTTTTGACTGGGGAATTGTGAAGCTAAAATAGGGAATAGGGTTGCGCTCCTTACTCATGTTCGTTTAAGAGTATTCTTATTTTAAGCAATATCTAGTCCTAATCCAAATTGATTTACTAATGTTTACCTTTCTTCTTTTTATAGATGAAGACGAAGAAATGCTTCCTCCTGGCACTGTAAACACCACTCAGGCAATGGCATCTACCACCACAAGTGGAAGTCTCTCAGCAACTCCAACTCCCGCCATCAAAACTCCAACTGGACGTACTGGTGGTTCTCATATTCATCTCTGGCAATTCCTCAAGGAACTCTTAGCCACTCCTCATGTGAATGGTACAGCAATCCGTTGGATTGATCGCAGCAAGGGCGTTTTTAAAATAGAAGACTCAGTTCGTGTAGCGAAATTGTGGGGTCGCCGTAAGAATCGGCCCGCCATGAATTACGATAAACTCTCGCGTTCTATCAGGCAATACTACAAAAAGGGAATAATGAAGAAAACCGAACGTTCACAACGTTTGGTCTATCAATTCTGTCATCCGTACAGTTTGTGAAAGAAACCGGGTAATCCCCGTGTGTTAAATGTCCAACCCAAAACAGGGATGGCATTCGAAAAAAAAAGAAAAAGAAAGATACGAAGAGAAAAATATTTATTTATTTATTGAAACAAACACAAAGCAAGAACAAAATAACTTATCTAATTTATTTATTTATATATTTATACCCAAGTATACTAAAGTGTATACTTGGACAGAAAACAAAATCAAGAGATCAATTAATATTGAAAAATGTTCTACTCGTAGAGTGTGAGTGTTTGAATGAATGCGCGCGCATTTTTAGACTTAAGTTGGAATATTTTTTTTGTTTTTTAGACTAAACTTAAAGCCGTACTCTTTGGTATTTTTATCCGTTTTTGTAGGAGAAATATCAAAAGAAGTACAAGAGAAATCATCACAAAAAAAAAAAGAAAAAAAAAAGAAATGAGAACAAACCACATACAATCCACCTAAGAAGCATTGTGGGAAGTGTTTCGTTGCGTTTTTGGTAAGTTTTTCTGATCAAAGAAAAACTCACCAAACCGAACAGCACCCAACCTGGCAAATGCATGAAATCATACTTAATATTATATATTTATATATTTATTTGCTTATTATGTTGCAGGCAGTAACTGCCTATTATTTCAGAATTATTTATTTATAAAAACAAAAATGCTCTATTTTTAACAAAATAATTTAAAACAAAAAAAAGTTTATTAAACCGTACGGATTTTGTCGGAGGAGATTGTGTACAATGTACAGCTCCGTACACCTTCAGAGTCTGGCGGTTGGCTTTTTTTTGCTACGAATACCCATATATCTATGATATATAGAAGTACGTTCTATGAACACAAATTATTAGTGATCTAAGGTTTTTTTTTTGTTTTGTTTTTTTAAGAAAAAGTCTTCAGTTTTTTATAGAAGATTATTATTATGAAGAAATAAATATTTATAACGAGTTTAAAACTTGCGGTATGCTAGCTTTAAGTTTTAAGAAGAAGCAAACTTGAGCAACATGTTGCTTAAATTCTTCAAATTTTTACAAGTACTCACTTCTTTTATTATTATTATTATTATTAATTCAATTTTTATAATTGAGAAATCGTAAGCCCAATGGGCTTCATTGGAAGAATTCAGGAAGAGACCTAAAAAATGTAAACTAAAAATATTTATTTATTTATTTAAAAACAAAAACAAAAACAACAAAGACAAAGACAAAAACAAACTGAAAACAAAAACTATTTATTTCTTATATTTATTGTGAACTCAAGCAAAAGAAAACACTTTTTTTATGATTTTTTCCAATAAACCCCAATTGGAAAAAGCGACGATATTACGGATAAATACTTCTTTATTTTTTACGAACAATATCTCTTTCAAGAACAGAGAAATATATTTATTTATATATTTTTAATTTCCTTGTTAATTTCTTTCCTTTTTCCCCCAAATTAACTATTTATATATTTATGAAACGGGTGTTGGTAATTTATTCGATTACTTAAAAAAAAAATAAAAGAAAGAAAATAATTTTTTTTTTTTTTGTGTTGGGTAACGATATAACAATTAAAAAAATATTATGTAATCTTTTTTTTTATTTTCATATATTATGAATATTTAAAAAAAACAATAAGAAAGTTAAAGAAATAAATTTTAAAGAAGAATATTAATATGCAAAACATAAATGTGATTTAAGTGCCTTTTTTTTCTGAAATAATTATCTAGTTGATTGCAAAGCAAGATAAATGGAAATGTAAACATTTTACGTGAAAACTTTTGTGTTTTGAAAACATTTTTTTTAATAATTTATTTATTTATTTAATATTTAAGAAGATTGAGGTACCTCAACAGTACATTTGATTATTATAAATAAAAACTTACATTATGAATGTTAAACATTTTATCTTTTTTTAATTTAAAAGAAAAACCAATCAAAGTAAAATTCTTCGACGAGATGAAATGAAACGAAAAACAAAAAGTGAAAATGAATATATTTATTTATATAATATTTATTTTTGTATTTATTGCAATCTATTTATTTTGAATAAATATATGAAAATAATTTGCTGTCTTATTTGTTCTTCAGCATAAAAGAGTCTCTCACCTTCAGCGCAACGATCTGACTATGAGAGATTTGTATTTATTCGTTCTTCGCCTTCCTTCCTTTGTCAGTAGCTTAACCTTTCTCTTACATTTTACTAGCAGACTGTAAGAGCTTTGTCTAAATCTCATGACATCCTTTTCGATGTCTATGCTCTTTACAGAAACCAATCTGAGTCCGGACATAGAGAGCCAGGAGCTCTCTCCCTCTTATAATGTTTTTCGAAATGACGTTCTTTCTGCCTAGTGCGATGAGTTCTGCTGGCCATTAACAATAGTCTTAACTATTCTCCCACTGCTATCTCTTCTTCAGCTAAGCATGACTTTATTTAAAAAAAAATAATAACCCTCCCCAATAGATCCCTGTACATTATACCTTGTTACACTCAACCTATCGAATTATATTTCTTTAGGTGGTCCTACAGTTCGAGGCGAATCTGGGCCTCAACTAACAAGCCTCTTCAATTAATCCGACCCTTGGCTAACAGCCTAGCTGCGCATTCCAAGTCGTTAGAGATAGCATTCTAAGTAATATATACATGTGCCTAAGGTAAGGTCTTCCTATATTGCGTTGTCCCTCCGCTCTACATGTCTTAGCCATCTCAGGCTACCGGTACGCAGTTTTCTGATTAGATCGATGTCTCGTCGTACAGCGCGTATACCATACGTATTCCGACTGAACAATGATACAAGACATTTTTTCTACATAGTCTCGTTGTAACTCTACACACTTCCCCCAGCGATGCTCCCATCTCTCTAACCCGTCCAAATAGTACTTGGCGTTTTTCTCTGCAAAATAATTGTGATTGCCTCCTCATTTGACGAAAATCTCTGTCTTCCGCGCTCAGTTTTTAGATGAGGGAACAAAAAGAAGTCGCTTGGGGCTAGATCTGGTAAATAAGGCGGATGGTCAAACAGTTCAAACCGTAATTCATGGATTTTCGCCATGGCAACCACTGAGGTGTGAGACGGCGCGTTGTCTTGGTGAAATAGGATTTTCTTTTTCTGCAAATGTGGCAGTTTTTCCGCAATTTCTGCCTTCAGCTTGGCAAGTAATGATGTGTAGTATGCTCATGTAATGGTGTTTCCTTTTTGAAGATAATCGATTAAGTTAACTCCTTCACTGTTCCAAAAAACAGTCGCTATCACTTTCCCAGCCGAGAAAACAGTTTTTGCTTTTTTTGGAGCCGGCTCGCTCTTTGCAGTACACTGTTTTGAAAGAATTTTTGTTTCGGGCGTATAATGATGTATCCAAGTTTCATCTACAGTAATTAATCGGCGCCAAAACTGCGCCAACAGAGCGTTGGAAATGTTCATTCGAACACTTTTTTGGTCTAACGTAAGCAACCGCGGCAGCCAACGCGCGGACAGCATTCTCATGCCTAAATCTTGATTTAATATGTAACAAACACGTACTTTGGACATTTTCATAACCTCTACTATCTCTCTCACTTTAATTCGGCGATCGTGTAACACCATTTGGTGAACTTTAGCAATTTTATCGTCAGTGGTTGCAGTTTTTGGACGTCCCGAACGTTCATCATCTCCCAAGCTCCTACGGCAACGTTTAAATTCAGCTGCCCAAAATTTCGCTGTGGTAAATGATGGTGCGTATTGCCTTTCAAAAACAAGAATTTAATAACAACTCGATACTCAATACTTTCCATTTTCACAAAAAACACTCACATCGACTCACTCAAACGACTGTCAACTAAAAACTGCGAGTCCAAAATGACTGAAACTTCAGTAAGTAACTGTCAAAAAATGCACAACTAGCATTCACTAGTTTTTATTGACGAATGCCGCTATCTTTACGTTGCGGTCAGACAACCCTCGTATTTCGTCGTTGGATCTTCTTCTCCAAAGCCCGTCAACGCAAATGAGACCGAATATTTCAAGAAGAATTTTTCTCTCGAAACGGCCGAAGATATCTTCATCTAATTTCTATAAAGTTCATGCTTCAGCGACTTATGATCAAGGCCTTATAAAGTCTCCCTCGTTTTTCAGGGTAGGACCTTACTTAGCCCAAAGAAACAACGATTAGCAAGAGATACACCCCCATTCTGTTATACGTGCGGATCGATATTCCCTTCACCTATTCGATTCACTTTCACTTCGAATCGGTATTCTGCTATACGGGTGGTGAACTGCCTTACCGGTTTCTATTTCAAAGTTTCGAAGATTTAAACGTCTCCCCTTTGGAAACTTAAGTGTCATTTCAACTGTTTAATTTGTGTGGAAAGAAAAACAAATATGGATAGTGCAGCACTTTATTTCAATTTTGACTCGGAAACAAGAGATTCTAATCATTTTTATGCGTTACCGACAAGTGAGTGTTTCACTTCGAACGGATAGGAAGATCGGAAAACTCGTATTTGACATAAACATTCCCCCCGGCGTGTAGCAGAATAGGGGTGTTAGTCTTCGTTTTACTTCTATGGAGGTGTTGCTGACAGAATTAATATGTAGCCGATCCAATCTTTTCTTGTTGACATCATATATTTGGTCTTACCCTCATATACCGCTAAACCCATTTTGACAGCTTCCGTTTCAATATTAGCGAGCGCACCGATGACAACTTGCTGAGTTCTGCCAATTACGTCAATCCACTTTAGAAATGGATTCTCGGTGGAAGTAACCCTTCTTCTTCCCACTTCAATAAAAAGCGTTTCCTCTCTCTTCGGGCAATCTTCCTGCCTGTGCAAATGTGAACAGGCACAATCGAATAGGTGAATAGGACGTTCGATTCGCACTTATAGCAGAATAGGGGTGTTTATAAAATGATTGGCAGTTTTAAGTTGTGAAGTGAGCTGTCTTTGCTCATCACGTCAGAAGTTTTAAATCGAATTGGTTCGGTCAACCCGCTAAATTCATCTCATTCGTCTCCGACCTAGGTAATAAAATACAGTGACCTAGAAAACAAAAACAAAAAGCCACCACCACCAAATGGTTATAGAATTATTTTCTTTATTAATTATGCTACAGAGATTTGGGTTTTTTTTCGATTTTTTTTTATTTTTAATTTGTTTTTTTTTTAATTCATGGATAATGTTAACAAAGAATTAATTTAATGAAGTTTTTATTAAAAATATTGTTTTTATTATAATTCACCGTTATAATTTTTTCTATTACGGAATAGATTTTTTTTGTTTAGATCAATTAGCGCCTTCCCTCTTTCCGAGAGAAACTCATTTCCAGTTTCGTCGTATCCTTGCTGAAGTTTGGTTTTCTACTTTAACTATGTCACTTCGTTCCGTTTCTGTTTCCTTTTGGGTTTTCAATGAACAGCAAGAAAGTGGTAAATGGCAATCACATAAGACACAGAAAATAAAATTTAGTACAAATTACGAAGTACATGCACACACGCAGTTTAATTTAATTTGCTCAAATTGCTCCGACCTGATTTGGATTTGTAGCGTTGCCTGTTTGTCAGTTACATTAATTTAATTTGATTTTAATTTTGTTCTCCCTTCGTGTACCTACTCGTATATGGAAAGTGCTTATTTATTTTTCTTTTTTTTTTCTTTTCGTTAATACTTAAAGAGAGCGCATTGGCCAATTATATTTCCACATTCGTAATCCTTTTTAAAATTAGTTTACTTAGTGAGATGAAATTTTCATTTTGTGTGAGTTTAAGAAGGTTTGTCGTTTTATAATGAATGTTTTAAATTTGTGTTATTTTATATAACTATTGAAGTCTGGTGTTCAATCGTGAATGGTTTGCTTGTTGAGGTACCCAATGAGGGCTTGTAGGCGTTTTTTTATATTCTTCTGGTCGTCCAGCGTGCAGCCCAGCAAAGCTGATTCGAACTTTTTGTCCACTATAATTTCATGACCGCGACCATGTTCGGCAAATGTACCGAGGCCACCTACTTCAGATGAAGAACCGCAAGCGTTGAGGTACTGCTGACATCGTTGTCGTGAGAGGACTGGATCACCCAGGGTTATCATCATATCAATGAGCATATTTATTTGACTGAGCGAGTCTTCCTGGGATGTGTCACGGACTGTGCGCACATTCAATTCGACTGTGGAAAGACGGGAATTAACGCGCTGGATATAACATGAAATCTCTTCACGTTCAGCTGAAATAGAAATGAGAAAAATATTATTTTATCAGTCATGATGTCCTTCCATGTTTGCTTTTTGATTCAAGTGATGTACCAGGTCATATTTGTGTTCCAGATTGTTTACCACTTAATCATAAAAAAGTGTACACTTTAGCAACGATTACAAAGTAAGCTAAACTTTTTTATCAAAATTTGGGGTCAGTTACGACTATAGTACATGCGTTAACTCCAATGTTTAACCGTTGTAATCGAGCTGATAAGCGAACAATTTTCAGTATGAAAAGAAGCGAGAAAGAAGTGCATGTCTCCGTGAAGCAGCGGATTATCATTAAGTTTTTGGCCGAGGGGGGCTGAAGCAAACCGAAATTTTGCGCAGACTATAAATACAGTTCTGGGATAACACCTTGTCAAAAACTCTTGTATTTGCTTGGCACGAAGAATTTTCTGGAGGTCGTGAAAAGATTGAAAACGAGAGCCACGATCGCCGCCCAAGGACATTCAACCGGTCCGAAATCTTAAAATGGGAAATCGGCGCATAACTCTCTTCGAAGTTGTTGAGGAAATGAACATCAGTTACGGCAGTATCCAAAGGATCGTGACAGATGACTTGCGATTTCGCAAAGATTCGCTAAATGGGCTCTACGTCTGTTATCGGCGTGACCTTTTGGAATCGCTTCGTCATCTTTTATGAAACTTGGGTGCACCACTTCACACCCGAGTTGAAACAGTCGGTTAAGGAGTGGAGAAAGATTGGCGGGAAGACACCGATGAAGACAAAGACGCAGTTGTCAGCCGGAAGGGTAATGACAACAGTTTTTTTTTTTTAATCGGCAGGGCACTTTTCGCGTTGATTTTCTACACGATCGGCAGACAATTAATTTACATTTACAATATTATTGTGAATTACTGGGTGCCGCGAAATTGTCATTTCGAAGTAAAACCACCAAGCAATCGGCCAGAGTTGTTATTCTTCTGCACAACAACGCCAGTCCCCATGCGGCTAACGCTAGAATGTAAAAATTGGATGCATAAGGATGGGAACCGCTGACCATCCAGACTTATCAACTTGTGACTACCATCTTTTTGGACCCCTCAAAGAAGCGCTTGGAGGTCAGCCTTTCAACGACGATGAGGCGCTGGAAACGTTTGTGTTCTAATGGATACATGAACGTCCGAAGAGTTTGTATGATGATGGAATAAAAAATCTACCAATTCGATGGGAAAGATGTATTTTTAGGGCACTCTCCTGTAGAAAAATAATATACAGGGTGCCCCCTAATTCGGCAACGATAATTTGGGAACGTGAACGTCCGAAGAGTTTGTATGATGATGGAATAAAAAATCTACCAATTCGATGGGAAAGATGTATTTTTAGGGCACTCTCCTGTAGAAAAATAATATACAGGGTGTGTCCCCTAATTCGGCAACGATAATTTGAGAAATGGTTCCTGGGTGTATTCTATGAAAAAAATTGTTCTACCGTAAGGTCTCTATTGTGACAGCATTTATCGAGGATTTAATAAATGACTTACTTTGGTGTACCCTGACCTATGTTAACGGAAATTGCCCTGTTAGTACTATTGGTAGAAACTTCGTAAAGGACTTTATTTTTAGAAGAAATACTAGCCTTTGTAACGGTGTTCAACATTTTTTAAGGTTCATCTTTGTCCCTGAATGCATCCAATCTGTTGCACCAATTTTTGTGCCTTAACTGACATCTATTTTCTGCAAGAATAACCTTCTGAAATTAATTTATCGTATAGTGATAGAAAACAGCTGTTTTGTTCCTTTTTTTTTTAAATGTTGTTCAAATTGGTGAATGTACTAATCTGGTGAATAGTTATGGAGAAGCTAACTTTGATCGCCTATTCAAAATAAGGCCGCTGCTGACAACTTTGAATTACCGTTTTGAAAGCACTGCTATGGCAACTAAGTCCCAATCAATTGATGAGTGCATGGTTCTTTTCAAGGGCCGATCCAGTCTCAAGCAGTATATGCCACTCAAGCCAATTAAAAGAGACTTCAAAGTGTGGGCTAGGTGTGACTCGCAAACGATGTATACACCAGCAAAAAAAAAACAGACCTGAACTGGGATTAGGAGCTTCAGTTGTACAACAGCTTTGTCACTCCCTGAAAGGCACTAATGTTCATTTAGCCTTTGAAAAATTTCGTTTCATCTTTTCAGTTGCTTCAAGACCTATACGAAAACAAAATTTATGCAACTGCAACGGTGAGGTCAAATCGAAAGGGACTCCCAAAAATCGCAGCACAAAAAAACAAAATGATGAAAAGGGAATATAAGTGGAGGATGGATACGAAACGGGTAATCTGTTATCTGCATTTCATCCGAAAACGAAGCTTGTGGTAACACGAACGCAGAAAGATGGACCTAAAGCTGAAATCCACTGTCCGTTGGCAGTTCAACAATATGCCTACCAAGCGCATGGGTGGCGTCGACCTTTTCGACCAAAAGCGAGCGTGACTTATAGCTATATATCACTCAAATCTCCAGAAAATCAGCATCAGACGCTTAGCTTTGCAATTCAATGTTCCCAGGCAAAAAATTTCGAATGTACTGCATGAAGAAAACTTTTATCCATACCACCTGTGCAAGAACTCCTTCCCAATGATTTGGAAAATTTGAGTAATCTTCACACATGGGCTGCGGACAATCCACACACTAGGGGACATCAATATTTCAGCACAAACTCAGCGTCAATCACCCCTGTTCTGCTATACGTGCGGATCGAACGTTGCCTTCACCTATTCGATTCACATTCATTTCGAATCGGTATTCTGCTATACGGCGGGCGAACTGCCTTACCGGTTTCTATTTTAAAGTTTCGAAGATTTAAACGTCACCCGTTTGGAAATTTAAATGTCATTTCAACTGTGTAATTTGTGTGGAAAGAAAAACAAATATGGATAGTGCAGCACTTTATTTCAATTTTGACTCGGAAACAAGAGATTCTAATCATTTTTATGCGTTACCGACAAGTGAGTGTTTCAATTCGAACGGATAGCAGGATCTGAAAACTCGTATTTGACATAAACATTCCCCCCGGCGTATAGCAGAATAGGGCTGAATATGTGAGCAGGTGTAATAGGAAACAAGTTAATCAACCCCTTCGAACTACCACCTGGGCTGAATTCTACAAACCATCTGGAGTTTTTGTGAAATGATTTACCAAAACAATTGAAGGACATTGGACTAGCTTCATCATATTTCCAACAGAATGGTTCTACATAGTGAGTCGGGAGGTTAAGAATTGGCTAGATGAAGAGTACGGTAAGCGTTGGATAGGAAGAAATGGATCAGTGCTTGCAATATCTCCTGATCTTACAGTATTGGTTTTTTTTTTTTTTGTATGGAGAAGAATGAAAGAACTTGTTTATTCAACCGAAATAGCAACTTTAATTGAGTTGGAAGAGCGTACGTCAGTATAAGATTGTATTGACCCATGAGCTACAGACAAAGATGGAAGAAGATCCAAATTTTCACCGGATCGCTGGTCAAGTTCCATCAGCAGGTATTGTATACGAAAAAATTTACTCATTGTCGTAATTGTCATTTGACCGTACCTCTTCCGAGATGATGCCAGTGACTTTGTTAGAGTCAATAGAGACCGCTGAAACTATTTTTTTTATGTCGATTGGCCACCCCTTTTGTGCGATTTAAGACCTTTAGACTTCTTTCTTTGGTGCTACATTAAGTCTCTGGTCTATGACCACAAGCAGCATTTAGACGACCTGAAGGGCGTATATCAGTCGAATTATGCGAAAATTGGGTCCATGGCATCTACTGCAATCGGTTCGTGGAGGACATTTGAATGATACCTTTAACACCTTTTCAGTTGGGGAGCATTTAGTGAAAAACCCGGCATATTTCTGACACTAAGATAGCAACGTTACTCTCATAAATAACTAATTTCCACTATGAGTTAATTTTCAAAAAAGTTTTATAGCAGATGAACAGCAGATTAGAGAAACTACTACTGCACATGTTGAATGTACGGTTCTTCCATTTAGAATTCTGTGCGTATACGTGTTCTGATTTTTAAAGTCGCCGTACATTTACTATAAATTCGATTCGAATTGAATATTTCAGTTTTACATTCAAAGTATCTAACTGGACTCTCAATCACAATCACAACCAACAAAAGTTGAATCCATAAAAATATGTTACACCATATTTGGAGAAGATTCATTTTGACGCCATAAAACCGTGTAAATATTTGCAGATAATTTCGCCGCCTACGAGTTGTTCTGTTCATAATGAGTAAGCTTTCGTCTCCTTATAGAGAAAGGCGATTCGGCGACAAGGTTTTTAATAGCAAAGGTGTTTAGTAGCATATCAACCAACTGGTCAAGAACAACAGCATAACAGACTACTGGGTATGAAGGTAGGATGTTTTTTTTTAGTTGTGAATACAATTATGGATAAAGTAGCAATTAACCAACAAAAGTTGGAATAACGTTTTGGCATAATTATTTACATACTAACGTACGAGTAGTATTCAAGGAACGACAAAATCTTGTTTCAGAAACGAGGCGCCAGTAGTGTCGTAAACTTAAAGTTTTACCCGTTAAAAAAACAAAAAAATACGAGAGCTGTGGTTAATATGAACTTCAAGGATGACGTCTTCGGCAATTGGGTGACACATGAGTTGTTTGAATATTAGGGAATCGTCAGTGCGAAACGACTAATGTGCTCGTTTTGCATAACAAAATTAGAACATTTCTCGGTCGTTGTGTGAGGAGCAATGAAAATATATTTTGTACGACAATTGACGATGTTCGCCGCAGTGTTTAGTGTTTACATGATGTGTCAAAGCATCACCCAAAGCTAAATATCTAAGAAAATAAGATGAATGACACGGTTTTCAGAGTTTTGTGAATACCTTAAAAACCATGACGGCCATCAGTTAAGAAGAAAAGTCCAATCCTTCTACACTATACATTGCATTAAAATATTTTGACTAATTCAATTCATGCACGAGAAAAAGTGTTCGGCAACCAATTCGATATTCTACCAGTCGTCCATCTTTAACATACACCTGGAGCTGTAATGAATATGTTACGGGCTACGGGTGAAACAAAACGTAGTCTAAACAGAAGTATCCACATGCGCACATCTCTCTAAATCAAGAAATCGTTAGTGGAGACACTTCAGCTGGTTTTGCAATGTTCAGTGAAGGCCATCGGAAAATCCGGTCCAAAAAGCAATAAAGGCTCAAATTCCAGACGTAGTTAAAAGAATCTGAAGGAAAATAATTGAATCACTCAAATGCAAAAATATCAGCACACTCTTGGCCTCTGTAATGAGGTGATCCAAAACAAAGTGTCCTGTAGAATAGTTCTAGTTCTAAAGTCCGCGAAACCTAAACATACCTTCTGAATTGATTGTGCGTGGTAACATAAAATCAAAGCAACAAAGGGAAGGCTTTTAATAAAATTAGCAACCATGGCATTCGAAATTAATTTAAAAGTACCGGAAAGGAGTCAAGGTTTGCAAAACAAGGCTCGTAACATACAATCTGAAAGCAGAAGACTGCTTTTAAAAGCATTTAAACAATGGTGCTGTGAAACGAGGAGTCTACGGAACACTTAACCACCAACGTAGACGTTGACATTTCTAAACAAATATAACAAATGTTTCAAATAAGAGGTGTAGGATTTGAAATCTTACAACTGATGCACGCAGAGTTGGCATATGGTGACAGATGTCATCTATAAATTTGGAAAATTTTCCAAAATCGTTCGCAATGATGCATAAAATTTGTGACAATTTTGCACGTACTACCTTCCGAGAGGTGAGTGTACAGCATAATCAAAAAGTTCGAAGAGAAGGGGTTCAGTACAAGATGTGAAGACTCCGAAACGTGTTCACCGAAGATGCTCAATGGCAAATATCGCCGCAGTAAAGGAAAGTGTCGAAAACGCCCCTAAAACCTCTATTCGTCACCGTTCTTAGGGACCTGACCTCTCCACACTGCACCGAATTTTGACGAAAGACTTGGCTCTGAATGCGTACGAGGCCCAATTAACGCCCAATTAATATGATGCCGGTCGACCTCCAATAGCGCCGTACGTTCTCAGATTCGGTCATAGAAAATACGACATTGATTTTTTATTTTTTATAATGAGCGCGCGCTCAAGGGGTTTGAGTACCCTTAACGTGATTGTACACATCGCGGGCAAAGGAAATTTAGGGAGGAAGAAAAGAGAGGTACCGATGTACATTGTTTTTAAATGTTTGCAAGTTATAACCACCAGGAAATACAGAGATCGGCAGGGCATTCCATAAGCGAGTTGTACGGCTTAGGAACGGCATTTATTTGTGAATATCAGACTTGAAACCGTCCAAGACAACTTGAATTGAACGTTCCGAAAGGTAATTTCTAATCCATTGAAGAAGAGAGTCGTCGATCCCAAATGCACGCATTTTCGACAAAAGAGCCTAATGCCAAACTCTGTCAAATGCCTTAGAAATATCAAGTGCAACTATCTTGCTTTCGCCAGATTGATGTACGCTTTGGTTCCACTTTTCGGTGAGACATGCCATCAGGATGATGAAAAAGCTTACGCAGTGGTTTTGCCAGCGAGGAAGAACACCTCTTCAGAAGAAGGGGAGTTATACCATCTGGACCAGCGGATTTATGTATGTTGAGATCTTTAAGTACTCTTGCTACTACACGAGTGCGAAAGTAGATTCGTCCCATTGAAGATTCGACGCACTCAAGTGTAGGCGGAGACAAAGCACAATCTGGGAGTGTTGAGCTGGCCGCAAAGTGTGCAGCAAGCAGATTGGCCTTATCCAAAGAGCTGACAGCTGGAATGTCATTGTAAATGAGCGTTGGGATGGAGGATGAGGTGGAATTTCTAATGTTTTTGACGAACGACCAAAAATTTTTACTGCCTTTGGGACATTGCAGTATTTTTTGCCTCAGTTTTTGGTCGTATTGGAATTTCACACGCTGAAGAAAGGCGTTGCAGTCATTTCTGGCTCGTTTGAACTTTTTTCGGTTTTCCTCTGTCGGGTTGGTCTTGTAGGACCGAAAAAACATTTCTCTGACCCTGACGGCCTCTTTACAGCTCGAGTCGTACCATGCCTTTTCTTTTGGTTTGATACTCTTCATCCGATGAGGAATAAAGGATCTCATTCCAAAGAGAATGGTGTCTGTAATCATATCAGCAGCGGCATCCATGTCGTTATCGAGCAAACATAACGACCAGTTAAAATTCCTAAAGAAGCTGTTAAGACCGCTCCAGTTGGCTTTCTCGTATTGCCATACGGGTCTTTTAGGAATTTTTTCTCTAACTGTGTGGTCGGTGTACGAGAAATTAGCTGATATGACACAATGGTCCGACGAGCCTAGAGGGGAGAGCACATCAATGGTGTACTTATCAGGGTGAGAAGTTAAAAACAAGTCCAGGGTGTTGGCGGTATGACTATCAACGTCTGGTATTCGCGTGGGCTCATTTACAAGCTGCGTTAGGTTGTTTTCCGCAGCGAAAATCTCAACACACCGTCCTTCGGGTGTTGTCTGTCCAGAATGTCGAAGCCACCCAGAATTGTGTATATTGAAGTCGCCCGTAATAACGATTTCAGTATGAGGATACAGGGATACAATTCTTTGAATGGAGTCAGACAGCGCATCAAACTCGTTAAAGGTTGAATTGCTGTCCAGTTTGCGGCTTCTATAAATAAAGCAGTAGTGTATAGTGTGTATATTGTATAATAGTGTATATTTTTGCAACAAAGTCGTGCTTTCGGATGAGATCCATTTCCACATTGGCGGCTGGGGAAATAAGCAAAATTGCGTTTCCGGGGCAACGAAAATTCACGAGTGATTCAACAGATGCCAACGCACCCAGAATGAGTAACGAGTATGGACCGGAGGTGTCATAAGGCGTGCTTTGTGTGCCCGGAGTTTGATGATATGGATACGGACAGCTTCTGCTTTGAACAGGATGGTGCTACGTGCCATACAAATTGCGACACAATCGGGTTATTGCACACGGAATTTCGTAGCCGCGCAATTTCTCGTTTTGGAGACTCCCTTTGGTCGCCAAGATCGTGATTCTTAACATCGTTAGACTTCTTTCTTTAGGACTATATTAAAAGAAAGGTCTACGTTAACCATCCGCAAATTCCAACTCTAAAAGTGACCATTGAAGGCGACATCGCTGAGATAGAGTACCAATTATGTGAATGATTGAAATTTTCAAGAAAAGGATAAGATTCTACAAGCAGAGCCGAGGCTCTAGAAGATAATGTGTTCCTACATCATCCTACACCTCTTGTTGAAACACTCTTTACTAACTCAACGCACCCTATCACTGGTTTAACGAACCTAAAGGATGACATATAACCATTTAAAACCGAGGAGGTTCAGAAATATAGCCTCGTTGACAGTTTCTTTTTCGCTTCGGAGGTTGGCAATCATCTTCTTTTTTTTACGACTGTTAGAATTGCTAGTATTGTAGTGTCTGTCGATCGCTGATGCTTTTCCTTCTAAAGTTCCTTGAATAATGACGTGGAATAGGTGATATTTGTGGCCCAAGTACTCTACCATTCGTCTTTTGATTTGGAATATCAGCTCTCTTCTGCATCTCATTATTTTCACGAATTCGTCATTTGTACGTGGGTGCTTACTTAAGTCTTGAGTACAACAAACAGAAACCAATATTTAACATCGAAAGTGGCTTTATTGTTTTTCAAAATATTCTCCATTAAGGTCAATACACTGTTGCACGTGTTTGAACCAATTTTCGGTGCACTTTTTCCACTCTGAACGAAGTAATTCCAACACATGCGTTTTAAACGCATCAACCACTTCAAAAGGCGTCGAGAAACGTTGACCTAGCAATTTATTTTCGATTTGGGAGAAATAAAAAGAATTCATTGGATGCCAAATCAGGGCTATACATGACCGATCAGTACGAAGTTTTGGGTGCTCAAAAAGTCACTTGTTTGCGCCGACCTGTGAAAGCTCGCATTAGTGTGTATGTATTTCTCCAAAGACTTCTGGCAAACAAAGTCGAATTCGCCATTCGACGTTGCTCTAATGGCACGGTGGCGACATGTCCGGTTTTTCCGAAGAAGCAAGCGACACGAAGTGTTTCCTGCGCGATCAATTTGTGTTGGATTTGGCTCGTCTTGAAAGACCCATACAGTCGACTGCTGTTTAGTTTCGGACTCATGTGTACAGATCCATGATTCGTCGCTTGTCAAGATCTTATAGACGTCTTTTGAAGCACCGCGATCGAATTTTTTCAACAAATTATCAAACGATGCGGAGGGTTCATTCATTTTTTTGTTGGTTCCATAGACACTATGAGGAGCGCAAGCGGGTTCTCCTGCGAGTAGTAGTGTGAGATTCTTACTCACTGAAAACACCTTCCTTCTAAATCAATGTGTTTGTTACTGCAACTTTTCAATTTTTCTATCATGAAATAAACGTGTTAAGCAGATGTCTTTCCAATGAAAGTTCCTGCATATTCCACTATTCAAATTGGTTTGATCCTTCGAAGGGCGCAGCAGACTTTTTTTTACAAAATTAGTAGGACTGGTTTAGTAATGCGTCATTTAGTATAATTTTTTGCTTTCTCAGAGGCTTTTTTTGTTTCCTCTTCAACTGCAGGGATTCCGAGATCTCTGTGCAAATCGCCATTTCTTATGTACATGGACTTTTAGCACTTGCTTGTATAAAATAATAGCATCTTGTACCTCCTTCCCAGGTATTTGGCCTCGTTTGCAAACGGAATACAGACCGAGTTCATGAAAGCGCAATACGTCAGGCCTTTGTCCATTCATTTACACTATTAAGAGCCCTTTCTAGTTAAGTTGATCTTTCTTCAATCGTTTTATATACTGATAGTTTACGACTGTCATCAGGAAACCTAGTCAAGAGGGGACCGTCCTCTTCTTAGGGTGTATAGAAGATATAAAGGCGGACCGAGAACGCTTCCTTGCGGTACGCCAGCTAAAATTTCTTCGAATTGCGAAAACTCGTTTCCGTGTCTGACGAGTAAAAGTCTATTCTCGATATACGTTGTCAATATATTATATAGGCTTAATGGCAAGATCTATTTGAATTTCAAGTGAGTGATCAAGAAATACGCCTAAGCAAATCTTTCTTTCTTCAAGTGCTTTCCCAATTACATTGGTGATTCTATGCATCGGATCAATAGTTGAATACCAGCTTCTGCAGCCAAACTGAAGGGATAAGACTTTTTTTGCCGTCAATAATCGGCATTCTTACAATTGTGAGAAGTGAAATCGGTTTGTAAGACTTCTTATCAGATAGTTACTTCCCTGATTTTAGTACCATTATGGCTTTTCACTGACTCGGAACGTATTCTAATCTGAGTGTCGCGTTTCTAATATAGCGAAGATCAGCTAATGCTTTTCTATTTCATTTTCTGGTTATTGGGTCGTCACCGGGAGCATTACTTGGTTTTAATTTATTTATTTCATTTTTGAGTTCCGTCAACGTGGCATTTGTTATTGAGTAATTGTCACGTGCTATTTCCGATGCACAATGAATAAGCGCTTGACCATCAAATGACCTAAAGGCTTCTTCCAAGTGGGCAGCAAAGTTATTCGCTTTCTTTTTATCTCCCTTCCCACATTCGTTATTACTATATTTTTTTTTAGAGGCGTAGAGGCTATAGGTCTTTTAGTGCTCTTTCCAAAGCGAATAATTGGAATATCTATCAAATGCTAAGGAGAAACAAATTGGTAAAGGTGCATGGAATGCCCTGTGAGTGATCAAATACGGCTTCTCATTTTGGGCTTTACCCGCGAATTTGAAGACTAATATGTCAACATCACGCGGGATAGTACACAGATCCAAAGCGGTCACATTTCTTATTGGGTTGTTCAAAGTCTTGCGGTTTTTTCATTTGATTTTCAGTTGCGTTTATTTATTATACGCAAGGAACGCTAATCCATGAAGTATTGGGTGTTTTGTACGATAACCTTCTGGCATCTTCAAAATATCACGTTCATAAAACTTCCTATCTTTCTCTGCAAGAAACTTTTCAAGGTGCTGTTTAATGTAGTCTTCATATACAAACATTCTACCATTCAAGGACTTTTGCTGGGAGTGAAATAATTGAAAATCTGATGGCGCAAGATCTGGTTTATACGGTGGATGTGGCAATTTTCGCCAAGTGATCAAACTTGTGTGTGCGCATTGTCATGGTGAAACACCACACCCACACAATTGATCAGCTCGGGACATTTCTGTGCGAAGGCATCACTTAATTTCTTTAGTTGCTCACAGTAGATATCGGAATTAATCGTTTTGTTCTTTGGAAGCAGCTCATAGAAGACCAATCCCACCAGATTGGCAGCATCACAGCCGTTTCTTGCTTTTCTGACGATTCATCTCGCCTACTTCAACTTACTTTTCGACTGACATTGTTGTAGACAATCCATTGTTTATCGCCATCATACGATTCAAAAATGGATCGTTTTCTTCGAGTTTGGTGAGTTGATCACAGACATTTATGCGCTTCGTCATATGAATTTCTTTAAACTCATGCGATACCCAAATATCGAGTTTCTTTGCGAAGCCAAGTGATTTCAAATGGTCATGAACGCTTCCAATGGACACTTTTGGAGCGGTAGCAAGTTCCCTAGCCGTTGAATGCTTATTTGTTTGCACAAGCGCTTTGATTTTATCGTCGTCAATTTCGGAAGGCCTACCGGAGCGATGGGAGCCTTTAACTGAAAAATCTTCATCACGATACATTTCTGACCCAGTTACTTTCTTCCATCAAAATATAGGGAAAATGCTCTTCAAAATTCTCCATGTTCGAACCACAATTGAAAGCAAAAAACAGGATTTTCATAAAATCATCTCAAAATAACGTCTACCCATCTGTGATTCTGGGTTTAAGACTACAAATTTCTGGAGAAAAGATTCAAGGTTGAAATAATGCCAGTTCAAGTAATTGAAGCCATCGAGGTTTTATCAGAAGACCAAGAAATTGACGCAACCATGGACAATCATAGAAATGAATGGACATCACAGCAAAACTTTGAAAGTATTCGAGATCTTGTATTCAACGGAGACCTCAAATTCTCTAAGTTTAGAAGCATTTAATGGGCATTATTGCTGCGTATTCTAAATGCTGACTATAAAACTTACAGAAACAATTACAAAAAAGGACAAGATATGAGAAACTTATGAATGAGTTTGTGAAGAGACCACACCTTTAAAAGGCTCCTGAAGATGACTCACTATCACAGTCGAAGCAGAGCATCTGGGAATCAATACTTTAGTTACCAAGAACTGTTTTTTGTTGTTACCGCACGCAGTGCGGGAGGATAACAGAGAAGTTCCGATGTGTGTTGGTCTTAAATGTTTGCAAAGTACAATGAGTGGGGAATAAAGAGCTCGGCACGGCATTCCATAAGAGAAGCGAGTTGTGCGGCTTAGGAAAGAAACACGATATTTTAGAGTACATCCTAAGGTGGCTTTTCCCACCCGATGAACATTCATAGCGAGACGGCTGTTACGGTTGAAAGTTGGAAGGGGCGGAATGCTACCGACAATTTCGACTGAGCACTGATGGTGGAAATAGCGATAAAACAAGGTATGGCAAGAGACGGTACGTCGGTTTTCAAGTGTGTCAATTGACAGCGCAATATTGGCATCACCTATGAGCTTTCTCGCACAGTTTCCAATCTTATCGAGCAAATGCAAAGAGGTCTTGGGGGATAGGATTAGAAATGAAAATTGTTTTTGTAGTGGTTTGAAACTCAGGTGTATTTGGCTTCGATACTCGCTCTCCAGGGGTGGGAGTCCGAATAGGACGGAGAGTTTGTTTCTTCACTCAGAGTGGATTCGAAGGTTATAATTTGCACTAGTTTTTTGTGCTTGAAGCTCTACAACAGCCAAATCTACGTGTCAGTGTTATGCCTTCGCACGCAGAATTTTTTTTGTCCAATTACACAAATCTGAAACTTGAAAATCTTGTCAATGGGTAGTATTCAAACCTTGACCCTCCGAGTGAGAAGCGATTGCTAGTAACACTACACAGTCCTTAAAAGTAGAATTCATGAAAGGGCTTACGCAGTGGTTTTGACAGCATGGAGGAACACCTCTTCAGAATATATACCATATAGACCAGGGGGTTTGTATATGTTAAGATATTTAAGTACTCGTGTTACTACACAGATCTGTCCCATTAAGACAATCCACATTCTGGATGTATTAAGCAGGCTGCAAAGTATGCAACACGCAGATTGGTCTTATCCAAAGAGTTGACACCTGGAATGTTAATAAAAATTGGTTTGGATGGAGGATGACGCAGAATCTTTGATGTTTTTGAGACAATGTAGGATTTTTTGCCTCAGTTTCTGGTCGTATATTTCACACGCTTAAGAAAGAAATTGCAATCGCTCCTGGCTCGTTTGAACTTATTTCAGTTTTACCCTGTCGTGCTGGTCTTGTAGGATCGAACAAATATTTCTCCAACCCTGACAGCCTCTTTACAGCTCAAGTCGTACCACGCCTTATCGTTTGGTTTAATACTCTTATTCCAATGAACGATAAAGGATAGTGATCATATCAGCGGCAGCATTCACGTCGTTATCGGGGAAACACAAGCCCGCGATTCTATTATTAATCTTTTCTCTAACTGCGTGGTCAATGTACGAGAAATTAGTTGATATTGCACATTGGTCCGACAAGCCTAGAGGGGATATCACATCGACCTTGTACTTATCGGTGTGGCAAGTTAATAACAAGTTGGCGGTATGACTATCAACCCCTGGTATTTGCGTGGGCTCATTTACAAGCTTGTTCCCGCAGCGAAGATCCCAACACACCATCGTTCGTGTGTTGTCTCTTCATACAGGCAGCTGTAATCAAAACAGGATGTCGTGAGTACATTCGCGTCCGTGAATTTCCTTAGGAAGCCCGCTGTTTCAATGTGCTATGACGAATATTCTGTTTTACTTTGCAAGGGAGTATCCATGCATGTGCTTTTGCAAGGGAATATAAGAAGTCCTAGTTAGTCAGAACTCCTTTCGATGTTTCAGCACCTGCTGTGACAATGCAGCTGCCATGATTACATTCTTACCCCGTCAGACCTCGGCTTGTTTTACTTTCTTCCAAACCCCATTCTGTTATTGGGGTTATTGCGTGGAAAAGTATGACACATCGGCTATACTCCAATTTCAATCTGAATTCTTGGTAGCTCATAAAGGTAAGGAATGATTCACCAAGTGGTCACCGAATACGGGTAGGTGTGAATAACTAAAAATATGGACCACGTTGGAGCGTCTACCTATTTCCCAACCAGGGAAAACGCACCCATACCTATTGCTGAATGAAATGGGCTGCCTACATAAACAAATGCTCCATCTTCTGATGGTTAACTTGTGTTGCGTTTTTTTTAATAAATAATTTCTTGGAATGAATCATTGGTTGATGAATTAAAAGTAGTACTCACATTCGCTCATTCCATGCAGAAGATCATTAGTCTTAATCAGATCAATGGACATCAGTAGAAAATCTCTCTTCTCCTGTAATCCCAGGGCATCCTTGCGGAATCTCTCCACTCTAGCATCTAACTGATCCAGCACACTGACAAACCTGCAAGGCAAAACACCAAACATTAGCAAAACACTGTCACCATTCGAAAAGAATTTAATACGCATCCAATGCACGGTTTACCTCTCGTTCAAATTAAAAGGTCTGCACAACGTGTTTGCAAACGTACGAGTAGTAGGAACAAATTATGTTTTTGTGAGTTTGTAACGAAACCAAACGGGAGAAAAAAAAGAAGAAAAAACAAACAAATCAAAAACATTGATCGCTTATACCTAGAGAATGCAAAGAATACGAATTAAGAAGAAAAAAAAAAACGTGTAACGAGTAAATCAAAAAGTTAACGACAGTGTTGTTGAGTTTTTTTTTTTTTAAACAAAAATATTGACCTGTCCACTGCACGGTCGTCAACATAGCCATAACTGGTGCCGCTTGGATCGGTTCCTCTGCGGAATGATGATGACGCCGCTGAAGCCGGTGACGACGCGGCGTCCATGCCACTCGAAGTCAAGTCCGATAAGTAGTCAAAATTCATTGATGATTCAGAATGATGCTGTTGGAATGATGGGCTATCGGAATACTCTTGCGGCGGTGGCACTGGGGCGGAATCAATTTCCATTGCTTCACTTAGATCTGGAAATCGTTGCAGTTTTGTGGAATTATTTGTTGTTGTGTTTGGTCGTACTCGCTCCACTCTGCTTGTGGTATTGTCGTTGTCGTTGTTGTCGTAATCGCTATCGTTAGCATTAACGTTGACAAATCCTGAGCGAGCTTTACCAGATCGTCTGAAGTCTTGTGACTCCAGCTTTTGGTTTTTCTTTTTTTTCTTTCGTTTACACAGACACACAAGTTACAAGTTAAAAATTTTCTACAAAACCTAGTTTTTGGTTTTGGTTTTGAGTTTAGAATAAGAAAACTGGAATAGAAGAAAAGCAAAAAAAAAAAAGCTTCTTTAGGAGAGAACTCTTCACTGGGTATTTACCTATCGATTGTCGCTAATTGACGACGACTGAGCACTAGTAGATCTGAATCGGAATCATTTATTTGCATTGGAAGGGGACACGACTCGTCGTCAGTTAGCATAGAACTACTTCGGTGAGGAGGCGGTGGCTGCGGCGACTCGCTTTGCATCGTCTGTGACGGAGTGGTCGTCAACTCCGACTCCCCATCGACTCGACGACGTTTTCTAAGCATACCGAGAAAATTGCTAAACATTTTGCGTTCTCTGTTGTGATTATTTATTTTGCGGTTTTGTATATTATTTCTTTTTATCCCTACGCCCGGTGGTTTTCCCGTTTTTTTTTTTCGTTTAACTTCTACAATTTCAAGTGCGCCACTTGATTCACTGGTATTTTTTTTGAGAAAACAATAATTGTTTTATTTTTTATTATTCAACAAAAAGCGTCGTAAACTTGTACACACGAATGAGAATGAAGAAAACCCGATTATCACGATTATCTCTTCCGTTTCGCTCTCCCGAATTCTTTGTATTTATTAGTTTTTCGATTTGCAAATAAACATATTCCTTCCGACTCAAATCTATTAATAAATGACTTTTCTTGAAGATTCTGTCACAGCTAGCAAGCCCAAGGCTATCATATAGAAATTTACCTGATTCGACCAGAAGGTTCGGTTCTTTTTTCTTCTTCTTCGTTTTTTTTATTCGTCGTCGGTCGGCCTATCGGTTGGTTTTGTCGTCAGTTGAGAGATTAAATAGAAGAGCAACTTTTTGTAATTTTTTTGGTTGCAGGTAGTTCAATCGAGACTCGCTTGAATGTGTCAGAAATGGGGAGGCGAATACGATAGAATGTCAGTCAAGTTTTCTATTCGAAATAGTAGAAGTGGGGAGGTGCATTTGACAGTTAGAAAGGGTTTTCCAGTAGATGGGTTAAATTTAAAGAATCTTTTTTTTTTGCTTATAAATAAGACGATAATATGAAGAAGCTCGGAACGAAAATATGATTTGTAAGGCAGTTAAAATTGATTAGGGGAAGCCGAAGTAATTCATGCACTCCAATATATTTATACTTTTACCTCTTTTGTTCTTTATTCATATTCCAATTCACAGTTAAAAAAAAATAAAAAAAAGATAAATGTAGGAGTCATTGCGCAGTCTTAAGAGAACTAGAAGCGAATGACCTGTCACTACTATTAACTAGAAGCTAACATGCCTCTTCAGGGCCGCTGTCACCAGTTGCACACGCGAAGATAGCTGAGGTCGTATCCCACTGCGTTGGAGCTGGTTGGGACTGGGATCCTGGTGTCCATGCACTCTAGACGACCTTCCCATCTAAGTCAGGTTATCCGAGCTTCTCTGACAAGGTCGGCATCTCTGTACAACTCGTACAGTGCGCAACAATTTATCCAACAAATTATCCGAAGATCTTTTCTCTCGAAGCATCATAGAGCATTTTCATCCGCTTTCGTCAGTGTGAACGCTTCTGTGCCGTAAATCAGGACTGGAATGATAAGTGTTTTCTATAATGTATTTTTGGTTCCACGAGAGAAGGCTGCAATACTCAATTGCCATCTAAGCCCAAAGAAACAGCGATTCGGACGAATGATATTTTGCATAAATTCCGACTTTGTTGTCGACGTTGACAGCGGAGCCGAGGTAGATGAAATCTCTAACTACCTCAAAATTTTAGCTGTTCATCGTGTCATTTTGTCATAAGCTTCGATGTTGTGTATTGACAGCATATACTTTGTTTACCTAATAATCCCATCTTTGCCGCTTCTCCTTCAATAGTCGCAAACGCTCCATTGACAGCTCGATGTGTCAAACTTTTAGAGATGATGCCTCTGGTTTTCCATATTGCGAACGATGTTGAAAAAATCTTATGACAACGCGTCGCCTTGTTTAAGTTCTTTTCGGACATTGAAGGTTTCGGTTTTGTCATTACCGACATTGAGGGAGCAATGTGCATTGTCCATAGTCGTCCTGAGTAGTCGAATGAGCTTGACAAGGATGCCAAACCTACAATCGATGACAAGATGGTGGGTATCGATTTGAGCTTCTGGTAAGTTTCTCTGGCTCAAAACCACACTTATAGGGTCTTAGGCGGTCAGATAATACGCCAGATAGGATGTTATTTGTGACGTTAAAGCGTTTCAGTAGTTTGCACAGTTCAGGTGATCTCCCTTAAGAATCGGACAAACAATACTCAGATTCCATTCGACGGACATACATTCGTCGAGTCAGATTTTGGAGATGAGTTGATGTATGCTCCGTATCCAATTATCACATGCTGTCTTGACTTGATCTTCGTGGTTACGAGATTTCATTCTCCACCTTTGCAAGTTTCTGTGTGGGCTTTACATCTCTAGCATGTTCGTTTTATTTTTGGTAAAACTTTGTTTCCTGATAGTACCTCTCTAAGGCCTCGAGCGAGCAGTTTCTTTTTTCTTCTGAGAAGTATGTATTCGTTCCTTCTTTTCTGCTAGCGAGCCCCTTTTATTCTTTTCTGTACATTCGTTTTTTTTTTAAGTTTTCCTGCTTGTCTGGGCTTCTATATTCGATGCTACCGCCGTGGGGCTACAACAAGATAATGGTTCTGAACTGTTCGAAACGTTCGGACATCCTAAAACACTGGAGGAATGCCGTTCTTCGTTCGCAATATGTTAAATTTTTACATCTATTGTTCTGAATTTCTTCATCGTATCTGAATTGCTATTACGCCTCTTGTGGGGTTGGCTAAATTTGCGGATCCTAGGCCTATTACACAGACTACCTATTTTGAGCCATCTCGTTAATTAGAGCCAAAGTTTGCTGATGTTTTTACATTTGAATGATCCAATTATTTTTCTTTACGCCTTTTCTTCGAACCTCTGCCGGAACTTGGGCCTCTATTGCATTTTGGACCTGATTTTCCGACGAGCTTTATTGAACATGGTAATTCCAGCTGATTTGCTTGGCCTGAAATTTCTCTAATATCGGTTTCTCTACATCGTTCAACATTTAAATGCGTATGGTAAAGCTGGACTGGAACGCTTACCGTATATAACAAATGCTTAAGTTAAAGCGGAAATTTCTCGCCATTTAACCCGCTCCACACTGATTCTATGTACTGATTGGTGTACTCTAATTTTAACTTCGAATTCTCCAGGTACAATATTTGCACTATGTATTTAAGTTTCGTTTTAATATCGTGGCACACATTGCGTAGCATTCAAACATAATATGTACGTCCCGGGTACGCCGCCCAAATAATATCTGCAGGAACTCTTTCGAACTCTTTTTTCAAGCCGAAAGTCATGTGAGCGTTTCCTTGAAGAATTGAATAACAAAATTAAAGCTCTCTGATGTACTTCGGATACTAGCATGTCAAACTGTGGCAACAATAATGATGAAGATAATCTGGACTGGATCAAATAAATATGCAGATTCCAAGAACACCTTGACTTAAATCCCCATAATGAAAAAGTAGATTTATGCCATGGATCTTGGTTCATGTCGGATCATACTCAAGTATGATACTCAAGTCAACAGGTTGTGTATAGATCGCTTTGTCGACTTTAAAAATGCTCTTTTGACCTCATAAATGGTAGGTCTTGCTACGAATAAGGAGACTATATGACTCAAAACTCGAAAATCGAAAGAGGCTAATACAAATGCATCGGAAAACAAACATCGTTCCGAGTTCTTTCACAGAATTTAACATTGCAGGACAGACACTCACTTTTCTTTTTCGTTTGACGTTTCTACCATGATGCATGCATATTTTCCCTAGATGTGGTAGATTCTATTATTGGTACTTAGTCTCATAGGCTTTTTAACAAATGCATTTTTCAGTACTATGTAATACACACCTTTGCAGCCGCCTAATAACAATATTCCACCCGCAAACGAACTGAGTACTCTTCAAATCCTACCCCGTATATTCACCTTCTTCATTAAATCAACTATATGTATTCTAATCCACCACAATCGTATTTTCGAACCTCCTCACTGTCAAACTGACAGCGGCCTTACCATTCCAAATTTCTTTCACACGTGCGTTTTGTTGACCGAATTTGCTTAGTCCAAGTGAATTTGGTTTTTCGTGTTTATTTAAGTTTTTCCTTAAAAAATTCCACAAAAATGGGTAAAAAGACCAAAGTTGGAAAGGCCCGCAAGGATAAGTTCTACAAATTAGCCAAGGAAACTGGTAAGATCAATTGAAATCCGTATAACAACAAGACCACTCTTGAATTTGGTTCGTTCTTTTAGGCTTCCGTTCTCGTGCTGCTTTCAAGCTCATCCAGTTAAATCGGAAATTTGGATTTCTCCAACAATCGCAAGTATGTATCGATTTGTGTGCTGTTCCTGGTGGCTGGATGCAAGTTGCCAAACAAAATATGCCCGTCTCGTCGATCGTAGTCGGCGTGGATTTGTATCCAATTCGGCCTATACCTGGTTGCATTGGTTTGATAGAAGATATTACAACGGAGAAGTGTAGGACCTCATTGACTAAAGAGTTGCAAACATGGAAAGCCGACGTTGTACTGCATGATGGTGCTCCAAATGTTGGTAAAAATTGGTTGCATGATGCCTACCAACAGATATGCTTGACTTTGAATGCGTTGAAGTTGTCAACAAATTTTCTGCGTGGTGGAGGATGGTTTGTGACGAAGGTTTTCCGTTCCAAGGATTACAATGCTCTTTTGTGGGTTTTGAAACAGCTCTTCAAGAAAGTCCATGCCACTAAGCCGAGTGCGTCTCGTAAGGAGTCCGCTGAAATCTTCGTTGTCTGTCAGGGGTACCTGGCCCCAGACAAGATCGATGCTCGTCTGTTGGACCCAAGGTATGTGTTTGAGGAGCTTGACTTAGAGGGCAAAAAGAAAAGCAGTCTTCTCCATCCAGACAAGCAGAAACGCATTAAAGCTGAAGGTTACACCGAGCAAGAGGTTGCTCTGCGTAATGACATCTCAGTGAAGGACTTTATGGAGAGTTCCAGTGGATTGGCTGCGCTACAGGGCATCGGTAGTATTGTTATTGATGATCCAGCTGTGCTGAAGCACCCAAAGACCACCACAGAAATCATAGAATGCTGCAAGGACATCAAAGTGTTGGGAAGGAAGGACATAAAGGGAATCCTCGCTTGGTGGAAGACGGTCAAAGAAGACCTCTTCAAGAAAGCTGACGTAGAAGAAACCGCTCCGATTGAGGAGGAAGCTCCACAGAAACCTCTAACCCAGGAGGAACTCAACGAGATGGACATGGAACAATTGGACAAGCTGGTCAGCACATTGGCTGAAGAGGAGAAGAAGGATTTGAAGAGGAAAAAGAAAAAGACACTCAAAGCAAAGACCAAGTTAAACGAGAAAATGAACCTGCACATGGTCATCAAAGGCGATGAAGGACCAAGAGAAGAGGGCCCAGAGGATGTCTTTGATTTGAAGCAGATCAAGACGGCCGAAGAACTGGATGAACTGCTGGACGTAGTGCCAGACTTTGATATCGAAGGTCCAGAGGTGGAACGGGAGAAGTTGCCAAAGTATAAGAAGTACGCTAAGGATGATCAGCGTCTGAATGACGATGCCCAGTACGAGAATGACAGTGAGTCGGACGTTTCTCACTCGGATCCGGAAAGTGACTACGAAAAGGATGGACTCGGTCTCAGTGATGATGAGAATGAGAAGATTGCAGGGAAGGCTGGTAAGAAATCGAAGAAAAAGAAACGTGACGAACATCCGCTCATAAAGTCCGGAGACTTCCGTGACAAAGACACTCGACGCCAGCAAAGAGTGCAGCTCTGGTTCGAAAAGGAAAACCTACAGAAAGTCGACTCTGAAGATGATGAGGAGTATGACTTGAATCAGTTGGCCAGTGAGTATAAGTCCAAAGGTGTATCAGTCCTGGGAAATGACGATGAGGAAAGAGAGAGTGCCAAGTTGCCTCTGGGAAAGAAGGCGAAGCGCAAGGCACGTCATGCCGCCGAAAAAGATTCTTCCTCAAGCGAAAGCAGTGATTCAGACGATGACGTTGAGGTTAACGGCGAGAATGCCCATGTCAACGGAGATATGAGCAAAGGTAAGTCGTACTACGTCGTTCTTTCAACACTTATTCAACCATCTTTCCATATTTTCAGAACCAAAAATGAAGAAAATCCGCCTGTCAGAGGAGGAGTTAGCCCTAGGAGCCATGATGATCAAGGGAAAGAAAACCAGACGCGACCTGATTGATGGCGCCTGGAATCGATACGCTTTCAATGATGAGAACCTTCCCCACTGGTTCGTTCAGGATGAAGGACTACATATGCGTAAACCCATTCCAGTGCCAAAGGAACTCCAAGAAGAATACGAGCGTAAGGTTCAAGAGCTGAATGTGCGACCAATCAAAAAGGTCATGGAAGCCAAGGCGAGAAAGAAGCGTCGCGCTGTTAAACGCTTAGAAAAAGCAAAGAAGAACGCCGAAAAGATTATGGACAATGCTGATGCGAGTGCGCAAGAAAAGGTGCGCCAGTTGAAGAAGATCTACAAGAAAGCCGAGGAGAAGAGGAAGGAAGTAACGTATGTCGTTGCGAGGAAGCACTTATCAGCGAAGAGAGCAAGAAGACCAGCTGGTGTGAAGGGACGTTACCGTGTTGTGGATCCCCGACAGAAGAAGGACAAGCGATCAATGAAGGCGAAGGCTAAGAGAGAAAAGAAAAGGAAGTGAATGAGTTTGTTGTAATTGATTTTTGTAAAAATATATGCGGAAGCTCCTAGTTTAAGGAAGTCTTTTGTTTTATTTCGGGAATACCATGCCCGTCCCTGAACTCAATTAAACACAGTCGTACTCAAGCAACACATTTATTATCCTATTCTATTCTGTGACACAACGCTGTCCAGCAAACGATGGCAGTGATCGAAGGCAAAGATCGGTGTTTCACTGGCGAGCCAAACTGACCGCTTAACACCAAAGAAGATCTGAGTTATCGGAAACGAGCTTAACGATATTATTTCGTTACCCTCGGCCGAAAGTCCCTTTCTAGGCAAATACCTTACCACAGCTCCGAATTTCGGCACCAGATAGTACATGGTCCCAGCAGCATCAGCGATCATCGCTTTTGGTGTTCCTATGAGGTCTCCGAGGTATTCGGCGCTTACGTGGGTTTCATTGAATCTCGTCTCTGTCAAGAAAAGTTTTCCTGTCGATTCTGCGATGAATAGCTGACTACCGAAACCAAAAGCAATGTCCTGTGGTTGCACCGGCAAGGCATGCTGGATAATATCATATTGCTGACTAGAAACAGTGACCTTCAGCCATGTGTGCCGCAGTAAATCATAGACGATAAGGTATGGTTTGTTTTTTAGCACAAAAATTGCGTATTCCTCTGTCTGACAACAATTTGGTGTCGGTCCTAGCTTCATCGTACTGATCTCGTCCCACTCAAAGTCGTGGATGTCACTGCGAAAGACCTAGAAAATTGTTGATTACGCATGAAGATCACCTTAGTAAACCGATCACTCACCTCAACATTATCTCGTATCAAGTCGTAGACGATGATCTTTGGTCGGCAAAGCTTACTTCCTCGGTCTAATAGCCACAATCGATTCAAACTGTCAATTTCAGTCAGCAATGCCTGCTGAATCAGCTTACATTCTAGAGGTCTGTCTTTTCTTGCATGAGCAAACGGATGTGGGAAGACCCTCGGAGCTAATGCAAAGAAATTCTCCGGCCAAAAGGATTCAACAAGTGTGGGATTAGAATTGTAGGTCGTTTCGATGCATAGAAATGCACGAATGTAATATGTAGACACGTGTCGTAGTCGAAACGTTCCATTCAAACCGAGTGGTGCTAAATTCCACGAATCGACGCAAAGCGGTGAAAATATCGCGAGCAAAACCAAACCACTGATCATTGCACAAAGTCAAGTGAAACACTAAGTACAGTGGCCCGCTTCGAAGCTCCGAATAGTGATTAGCCAACAGTTTTTCGGTTGCAAAGCAATTTGTTTATAAATATTTCGATGACATGGTATGGAAGCCATGATAACTGACCTTAGCCGAGGTGGTTGCATTGAGTGTTTGCTCGTGGTGCACTCGTTTATTTCTTTTTCTTTCTGTTTTTTTTTATTCGTATCGTCAAAAATAAGAAACAGTAGTTTGAAGTTTTGATGAGTTGAGGCTGGTTTTCTGGGAATTATGGGGTCGCTGTGGACCTTTGTGATTAACGAATGTGCACCCGGGCGGTAGTTGTGGTGGTCTCTTTTTCATATGGTTTCAAGGTCTTTATCTTGTAAATGGTTTGCTATTTATATGCATATGTGCATCTTTAATGTGATACTCTTTTTAGTCCAGAAAGGGCTCTCAGAAATCCTATCCTAACCCTCCACATGGATGCCACCCGGGAAATACCACCACCACAGCTGTCATGCGCTATTGCAAGACGGTGGTTAGCTAAGGGCAGAGAACAAGACTGCAAAGTTCCTAAATTCCTTAAAAGTTTAGATCATGCACCTTGTCCCCTGGCCATCGGATGACGTACCTGAGCGCATTTAATGCCTAAAACCGTGCCCAAAAATACAAGGCTGGGAGTTAAATCAGTCAGGAACGAGCTCATCCAGAGGTCTGTCGTATTCTAACCTTGCCCTGGTACATCGGCTCTCATGGGGCGGACATCCTTTCGTGGGAACAAATATCTAAGATGAACCAACAAAATAAAAACAACAAAAATACAGTCACAATTAACAAAAACGACCTTACCTGACAAGACAACAGAACCTGGAACCAGACACAGGTTCAGACTGCGAGTTTGCGAGTCGCAAACGCAGCTTCTGAAGATCGACAACCCAACACTTGGCGTTACGAGGGAGGACAACTTTTCCTCTCAGACAATCTCAGACGCAAAGGAAATTTCAAAGCTTACCAAAGGTTTCTGAGTAAGATGACGAAAAAGGATCCCAGCATTCTCAACGAACGAGATTGTGCAATAATCCGAAGACACAACAATAAGACAGTAAAGGCGTACGAACGTCTGGTAGCGCCTAAAGCTCCAGAACTTAATTCATTTGAATCAAAAGACACAGGGAAAAGATGGTGAACCCCATGGATGAAAAACAGCCCAAAGCCGTACAGTCAGACAAACCTGCATCTAACACCACTCAAAAGGTCCAGAAGAGGACAAGTCAGCTAAGCTGAACCTTCCGTCAACTTCGGGACTATTAGAGAAACGGCAGAGGTCAGGAGATAATACCAAAGGGAACAAACAGTTCTGTCTGACTTGGTCTACCATAGATCAAATTTTCAAATGGATACACTCCACCTGTTGATCGATTGAAAGCCATCACCATAAGCCGCATATGACAGCATCTATAGAGGTGAACTATACAGAGTCATGTGGAGAATGCACGCTGCTCCGTCAACGTCGGTAATATCCAAAACTGAGACTTTCAATGTCAGAAAAGGACTTGAACAATCTTTTCAACATCGTTCTAGAAAGAATTGTGCGAAACTCAAAAGTCGACTCTGGAAGCCCCGTCTTTCAAAAGTTGTTGCATATGCGACTACATTGACATAATGCGAAGAACACAGCGGACTGCCAATGGAGCGCTTGTGGCTATTGAAATAGAAGCGGCAAAGCGGCGGTCAACGAAGGAAACACTTTAGACTTGATCCACGATTAGTGCACTAAAAATGGACTTTCAGTCAATCTTCTCACAACTGAGGTTATTCACCTTCCGAGAAGGAGGAAGCTGACGGGTCTGACTCATCCAGTGCTTAAAGACATCACCATCTAATTCTCCAAAGACTCTAAGTATTTGGGTGTCATCCTGGATAACAAACTTCTATGGATTAAACATGTTACGTCAAAAGCCTTTAAGGGTCTGTCGGCCTTCGGACAGTGTAAAAGAGGACGATCTTTTGGATCTACACGGCTATGACCAGACCAGTTATGTATATTCTATGCGTCGGTTGTCTGGTGGAGCAAACTCTAACGAAAATACGTCATTGCTGCTTATACCAGGCTCCAAAGAGCAATCTGTATTGGCTGCATGCGGCTTTCCCAAGCACGCCTGTGTCCACTCTAGACGCATTGATGAATCTCCATCCCTTGATGTTCATATCATGGGCTGCACTCTCAAAGACATCTTTAGTTTAAAAAGGGATGGTCCTTGGTACAACACGCATTGGAGCTTTGATGACCTTGCGCGCCGACTGTCTTTTGACTCGGGTCTTAAGAACACGCCGGCAGATGCAATGGCACCAGAACTCCTGCTGCGGAAAAAATAGAAAATCTTCCTTCCCTGTGCGTGGGACTGGATCAATAAAAAAAACATCTGCGATACGGCGCTGGTATCTTTCTGGGGGCGAAAACTTTAGATTTCACTTCTTGTTAGGAAAGCTTGATATACGCAATCCTGATGGCAATGAACTATATTGTAAAGACCCGGGGGGAGGGGGGGGGGGGGGCGAATCATTTGCATCTGTAGCGACAGCCAACCTGCGCTTAGAGCCTTGTTGAAAATTCTTACGACTTAAAAGCTAGTTGAGGAATACAAGACTTCACTGTTAGTTATTGAGTCTTGTCTAGGTCCCAGATCATAATCGGATTACGGGAAATAAAATCGCCGATTAAGTTGATAAGCAAGGCTCAAAGGGGAGTTTTCCAGGACCCCAACCTACGTTAGGTCTGCCTGCATTCTCGGTTAGGGCTTTCATTGACAGTTGGGTTTCATATGAGCACAACTGCAGATGACTTTCTAGATTGCGTCGTGACAGGGCACTATACTTTTGCTAAGCATTTAAATGTGTTGACGATGACGTGATGATGAGTGACGATGACACCGCGGAGAATCCGACTTACGTTCGCATCAGGCTTCAGGTACTTGGCGTTGACGTGGTTTATGCTGGTGCTGTAAGCACTTTATCACTGAAGCGCTTACTCATCTTTCCTCGAAAGACTGAACGATTCCATTAAAAGGAGCTTACAAGGCGTGCAATGGTCTAGTTGTTTGTCTAAGTGCTCTGTTCTACCAGAAAAATAAAAATAAAAAAGGGGGACTTACAGCATCGACGCCTAGGACGAAACGTCATGGTAGGTAAGTTCAACTTTGAGGTAATAGGATACTTTATCTACCTCGGCTCCGCTTTCAACTCCGACAACGACACCAGCGCTGTAACCATGCGAAGAATACAAGACACTGATCATCCCAGCCCTGGTTTACGGCACAGAAGCTGGGACACTGACGCAAGCGCTTCGGCAAGGCATTCCATAAGCGAGATGTACTGCTTAGGAAAGAATAACGATATTTCAGAGTACGTCCGAAGATGGGGTTGAGGGTGAACTGACGAGCATTCATAGCGAGACGGATGTTATCGTCGTATTGGCATCACCTATGAGCTTAAGGAAACCTAGACATTTCGCAGCATTTTTGGCGACATCGAATATGTGGTCATTCCAACGTAAATTGTCATTGACACACGTACCGAGAATGGAAAGTTTATCAGCTTCAACGATGTAAGTGCCATTCATGGATAATGGCTGGGTGTTTAAATTTTGCTTTAACGACAGCAGACAGCATTGTGTTTTGGCACCATTAAATTACACTCTGTTGATAGTTCCCCAATTGGTTATGCTGTTGATATCGGAATTTAATGAGCTTAGCATACGCTGCCGTTCTCGTACTACAGCCGAAGAGCAGGGCCGTGAGTCCGGGAACGAATATGAAAAGCAGAGAGTACTGTCATCAGTAAAGGAATATATTGGATTAGAAGTAGCAGACAAGAGATCGTTAATGAAAATTAAAAAGAGTGTCGGTGACAGAACAGAGCCCTGGGCACACCAGCATTTATTTTGTGAATATCAGACTTGAAACCGTCCAAGACAACTTGAATTGAACTTTCCGAAAGGTAGTTTCTAATCCATTGAAGAAGAGAGTCGTCGATCCCGAATGCACGCATTTTCGACAAAAGAGCCTGATGCCAAACTCTGTCGAATGCCTTAGAAATATCAAGTGCAACTATCTTGCTTTCGCCAGATTGATGTACGCTTTGGTTCCACTTTTCGGTGAGACATGCCATCAAATCACCAGTGGATCTGTTGCTACGAAAACCATATTGCCGGTCATTGAAAAGTTCTCGGATTTCGAGATATTTCATGAGCTGCGATTTATCAGTGTTTCCATGACCTTGGAAAGAAGGGACGTAAGTGCAATGGGTCTGTAGGAGGAGAGAGAAGATGATTCGCCTTTTTTAGGGACGGGCTGGACAAATGCTGTTTTCCATCTGCTCGGGAAGTGTCCTAAAGTGTAGGATTGATGAAAAATCTTACGCAGTGGTTTTGCCAGCGAGGAAGAACACCTCTTCAGAAGAAGGGGAGATATACCATCTGGACCAGCGGATTTATGTAAGTTGAGATCTTTAAGTACTCTTGCTACTACACAAGTGCGAAAGTAGATTCGTCCCATTGAAGATTCGACGCACTCAAGTGTAGGCGGAGACAAAGCACAATCTGGGAGTGTTGATCTGGCCGCAAAGTGTGCAGCAAATAGATTGGCCTTGTCCAAAGAGCTGACAGCTCGAATGTCATTGTAAATGAGCGTTGGGATGGAGGATGAGGCGGAATTTCTAATGTTTTTGACGAACGACCAAACATTTTTACTGCCTTTGGGACATTGCAGTATTTTTTGCCTTAGTTTTTGGTCGTATTGGAATTTCACACGCTGAAGAAAGGCGTTGCAGTCATTTCTGGCTCGTTTGAACTTTTTCGGTTTTCCTCTGTCGGGTTGGTCTTGAAGGACCGAAAAGACATTTCTCTAACCCTGACGGCCTCTTTACAGCTCGAGTCGTACCATGCCTTATCTTTTGGTTTGATACTCTTCATCCGATGAGGAATAAAGGATCTCATTCCAAAGAGAATGGTGTCTGTAATCATATCAGCAGCGGCATCCACGTCGTTATCGAGGAAGCATAACGACCAGTTAAAATTCCTAAAGAAGCTGTTAAGACCGCTCCAGTTGGCTTTCTCGTATTGCCATACGGGTCTTTTAGGAATTTTTTCTCTAACTGTGTGGTCGGTGTACGAGAAATTAGCTGATATGACACAATGGTCCGACGAGCCTAGAGGGGAGAGCACATCCATGGTGTACTTATCAGGGTGAGAAGTTAAAAACAAGTCCAGGGTGTATGACTATCAACGTCTGGTATTCGCGTGGGCTCATTTACAAGCTGCGTTAGGTTGTTTTCCGCAGCGAAGATCTCAACACACCGTCCTTCGGGTGTTGTCTGTCCAGAATGTCGAAGCCACCCAGAATTGTGTATATTGAAGTCGCCCGTAATAACGATTTCAGTATGAGGATACAGGGATACAATTCTTTGAATGGAGTCAGACAGCGCATCAAACTCGTTAAAGGTTGAATTGCTGTCCAGTTTGGGGCTTCTATAAATAAAGCAGTAGTGTATAATTTGCTTACGGAGATGGAATTTTAACCACATGAAGTTGAATTCCGGATTGGAACATGGATCACATTGTGGTGGAGTTTGGTAAGCTACATCACTACGCACATAAATGGCGAGACGGCGGTGAGAGAAGAATAATGGCACTAGTTCGTAGCCAGGTAGCTTCAGATTAGAATGATCTTAAGTAGTTATTTTTAAATGTTAGCGTCTTGCATGCTCTAGTGGGTGCAATGGTGAGTAATACTATATCAAAAATGCAGTTTTCTCGAAAGTACAAATACTTGGTTTAACAACTTTATCATCATTTCAAAATGTGGAGTTAAGCGCCCAGATAACAAATATGGTGGTCCAAGACGTTTTACAGGCCTGATCTTGGACGACATGTGGTTTCAACAGAATGATGAAGAGCAAGTATGTTGAGCGTGTTATCTCAAGAAATGGGCCAGTCGATTGGCCGCCTCGTTCGTGCGATCTAACGCCGCTTGACTATTTTCTGTGGGGCTACGTTAAGTCATTGGTTTATGCCAACACGCCGACGACGTTGGAAGAGCTCAGAGCCAACATTGAACGCGAAATAGCGGCCGAAATGTGTGGCCGAGTCGTTGAAAATTGGTTCAACGAATCGACCGCTGCTGCGGCCATATGAGCGAAGTCGAGTTCCATTCATAAATGTTTTGATTGTACTTCAAGCCGGAATATTGAAATATCTCAAATGGTTTCCGTCTTATTTAAAAAAAAGTTGTCAAGTCCTTATTGGAAAACCCTATACATTTTGTTCATACAAATTATTCAGAACTTGAAGTTCGAAGTAAAAACAGGCACTTAAAAATTGGTGAGATTTTTTCCTTCGTCGTGCAATATCTATGTAAACTATAGCATCTGTGATTGTACTAAATTTCGTTAAACTTGGCGCCTACGAATATCGAGCCGCCATATTTATTGTATTTAATGATTGTTAGCTTTCGTTAAAATTTATACCAATTGAATTGTATAAAAAGTAATAAACGCTCAGTTTGCGCCTCTTTTCTCTTGTTCACGCTTGGTTTTTGATTTCGTCGTCTGTCATCTGTCCTCTCGCTGTGGAAGAAATTGTAAAAAATATAGTACACCCGGAAAGACCCACAGAATCCATAACCCCCTAATTCCAATTCATTTTTGATGTGAATTTTCCTACAAAAATAAAGTAAATTTTTACATCAAAGCTGTCAGACTCGCTGATTGTACAGAAGGCAAAGACTCTTCAAGAGTCTAGAGCACCTAGTTAAGTTTGTTTTTCTTTAAATTTTTTTTTAAATAAAACGCAAACCATTTGAGATACTCGTATTTCAAAAACTTTATTATCGGCTTGAAGTACAATCAAAACATTTATGAATGGAACTGGACATCGTTCATATGGCAACCACGGGCACGTTTGCAGCGGTCGATTCGTTGGACCCAATTTTCAACGACTCGACCAAAAATTTCGGCCGAAACGGCCGCTATTTCGCGTTCAATGTTGGCTCTGAGCTCTTCCAACGTAGTCGGCGTGTTGGCATAAACCAATGACTTAACGTAGCCCCACAGAAAATAGTTAAGCGGCAGTAAATCGCACGAACGAGGCGGCCAATCGACTGGCCCATTTCTTGAGATAACACGCTCACCATACTTACTCTTCAATAAATTGATTGTAGCGTCTGCTGTGTGGCTTGTGGCATCATCCTGTTGAAACCAAATGTCGTCCAAGTCCATATCTTCAAATTCGCGTCAAAAATAATCGGTGATCATGGCGCGATAACGCTGACCATTCACAGTAACGTGACGATCATTATCGTCGACGAAAAAATATGGGCCAATAACGCTGCCGGTATGCAAACCGCACCAAACTGTTATTTTTTGTGGATGAAGTGGTGATTCATGAAGCACATGTGGATTTTTACCCGACCAAGAACGCATATTTTGCTTATTGACGAACCCATTGAGCCAAAAATAAGCTTCGTCACTGAAGATGATTTTGCGATGAAATTCATCATCTTAGCGCATCTTCTCCAGAACCCAATCGGAGAACGTACATCGCTTCAAATGGTCCATCGGCTTCAATTCTTGAGTCAGCTTGATCTTTTATGGGTGTAAACCAAGATCCTTAGGCAAAATACGCAATAGTCTGGTCTGAACGATGCCCAAGTCTTGAGAACGCTTGGATCGATTTGGATCGTTTGCTACGGACGCCTGAACGGCAGCGATATTTTCGACACTTCGTCCAACCCGTTGTCTCACTGACACGGCAAACTCACACAACGAATATGTAGACTCAAATTTTTGCACTAAACTTGTTATTGCCTGTCTACTAGGGCGAGAATTACGACCGAAAATTGGAGTTAAAGCTCTTAAAGTTGCAGTCACGGACTCCGAATTTCGGTAGAAAATCTGTATAATTTGTTCGTGTACTTTACCATTATGAAAATGTTGAATTTACTGAATAAATTGACAGTGACAGTTTGATGATTAGTGAAAGAGTGCGTTCACAAATTAAATTCAAATTTGTCAAGTCCCTATTAGAAATCCCTTTAGTATTACCATTGTACCCTCTAGAGGATGCAAGACGCTAACATTTAAAAATAACTACTTAAGAACTATCTGATTATATAAATTATTTTTTATTATCATTCACACCCAAAAATTACTGTGGGCTCTCGGTCTATAAGGGAACGTTGACAAAAAGGAAGGCAAAGCCTCTTCATGAGTCAAGTTAGTTTTTTTTTCGTTTTAATAAAACACCAAATATGTTCCTTTTTATATAATAATCAATATAATATATTTTTTTCTTTCATTCTTATTGCGATCACTTCTTCAATATACATAGATATAATATTTCCGCTCATCATCATAATTGCACTCTCCACTTACTTATCGTCGGCTTGCTTTTTCTCATCTGTTCTTTTAGTTTTTGTTTGTAACTTTTTATTTGTTGATTTAATAGACATTCATTGCTGGTTTCATTTCTCCTCTTCACATTGGTTTTTACTTCATATTTTGTTTTACTTTAGTATTTAAGTTTCTCATATGTTTTTTTGGTTTTTTGTTTTTGCATTAAATATATAATTTTTATTTGTTTTCTCTTATCTGAAGCCAATAAGTTGTAGGTTTTAACAATAAATTAAAAAATTTGAAAATGAAACGATAAATCAAAAATTCAATCATTCAAATCAACAACAATTAACGAAATTTAGTTGTTAAAAAATATTTTTAGTTTTTTGTTCATACATCAATCATTTTTTATTTTTTTTTGGATTTTTTGTTTTTAGCTTAAACGAAAATTGCTTTCATTTCATTGTTTCTACTTTCTTGTATTATTTTTGTTTTGTTTTTTTTTTATACACAATTTTTCCTATATGAAAACTATTTTTTATGAAAACAAACGTAAACAATTCAATTTTGCTATATTGTTTATACAATAACAAGTTGGTTTGGTTTGGTTTTTGTTTTTATTAATTGATTTGCTAAATTAATGTTTGTTGTTTGGTTTTGACGGTATTTACATATTATTACATTTTATAAATACACAAAGGCAAATAAGGAGAATGTAATAAACCTGAATAATAGTATATAGTACGTGTATATATATTTTCTCTCTATTTTCATTTATTTTCTTCTTTTGTTTTTTACAATATTAAATATGTGGGTAAATATATCACTTGTTCAGTTGTTGTTTATATGCTGATTTATTTATTTTTGTTTTTGTTTTGATAAATACATTTTATTCTAGATTTGTTTTGCTTTCTTTATAACGGTATATATATATATTTATTTATTTTATTTCATTTTCTATTTATTTAATTATTTGTCAATTGATATTTTTCCATTTCCAATAGATGGCCGTAGAGTAGATCTTCATTTGGTGATAAACCGATCATAATCCATCCGAAGATGGCACCAATACTACGTGCCATTGATAGGCTATTCCACACGCTTAGTACTTGATTGCTTTCCTGAAAGAAAAAAAATTGATAGAAAAACCAATTTAGTTTTAATTTGATCACAGGGTGAGCGTGGGCAGATTTGGGCTTACCATTTCCTCCTTGAACATTGTCACATTAGAGCTTTTGGTCAAATAGAGTTTTTCATCCATTGATTCCGCACATAGGGTGAGGATTATTGTCGCTATGTAGATCATTGCTATGATTATCCATCGAAACGATATTACTTCGGATGCATTGGAGAATTCTAAATGGCATAAGTCCATGCTGCAAACAAAAAAGGAAATTCGTAAATATTTGTTAAGTGTGTGAAGGAACATCTATCTACTATCTAGTAGTTCCTGTCAGTGCTTCTATTGTATTCTTTTCAAGAAACTGTGGCACAAAATTACAAAGAAATGTGTGCATTTATTGGTTTTCGGGTCTAAGGACTCATTTTAACAAATTTAAGGCAGTTCGCCTTAACGAAAGAGGTAATAGGCAAAACATCAAACATTATTCGCGCAACCAACTAATCGACGGCCAAACGCACATCAAAACAAAGACGGAGACATTACTTGTCAACTCGGTAAGCATAACTACATTCGACTCAAAAAATGGGTTTGGTTCCATTCTAGCTGAATTCAAAGACCTTAAGGGATTCAATACAAGGCCCGTGATGAACTACGCCACGACCACGATAACGCATCACATCGCGACGGGAGGTCCTCCAGTGTGCGCTCGCCCACGCAAGTTGGACGCGGAGAAGCTGAAGGCTGCTCAAACAGAATTTCAATACCTCTTGGAGAAGGGAATTTGTCGACCCTCCAAAAGCAACTGGGCAAGTCCTTTGCACATGGTGCGGAAAGTGAACGGAGACTGGCGACCGTGCGGCGACTACCGTCCACTCAATGCAATGATGAACCCGGATCGCTACCCAATGCCGTTGATTCAAGATTGTTCCCACATTCTGCATGGACGAACAATTTTTTCAACAATCGACTTGCAGCGAGCCTTCCACCAAATACCTATTGAGCCAGGCGATGTTCCGAAAACGGCCATTATCACCCCATTTTGCCTATTCGAGTTCGTTTATATGACATTTGGCTTCCGAAACGCTATGCAAAACTTCCAGCGTCATATCCATGAAGTGCTAAGGGGCCTTGAGGATATCTGCGTCGTTTTAGTTAACGAGAAAAAACAGCAATATAACCTTCGCCAAGTTTTCCAAAGGTTGAGCGACTACGGACTAACAATAAATGCCTCGAAGTGTGTGTTCGGAGAAAATGAAGTGCGATTCCTCGGCCATAAGATCAACAGCGAGGGCATCAAGCCGCTTGACGAGAAGGTCAAGGTGATCTAGGACTTCGATCTGCCAACAAAAGCGAGGAATCTCAAGAGATTTTTGGTAATTATAAGCTTTTATCGACGGTTCCTTTCAAACCAAGCCATACTACATACAGAGTCTCATAAAGGGAAATAGAAAAAACAATCCTGCCCAATCGTGTGGACTCCGGAAGCAGAAGCGGCATTTCAACGGTGCAAATCAGATTTGGCGAACGCTACGATTTGACTCACCCGGTCGTCAACGCACCCCTGCTCCTCAGTACAGACGCCTCAGATATCGCAGTTGGTGCTGCCCTTCACCAAATCGTCAATGGAGTGGCAAAGCTGTTGGGGTTTTTCTCCAAAAAGTTGACAGAGACACAGAAGAGGTACAGTACTCGTACATATGACCGCGAGCTCTTAGCTATTTTCATGGGGGTGAAGTACTTTCGTCATCTGGTCGGAGGGCCAGAGTTCAGCATACACACTCAAAACTCAAATTAGGCAGCTCAATTTCATTGCCCAATTCAGTACAGACATCCGGTTCGTGAAGGGAACCGACAAAAATGTCGCTGACTTATTGTCTCGAGTGGCACAGGTTTCTCAACATCCTTTTGACCTGGATACCATCGCATCCGAGCAATCAAGTGATGAAGAAATTCGAGAACTTCTCGATGCAGGTGAATTTCGTTCGCATTCGCTAACTGTCAAGCTGCTTTCTATTCCAGGAACCAAATCACAGGTCGGAGTGCGACCTATAGTATCGAAATCTTTACGGACGTCTGTAATGAATCGCTTACACGGCTTGTCACATTCTGGGGTCAAGCAACTACAAGGTTGATCTCAGAACTATACGTGTAGCCAGAAATGCGCAATGAGATTTCCGAATTTGTCAGACAGTGCGTTTCCTACCAGGAAAACAAGATGCAGAGGCACAATCATACAACGATAGCTACTTATACCTCGCTACTTGGTTGGTTCGAGCATATCAATATTGACATAGTTGGCCCTTATTGACATGCATCGATCGTTTCTCCCGATGGCCGGAGGCCTATCTATTACCAGACATCACAGCTAATACCGTAGCTAAGGCGTTGATTTCCGGATGGTTCTCAATTCGGGGTACTTCTAAGGATTTCAACTGACCTGGGAAGACAGTTCGAAAGCACCATCTTGAAGAAGTTAAAGCGTCTATTTGGGATCAAACATCATAGGATAACCTCCTATCATCCTCAAGCCAATGGGATGATTGAAAGGTGGCATCGCGTCCTCAAAACAGCTATAAGATGCTACAAAACTGAGGACTGGGTTGATGTTTTGCCCTCTGTTCTACTGGGCTTGCGTTCAACATTCAAGGTCGACATAAAGTCAACGCCAACAGAGATGCTTTATGGAACAACATTGAGGCTTCCAGGACTGAGTGAGATAAGATGGTTCGATGATGGGGTATACCAGTCCTCAACAAAAAGCACTGTCATGCTCGAAGTGCTCGGAGGTCCATAATACAGTCCTATACTCCAGCTGAAAACGCGGCTGAGGAGGAAAAGGACGATTTTTACAGAAAATTAGGCACCGCCAATAATCAAACGTCAAATGGGGACTTTCAATGCCAAGGTAGGTAGCGATAACACTATGCTGAAACACGTGATGGGCGTTCAGGGCCTTGGAGATGACAACGGTGAGCAATTTGTGGACTTCCGCAATACCGATCGCCTAATCGCTGTTTAAACATAACTCCTACCACAAGATCAACTGGGTCTCAACTGACAAGCAGCGAACATCCAACCAGACAGGTCACATTGCGACAGTCGTCGCTTTAGGAATTGTCTTCTAGACGTATGAAACAGACGGGCAGCAGGCATTGGACAAGAACGCGATCACCATCTTCGTACCTTCGTACTGCAACAGCAACCACTCAAACTTTCTCAAAACAACCAGGTTCAATACTGAGAGACTCAGGGATCCGCAAGTGCGCCAACAGTTCAGGGACCACCTTGCCTTAGAAGCAGAAGCAATCAGCAGAACAACGCAGAATAGCGTGGATAACCAATGGAATACTGTGAAAGGGCAAGCACCTATGTCGGTATAAGGCAGAAAAGTCACTCCACATGGTTCCGGATGAATTCTGGAGACGGATCGATGAGTGTACAGCAATCAAAGTTCGGATTGCACCAGTAGATAGAACCGAGCTAGAAGTCCAATATCATGTAAAGAAGAAGTAAGTGCAGTGTAGCGTCAGTACTTCAACACACTGGCTTCAAGGGCGGAAGAAGCACCAATGTGTTCACTGGTTGTCGGAACTCCGAACAACATCTAGTGAAAAGTTCAGACGGTAATCTACTGATTACCACTTAGACGATGTTGAATTCGAATGAGTTTTCCGAGGCAACAAATTCCCGAATTCACATCGGGCCTCCCAGTAAAACCGAAATACTGACAGCAATCAGGACCGTCAAGAAAATCAAGGCGGTGGGTACTGATCGTATCTCTGTCGAACTGTACCAAACCGCTCCAAATATTGTACATCGGCTGATCTACTACAGCCGCTCATATGCAGAGCGTATGATAGTGAAGAATTTTCCGCAGGAGTAGAAAATATCATCAAGCTACCAAAAAGTGGAAAACTGATGGAGTTTGGAAACTGGAGAGGTATATGCGTTCTTCCAGCCGTCCTTCTCGTAGAATCGAGAGGCTATCTGGTTGGCCTTACGCAAGACAGGCATCCCAGGAAAACTCATAGCTATAATTAAAACTACATACGAGGGTGGTAAGTGTTACGTTTTGCATAATGGTAAAATGTCTGAGGATTTTGAAGTCCAAAGTGGAGTACGTTAGGAGTGCATACTGTCACCACTATTGCGTTTGGTGGTTAACAGCGATGTACACCGTGCAGAATTGACGGAAGGCAACTGTTGAATTCGATGGACAATGACATCTTACCTTAAACACCTTGACTACTCTGACAATGTTTGCCTACTTTCACATCGGATAATGGACCACAATCTGAGGCTCAAAATAAACACAGCCGAAACGAAAGCCCTTAGCACTTCCAACTTAAAAATGCCGGATAGGAGGTTGAGGAAGTTGACAACTTTCTATACTTAGGATACACTTAGGTCTTGGCTAACCGGAGTGGTACCGAACTGGATATGTTGAGTAGAATCGGGAAGGCTGTGTTCGGAATGTTATCCAAAATCTGTAAAAGCAATGTTTTCAGCTTAGGAACGAAGGTGCGACTTGATTTATGGGTGAAGTATTTGGAAGGTGGACACCACTACCACACGCAAGCTTCAAACTTTCTGGTCTAGTTGATTGGTTCGACAATGTCTTAATCAATCAAATATTAGGACTCTTAACTTTTATTAGACGAATCATACTTTATTAAGGACATCAGCACTATACGAGGGCGGGTCAATAAGTCCGTGATTTTTTGAATTTCTGACCTCTTTACTGAAACAGCAACACTGCTCCTGTCAACAAGCATCTGTCAGTTGACTCCTGTCAAAATTTAAACTTGCTGCGTCAGTTAGTTTGTGTTTGACAGCTATTTTTATCAGACTACTCACTAATTTGAGGAGAAAATGGAAAAAAGTGAATTTCGTGTGCTTATTAAGCATTATTTCTTGCGAAAAAAAACCATTACCGAGACCAAGGCTAAGCTTGATAAATACTATGGGGACTCTGCACCATCGATTTCAATGGTAAAAAAGTGGTTTACTGAATTTCGTTGTGGCCGTACAAGCACTGAAGATGCCGAACGTCCTGGACGCCCAGTTGAGGTCTCTACACCCGAAACAATCGAAAAAATTCACGATATGGTGTTGGCCGACCGAAGATTGAAAGTGCGAGAGATTGTGGAAGCCGTAGGGATCTCGCATGGCTCAGTGGTTTCAATTTTGAATGATCACTTGGGCATGAGAAAGCTTTCCGCAAGATGGGTGCCGCGTTTGCTCACAGTCGACCACAAACGCAATCGTGTAACAACTTCACAGGAAGGTTTGGCGTTGTTTAATCGCAATATGGAGGAGTTTTTGCGCCGTTTTGTAACCGTGGACGAAACATGGATCCATCACAACACACCAGAGAAAAAACAACAGTCAAAACAGTGGGTTTCTAAGGGTGAATCGGCGCCAAAGAAGGCCAAGGTGGGTTTGTCGGCCAATAAAGTTATGGCGACTGTTTTTTGGGATGCACTCGGGATAATCCACATTGACTACCTTCAAAAGGGAAGAACAATCAATGGGGAATATTATGCCAACTTATTGGACCGATTCAATGACGATTTGAAAAAAAACCGACCTCATTTGGCCAAGAAAAAAGTTCTTTTCCACCAAGACAATGAAAGGGTGCACACATGTGCAGTTGCCATGGCAAAAATCCATGAATTGGGCTATGAATTGCTCCCTCATCCACCCTACTCTCCAGATTTGGCTCCGAGCGACTACTTCTTGTTCCCAAACCTGAAGAAATGGCTTGGTGGAAAAAGATTTGACTCCAATGATGAAGTCATCTCGCAAACAAAGGCCTATTTTGAGGACCTCGACAAATCATTTTTTTTGGAAGGGATAAAAAAATTGGAGAAGCGTTGGACAAAGTGTATAGAGCTCAAGGGAGACTACGTTGAAAAATAAAATTATTTTTTTATCAAACAATCTGTGTTTTATTCCAGAAGTCACGGACTTATTGACCCGCCCTCGTATATCTAACAAGCAGACTACAATTCCCGTCGACTAAGAGAAACAAAAACCATGTCACATAACACGTTCCGGAAGAAGAGTAAAGGTTACCAAACAATATGACAGGTGAATTATTTTTCGTTAACCAGTTAACTAGAGGAGGAGTAGTGTGGCGACGTACAAATCTATTACTAGCAGCAATTCAAAAGAAAATGCTTTTGGCAACGCAGTCTGCTGACAACTGCCACCAGCGGAATTCCAGTTAGCTGTACTCAGATTCTCACCAGTCGAGTCAGGAAAATTTCAACGTTCGGTCGAGTTTTCTTTACTAGTAATAAATATTTTATAATTTGGACATAACGGAAGACTTCTTTTATTTAAATCCCTTTCCCGCATTTACCACAAGGGAAACGAACTAATTCTATGATACTAAACTGCAGTCATTAGACCACTTCTTACAAACGAAGACTAAGTGTGGTGGCAAGCAGGCACTGAAACCTCCAACCTTAACGAAAGACTAGCATGTGGCAGCACGACTGGAGCCATAGGAACGACACCGAGAGCAGAATTAGAGACGATACTCAATCTTGCATCTTCTCAATCTGCATCAAAGAATGCGATAAAATTTAGTCAATCACCAGTCCAGAAAACCACGTAGGACATCAGCACTATATATAGGGTTTTCCAATAAGGACTTGACAACTTTTTTTTAAAAATAAAACGCAAACCATTTGAGATATTTCAAAAACTTTATTATCGGCTTGAAGTACAATCAAAACATTTATGAATGGAACTCGACTTCGTTCATATGGCCACCGCGGTCGATTCGTTGGACTCAATTTTCAACGACTTGGCCACACATTTCGGCCGAAATTTCGCGTTCAATGTTGGCTCTGAGCTCTTCCAACGTCGTCGGCGTGTTGGCATAAACCAATGACTTAACGTAGCCCCAAAGAAAATAGTCAACCGGCGTCAAATCGCACGAACGAGGCGGCCAATCGATGGCCCATGTCTTGAGATAACACGCTCACCATACTTACTCTTCAATAAATCGATTGTAGCGTGTGCTGTGGCTTGTGGCATCATCCTGTTGAAACCACATGTCGTCCAAGTCCATATCTTCCAATTTGAGCCAAAAATAATCGGTGATCATGGCGCGATAACGCTGACCATTCACAGTAACGTGACGATCATTATAGTCGACGAAAAAATATGGCGCAATAACGCCGCCGGCATGCAAACCGCACCAAACACTTATTTTTTGTGGATGAAGTGGTGATCCATGAAGCTTCATCAGTGAAGATGATTTTGCGATGAAATTCATCATCTTGGCGCATCTTCTCCAGAACCCAATTGGAGAACGTACGTCGCTTCAAATGGTCCATCGGCTTCAATTCTTGAGTCAGCTTAATCTTGTATCTGTGTAAACCAAGATCCTTACGCAAAATACGCCATAATGTGGTCTGAACGATGCCCAATTCTTGAGAACGCCGTGGAATTGACTGATTTGGATCGTTTGCTACGGACGCCTGAACGGCAGCGATATTTTCGACACTTCGACCAACCCGTTGTCTCACTGACACGGCAACATCACACAACGAATATGTAGACTCAAATTTTTGCACTAAACTTGTTATTGCCTGTCTACTAGGGCGAGAATTGCGACCGAAAATTGGAGTTAACACTCTTAAAGTTGCAGTCACCGACTCCGAATTTCGGTAGAAAATTTTTATAATTTGCAGACGTTGCTCGTTCGTGTACTTTACCACGATAAAAATGTTGAGTTTACTGAATAAATTGACAGTGACAGTTTGATGATTAGTGAAAGAGTGCGTTCACAAATTAAATTCAAGGTTGTCAAGTCCCTAGTGGAAAACCCTTTACAAAACGCGTCAGAGTCTGACGAAGGTAAGAATAAGTTCCTTTTTTTAGAAGGGATTTTTCACAAATCCATGCATATTCCTAGATTATTTCGGATTGACAATGGATTAGTATGCATCTCAATTAACCTTTACCTGGTTATAGATTTTATTCATTTTGTTTAGCCTTATGTACCCAAATAATCCAATCATTTTGGTTCTTTACAAGGGATATAAAGGTCATTTACTAAAAGGATTACAAGACTTTTTCCCATATTCCCTCACCATCATATTTAATATATTATGATTACCTAAATTTATTTTGATCCTTTTACCTTATACATAAAAACAAATTGTAATAGTTGCAATTTTTCCCCCAAAAGTCTTCAACATTCAAAGCTAAAAATGTTAAAGTTCATTCGAACACTGTTATTAATCATGTTGAATTTGTTCTACTTTACTTCTTCGGAAGGAAGTTGAAGCTATGAGGAAAATGGCCAAAGGCATTTTCAACAAATTGTTTACTAATGAACAAAGTTCTTAAAGAGCTCAGTACACATTATTTGCTTCTCTCCTTTTACCATTTATTCTTTGTTATTTTTCTGATTTCATATTCAACTCTTTTTTAGTTTTAATATATATGTACAATATATGTATTCTCTTTATAAATATAATAAAATATTTTTTTCCTCTAGTAAACGAGTATACTTAGTTAAATGATGTACGTTCCACATACATTCCACACCCTATTCCTCGCTCAATTCTGAATTTATTTGAATCTGATTTTCTTCAAAAGTGTCCCTAAACAATGTACAATAGAACAACTCCTAAAAAAACCTTTACTTACCGGTCAAAAACGGACACCATACAGATAATCGCCAAACAGTAGAACGTATTCGCATATGCCTCAGCAAATGATGAGTAATGACGTATCGCACCATCAGGCCAATCTAGCGGTCTACTTGTGGCCACAAATAGCAAATGCGCCAATGCTAATCCAGCCAATACGCCATGACAGATGTTGGAAACCATTATCCAGATTCGTTGGAGGGCACAGGCTAAATGGACGCTGGTGGAGATGTCATGTCTGTAAATAAAAATTAAGTCAAAAATATCATCTAAATCGTCAGAAATGACAGCAACGAGAAGACTTGAATTCAAATAAAGTAAAACAAAATGGTAGCCCAAACCCACCATAGTTCCGTTCCCACCGCCGTTCATTTAAATAACCGACCCGGCACGGAGTCAAAACAGGACAAGAAGGAACAAAAAAAACAAATGGCAAAGACGTAGCTTGATCGATTAATCTCTGATGTGACAGGTGGGGATTTTTCGTATTTCACACTTAAATTGTATTGCGGATGCTAAAAATAGACTTTATGCCTGCGCCGCTGCTTGCTCATTTTCCCATTTTGGGCGGCTCGGAATGTGGCTGGATGAGATCCTTCTTCGGGAAGGCATCACTTTTGGGGTATGATTGACACCGGGTGGCTGTTGATTACACAAAAGGAAATTATTTCGCACCCACATCGGTTTGGAGTGGAACATACATTTTGTTTGTGTGTGTGAATACTGTGTAACGTGTAAGACCGGTCCACCCTGTATATTGTGTATGAATACTCGTCTTGCCTTGGAATTAACTTTTGTGCGTCGTCGTCGTCGTCGTCGTCTTCTGTCCTCAGTTGTGGGCGTAGGCGGCCGACTGGCTGCATAAGAATGGGAAACCTTGAATGAAACTTCTTTGAAGGAAAGATTGCCCTTTTTCTTTTATTTTTTATTTTTTCCTTGGCATTTGGGTGGTTTAAGGAATGGCATATCTTTGCTATCGGGCTTTAATGGCACTGCTACGGATATACTTTTACGTCAGAATATTTGTCTAAGTGTAGATTTTATTATGAATTAGTAAAAAAAAAAGGATGGTGTCCTCAGCCAATATACGAGTAATGAATGCTGTGTGTGTTTGGAAAATTGTGTAAATTGCTGGTGGGTAGGTTTGGTTTTTTTTTGTAATTTGTATAAAACCATTTGGGACAGGATTTGGCTATATGTACTCGTACTCGTACTCGTATATGTAGAAACTGCTTCTATGACGCAAGAACACTCATACACTTAGATATTCCAACGTTTCCATATACGAGTAGTGAGATTACTCGTACTTATTGAACATGTTTACACTGGTGGACGAGATTACTTAAAGCCACAGGTAATTTTTCTCTTTTCCTGTTTTTTTCTTCGTTTTCTGTTTCTGAAATGAGGCAGGCAGGCTTAATGATTTATGATTTTGTGGGAAAACAAAACAAAAAACAAGGAACAGTCCAAGTCAACTAACTTTCAATGGAAACATTAATTTATTCTTTGCCAGATGAAGATATTTTTAGTTGCTATTAACTTTTACAGGGCGATTTGCATAAAATTTAAGTCTTATAGTCGTCCAGTTGGTTGGTCCTTATTTCGACTGGGATCAAGTGTCACTGTAATGAAAATTTTCTATTACGGCTAGGGACACATTTTCACAAGTTTTGTGGAGCAGTAGACCTTTACGAGTGTATGAAGAAGAGTTGAGAAAATGGGGAAACACTTTGGCGAAGCTTTGTCTAGATTTTGCTGCAATTTGCAAAAGTATCTTAAATGGGATATTTTGAGTCAGGACATCATTAGCGCTAAATATGCTATCATACAACAAAAGAGCATGAATAAAGCACACAGCAAACCATAGATCATTTAGGACTGGTATTATAGCCACAGATTTTAACGTATTTTACCTATTGGACCAGTACGAGTCAGGTAGTAAGTCCAACTCCTTTTTGGGTCGAAGTGTTAATTTGAATAAGAAACTTAATTAGGTAGCCGTAATTATGAATGGTTAAATGACCGGGGTATTGTTTATGGAATCAACGTATTTACTGTAGGGTTAAGCCAGAGACAGATGAAGGGAACTGTTGAGAATAACTGAAGCAAGTAGAGACGATGGTAGGAGGTTCATTGACTTTTGTAAATAACTTGTCATTGTTGCAGGACACATTTCGAGCGGACCGACATAACTCTTTCAATTGTGACTCGCATCAATAGACGTCTGCCGAAATCAATCACGTAAGTGGCCACTACGTGTGACCACCACCTTATGATCGTATGCATACGACTCCGTGTTCCGTGCTCGAGTATAATTCCGAAAGTCCACGGATCCCTTAAATTATGCGAGAACTATTTAGGAAACACCTCGCAAAATCTATGAACATGTCAGAATTTTGAGCTTGAAACAGATAGAATCGAATGTTAAGGGAGACATAAAAAAAAATAAAGCACATGGCTGTCAGAAGAATTTTGAGCGAAATCCGAGGAATGTATCCAACTAAAAGCTTAGATCTCAGCCGTTCCAGCAGTCAGTATGGAAGAGCTGGGATTCTTTTGCCAAAAGAATGCATTTTTTTCAAAGAGCTCAAAAAGACAAACGAAATAGCAGTTTTGTCTTCAGTGTTCGCAGGTTGATTGAGAAGTACTCAGCCATGGGAAGAGATGGCGTTACTATTTAAAGTCTATGTATCTTTCCGTTAATTTTATCTTTCAACAGATTACTGTCAAAGTTTCTGCCAGCTGTGCTTATAAGCTTATGTGTAACAGCTAATAATCTTTGAGCAATTTAGCTGCTAGAAGCGATTCGAAGTTTTTTTTCTCTCTCTTAGATGGCGCTACAATCTGGAGTGGACCTCAGCTAATGTGCCGCTGTAGCTAGTGTGGTATTTTGCCAGCTGCCTCCAGTTGTCACACGAAGCTGGCTGAGGTCTCCTTCTACTTGAGAGCGCCAACTAAGAAGAGATCGTGCTCTACGAAGCAGAGGGACAGCTTTGGAGTCGAAAACTTTCCTGGTCGGGACGTTAGTGCTCATGCGCTTTAGGTAACCTAGCCATCTAAGCGGGCTATCGGCGTTTTGCTGATTTCACTGTTAAAACGTCTCCTTCATTCTCCATTGATGTAAAGGGGACCGACAATTACCCGATATAATGTCTTTATTTGCTCGAGGGATGGTTTTACCACTCAATGAACTGGGCGAGAGTACTAACTGTATTACGCATGTCCCACGACTTGCTTTTTTTACTAATTGTCGCTACGACCATTTTCACTTCAAACGGGTTGTGCCTACGACCTCCTCGACCGAAATGTTGAGATAAGGTTTTCCGTCAAAAGCAAATCAACGATTAGAAGCGCGCGAGATCACTCCAACAAGCCGGAGTGAGTACGGCCACGTTTTTCGCTGATGTGTATGACTCCTTCCACCACGATCGCTAGTTCACACATAGTAGTGATCCCGACCGTCAGGCGTAAGAGTAATGCTCTCGCTCCTTAAGCCCAAAGAAGCAGAGATTAACAAAAGTGATTCTTCGGTAATTCGGAGTTGATGAGGTCCTGAGGTAGATGAAGCCCCTAACTACCACAAAGTTTTATATCTACACTACTTCAAGGATTTTTTTTTCATTTAGTCCATTAGGTCATCACCTTTTGACGGACTTATGTTCAACAAGTAATGCATCTTCATTATTAAACTGGTATATATCTTCGATTGTTGTGACGGATGAAGTCATCAAACATGCTTCACGTCGCCTGGGACCGATGGGATAAACCCAGCTATGTTACAAAAAGGTTAAAGCAGCTGCTGGTAACTCTGAAGAGAATCTTCACTGGCATACATACCGAAATCCCGGCGAACAGTAAGAGTAGCCTTTACTCGTATACCGAAAATTTGTAAAAAGACTACACGCTCGCCAAGAGCTTCAGACCTATATGTCTGACTTCCTTTATGTTGAAGAGCATGGAGAATATGGTCGAGATCCATGTACGAAAAACTGCTCTGCGAATACATCCTTTATCTAAGATGCTTACCAACTCGGAAAATCCTGTTAGAGTGCCCTTCAAAATCGGGGAGGGCATATTGAAAGGCGCATTGATAGTACTTTTGACAATGCAACTTTTCACGGCATCTGTAACTCCGCCAGACAACACGACGTAACATCGACATATTACTAGCTTCGGTGCTGGTGAATAGGACACTGATTACGGATGCTGACTGTGGTCAGTATGTGATGGGAGTAAACAGGGGTTGCCCGCAAGGAAGCGTTCTGTCTTCTCTGGTATGGTGCATGTTGGCCGACTCACTGTTTAACGCTCTAATAAAGCTCTAACGTCTATGCAGGAGCATTTGCGTATGATGTAGTTATACCGTCTATTGAGTCGTGTCTACCGGCTGTCTGCACTTGAAATGGGCTTTCAGTCAATCCTCTCAAAACTGAGGTTGTTTTCCTTACGAGAAGGAGCAGATTTGACTCATCTAGTGCTCAAAGGCATCACCACCAAATTATAAAAAGAAGCTGGGTGTAATCCTGGATAGCAAACTTTTCTGGATCAAACATGTTATGTCAAGAGCCTCTGAGGCACTATCGGTCGGCCTTCTGGCAATGCAAAGGAGCTGTGGGTAAGACATGGATCTACACGGCTATGATCAGTATAATTTATCTTATGCGGTGACAGTCTGGTAGAGAAAGCTCTCACAAAATTAGCTCACTGCTGCTTTTAGCAGACTCCAAAAAACTGTCTCTCTCGGCTGCATGGTTGCTTTCTCTAGCACGCCTAGATCTATAATATTTTAGTCACACTGATGAACCTACCTTCCCTTGATATTCACATCATGGGCTGCACTCACAAAACTATCTTTTATTTAAAGGGAAGTGGGTTTTGGTACAACACGCACTGGAGGTTTGATGATCTTGTCAGGGGGGCTGTCTTTTGTTTCTGGTCTGATGCAATGACACCAGAATTCTTGTTACGGAGAAATACGAAATCAACTTTCCTTGTGCCCAGGACTGGTTTCGGCCAGGATCTGAGACAGGAAAGGCATGTAGTCGGGTCTCCACGGATGGTTATAAGGCCGGTTTAGGATGCGGAGCTGGTGTCCTATCAGATGAAGACAAATTAGATCTTACTCTTCGTTAGGAAAACTTGCGTCTATCTGAAGATACACGCAATCCTGATGGCTACGAACTATTTTGTGAAGAATCGGTGGAGAGGGCGAAACATTTACATCTGTAGCGTCTTTCTGAGCCCGCTTACGATTTTCAAACCAGTTTGAGAATGCAAGACTTCACTGAACGCAATTTTAAGGCTAACTTCATTGAGCCTTGTCTGGGTACTGGATCACAATGGGGTAACGTTCCAGGAGAGGATTTTTCAGGACGCGAACCTACGTTCGGTCTGCCTGCACCCTATGTTTGGACTTCCATTGATATTTAGGTCTTATATGAGCATAACTGCAGATAGCACGACTCCCCAGAATACCGGCAAACCTAACGAAAGTTTCCCGACGCCCCTAAGAAGTCAACGACTTTCCTGTTGTCCCTCAGTAAGAAAGACTGAAGGCTGTTTACCGGCGTGACGGGGCACTACACCTTTGCTAAGCACTTAAGTGAGCGACGCTTACTGTGAAAGTAATGATGACACCGTGGAGAAATATCTCTATGAATTTCCGGCCTTCACACGCGTCTGGCTGCAGGTACTCCGCGTTGACGTAGTGGGTGCTGATACTGCAGGCACTTTATCACTGAAGCGCTTACTCGAATCCTTGACTTAGTGCTCTGTTCCGACAGAAAAATACCTATGTTAGGCATTAAGGATAAACCGGTCCTGTTTAAGTAAAGATGTGTCATTAACTATGCACAACTCATTATGTTAATACCATTGAAGGTAACCATTTTCACGTTGTGGTGATAATGTGGAAAATTTTACTTTTAGACGTTCTCCGTTCCAGCTGCACATAGGCTTTTATCATAAAATCTATTCAAAATTAGGTCAGTCAAGTGCATGATACACACGAAAGTTCTGAACTTAGTGGTGGCTGGCCTTTTTTGAAATTTTCGCAAGCACTTTTGTTTTCAACTCTCTTCAGTACTAGTAGTGCTTTTCTAAATAAAAACCCTTCAGAAACCCAGCCACTGTATACGATTCTTGTGGCTTCTTTCTAATACCTTGACATGAATGTCGTTCTCTGATTTTATATAATTTGATATCTTACCAAAGAATCCGTATAAAGTTGTCTCGATAGCTCGTACATCAAACAACTGACACTTATTGTCGATTCCAAAAATTCCATCCTCAGCCGGCAATGTGTTACGACTCCATTCGTTCTATGAGCATACAACTTGCCCACTAAATTCTACATGCCGGGTACGATGTCGTCATAAAAGTCTCCTCCTTCGGTAAACAGTAAACAAGTCATAAAGCATTGACAATAAACAAAAGAAAAAAAGAAAAAAAAAAGGTCCTTGCCAAGAAAATTAAACTCCGTATTCCCTCCTTCAAAATTAAAGTTTTCCTCACATTATGTCACTCAACTAAAGCTCTTCACGAAAAGAAAAATATGTCGCAGGACATTAAATATTCAATAACATCCACGAGCAACTTTTTTTCTTTTAAGTCCTTGTCCACACACATTTCCGGAAAGTTTCTCATTTCCATTTGTTTTTCCACTTCTTTTTATAGATAGAAGCAAAATAAAAACATGTTAAATAAAGAAACTTCTCCAAATTCCTTGTACATATTTTGAATTGAAGACAAAAAGTATGTAATGTAGGTATCCTTCTTACAAACTGCGACCCACTGCTTCTATGATACCTTCCACGTGCAGCACCTTGTCATAAAGAATTATTCTTCGATTGCATAGTCATTACTAATTTAAACTCCGCAGAGACAAATCAAATCATAATTGTAACCTTTTTAGGGTATAAACAGAGTGTGTGTTATTTCACTCGTAACTTCCCTTAGTAACCTACAAACTACCCTCCAAGCCACCTACATATTTACACAATTGCAGTATATACTCACCTATTACTCTCTGGATCTGATCCAATTGGATGTTTGTAGTAACAATGATCCACCGGTCGATATCCTGACGCTGTTTGGATGAACATTTTATCAATTCGTGACGTTGGATCCTCTGTTGGTGATACAACCGGTGTAAATGGATTATAAATTTCCTCACCATCAGCGGGCACAATATCATCGGAGAGCTCTTTTAATATCGACGATAGACCACCAGCTGTGTATAGTTTTCCTATATAAAAAATAAACGAAGAAATAGAGAAAAGGAAACCTTGTTAATGATTTTTGGAAATTTGTTTTTATTTTTTTTTATTTTTAGAAATCGAGGTAGGTCGAGAAGGATAATTAATGGAATGAAATGGGATCCTTAAACATGTGATTGTCACGTTATTGAAAAAAAAAAAGGTCGAAGGTTGCTACGAGCAGGTGAATGTGGCACCCACTACCTCCACTAAAAACATGCAGCATGGTTAAGTTCCCTGACTACTACTCGTATATCGAATGATCTGGGTTCAATTCACAGCCCAAGTATTGAAAAACAGAAAAAGTACTTTTAAAGGCCACGAACGCAAAATATGCATGCGTACACTAAACGGTTGAAACTTCATCTCTACGAGTTAGGAAAGGTATATCAATAAGCGCAAGAATGTTGCAACTACAGATTATCTGATGGAATTAAGTAACTAGAGGTCATTCTAGATAAAAACTAAAATGAAACTTCCATTTAAAAAAAACAAAAAGACAGAGCAAGTAATGACCTACGGGTATATCTCCGCAACCATCGTCCATGGCTTGGTTATAAGCATGTACATACCACGAAAGTTAAGTTAATTATCCCTTTGCTCCATGAAACAACTACGGCTTCTTAGATGCTTCATAGGCCCAAACAATCGGGCACCTACTCGTAGAAGCCTGAATCGTTTCGTGTACACTTTTGTAAAAAAGGAGCACAGTGCAATGGAACAGGACTCATTTTCATAGAAGAGAGCAACATGCACCTTCCTGAGATAGAAATGATTAAAACGGTGTCTGGCTTCATATGCCATGCGCTTTATTTTGGTAGGAACTTTGAGATTAGGCTCGTCAATAGTGAAAGCTGGAAAACAGAAAGTCTTATGTGGTATACTGATGAGTCAAAAATGGAGTCTGTTGTCGGCATTGACATGTTCGGTTCAAATCTAAAAATCTCGAAGGTGTTAGAAGTGCAATCAAAGTGTAACAAGTTTATACAGATAGAGGTAACAAAGCGGCTGATAAGTCATAAAGAAAGGGCTGTACCAAAAGATCCATAGGTGCTGCAGGCTAAACTCATCACCCTACTTAAAAGGAAATGAAAGTTGCAACACCTGTCACACTGTAGTAATGTTTAAGGAATTGGATTTTTCAGGAGGACTATCTATCGCTTGAACAAAAATATTAATATCATCAACATCAAAAGAGCAACGATATCAGGAAGTTTTCCAAATTCATCTCCGGAAACTGAGGGCTAAGTTATAATGTTCATGAGATGAACTTGTCTCGCAAGACTGAGTGCTGACTCTATTCAGAGGATGACGAAACCACAGCCGAACAAATACTGTGTGATTCTGCAGCTCCTTTTCATCCACAAGAGTACTCTGTTCCTTGAGGGTACTACCTCAAACAGTGACAGCTTTAAAATCTGGAAGACATGTAGATGAAAGTGTGTAGGTCTACGTGCGAAGCATTGATAATTTTTATGAAGCTACTGAAATTATTATGTTTAATAAGAGGTGATTGGATGAAGCAAATGCCATTTTCCGAACATCTCCGGATTGTTACCACTTTAAGACACAGAGTAGCAGGGAATGAGGATGCGAAAGATATATAACCCTTTGGCTAAGCTTCCAAGGAGGCATTATATACAAACCCAACCGGATGGAAATGTCAATAACATTGAACAAATTATAAAGGTTATGTGGGTCAATAAGTCCCTGAAATAATTATAATAATAATAAAATTGCATTTCCACCTCAAATCCAACAACTTGTTTGTTCAAAAGAACGCACCCAAATTTTCAGATACATCTGTCAAGTGTCAAATAGTTTTGTTGTGACAGCCATTTGAAACGGATGCCTACGAGAATTTTAGTAAAAATGGAAAACAGTGAACTTCATGTGCTCATTAAACACTATTTTTTGCCCAAAAAAACCATCACGCAAGCCAAACTCAAGCTTGAAAAGTATTATAGGGACTCTTCACCATCCTACTTTACTCAATTTCGGTGTGTCCTGGTCGTCCGATTGAGGTCACCACACCAGAAATGGTCGATGAAATCTATGACGGTATCACATGTATCAAGGATTTCGGTTTTGCAAAAATATTTGGATATGAAAAAGCTATCCGGCAGATGGATGTTGCGTTTGCTCATAATTTGACAACTTTATAAAAGTGCTCAGCGATGTTCAATCACAATCCGAGTGAGTTTAGACATGATTCACTACAACACACCGGACACCAAGGAACAGTCGAGGTAGTGGACTTCTCCTGGTGAATCGAAGCCGAAGAAGGTCAACGTGCGTCTGTCGGCCTACAAGTGCTTGGGGACAGTTTTCTCGGCTGTGCGCAGTATCATTCACATCCATTATCTTGAACGAACACCGACGCCTATTATGCAGATCTGTTGGATCGATCCGACGTCGATTTGAAGCAAAAACGACCGCATTTGGTGAGGCAAAAAGTTCTCTTCCACCAGGACAACTCACCGGCACACAAAATTTAGCTTACGAATTGCTCCTTCATCCAGCATATTCTCCAGATTTAGCCCCCTGCGACTATTTCCTGTTTCCAAACATGAAGAAATGACTCGGCGGTAAGGGATTTGGACATAATGAAGAGGTCATCGATGAAACAAACGTCTCGAGAAATCGTATTATTTGGAGGACATCAAACAATTCTAGAAACGTTTGACGAAGTTTATTGAGCTAAAAGAAGATTATGTTGAAAAATAAAATGTTTTTTGCCGTATACTCTCGTATACAGCCGCATCAACCGGAATACTAAATATTAAAAGAAGAATTTCAAAGAATTATGGTTTGACGAAGAGCGTTCTACTTTCACTATGCTAGACCCGGTTTTCAAAATAATATCTTGGACAGCGAGGTGTCGTATGAAGAAGTAACGCTGTAGGATCTTGAGGGATACATTTCGAGTTTTATAAGTACGGTAATGATGAATTACACGCGAATAAAATTGTTGGCAGTGGAGCAATTCCTAAACGTTTTCAGAAAGAGATCATTTTTCCAATTCATGAAAAGGAGTGTTCAGTGGATCGAGGAAATTATAGAGTAATTTACTTTTAAAATGCTTCTTATATTTTATTGTTTATAGCAATTCTACAGCGCCGACTATCAGAGTGGATAAAAGAGAATAACCTAATTCCACTATCGATCATGTGCTTGCTCTTAAATTCTATAAGCGGTAAAGCATAGGCATGTCGACGAAGTTTGAACGAATTATACAAAACATGTATGCAGATACTAGGGCAGCCGAATCAATGTATGTAGAATGGTATGGAGTGGTGTGAAGTGGTGTACAGTCGAGTGTTAGACAGGGATATTCTCTGAGTTCAATCTTGTCTGCGATATACATTGAGAGATTTCAACTTCTGCTAGGAGTTGCTGAGTACGCAGGACTACTGAGCAAAGCATAATATACTGCTGCTAGCTCGCGCACCAGAACCGCTGCCATAGATTATATGAGTATTGTAAACTGTGGAACTGTGGAAGATGGGGAGAAAAATGATGCAGAAATGAAAAATGACATTACAACTGCGAAAGTATAAAACCGGTGAAGGAGTATAACTATCTTGGCGTTTATTTTACTAGAAACCTTGATATGGAGAGACACTTAGTGGAAAGACTAAGCAAGTCTAAAACGGCCATCAGCTCTGTTTGGAAAAAGTGTCTCAGCAACAAATACATTGTCTACAACAGCAAATATAAGATGTTTATGGCGGTCTCTGCATCCGTACGAGAGTATCGAGATTTGCCATACAACACCCCAATTTATATGGTAATTTTGCAGGTTTATCCCTGCTCTTCATAAAAATCCTTAAATTGCGTGTAGACTACGTTTTAAAGGTCTTGAGGATGCCAGATACCCGATTGCCGAAAAAAGCAGCAATGCAAGCTATGCGGTCTAAAACATATTGGTACAGTGAGTGGCTGGATCTCTGCTAGTAAATGTGGAATAGTGCTAAACCTCGATGAAAGGAGATGTTGGAAACCGCAGCTTTACCAACTTATTGCAAGTGTGGACGAACTGCTTAGATCAGTATAGAGCAGGCGTTTCCATCGCTACGAAGAATGACCCATATTTAAGTCATAACTTGCAGGAAAGTAATTTCCTCACATAATATCTATACAGGAACCATGGGTATAGAATAAACGCATCTGTGGTTTCGTATGTTTACGGGGTTTCATTCTCATCAAGATTTAGTTGCTGCAGACATGAGCTACGAAACGAACGGAGAATGGCATAAATTCGCCGTTGCGTTATCCATACTAGAGGTCCAATTTTCGACAGCTTTTTCGAGCAATTGGGAGCGTATATAGTGCATTACTCGAACAATGTTTTGGTTCAAAGCGCCAATCGTTGCTCGTTTGTCGTTTGTCGGCATAAACTAGTGACTTGACGTAGCCCCACAGAATTTAATCTAATGGTGTGAAATCACATGACATTCGTGCTTAATTGACGGGCCCATTTCTTTAAATGTCTCTGTTGCCAAATGGTCTTGAAAGTGATGTTTTCGTTGGTAGTATGGGGTGGGCCACCATCCTGTTGAAATCATAGCCCTTACACATTCATATTATGCAAATTTGGGAACAAATAAATGTCAAACGCTACATTGTGCCGGGATCTATTGACATTAACTTGAGCTACGGCCTCATTTTTGAAGAAATAAATACCGATGAAACCACCGGCGGACAATCTGCACCATTCGGTTAATTTTTCTGCTGAACTTCAAAAGCTTTAATTTAATAACGAGCACTATAATATAGAGTTCTCTAACAGAGCGCTCGAACTTTGACAGTGAATAGCGGCCATGATAGAGAAGCGACATCTATTAAATTTGGAGGTTATTCACTGTAACTATTGTAATATTGGGTAAACCATCATGGGAAAATTACAGTGAAACTCTTGAGGAATTCCCTCGCTCCAAATACGGCAATTCTGCTTGTTTACGTAGCCGTTCAACCAGAAATGAGCCTCGTCATTGAGCAAGATTTTACGGTGGAAAACTGGGTCAACCTTAAGTTGACTTAAAGTGACCTAGTCACGGCCTTTTCTTTTGCATCAATCGGATCATACGAGCCTCGAGACCAAGATCTTTACCCAGAGCATGGAGCGTGAATTGGGTACGGAATTTTTTAATAATTTTATAAATGGTACGTTCAGGTGGCCAATGATTTCTACAGTAAATTTTACGAAGTGATCTATAAACTTCGCAAACAGAGCTTCGATTTTGAAAATAAATTCCATGCTTTCCATGCTAAAATGGCAAACTAAACAGTAGATAAATGAAGCTTGACAGCTAAATGTGACAGCTGATTTTACATTTAATTCCTATTAAAAAGCCTGACACTGCGAAAAAAAACACCCCTTACATAATGTTTTATGACAAAAGGACAAGTTTTACAGAGGGTGATGATGAGAAATACCTACGCTCGTAAGTAAAATTTCTTGCAAGTAGTAAATAGGGAATTACCTTACCAATTATTTTGTTTGTCATCTTAAAAGGTCTCGCATTTCCAAAACTGATTTTAGAAGAACAAAATTTCAAGTGCTCGCATATCATTGATTGAAAAATGTTGGTATACTTGGTAAAATTAGAATGTTTTAATGCTGCGTAAATGCAAGAGAAACAAGGAGAAATTACGGCCGCTGGATTATGGTGTCAGGAAAGCGTTATGAGAAATGACTATTGCCATAATATTTACAAACATTCTTAACACTTTCCCAGATGTTAATTAATTAAGTTTACCCTTAGTATTACCCTCACCAGAAATATGTATGCATAGGAGGCATCTCTAGACTCAAAGATTTCTGTTTTTCCAGGATGAATTCTTTAAAAAATACAAGGGGCTACCAAATCAGAAAGAACCCTATAAATCATGGTCTTACATTTTACATAAATTTTCCTTTTTCAGTTACAAAAAAAAAATTAACTGCGGCAACGGAGACCCTCAAGATTAATGAGATATTTTGTTTGGATTCCTGCGACGAAAAAACTTTCCGAAATTGGTTGAGGAGGGACAATTTTTACTTGAAAATATGTCCAGATGCACGCTTTCAAAAGACCAAGATAATGACGATGTCCAAGCAGATGTGGAACGATAACAATCGATAACAACAGTGCGGAGGTTATTTTCAATTCTTAGAGGCTATAAGCACGCAGTCACCAATAGATGAGTACCACACGAAATGACAGCAGCACACATTCTCGAGCTATGACTTACTACAAAAAATGGATGCTTTATGATAATCGCTGGAAATCTGGTTGCTAGGCCTGACGCCCGAAACCCTCATTTACTCAAGTAACCCAATTATCGACTTGTCAGGGGGTAAAACACCATTCGTTCCTGCAAACGAGAACAGTTTTCACAGAACTCTCATATTGCAGAGAAAGTAAGGTAATTCATGCAAAATTATGAGCAAACAGCCAGGATTGGTGAGTAGGCATGGGGGAATATTGCTGGAAGACAACGCTCAAGCTGAAATGCTGCCTCAAACGGCGTACTCATCTGAACTTTAAGCTGATAACTACTTTCAATGTTCGGACAAATATCTACGAAACAGGCTGTTCAAACACTGAGTGGAAGTTATTTAGACATTGGAAGGCCTTTCAGTCAGTTAACATTAGAACTTTCATTAGAACATTTTCATAAATTCGTCTGATATATCTATGTCTGGCTCCCTAAATCCAATAAATAAGACAATTTAACTAACTGGTTGAATATTCTCATATTTCATTGAGGCCGAGCAAGGCTACATTCCCGCCTCCGTCCTCAAAAGCCTTTATTTGATTACGAGCTCTAACAGGACATTAGAATTTTGACAGTAAATAGCGGCCATGTTAGAGAAGCGACAGCTGTTAAATAAAATAAAAAATAACTAATACTGGGCAAATGATCGTGAACTCCAGCGTTGAGCAACGCGTGCAACTTATTAAGCTTTACTATCAAAATGAGTGATCAGTTCGAGCTATGTTACGTTCCCTGCGCTATGTGATTTTTATGGTACACCCTCAATTGTCCTGTTAAGTGGACTACTCGTTGTTTGGTGAGGTCTGCAGAAAACTTTTCCTCAACTTGGCGTATTCTGTGTCGGAACTTAGGCCTTCACCCAGGAACTGAAGGTAAGAGGCCATAGCAGTTGGAAGTGGACTGCGATTTCGGACAGAAAATCATCTTCAGTCATCAGGTCCATTTTTGGATGAATGGCTATATCAACAAATTGTCACATTTGGGGAGATAACAATCCACATGAGACCAATCATTTGCAAACGCATCCGGAAAAAGTCACCAAGCCAATTTTTTGTGTCCTAAATTGGAAAATATGGATCTCAATGACATGTGGTTCCAACAAGATGGCGCAACATGCCACACAGCACGACAACTTTGACTACATGGTTATCTCGCGTTTCGGCAACGTTAACCGGCCACCGAATGGTGTGATTTAACGCCATTATGGACTACATAAGTTAAATCACTGGTCTATGGTAATAAGCCGCATACGATTGTTGCTTTAAATGTCAACATAATCAATCAGGCAAAACGCGGCCGCCCATTTGGTCGATATGAAATCTTCTACACAGCTTGTATTTAAATTTAAAGTTCGAGCGCCGTTAATATTATAGATTCCAGTACGTGCGAATGCATGGCATCAACAACAATAGTATGTCTGCAAACAGAATCTCTCTAATTACTTTATTGTCATGAATACAACCCTAAACCCAAAAACAAAAACAACACCATACATATATAATGAGATGGATTCCGAAAAGTCAATTCACTGTCTGTGAATTCTAAATCGAACCTCGCATATCTTACTCCACTCTCCACCCAACAGTTTAAACAGACACCCCCGCTACATCACAGAGCTAAGCTACAAGCACATTTCTTCTTCAAGAAGACAAATACTTTGTTTTGCCCATTTTTGAATGATTAAAGCCCTCAACTTCTAATCCACCAACAAAAATTCCAAAAATACAATTTATTGTAAGTGTAACATAAACGACGCCATTTTGTCTTGTTCAATAAAATATCATACAAAACAAAATTGTCCCGTCGACTGACGTCAAACTGACAATTGATTACGATTACCCTTATTTTATTTTTATTACACATTGACAGTTGAAATGATGGAATTAAATTTTCACACGGGAAATGGCTGCCATTAAAAGTTACGGCAAACACGGGGGTGTACGGAAATACTCATACATAACCAAACGAATAGTTTGCTTTAAGTTTTGCATGTCAATTGTAGGATGGGCGGGTTTGTTTTATACTACGTCAATGGAGGAAAACTCTGAAAATAATAAACTAATCACTAGTCTCTTACTTATTAGATGTCCACGTTTGTCCCTTTGTGATTTCGTCTTCCGATGAACTCTCCGTTCGTCATAGTTATGATCGATTTCCAGTTCCCCAGACAATGAGGCATCATTCATTTCGGAACACTGCTTCAAATATCTCATCAATGTCTCATTAGCTTGTCGCACTTCCATCTCACCAGCTGCAATGAGTTTACGTTCGCGTCGTCTTCGTGATTCGGATTTACTCCGTTTTCGACGCGGACTTTTCTCTAAACTACTTCGACTTCGAGTTGAACGTTGTGCTGGGCTAGCTTGTGGATCTGACAGAGATTGCGGTTTCTTTTGGATGCCCGTTTTCAGTTCGCGATCCATGAAACCGAGGATGCCACGATGTAAGGACTGCACGGGCGGTGGTTGTGAAAGTGAAATGTGCGGCGATGGTCGACGGGAGTGCTGTAAAATTGCGCTACGTAAACTCATCGAATCAATGGAACTCCTTGCTGTGTCCCGGATTGATGAGGTCTCGGGATTATGAATATTAGCTGGTTCATCTTTATCATGTTTTGTTTCTGTTTTGGGTTCTTTTTCTTTGTCGTCATCGTCATCGTCGTCTTCCACTAAATGACCGTTAACTAGCACCTCGGGATTATTTATTGCTGGGCTACTATTCGCTGAGGTTTCGTCAATGTTTTCGATGGTGTCACAAGTGACAAATGCTGTAGCAGCTGCTGTCAAAGCTGATACCACTCTCCCACTGCTGGTTGTTGGTTCAGTCGTTATTACTTCAGTTACTGTTATTCCTGTGTTTGATGTTGTTGTTGTTGTTGTGAGTGTTGTTATTGGATGTGCTGTTGTAGGTGTCACTTGGGTCGTTGTTATTACTGTTGTTGTTGGGGTTGTGGTGGCTGTTGTTCTGTTTTCGGTACGACGACGTTCCGTTGATGTGTCGTCTTGATTGTTGCGTTGTTCGTTTCGTCTTGAAGACGACCGCCTGTCACGTCTGTGATGATGACGATGAACCTTTGGTGTGGCTTCCATTTTAATTATATATTTTCTTTTTCTTTTTTTTTTTATACCAGTAGTCCTATATAATTTTGGATTTTTTTGTACACACAACCAAATTTGCAGTCCTATTTTTCTCGAGTGTAGCGAATAATAACAACAAAATCCAGCTCACACAACGTTCTAATAATGAATGCTCTCGTGGTATTGGTGTGTTGCGCTTTCCTCATAAGTGATGTGACCTAAAAATAAATCAGCCACCCTCAACCACCAGTCAACTTGGGATCCCTGCACAATTGGTGGTGGTATTTCTTTCTCTTTATCCTTTTTTCAATTTTAACCGATAGACAACAGGACACTCCGACAACAAAGTGACGTTAGTAAATCGAAAATAAATCGAACGCCATAAAAAGCTGAGAAAAATTATTTTTAATCACACGCACGAAACGGAAATACTCGTTACACGTACCCGTCCAACCGTTTACACTGTTAGATTTCTCTTAACCTCCGATTACACGGTGTGGGGTGTTGTTGTTTAGCTGATTTCTGATTATTTTATTTTGCAAAAATTTATTTCTGACACGACACTCAATTTGTTAAGGGGAAGCCATTGAAGGAGCCTACTTTTACCTAAAAAAAAAAAAACAAACAAACACAAAAAGAGAGAAACACACACTTTTCAAATTGTTGAGTTGGTATGAATTAACAGGATTGCAATCACAGAATTGTTATTTTTGGCCACGGAACTTATTGCAGAGCAGAAAATAACAACGGTGTTCATTTATTCCAAGGGAATAAGTGATGTTCTATTTAATTTTCCTTGTGCTAGTCGTTTTAGGTATTCGATTTTTGTGTCTTATCTCGGGTGGGACCGTGGGATATGTTGGAGCTGTTATTCCAAACTGTGGTGGTTGGCTTCAACTGGATGGCTGCTTGGCCTAAACATACAGTCAGTGGCACGAAAACACCAACAACGACGACAATACATAAATGAGGGTTGATGACGTAAGAAAGATTTTCGTTTGCTTCAATGTGAGAGTATGTTGGTGTGGTCTAGTAAAGCTTCAACCCTACCTAGGGAAAAATCCATGATTCAAGGCGCATGTGTTTGGTTTTAATGGCTTTCACTGTTGCTGCACACACATGTTTACAGCTGCCTTTCGAATACGAATAAGATCGATAATTTAGCTTTGAGTTTGTACTCGTGTGAGTGTTTGTGTTGAAAACTCTGTGTGGGCTTTATAACGTCCTTTGGTTTTATAACCTAAAAAAGACTGAGGCAAAAAGCAAAACTAATACGAGATACAGCAACAACAACAGCGACAAGTCCAAACTATTACGTCGTTGCAAATGTGTGGTGTTTGAGGGAATGTTTGCTGCTTATGACATAGAGTGTATGAAATGATTTTGGTCCTGTGAACGCGCCCACATTGAATGTCCTCATACTGTGGAGGGGAATCGTTCACAACGAGAATTCCTTTGGGTATGCGCGTTTTTTTGTTTTCCTTTTTCGGTAAAGGATAGCGTGGGGTGGACTTAATAACAGTTACCAGTTACCCCTGCATTATGGAAAGGTTAAAGGTTTCCCTCATTGTTTTTTGTAGGAATACTCTTGTGAAAATTATTATAATTTTTTTTTTCTGTTGTTTCTCTGGGAAAATTACGGTTTATCTGACGGATATCCGATAAATCTGACATTTTGAATGTTAATGATGGCCTCTAATGAGTTTCTAACGAATACAGAGACTGGACAAATTTGAAAAGGCTATAGCAAAGCTTTTTGAGCAATTAATTGCAAGAAATGGAGATAAAATGGAGAGATAGAGTAGGTTTTTGTAGTAGATTTGCATAGCTTTTGGAATTTTGAATTTGTCGTTGAAGATTTTAACTCGGTTTAGTTTTGTTTTCAGTTTTAAAATAGCTTGAAAGGAGAATTATTTGATTTACGGGTAAGTATTAAGATTGCAAGGAGTTACTTTGTTTAAGGACTCGTCGAGTGTTACCCCAGAGCACTCGTACAGATGTGAAGTGTAAAGAAGTGTTTCAGAACCATTATTGGTGGAGGAGGCAAAATAGTAGGTGGCAAATGGAAGCTCGAATGTAACGTCGCAACTCTCTGGGGTCTCTATTGATATAGGTTTGTCTTCGCTTGTTCGGCACTTAATTTAATCCACGTGACGCCGGCCTATTTTATGTTCGAATGAATGTATCACATGCGATACGGGACCGGCAACTTCAATAACTTTTCTTTCCAACCATAAAGGAGCATTAGTTAGGAAAACAAATGGGATTTCTAATTTCGAAATATATTGCTTGATTCTGGGTTTATAGGGTGTATAAAGTCTAGGGTCGTACGCAGTTGACGGCCAATCAGGAGCTCCACTTGTGTTTTCCCAGTTATTGTATTAGTGGTCATGTGGTGCTTGAACAAAATATGATTTGGTGTGCATGTCTCTCTTAGCCATAGCATTTAGTGATGTATTCAAATATCGAACCATGCGTTCTGGTGAACTGTTGCTATAAGGGTGGTATTCTGAACCATTATCGAAAAAGGATATTTTTGAATGACCATGGATTGCAATGATCTCTACTTCGCCCGAGGACATCAAGTTTACTATGTATGTAAAGGGTACCCAAAAAATTCAAGCAAAATTTGAATGTTGTGCCATTTGTACAGTAAAGTGTTGCCAACGAAAAAGAAAGACAGCGTGACAGCTGACAGTTCAGGGTTGTTAAAAATGGAGCTCTACACGAAAGAACAACGGGTTGTCATTGTTGAGCATTACTTTAAAAATAACAATCGTTTGGCAGCTACACTTTGTAATTTTCGTACAAAATATAGTCGGAATAGTGATTTAACCTCATTAACTGTGAAGAGATAAATTTAAAGATTCTGGGAGACTGGACCAAATAGTGTCCTTAAACATTCTGGCCGTCCTTCAACAAGCTGTTCAACACAAAATATCGAAGCAGTTCGTGAGAGTGTTGCTGAGAGTCGAGGAGAGTCCAGTCCACAGCGAAGAGATTTCGTCGAATGAATTATGGAACAAAAATAATTGAATGCTGTTGTCATCATCTTCAGCGCTCATTTTCATCGTGATGGTTTTGTTAATCGTCAAAATTGCCGAAATCGGGGTTGAGAAAATGCATGGGTGATTTTTGAGAAATAAATGCATCCACAACGTGTCAATCTTTATTGTGAAGACATCATCGGACAATTCTTCTCTGAAAATGTGGTTGGTAGCAGTTAATGGTGCTCGCTATCGCGACATGAGTAGCCAGTTTTTTGTTAATAAATTGCAGGATATGTATGTGAACGACAAGTGGTTGCAACAAGACGATGTCACATGTCATACATCCCAAGAAACAATTCATGATTCATTTCTTGGACTCGTAGTTTCCGATTTTGGTAATCACAGTTGATCGGGCAGATCGTGGGGTTTAGAGCCGATGGGGTTTTTCGAAGTCTAAGGTTTATGCAACTAGAGACTGGACTCTCTAAAACAACATAACCCGAGACCAGTACTCTTTTAATACCGGGGGGTATAATGGTGACTGCGTCAACTACCCATGCCAGGCCATAGTGCACTATCTTCGAAAGACAAACGCAAGGGGCCAATAAGCAAACCTTCAAGGAGTGTCAAGCAATGCTCCTATCACTTCCTCCACCCCTGGCAGTAGCAAGTTTGCTGGAGTCCACGGCCTTGCTACTGCTATAAAAATTCCTTCGTCGGCAAGCCCCATCGAAGGCACTCAATATCAGAGAGCCGGAAGACTTTACGCAGTATCAAAAGCTTCGTATCCATTCCGGGGGTTGAGATCACTGCACCATTGGATATTCCGTTTCACTTGACACCCCTCGATATTTTCAGCAGACCGCAGCTATTCGACTTAAAGCGACTACCTAGTGGACAAATAAATTATATGGCCACGCTAATATTCTTAGTACACTAGGAATCCTTCCAAAGAACATCAGAACACTATGACCCAAAATTGGTTTGTGAAAGACTTTCATGTAAGCATCCTCTCTAGATCCTTCTGGGAGGAAGGTGCTTTTATGGATGGCAAGGCAATCCACTTCTATACAGATGGATCCAAGACTGATAGCGGGGTTGGTGGCGGTGTTTCTTCAGATAAGCTTAATCCAAATCTCTCCTTCGGTCTTCCAAATCACTGTAGCGTGTTCCAGGCGGAAATTATGTGTCGCTAAAAGAAATCCTGTCATGCCAGATGAAAATCGTGATATCTGCAATGAATATCCCCATCTTTTCGGATCACGAAATTCTAGAGACGCCTATGTTGGCGCCGGGACACAAAGACGTTCAAGGGAATTGTAAGGTCGACGAATTTGCCAAAATTGGAACCACTCTACCTATTCTACCGGAAAAGGGTAGCATAGGTATACCAATCGCTACGTGCAAACTAATATTAAAGCTGGATCCTAACAAAAAAATAAACCTTAGGTAGACTGTTGGATCAACAAGTCTAGTGACCAAGCACATCTGGCTAAAGCTAGATCTGAATCGCTCTAAGAGTTTGATCTTCAAAATAGGAAACATCTCAGCGCCATCATTGGTATCATCACTGGACATAGCCCTATAGGCAAGCACGCAATAACGCTTGGAACGTTGTCCATCCGGGTTAGATTTAAAGACTCTGCAGGGTGGAGCATTGGTGTACATCCGCTCTACATTCCCTAGCCATTTCAGGCGAATTATGCGCAGTTTTTGGACTTGATCAATGTCTCCATACATCTCGTCGTTTAATCTTCTCTTCCAGTGAATCTTCTCTCTCCGCTACGCAAACGGACCGAATAATTCATAAAGAATTTTTCTCTCTAACGACTGATGACATCTTCATCCGCTTTCGATAGAGTCCACGCTTCAGCGCCATCAAGTAGAACTTCGACGATCAAGTTGTTGCATCGAGTCTCCTTAGGTGTTCGCAATTCCCCTCTTAACCCAAAGAAAGTGCGATTGTTGTGTTGTTGGCACAATTGACAGCAGAGCCAAGGTAGGTATAGTTCCTTACTTCCTCGAAATTATAGCTGTCGACTGTGAGGTTCTGTTGAATTCGTCAATGTTGTGTGTCCTTTCTTGCTGTTCTTTTTACATGTGGATACAACTTTCTTACGTTGTTCATGGAGTACAAAGCCTCAATATCTTCAATAGCGCGCTTCTCGTACTCTTTCTTCTTCTTCTGGAGGAGTCGATGTTCTTCTCGTCTCTTCAGATAGTACAGCTCACGAGCAACTCTCGTCCTTCTTCATAGTGCTGCTTTGTAGGCTTCTTGTTTAGCTGCTTATGATTGCTGGCAAACCAGGGATTTCTTAGTGGCGGTCGTGTGAAACCCAGGACAAGAGTTGCGTCGTCTCTGATAGTACGTTGGCAGCGTTGTCACTCGTCTTCGATATTTTATGCTGGCGGCATATGAGTTATTGGTAGATTTCGTCATAAATTTTGGCAAAAATTCTAACGGCATCTTACAAATGCAGTTTTTTTACGTTGTATCTTCTCACGGTAGTTCTTCCAGAATGCTGCGTCTAAGAGTCCTGGCGTTGAAATCGCCTAATACGGCCCTAACGTTATACTTAGGACATTGCTTAAATGTCTTGTCAAGGGGCTCGTAGAATCGTTCTTTATTGGCGTCGTTCTTGGGAGCATATTATGCTTATGGTGAGCCTTGATGCGGATTACCCTAAAACGCTCGCTCACCTGTCGGAAGGTTAAGGTCCGTTTAAGCGCTGTTCCTTTTCCTTATGGCAATCACCATAGTAGATATCATAGTTTTTTATCCTCCCATTGTTCGGCCTTCCCATCGCACTACCTGGATGCATAATAGCAGTCAAGGGCCTCTGATAACTGCTTAGCTGCACGTTGCCCTTTTAAGGGTCGGAACATTCCATGTGCAGATTCAAAGGTCGTTGTCTTGTAATCGTTTGCCTGGGTCATCTGCTGTGGATCCTTTATTATCCGAGGCTATTAGCTTGTCCGTCACACTTTTTTTTATCCCTTCCATAAAGGGTTGTGATCCCTACGACGGCATAGGCCAGTAGGGTACTGGTTGACCACGCATCAGCCGTTTTAGCCTGCATGAGGAAGAATTTATTCTATAAAACGAACGATTCCTGCGGCGCTGGCTCAAAACAAGTTACAAGTAGGTATGTCGGTTTATTGCGATCTGGAATTTGTGGTTTCGTCGTAATTTGTTCGATCCAGGTCTCAACGACCTCTTAATGAAGTCAGAGCGTCGTATGTTATCCTCATCTTTCATATTTCTGGCTGTTGTTGCGTCAAATATTCGAGGGCCTTTGGCTCCGTATACATCGATTTTGGGGTGAGTTCCATTTGCGTCACGTATCACATTAGCAAACACACCCTACACCCGCAACGAAGTGGCATCAATCAACTTTTAACGTCAAATTGATGAGATTTGGATTTTTCCTCTTACTTCTGCTATCCATATCAGTCTCTCTGTTAAATGATTTTAATGCCTCGCCACCCTTAGTACTCACTTTGCTATGCAGTCCTCCTCTATGTACGTATAGCCACCAACGAAATATCAGACCCCAGCCTCTTGGATTGTACTAGATCCATGTTGAACTTTCCACCTCCACACAACAGACGCAAGGTAACAAAAAAAAGGAGAAACATAACAACGTCGAGCTTTTTTTTTACTCCACTCACAGTTTCTCCTCTGAAGCGCATGTCCTTCGATGACGTCAATAGCCGGCCTCATCCTCATTTATATCCGCACCTGCAATCGCAACAACAAAACACTTCTCATACTATCTATCGTCGCTCTATTCGTACACACATCGACCAGTAAACCGGTGCCCGTACGTAGTACGCGCAAAAGAAAAAATCCAATAATCGCATCCTTCCATACTGGCACAAACAGCGCAATTTCACATCTTTTCAACAATCCCCCCCGCAGCCTCTCTTACTCATCGTTCAGTGCAGCACACTGGTTGGAGAAAAAGCGCGCCATTCATGAAAATTTGCGTGGGAACACAAAGCCGCAACGCTAAAGAATGGGCGAGCAGAACTGTCCAGCATCATGCCGGGCGATTGTGGGGCGGAGGTGTATGCGAACCCAAACACCCAAGAACGGGCGGCTGGAGATTCAATTCCAACTACATCAAGAGGATGAGATAGCAGCAAGCACATTCTGTTGTAAATGTCATCTGTGAACCGTGCTCCATGCATATAGGGATAGCGCTGGATGTACTCGTACACAATACATTAACTTGTGGTGGCATTGCTGGAGTGACGTCAATGCTGTTCCAGCTGCTGACGTCAGCTAAAATGTTGCCAAATTTTTTCGGTCATGTGGTAATGGGTCTTGATCCTATTCACCTCACCGCTTTGCCGACGCACCAGCACCAGCACCAGCACCAGTATAGCCTTAGCCACCCATTCGCCGCATCCTTAGACTAAGACTATTGCTTCTGGCAGGAGTACCTATTTTTCTTTACATTTCGGGGGGTGCTGGGGTGGTAGAATATACGTAATGTTGGAATGGTTTTTCATTTCAATTCAGAGTATTTTTGGAAAATAAAAATCTCCTCTTGGAATGTCCTTTTTTTTGTTGGTTACTGTTGTTTTTATTGTTGTTGTTGTTATTGACGCTGGTTGCTTAGACTCTGTGGATAGTTGTTTCTGTTTGTGGAAGAGCAATAGTCCGGACAGGGGGGGTTGGCGTTTGAGATTTGCTCAACATCCCACGTTCTGATAACGTGAACAGCAGAGCGACAGAACCAGTGATGAGAAAAGTTTCTCGGCACATGGACAATTATCGAAATGCCAAACGGATTCGTGTGGAATAGAGACTCTATGTTAGTACTCGTATTACGTAGTGTGTGTTGCAAGGTGGCTCCAAAGTATTGTATAGCGGGTGGTACGAGACCAGAGCACAACCAGCATTCTATGTCCTGTGTTGTGCTTTTTGCTGAGCAGTGCTTTTTTTTTTGTCGATTTCTTTTTTATTCGTTTTCGTATACTTGATGGGGTTTTGTGTGCGAAAGTATGCGGGAGGTGCTTGTACGTTAAAGGTTAGAAAGACATGGTTAGAGGTATGAGTACATCTCTCAATCGATCTGCACAGTATGGCAGGCAACAAGGATGTTATTTTTGCAGATGACATTTGAAACTTGATGGTGACATTTGCAATTTGATGACATTTTGACTGTGGGTAACATTTTGTGACAGTTATATGTACATAAGCTAAAGGAATATATCCCGCGGCGAAAATCAATAGGTATGGTTGAAAAGTGCGTAGTAAAAGTGATTGCAAGGATAAATATTGTCGCTGACTAATTAACTGTGGCTGAGGGATAAGGAGTTTGCCGAACAAATTGAATTCGTATTTGGGCTGTTGGATTTGTTATAAAAAAAAATAAATGAACCAAAAGAATGTCACTCACTGTAAAAGGAATTGACAATTTTCAAAGCCATTTCAACACTGACTAGTGGATCCTGCAATTTCACTGCAAATTGCTTCAGGCGCAGTTGCCTAGTAGTTTTTGTTGGGCGACAGACAGAAATAGTGTCTCTCAACTCGGGCAGTTGAAGATCAAAAATCTTTCACTAAAATTGAAACTTTTTTGAAGTGAAGTTTGTAGTGAGCAGACAATAGAGCGTAGTGCAGTGTCCTGTTCAACATGTTGCGGTAACGTTCTCCATTCACTGTAGCTGTCTCTCCAGCGACGAATTGTGATGCCTGGTTGGTTTTGAACACTTTTCCTCACAGTGGTTATGTTTTGGCATGTACGTGCTGGCCGAGCATGCTGATATTGAGTTTAACCGGATACCGAACCAGTTTCTTCAAAACACCCGCTCCCAAATTTCAGTTGGTGAATCTGTGGCTTTAAATGTTGGTTTTGTAGGTTCCCTATCGTATTTGGCCCTAGTGCAAGTTTCGCAATTATTTATGTATTTTTGGGTAAGTCCTTTAAGGTTGTTAAAATATTGTGATATCTCTTTAAATGTGAACAGCGTCATCAACGTTTCAACAGCAGAAGATTTCCTTATTTGCATAGCAAAAGACAAGAGCAACTACGAGGCACATGATCCAGATACATACTCCTTTGACGTTGACAAGGAAGATCAAATGAGTACTGGCAGCGACATGGCTGCAATGATGCAATTCCTCCTGTCGAAAATAGAATAGCTTCGAACAAAATCTGAAGAACAGCATTGAACCAAAATTTAACGACCTAAAGAAAAATAAAGAAAGCCAGATCCCATATGGCTTTAGTGCAGGCTTTCGAGAAACAGTTTGGGGATAGCCACATACGGGAGGCTTACAAGGTTCAATTGCAAAGCCGAATGCAGCAACGAAAAGAAACACTGCAATAGCTCCAAGCAAACGTCAGTAGATTGGTACTTTTGTCATACCCCACCGCAAGTCATGAAATTATCGATGAAATGGCAAAGGACGCATTAATCAGGGGAATCGCAGATTCAAAACTACAGTCAGCAGTAAGGATGACTGGGAAAAGAACCCTTGCTGAAGCACTTGCCTTCGCTCTGGCGATGTAATCAGCCAATTAGGCTTCCAAAGGAATGCATTTTGTCAGGGAAGCAGAATCTGATGAATGCTCCCGCTCAAGACTAAGTGCCGTGCAACGAAATACTCCGCGGAACTGCGATAAGGTAGGACATCTTCAAGGGCATTGTAAAGAACCAGTGTGACGAAAAGGCTGCCTTCATTCAACTTACAAGCAAATAGAGGGAAAACCAGAAGACGCGGTTACCAAGAAGCCGCTGAAACTTACCGAAGCCATCAGTCAGGATATGCTTACTTCGCGGGGCATAAATCGGTAGCAGGAGTTGACAGCCTTAGGGCAATTATCCAAGTCTCGCTGCAAAACAATGCAATGGAAGTCTCCTAGTAGAAGTAGTAGCAATCCAAATGATCAGGACTGAACAAGTAGAGGGTTGGAGTACGTACGAAATCCGTTCTTACCAAAGGGCAGATAATGGCATCGAACCAATATTGGCCTGGAAGGAACTGGAACCAAACTCTGAAGGAATACTGGGTACAGTGGGACTCACTTTGTGTGCAAGATGGATTTTGGAAGAGAAAATGGGAAAGTGCAGATGGAACAACATCTCATATGCAGCTGATTGTGCCAAGGTCTAGACTCAGTCAAATACTCCATGAAATACATGACGGAATATCAGGAGGCCATTTGGGAATAAACAAGACGTTGGAAAAGTTAAGGGAACAAGATGTTGAGAATTGGTGCAAAAACTGCATAACGTGTGAGGCTACCAAGGGCCCAAAAGTAATACAATGTCGGAGCACCGTTCGAATGAATAGTCATCGACATCGCTGGGTCGTTTCCCGAAACCTTTAAAGGTCATGGATTAGTTCAGTAAGTGGCCGGAAGTGTCCGTAAGTGACCAGGACAACGCCACTACACCCGATTCAATATGACCTTGATTCAGCATCTGTCTAAGGTTTTCAGCAACTACCAGCGGGACTGAAGCCTACACATACCCCTATTCTTAATGGCCCACCGAAACGCGGTCCATAAATCAACAGGACATATGTACATACACCATCCAAGACCTTATTTGGTCAAACAGTTCGGTTACCAAGTGAAGCAAAATTCGGTCAAGGAGGTAAATAACTCCGTTAATGACTTGCTCAGCAGGATTCATAAATTTTAGGAAAAACCAGAGAAAAGATGAAGCTAGCGAGCAATCGCATGAAGACTAGGTACGACATCAAAACGAAACCTTCCGGCTTCTACAAAGGAGATCTGGTGTGGCTCTATAATCCTCTGCGTTAGAAGTCGGATTACCAAATTGCAATAGGGTTGGTAAGATCTATACAAGGTGACCATTAAAGAACTCCTTCAGCTAAATCTTAGCAGATTAAAGGAGTAAACCCTCATAAAACTGATCTTGTCCTCTTTTCCTGTAAATATAAAATTCTAATCATAGACCCTTGCTCAATCAACGGTAACGGCTTAGTATTTTTCGATACAGCGAATTATTTGGGTCTTATTTGTGACAGGAAACAAAACCTAAAGCCTAATATTCAAAAAAGAGTAGAGAAAGTAGCCTTATTGTCTTGCAAAAAAGCCATTGAGAACAAATGGGGCCTTCAACCGCACATAGCCCACGGGATATACATCTCGGTCCTAAGACAGATACTCGTACTTACCTACGAGGTTGTTATCTGGTGAACGGCATTAGAAATGCAGTCAACTGAGGCAACAGCAAAGTAAGTAGAGTGGAACAGCATGTCTATGCAAAAGCGGAGCCCAACGCTCTACTCTCTCCACCGCCCTGGATATTCTGTTTCACTTGACACCCCTCAATATCATCAGCGGGCAAGCCGATCATCTCTTACGGAGATGGCAGAGCAGTTCAATCTTCACCTATGTTGGATGCCGGGCCACAGAGACATTCCAGGAAATTGTAGGGCTGACGATCTCGCCAAACTTGGAATCACTCTACCTATTCTAAAGGAAAAAGGTAGCACCGGTATACCATAACTGGTTGCTAACAAAAGGTGGATTTTTAGATCAACATGTCTAGCGACCCAACAGATCTGGCCAAATTTGGATCTGAATCGCTCTAAGAATTCGATCCTTATACAATAAATAGGAACCATCTCAGCGCCATCATAGGTGTCATTACTGGTCACTGCCTTACGAACGATTTCTGTAGAATCTGCGTGGACGAGGAGGAGGAAGAGACATGCCTAGCTCTCTCCCAAAGAAGTAAAACTTCACTTAGGAGCTTTCTTCTACAACGTCTTAAGCGATCTAAAGAATATAGACGTTAACAGTCCCCTACGCTTTATTATAAGCTCAAATCACAATGGGCCAATAGGCCTAAGTGGGTTGGTCTTTCCAACAGAACCTACCATCGAAATCTTTATTCCTAATGTCAGTTAGTTTCCAACTCATGAAAGCATTTACGTTAAATTCTTTTGGTAGCATTCTAACAATTTCCGTATCAAAGGAAGTTTGTCCGGGGAAAGTACTTACTGTTTTGTAAGGAGAATCTTTTGTGTGGCTGAAGCTTTTTTGTATCAAATAATTAGTCGATAATCTTGTGTCTATTAGACAACGGACATTTTCGTTTCCAATGTTAAGTTGGATTATCGTTAAATCCTGCCTCGGGGTGCTGAGAGAAAGTTTACCTCCTCCTCTATGTGATCTTCGCTCATGGGGTCAGGGAGATTATTTCTAATCTGTGCCGAGTTATTAAAGTTTCTTTGGTTCCTATATTGACTCGAACTATTCTTTCTAACCTGTCCTGGTGTCGTTTTGGTAATTTAGTCGATTATTATTGCTAAAATTTGGTCTACCAGAATTTCTGAACTGTTCTTGATTAGTATTCTGCCTGTTACTATTGTATACGAGTATCATCGGTCCACACTACGTTGATTTATTGTTCTATGAGTTAGTTAGTAGCCCTGATTCTTGACTTACTTAAAATGTGGCAAAGTTCGCGTTTAGACCATTAAGAAATGTTTTCAAAATAATTTTTTCGTTACTACTGCGACAGAATTCTACAGGTTTTTCTACAAGGTGACGCAAAAGTTGTCAGCCGATATTATTTGGCTGTAACTTTTTTTACGAATGAAAAACTTTGGTTTTGCTTTTGGATTATGTTTATTTGGCGTCCTAAATATTTTTTCCATTAAGTCGAGAAAATGATATCGGCTAAGTGACCGCAGCCAGAATTGATGACCATTCGGGCGCGATTTGTGGAATTTTCCACCACTCTTACCAGAACGTCCAGCGATAGGTCCTCGCATTCTTGACGGATATTCCCTTTGCGGGTTTCAAGAGTCTGAGGTTTGTTGACATAAACTCGTTACTTCCAAAAACCCCACGAAAAGAAGTCTGGAACGGTTAAATTAGGCGATCTTGCCGGCCAGTGCAAATCGCCAAAACGATTCAGGATGGCTTGAGCGTAGGTTACGTGGCACATCGTCTGGTCGATACTCCGGGGTCCTCTGTGACATCTTCAACCACAGATGGGATATTCTCAGCAGAACGGCTGCTCCTGGGCCGGCCAGACCTAGCAGCATATTGTGTTGTCCCATAATTTTCTAGGCGAGCGGCTAAACGTAGTAGTGTTTGCCCAGTTGATGTCGGACGACCGGGAAAGCTGCGCCGAAGCTGCAAAAAAAATTGCAACAATTATTCCGTGTTCTTTAGGAGTATAGTGATTCAAGTCTTATTGACATGTATTATGCATCTGTTTACTTCACAAATGTCAAAGTAGAATTGACATTTGCTGCCATTTGCAAAAATTATAGCATCTTCCGATAGAGAGATGACTTATGCGCCCCCTGTATATCGAATTCGTATTTACAATTAGTTTGTCTAAAATGTCTTTGAGCTTATTATAATATTCGCTGGTCATTGAATTTTATTGATCACATGGCGTTGAAGAAAGTATCCTTCGAGTGGAGAACCCACATAACATAGGATAGATATTTCCACCTCCCGCGTAAATGAGGACATGGAGTAATCAGCTAGGTTTTTCCAGAATTCTTTTATTTTGGATGATTCTTTTAGAACTTCATCCATTGCCAAGCTCAGCTGTTGTCCGATGTGGTCTGAATTTGTCATTTTTGTTTCGACAATAAGATCAATTTATTTGCACACTTGATTTATTTTTCTTTATAAAAACACTTTGTTAAGCTTTATTTATTATAAAGGGTTTTCCAATAAGGACTTGACAACTTTGAATTTAATTTGTGAACGCACTCTTTCGCTTTCACTGTCACTGTCACTGTCAAACTGTCACTGTCAAACTGTCACTGTCAAACTGTCACTGTCAATTTATTCAGTAATCTCAACATTTTCATCATGGTAAAGTACACGAACGAGCAACGTTTGCAAATTATAAAAATTTTCTACCGAAATTCGGAGTCCGTGACTGCAACTTTAAGAGCGTTAACTCCAATTTTCGGTTGTAATTCTCGCCCTAGTAGACAGGCAATAACAAGTTTAGTGCAAAAATTTGAGTCTAGATATTCCTTGTGTGATGTTGCCGTGTCAGTGAGACAATGGGTTGGTCGAAGTGTCGAAAATATTGCTGCCGTTCAGGCGTCCGTAGCAAACGATCCAAATCAGTCAATTACACGGCGTTCTCAAGAATTGGGCATCGCTCAGACCACATTATGGCGTATTTTGCCAAGCTGACTCAAGAATTGGAGCCGATGGACCATTTGAAGCGATATACGTTCTCCGATTGGGTTCTGGAGAAGATGCGCCAAGATGATGAATTTCATCGCAAAATCATCTTCAATGACGAAACTTATTTTTGGCTCAATGGGTTCGTCAATAAGCAAAATATGCATTCTTGGTCGGGTAAAAATCCACATGTGCCTCATGAATCACCACTTCATCCACAAAAAATAACTCTTTGGTGCGGTTTGCATGCCGGCGGCGTTATTGGGCCATATTTTTTCGTCGACGTCACGTTACTGTGAATTTGTCAGCATTATCGCGCCATGATCACCGATTATTTTTGACCCGAATTGGAAGATATGGACGTGGACGACATGTGGTTTCAACAGGATGATGCCACAAGCCACACAGCACACGCTACAATGGATTTATTGAAGAGTAAGTATGGTGAGCGTGTTATCTCAAGAAATGGGCCAGTCGATTGGCCGCCTCGTTCGTGCGATTTAACGCCGCTTGACTATTTTCCGGCTACGTTAAGTCATTGGTTTATGCCAACACGCCGACGACGTTAGAAGAGCTCAGAGCCAACATTGAACCCCGAAATAGCAGCCGTTTCGGCCGAAATGTGTGGCCAAGTCGTTGAAAATTGGGTCCAACGAATCGACCGTTGCAAACGTGCCCGCGGTGGCCATATGAACGAAGTCGAGTTCCATTCATAAACGCTTTGATTGTACTTCAAGCCGATAACAAACTTTTTGAAATATCTCAAATGGTTTGCGTTTTATTTAAAAAAAAAGTTGTCAAGTCCTTATGGGAAAACCATATAGTTAAACTCCTTTACGAAATCAAGGACAAAGCATTTGTTTGTGCAATTCAATTTATCGCAAGTATTATGATGAGAAGTAATGCGTTCAATTAATGTGTTAGGATTAGACATTCAAAAGAACATGGCTTTGGACTTCGTGCTAAGTACAAGTTGATGATAATTGAGCCAAATACTAAGTAAACCCAGATCAGACTTTATTTGGTCACGGATCGTAGCTAAAGAATAGTCTACATATGATAGTGCTAAATCGTCAGCATAGCCAAATAACTTGTAGATTAAATATTGAATATATGTAAACAAAGAAGAGAGATTGGTCTAAGAACTGAGGCCTGTGGTACACCAGTATTTGGACACTCTTCTTTTCTGGTTACAACTCCCTTTATCTCAACACGTTGTTTTCGGTTAAACAAGTAGGACTTAAACCAATCAGATATATTACCTCTAAAAGAGTTTCTCTATTAATAAATCATGGTCAACTAGATCAAAGGCCTTTGTTAGATCAAGAAATAGCCCAACTGTGTTTTTGTTTATTATCTAGTCCACTATAAATTCTCTTTAAGAAAGTCACAATTGCATCTTTAGTGCACTTCCCTATCACAACATCAAACTGTAACTCGTTAAGAAATCTAGTCTTTTTGAAAAAATTGAGCATTTTGGTTACTATAACCTTTTCAAATAGCTTTGAAAAAAACTGATAACAAGCATATTGGCCTATAGTTGTTAGGGTCGCTTCGATCACATTTTTTGTATACAGGAATAACTAATGTGGATTTAAGGCAATTGGGGAATATTCCGCACTAAGATTAATAATATACGTCAGAAGATTTAATACTGACTATCTGGAGTCTGTCAAGAAAACCATTTTGGAGAATAATACCCAGTGTGTCTCCTCGCATGATCCGCTGCCATAAGGTTTGCATTCTTTTCGGAGCTCTCTACCGAACATCTCTCTCAGTTGAGTGCACTTGGTTTTACACTTAAATTAATTTCTTTTATTTATTTATTTATTTTATTTACTATTTATTAATATATAATAAATTACATATTAATTACAAAAATAAAGCTCTAGCTGCCAATGCCTTTGGTTAATTTCTTAAGTTCGGTATTGATGTCATATTCTATTTTCTAATTGCAGTAAGGTTAGTAAATCAAATATTTACTTGCCTAATGTTCGTTTCAGAAGGAAACGCAAGTACATCACACAGGTTAATGTTATGAAAAATGGTTTTTGATATTTGTTTAATTTTTGGACATTCGTATATTAAGTGTCTAATTGTAAATTGGACGTCGTTTTGGCAGATATGGCCGGTTTGTGGGCTATTCTTGCTAATGATGTGGTTGTTTGTGGTAGAGTAAGTGCGGCAAATGTGGCTCACATGGGTAATATGGCCTACCACTATATATCCCAAACCAAAACCCACAGCGATTTAAAAAAAAATGTTTATTGCGAACACGTTTAAACCGCTTCAGCCTCAGTCTTTCATGGTGAGTGTGGCGCAACAGGTGGGGAGATATACGGGGCGTTTTGTTTTCTTTACTTTCATTGAAATTTGTTGGTATGTTCTGCCATTATCATCTGGTGAGCGACGCGGATAGAGTGGATATCCGTCGTTTCTATTTTGAGTTTCCGAAATAAAAGCACGTGTAAACTGAAGTGGAGTTGTGTTGTCGCATGGTTTGTGGTGCATATTGGTGTTCACTACTTCGTGCAACTCTGGATCTACCTCGGGATCAGGAATTTCGGCGGAAATGATGTCATCAATTTGGTCTAGTGTAATTTTGTCCACCATCCAAAGAAGAATGTGTGCGTGCGGCAAACCTCTTTTCTGCCACTCAACTGAATATATCCAGCATCGAACAGTACCGTGTACACGTTGGTTCGCAATGAAGTTCATCAAACATCTGAGTTTTTGTTTGATCAATCGTGCTGTAACGGCGTGACGATCGCTTGGTGATTGACCGGGATGTAATAACTGCGTAATCTCTGGCCATTTTGGATTGCAAGTAAACGTCATAAACAAACCTGGCCGTCCATAATTGCGCACGTAAGTCAGCGTGTCCTGGGAGTACTTGTGCATGTTGAATGGCAATTGAATTGAATTGAAAAACGAAATGTGCGCCTACAGTGTCATCTGTTGAGAATTTCCCGACTTTTCTTTTTTCCTAATCCTTCGTGTAGCAATTACGAACAAACCCACAGAAGCATATATCCAATTTGGTCCAGTCGTTTTCAAGTTTTAAGCATCCGAACAAACCACGATCGAGATATCGCATATTCTCGAATGATTCCTTCATAGGAACAGCGTGAGCTGTAGATACAGATGGGTATTTATTGCCGTTGTGAAGTAAAACTGCTTTTAAGATAAGTTTACTGGAATAAATAAATGAGCTCCAATTACTTGGTTCATGCTTCTAAGTTGTCAAAGTCACTTCTTGAGCGAAACAATGTGCAAGTTCCTTTTCACGTTTTCGGAACTCATGCTCGCCGAACATGCTCGTTTGTGTTATCCCCTACACGACGAACACATTTGGCGAGCATTCATTTCATGTTGATTCTTCATACTGTGAACGTGTGCGATAAAGAAGCGCAAGTGGTTGCGCTTATGGTGATTTATTTATTTACTGTTGCCATTATGTTTAATCCACGATATTCACTCGGCGACGTTCACAGCAAAAATGAGGTTTGCTCACGAACATGGCCCTACACGGCGAACATCGAAGCCAACGAGCATTAAATAATCGAAATTTTTCGCCAACATCGAGCGGCTCGCGAACCAGCCCCTACACGAGAAAAATATAGCGAGCACGAGCATGTTCGGCGAGCATGCTCGTCGTTTAGGGCCACCTTTATGTACGACGTATGTACGTCACGTTCGAGGAGATTCCATTCTTTTAATTTGGATGCTAGGAGATCTAACTGTTTTAAATCTCTAACCAAATCATTCAGTTCAGCGGCTTTGTTGAACATCCTGGCGTTTGAAAGTCTGGATCATTGTCGATTTCCTCTTCGAATTACATATCATCATTAATTGAATCACTGGCACATTCAGGTTCTTCGTCCAAACTCCACAATTCTGGTGGTTTTGAAATAGGATATTCTTCACTGTGTTCGACAGGCCGTAAATCTGATGATAAACTGGGATACTGCACAGTATGCTTGGACTTCGTGCCGATACCCTGTACGTTAGTGTAACAATGTAACAATCTGTGGCATGGTCCTTCGATTCTCTCCACACCATGATGTTTTGTACCTTTCAACCAACTTGTTCACAATGTTACACAAGTTTGACAACATATGTGAGAAGCCCATGATTTATCTTGACTCAAAATAAAGTTCGTATGCTTTTCAGACAAGTTAGGTGGAATTACGTTTTTGGGATTTAAAAGTTAATTCCCCAAACACATAACAAAAATTTTTGACATTATTCACACACTTCCACTTCGCGCATCGTCAACACTGTTGTCACAGTAATGGTATGTGGAAGAAACACTAAAAAACTTCCCCCTCCGGGTGGAGTACAGAAACTTTTGCCATTACTTCAGGGTGGTGTCCTTCAAGTAGCGCCCTCTGACATCTGTTTAAAATGCCTGCGCCAAAGTCACGCTTGAGTGATTTTCTCTTTGCTATTATAGGTATTACCTTGCGGCTTTGAGGTTCCTTTTTTTGGACATAGGAGTCCATTTTCTGCAATAGAAGAAAGTGTGTTCCGCATCATCAATTTCGGCGTCTCCATATAAGCAGCTTGGTTGTGCGCATTTATGTATGCGATGAAGGTATCTTCGCATTTGCGTCAAATAATAGTTGGTTTCGCCTTTCGCCTGCACACCGATTTAGCCAAGGTTCTAACACCGGTTTCATTCGGGCCGTCCATCTGCCAAGTTCATCATTTGTCCATGTATCTTGCCGTTTATATATGGCTTTTTTTTTTTTTGCCATATTCTTTGCCGCTATTACCCATATTGCTACATCAGATACAGTGCAATATGCCGAAGCTATTCGCAAATTCGCTGTCCACTATACTGCTAGAAGCTGCTTTCTTCGTTTTTCGATGTTTAAAGTTTCTGCCTTTCCCAGACCACAACTTGGCAAATTTTTCCGTCATGACTTGGGCCTGCACACGTACAAAACTCAACTGACCCAGGAGCTGAAGGTAAACGACAATAGACAACGACGTGTGTTCGCTGAATGGGTTCTGGAGCAGTCGGAAACTGACCATAATTTTCATCGAAATATGGAATCTTCTTCAGCGACGAAGGCCAATTCTGGATGAATGGGTACGTCAACAAAGAAAATTGTCAAAATTGGGACAATACCAATCCACATGAGATCAAAGCGCGTCCAATGCATCCAGAAAAAGTCACTGTTTGGTGTGGATTTTGGGCTGGCGGGAGGAGTCATCGGTCCATATTTCGACGTTAGCCAGGCCATCACCATCAACGGCGAGTGCTATATATCGATGATTACCAACTTTTGGCCTAAATTGGATGATGTGTACACCAACGACATGTGGTTTCAACACGACGACGCTACGTGCTATACAGCTCACACCACATTGGAGATTCTGCACGAGCGATTCGAGGGCATGGTCATCTTACGTGAAAGTGATGTGAACTGGCCACCGAGATCGTGCGGTTTGACTCCGTGAGACTTTTTCTTGTGGGGTTTTCAGAAATCGCAGGTCTGTGCGAATAAGCCACAAACCCAGCGGCCCTCAAAGCCAACAAAACCCATCCCATCGGCCAAATTCAGCCTGATTTAGCGTGGTGTCGAAACTCACATTTTGAGTAAAGGTCTGGAATTTTAAAGGTGTCTCCGAGACCTTTCCCAAAATTACCCAGTCTAACTGAGTCTTTTTGGCTATTGGCATACCGGGTATGGTACTCCGAACGATGGGTGTCGGAATATGGAATAGAGGATCTGCTAATTCCAGATTCTTTAAGTGCCTACATTCGTGCTGTGTTGTTCGGTGGGCCGGATGAAGCCCAATCAACGACTTGAAGATGAAAGCCTTGGTGAAACCTTCAAACATTGAATGTTGAGATGCGAATTTGATTTCGACGTATTCGTTGGTAGTGCCGCTGCTGACCTTCCCCAACCCTGATATCTGCACGAACGTGTTTTGATTTGGCAGCTTTAGCATTTGTGTAGCAGACTTTGAAATAAACGTAGCCGCAGATCCTGGGTCAATTAGTGCGCGAAGTTCAACGGCTAATAATACCTTCACTACCGCAGTTGCCAACAAAACCCTTGTATTACTCGTATATGTGTATGTAATGTGTGCGTAGTGTGGAAATTATTTCGAACTTGCCCGGATCCAGAGTGATGGTCCTTTTGCGTGGGATTAAAGGGGTTTACGTTTGGGTTAATTAGCACCTCTTTGTGTTGTTTATTTATGTTGTGTTGTTGAAACTGTGGTATTGTTTCTGTGTTGTTTGAAAAATTGATGTGTAGTAAAGGGTGGTGCCGTTTATGACAGAAGTAACAATTTTTATTACTTGGAGAATTTTGGGTAGTATGACTGTAAGCTAGACAGTTGTGGCAGACCTTTGTTTGCCGAATAGTTTGTTGCCTCCTCGTGGCGGCCATGCCCAGAAATCGCTTACATTTTCTTAACGAGTGTTGCTCGTTGTTGCATACCTTACACTGGAATTGATTGAGACTTGTTACAGTGTGGTATGCCTTAGCTGCTGGTTGTGATTTCGGACATGTCTTGGCGATAGGCCCAGATGCCCCTTTTTGTGCTGCAGCTGCTAGTGTCCGGAAGCGTCTTTCCTACTTTAAAGTACGAAGATCCTTGCTGTTGCCCAGTTTTTCTTCCCATAGTTGTTGCGTTGAGGTCGGCAGCTTTTGTACCATCAATCCACTGGTCCCACGAATCCACTGGTATCTCAAGATTTTTGAGTGAGTAGATACTCTCTAAAGAAGTGTCCATGAGTGATTTAAGACCTTCCGGTGTTTCCTTCGTTTGTGTCGCTTGATTGAAAAAGAGTTACAGCTGTGAGCTCACTAGAACACGTTTGTGGTCGTACTTTGCCTTCAAAAGTTCCCATGCCTTCCCATAATTCCTTGCGTCTAGTGCCAAATGTTGCAGAAGTCTCGCCGCTTCACCTGAGGGACTTGACTTTAGGTAGTGGAGCTTCTGGATGCCTCCAAGAGACATGTTGCCATGAATGAGCAATACCAATATATCGTGAAATGAGCGCCACTTCGTGTAACACCCAGAGAACTCAGGAATATTGATTTTAGGGAGACGTATATCTTTGCTCTGAGGAATATTTGTAGCCAGCGTTGTTTCTGAAAGAGAAGTTTGCGCGCCAAAATACCTATCTAACCCATCAAGCAACTCACACCTGAACTCAATGTAAGTTTCCTGAGTTTGTTCCATAATTGAAATTAATTCCAGTTTTTTCTTTTCTTACAGTTTTTCAACGCTCCTGCCTGCTTCGTAGTGCCGTTGTGCTGCTGCTAGATTCTCTTCCAACAACAAAAGTCTTGTAGAGAGATAATTTTTAGTACGACGGGATTCGTCCGTTTTCTTAAAGTTGGCGAAGTCTCCCTTGACTAGCACCAAAGAGTTATGAACAATTACAATATTTAAAAAGGAGTTGGTACTCACTTTGTGTTCTTCCTTTCGGGGTTTTATTAGGTGGGGTGAAAAGTTTTTCTTATTTTATTCAATATAGTCCCCTTTTAGCTGATACACTTATTCTAGCGATTTTCCAACTTCTTGATCCCGTCCGAAAAGTAATTTTCCGGTAGGTCTGCAAAATACTCCTTCGTGGCATCGATGATTTCCTCGCGTGAGCTGAATTTTTTATTGATGACCAATCTTTTGAGGTTTGGGAAGAGATAATAGTCTGAGGGAGTCAAATCGGGCGAATACGGTGGATGCGACAGCAATTGGAGCCGTAAGTCATTGATTTTAGCCGTGGTTGCGATGCTTTTGTGCGCCGGCGCATTGTCTTGCAAAAACAAAAATTTTTTTCGCTTCATGTGAGGCCGTTTTGCAGCGATTTCGGCCTTCAATCGCTCCAATAATGCACAGTAATACTCGCTGTTGATGGTTTTTCCTTTTCGAGGTAGTCAATGAAGAGTATGCCATGACAATCCCAGAAAACCGGTGCCATAACTTTTCCGACCCATTGAGCCTCCCTCGGCAGTTTCGGAACACTCGTGCCGGCTTCAGTCCATTGCCGGGCACTCATTCTGTTCTCTGGTGTGTAATAGTGGATCCAAGTTTCATCAACAATTTTTTTTTTTTTTTTTTTATAATTTACGCGCGCCTAAGGGGTTAAATACCCTTTTACTGTTGCCAGGGCGCGGGCGGAAAGATAGAAGGAGGAGAAAGGAAAATTGTTTTTATAGTGGTTTGAAACTCAGGTGTGTTTGGTTTCTATGTTTGCTCTCCAGGGGTGGGAGTCCGAATAGGACGGAGAGTTTTTCTTCACTCAGAGTGATTCGAGGTATAATTCCCAGTATTTTTTTTCCATTGCTTGAAACTCTTATAACAGCCAAATCTACGTGTCAGTGTTATGCCTTCACACGCAGAATTTTTTTGTCTGAGTTCCAATTACACAATGAAAAACTGATTTGCCATGGGCAGGATTCGAACCTGGACCCTCCGAGTGAGAAGCGTTTGCTACTACCACTACACCACGGCCACCCCCCAATCGATGTCAAAAGTCCGCCCGATTCCGTATCAGCAAGTCTAAACACTCTTTCGAAGTGCTCTCGCGTTTGTGTTTTTGGTCAGTAGTGAGCATGCGCGGCACCCAGCGGCAGGATAACTTTTTCATATGCAGAATATTGCCCAAAATATGGCGTGTGCGCTCAGTACTAATCTTTGTGGTATCTGCTAGCTCGCGTACCTTCACTTTCCGGTCAGGAAACACCATTTCATGTATTTTTTTGACATTGTTCTCTGTAACCGCATCGGAGGGCCTGCCGCTGCGGACTTGATCGGTAGTGGAGTTGCGGCCACCAATATTTGACGGTGTAATCTGACGGAGCATTAGCCCCATAATATTTACCCAACTTTTCTTTGGTTTCCTTCGCCGTTTTGACTCTCAAAAAATAATGTTTTATGAGAGAACGAAAATCGTTTTTGTCCATACTCAACATGATGCCAAACACGTCAACAACAATCAGCTGTCAAAAAAAAACTAAAGACAGTATCGCACTGAAATTTGGCATGTCTGCCCAAATATGAACGGGCTTCAAGGCACCATAACCTTTTTTGCTGTAGCAGCGCATTCTGGCGGCCAAGGAGGTTACTTTTCACTCCACCTTAGTATATGGATGATGTATGATGCTTATGGTTCTGCTGTTGCTGCTGATACCGCTGCAGTGGATGCTGGAAATCCTGTTTGCTGATGCTGCTGGTATTGCTGCTGTTGTTGTTGCAGATACTTCGGTGCAGATGCTGATAATGCCGATGGTGTTGTTGCACTTAATGCTGTTTGGGGTGCTTCCTTTGTTTTGCACTGGACACTCAATATGTTTTACGTTTACGTTAATTTTAAGATCTTTTTGATTTTTAAAATTTTAATCTTTGTATGGCACACACTTAGACGTAGAGATTTTTATGAAAATTAATACATATATACATACGAGTATATTAAGTAGAATTAACTAATTAACTATTCGGTTCGAACGGACCAAAGGTTCGGCGCTGGTTATTTTGTTTAACCGTGTTGTACTTAGTTGAAAATGAGTCGTACAGTAAAAACTGTTTTGTTTATTCAATTGTAAAACCTATATAACAAAACTGTGTAGAGAAAAATAACTTTGAAATAAAACCAACTGTTTGCTTCAACGTTATAAAAATTAATGATGATTTATTTTGCGTAAAATGTCTTCCTTTCATGTCAATTTTTGACATATGCAATTTTATCTCATGAGAGATTTATCATAAATGTGTTTGTTTACATATTTACGAGTAAGTGTCTTATTTTATATTTTATTGAACAATTTTTAATTTAAACTTTTATCAGCAACAGCCAGAGTTATGGAAAATTAGACGTTTAGGATGCGCGCTGCCCAGGGAAGCCACGACGGACATTCGAACGGTGTTATATTCCACACAAGGAAGACCGGCTTATGCGGATCTGAAATTCTCATCCGATCGCGGCAAAGGGAGACGGAGACACTTATATTTTGAAAATAACTTCTTCTTTCCGCTTTTTGGCAAAGAAAACACTCCGTGTCTATGGGATTTCTTGCCTTCCGTACTGTGCGCCATCAATTCAGCCCACATACACGAGCCATTCCATGAAAACACGCCATAAATAGCGAATAAAAGCAAAGAACACAAATAGAAATGAATAAAATGGGAAAAAACGCTCTTTTTTAGATTTTCATATCCACCGAACCAACCGACAGCTGACAAAACATGACCCTTGCTAGGAGGAAGAGGATTTTAATATATGCACACATGTAGCACACATGCAGATCCAAATTCGTACCTACATACGAGCTTCAAATCTGCTAACAGAGAAGATACATCTCAATCGAATGGCAGTAGAAGTCCCGACCAGCCAGTCAGCTGAATAGCTTCAGTAAATGTGTGTGCATCGATATGGGAACATTGGCCATGAGAGGGTGGTTACATCGTAGACCGTGCTCGGTATACGGCTACCACCCTATGCAGCATAATTATCGTGAGAAAGGTTATTTTTAAAGTTCAAGTTTTCGGGATGCCATGAAACACGGCACACTCACGCTGTGTTTAGCATGCGATACGTGATGCGCCTCAACGACTTGAACTTTTTTTTTTGATGAAGGGATGATGCAATGGAGGGCAATGGGTGAAAGTACTTCAATGTGATTTGTGTCTTCCATTTACTATTGGTGGAGAAGCAGGAGATGGAAGTGATGGTGAAACAGACTTGTTATTGCTATTCAAGTGAAATTTGAAGATTTCTTTAGAATCCAGGGCGAGGGTTTGCCATTTACGAAACACTGGGATGATGGTAGATGGGGTGGTCGAGAAAAATCTTGGCATTTTGGCGTCGTCAAGTATAGGATGCCGATATGTTTTCTGCGCTCTACCAAATGCAAAAATGTAACCGAGAAGAGGGTATACATTTTGAAGGGTAACATTAAAGGTGGAGAGTACGACATCCGATGCAAGGTTGGGTGGGGTGATTCTTTAAAAAGGTATTGCGAACGAGTTTGCGTTTTATGGATGGCAGTAAGAGTTTGGATAAATTGAAAAGATTCCATGGAGATTTTTCTTCTATTTTATTTTCTCCTGACTTGTGCGTGGGTGTCTGTTTCTTTTTTAAGGTCAAGCATATAATTTGGATTATGGAGATGCTTGTTGTGTGAGTACAAAATTGAGGACTTTAAGTCTAGAATATGTTTCCTGTTCAAGTGTACGCAAAAACATACGTATGCCTAGGAAGTTCGTAAATTTTGGATTGGATTTGTTGACGTCATTTAATACGAGTATCTTAAGGACTTTTGGGGATTTTAATAAAATGTACGATTGTGTTGGCAATAGGAATAGACATAGACTATTATGGTCGCACGAAAGTGGTTAGAAGGAGTTTTACAAGTGCCTATTGTGAGAGGAAAGCAATAAAGACTTTAGATTACCGTAAAAGGGTATGGGACCATGAGGGCTCTGTAATATGTTCTTAAGGCATTTACAGTGTTGATGGGTTTAAGTGAATTATGGATGGTTAGTGGGGGGAAGGGTGGGAGGGTGAAAGGAATCTCGTTACTGAAGCTATGAGAAGGATTCTTTCGACCAAGTCTTTTGAACGGGGCTGCTTGTGTTTATGTGCTTTGCCTCATCTACGTATTTATTTGAGTCATTCATTAGCGCGAGATTAGACCATAAACTGCCACAATTTTACTAACTTTACAACGATGTTGAAGTGTTTGGAAAAATACATGTTTAGCGACACAGTTGACTTGGTTCTTGGTTTCGCTCCCAAGCAAAGGGTTTTCCAATAGGGACTTAACAACTTTGAATTTAATGTGTGAACGCACTCTCTCACTAAACATCAAACTGTCACTGCCAATTTATTCAGTAAACTCAACATTTTCATCATGGTAAAGTACACGAACGAGCAACGTCTGCAAATTATAAAAATTTTCTACCGAAATTCGGAGTCGGTGACTGCAACTTTAAGAGCGTTAACTCCAATTTTAGGTCGTAATTCTCGCTTTGGTAGACAGGCAATAACAAGTTTAGTTCAAAAATTTGAGTCTACATATTCGTTGTGTGATGTAGCCGTGTCAGTGAGACAACGGGTTGGTCGGAATATCGCTGCCGTTCAGGCGTCCGTTCAGTCAATTCCACGGCGTTCTCAAGAATTGGGCATCGTTCAGACCACATTATGGCGTATTTTGAGTAAGGATCTTGGTTTACACAGATACAAGATTAAGCTGACTCAAGAATTGAAGCCGATGGACCATTTGAAGCGACGTACGTTCTCCAATTGGGTTCTGGAGAAGATGCGCCAAGATGATGAATTTCATCGCAAAATCATCTTCAGTGACGAAGCTCATTTTTTGCTCAATGTGTTCGTCAATAAGCAAAATATGTGTTATTGGTCGGGTGAAAATCCACATGTGCTTCATGAATCACCACTTCATCCACAAAAAATAACTATTTGGTGCGGTTTGCATGCCGGCGGCGTTATTGGCCCATATTTTTTCGTCGACTATAATGATCGTCACGTTACTGTGAATGGTCAGCGTTATCGCGCCATGATCACCGATTATTTTTGGCTCAAATTGGAAGATATGGACTTGGACGACATGTGTTTTCAACAGGATGATGCCACAAGCCACAGCACACGCTACAATCAATTTATTGAAGAGTAAGTATGGTGAGCGTGTTATCTCAAAACATGGGCCAGTCGATTGGCCGCCTCGTTCGTGCGATTTTACGCCGCTTGACTATTTTCTGTGGGGCTATGTTAAGTCATTGGTTTATGCCAACACGCCGACGACGTTGGAAGAGCTCAGAGCCAACATTGAACGCGAAATAGCGGCCGTTTCGGCCGAAATGTGTGGCCGAGTCGTTGAAAATTGGGTCCAACGAATCGACCGTTGTAAACTTGCCCGCGGTGGCCATATGAACGAAGTCGAGTTCCATTCATAAACGTTTTGATTGTACTTCAAGCAGATAATAAAGTTTTTGAAATATCTCAAATGGTTTGCGTTTTATTAAAAAAAAAAAGTTGTCAAGTCCTTTTTGGAAAACAAAGCAGATAGCTCTGTAGTCCAAGGAGTGCATTCTGGATGAAAAACCGTGGCATTTATTATGATCCATATTACAGAGAACAGAAGCCTCTTTTGATATAGAAAACGGTCAATTTTTGAACTTCAAACTTATGACTGAAGTCTTGACTAAAATCCGCGCCAAGTTTAAATTCGCCAACATAAACTTTGTACGCGGTTATGTCTCCACAGAGTACTACACAGTAGAAAGGTGGGCAAAGGTTGTTTCCAAAAGCTCTTCGATAAACATATGAGCAATGTTCTTAGTACGAGTTAAGGGAGTCCTTGGTAATTTTAGCAACATGAGAAGAGTAAGGTCTTTAGCCATATACTTGGATGACATAATCTGCATGACAGCATCCATTGTCAACCAAAAAGACTACCCAACGATCAGCGCTACAGTATTTTCGAGATATTCAATACTTCTGAGGAGCCTGATCGTAAGAGTCCGGGATTATCGGGTTAGACTGCAGCCAAAATCTCAGTTGAGGATTAAACCCTTCACCCACTTGTGTTAGATGAAAACATATAGCTTCAGCTTGACGTCGACGATGATGTCATTCAGGTTTTTACTTGTAAATAATTAGACCGGTAGTCGAGGTCTGAAAATTAACCCCTTACAAGCAGAGGTCGTTCTATTAATTTACCTTCTACGAACCAAGTATAGGAGAAGGTAGCTAGTAGGTTATCCTCGAGAAATCCTAGATACCGAACTTTCTCGAAAGGAAAGCATTATAGCATTGGAAAGCAAAAAAAAAACCTTCAAGGAAATTGAAAGCCTTCTGTGGTCCTCTGACACCTGTTAAGAAATGCCATCTAACTCAATACACGAAAGCTCTGATAACAGACTGTGTAGGGATCGGGCCACCAGGGTCATATTAGGATGCCGCAATCCTACATGGACCACAGATAAATCAACGATGAAAAATGATTATCTGATTCCGATCATCTATCACATTCCGATCAGAATTCCCGACACCGCTGAATGTAAGAACCAGGTGGTCAGCAATGAGAGCAACCCAAATTCCTTTTCGGATAAGTCCAAGTCGGAAGTCAACAGGGGAGGCAGAGTTGACAGTGAAGCGCTAGAACTTAGTCAATCGTTCTTTTAGAAGTAGTTCTTAACCTGGGATCACAATCACAGCCACTACAAAATTTACCGCAAGGATTTTACTGCCAGTAATGCGAAATCATATATACAAAAAAATGGATACCTCAAGCAAGGCTATCCTTTCTCTTCAAGCCTACCATACTCCTGACTAATATGGTAGTCTCCGGCTAGAACACTATGTTTGATCATACTTATTTACGGGGTGGGACAGGACCTTAGCTATCATACCACTCGAGCGGTCTTTTGCAAGCTACCTGTAGCTGCGCACGCGAAGTTAGCTGAGGTCCCCTTCCACTTGTGTGGGCGATCTAAGGTAAGGTTGTCCTCTACTGCGTCGTAATTCTGGTTTGGAGTCGAAAACTTTCCGGGTTGGGGCGCTGGTGTCTTGAGTGCGACAAGGTGACTTACCCATTTAAGCCAGATTATCGAAAGTTGTCTAACGAGTTCGTCATCGCTATTCAGGGACCGAAAATTACCCGAAGAACTTTTCTCTCGAAGTGCCTGAGAGCATTTTCATCCGTTTTCGTCAGTGTACACGCTTCTGCGCCGTAAAACAGGACTGGGATGACCAGTGTCTTGTGTAAGACAGATTAGAAAGATTGATTCCTGCCATGATTTCCACCCTGGTGCCGTTGTCGAAGTGAATACGGAGCAGAGGTTGATAAAGTCTCTTATCATCTCAAAGTTATAGCTGCTTATCGTAACATTTTGTCCCAGGCCTCGATGTTGAGTGTCCTTCTTTGTTGAGAGCATAGACTTTGTTTTTGATCGCTAAACTCATATTTGTCGCTTCAACTTCAAAAGTCGTAAACCCTCTATTGATAGCTCGCTGAAAGAAATGTGCTTCTGGAGTTGGGTTGTGAGTTTCACACAATTTTTCAAGAACTATGTTGAAAAGATTAGATGACATCGCATCGCCCTGTTTAAGTCATTTTCTGATTTTGCAGGTTTTGTCATTACCGACCTTGAAGGACCAGCGTGAATTCTTCATAGCCATCCTGAATAGTCGAATGAGATTGGCAGTGATGCTATAACTATACACGATTCTGAATAGTATACAAATACTGTCATATGAGGCATTGAAATCGATGAAGAGATGGTGTGTATCCATTTGGAACTCCTGCTATTTTTCCAAGATCTGCCGTAATGTGACAATTTGATATATGATGGACTTTCCTGAACTAAAATTACACTGATAGGGGCCGATTAGACGCTTTTCGAAGCGTTTTATTGGTTCACATAATATGACAGACAGGATTTTAATGCATACGCGATGTTGAGGAGACTTGTTCCCCTGTAGTTGGGGCCGCTTAGGAGATCCCCTTTCTTCAAAATGGATCTTACATTCGTCGGGCATACTTTGGTCGAGCCAGATTTTGGAGCTGAATTGATCTCTCTGTATCCTCTCATCTCACCTCTGTATACAAACATCGCCTTCTGCTTTAATCCGCTGGCCAGTTAAGTCATCGGGTCCAGCAGGTTTGTTGTACTTCAGCTTGTCCTGGCTTCATCTTGGGCAAGTGGACGTAAATGTAGTCTGTCTTCGTCCAGAATAAATGGTTCATTCTGCCTGATGGTGAGATGTTATTCGCCATCACCATTTGAGAGTCTGCAGAAATTATCTTTTCTGCTCGTGGAGATCGCGAATCCCTCTCATTATTTTCTGCAGGGCCACTCTGTGTATCTGCTCTGTGAAAACGCTATTTTTCCAGGTTTGCCTGTGCGCATTCGTCAGCAAACCAGGAGTTTCTTTGTTAATATGCAAAATCAATAAACCGGTCCCCTTTTAGGGCGATGAAGGCGCGAGGGCTGTGCTTCCTTACTGTATTATCAAATATGCCCTCCAGGCCTAGCTTGGCAATCAAATCACCAAAGACGATTTTCACGTCATATTTAGGGCTGTCTCTGGTAAGGTCGTCCTTAGGCTAACGTTAATTTGGTGGGGACTGACGTCCCCATTTATTTTGCTTAATGCAAGCTTAAACTAACTTAAAAACTAACAAGAGTTAAGGGTTAGGAAGTAAGGGAATGGTGGAGGAGATCAAGTTTAAGACGAGAAGTGCTCAGGTTAAAATCAAAAAAGGGGGAGGTTTGAGTTGATCTTACGGAGCATGCGGGAGATTGGTTCGTTAGAGCTATAGGAGGTGCTGTGGGTTGGGATATAGAAGAGACGAGGAAAGCGTAAATTACGAGAGTTAGTGTTGAAAGAAATAGACTTGTAAAGGGAAGCGCAGTCCACGAACCGAAGAGCAGTCGATGAATGAAGAGAATGTCAGCTACGTCTCTGCATTTTTCGAGGGTATTCAGGTTAAGAAGTTTGAGGCGGTCGCGATAGAGAGATAAGATAAATGGGTCATTCCAGGGTTGGCCACGAAGAGCAAATCGAAGAAAACTAAGGGATTGAACCTGGGGTAAAGGTTGGTCATGCAGAAAATAAAGTCGAGAGGGAGATTGATTGGACCTACGGGACAAAGTCATAGTTTGGCATTTGGAGACATTAAGGTCAAAGCAATTTTTTAGACACCAGATGGAAAACCTTTCGAGGTCTTCTTAAAGGAGAATAGAGTCTTGGGGTGAAGGAATAGTTTTGGGGAACTTAGTATCATCGGCGTAAATGGATACGGAGCAGTGTTTGATAATTCTCTCAAGATCGTTTATAGTTAAAATGAAAAAGAGGGGACCTAGATGACTGCCTTGTGGGACACCAGAAGTGGCTAAAAACGGGGTTGAGAAGGCTGACCTAAATCGAAGGCTATAATGTTGAGCTAGCTGAAATTTGAAAAAAAAAACACGTTTTCTGTATTTGTCAGCGATCTATCCAACTTTGCCAATCCAGGGTTAGTTCAGAACACGAGTGGTTTCTGCATGATACTGCTTCTAGTTCCGCTCTGAGCACGAGCATTGTCTGCTCATGCTTGGAAACTGGCAGAGGAAGTGTCTCAAGTCTTCCCTGACGTCTAGATGCTCGTAATCTCGGTAGTATTTGATAGTAATTGCATCATTGAAGAACTGGAGCGCTTCGACAAAATTAAGCAGAAGAATCTTCAAAAATCTACTCGTATGTATACAAATGTTAATACTTCTAATCGGGTCTGTTAGGTTGTGGAATAAATCTTAAGTTGAGTACAATGGACTCAAGCGGTTGTCACAGGGAGCAGTTAGTGATAATCGTAGGTCATCCAACTAAATACCAGCACATATTACCCCATCTTTTACTAACCCCTGCTTCTCTCTATTCTATTGTCTGGACAAGTAATTCAAAGTCATTCAAAGTTCTTGCCATTTGCGTTATCAAAAATCACGGCCAACAACGAGTCACACATGTTTGACTTAACCTTAACCGACTGTCCTCGTTTCACGTCAAAAGGGAATCCGGCTCCTTCCTACTAAACAAATCGTACAATCCCGGTGAGAGTGTTATACTCAGGACAAGGTCATAGATACGAGTATGTCTATGTATAATTCCACCTGGGACCCAAAATTCATTATCAAAATAATCATTCTTGTCTCTAACATACTCACCCAGTGATTCCACTCAATTTTCTCGTACATGTGCGCAAGGATAATGGGAACGAAACCAGAAGGCAGAGCGTGGTAATGAAAAGTAATAATGTTTTGAGAATAAACAAAATTATTGAATGCAAATGAAGTAGGAATTGTAGTAATTATTTACCGTTATGCGCATATGGGCCGCATTTCGATACTATTAAGCTGTCAGCTGTCAAGCTCGTACATGGTAATTACTTCTTTACCTCGTTGGACAAAAGGCATCAGACGTCAAAGGGTGTATTGTAGTTGTAGTGTAGGGTAGTGTCATAGCTATGGGTAGGTACTCTGATGATTGTGTTACGAATGGAATGTGGTAATAATTATTTGTATACGGGAAAATTACGTTACAACTGTTGTCAGTGACTTGTCGTGATTACAAGGGTGGGAGTCTTTGGTACCGATTAGGTAAATTGTTGCTGTAGAAGAGCTTAACGTGTTAACTTTAAAGAAGTAACCTTTTGACTTAATGTATCAGGACTCATTGAAAGAGAAGAATCTCTTTTGTTCAAGAATAGTCAATCTGAAGGGAAGATGAGGTTGGGTTCACGATGACTCAAGTATTATTAAAGCTAGAAATAGACCATGTACTCACTTTGTCAGAAGATGATATAATTTTTGCAAATGGCGTCGTACGTCAATCATATTTGACATTTGTAAGCTAGACAGCTGCAGTATACAAACAGACAAGCAATGGAGCGCTATACTCCGCAAGAGCGTGGAATAATTGTGTCACAACGAAGAGGACGATTTTGTGTCGAAAATCATCATGAGCGAGGAGGCGCATTGTGATGCCACCAATTTCTGTTCTTGACCGCTATTTAGGGTATACTGGATCAACTTCTTTAAATAAAATTTCGTCGGAGAAACTTGTAGAAAGGCAACAGTTCCATGTAAAATAATTTATTTACTGCCTTGAAGCATTGGCCTCATCCATACCGTAAAGTCTTCAAGTTTTTTTTTTAAATAACTTAACACTCAAGTGGGTATTAATACACTTAAAATGCCTGAGAACGTGTTAAGTTTTTAGGAAAATGGGACAGAGAGAGAAAGAAAGATTTTTGGGCTCAGTGGTTATTTCGCTCCATGGGTGGCATCCAACATTTAATGGGGAGACTAAATTATTAGTGTAATTGGACTTGTTATTGTGTTAGAGACAACCATTCGTCTTACGAGAATTAAGTTGCCTGAAAAAGAATGTCTTTCGGACGAGGCTGGTATTCGAACACCGAACCTTCCGATTTGGAAGCCAACACACTACCACTTGTGCCACTTCCACCCATGGTGATATGGACGTTAACGTATGCGGCGTACAGGGATGTATATCTATCATAAACGGGTGTCATTAGATAGTTTATCATGGCTTCATCTTTAAAAGGACCTTTAACCAGCAGAACAGACAATGTAGAAAGTATTATTGAAGTAGTGGCATCAATCCAAACTAGGTTAGGTTAGGTAAGAGTGGCTGTTGGAAATACAAACCCATGTAGGCCTATTGGCCCATTGTGATGCCACGTGGATCTATGATCTTCTTACTACTGGAACCAGTTTGAGCTTATAATAAAGCGTAGGAGACTGTTAACGTCTATTTTTTCTAGATCGTTTAGGTCGTTGTAGAAGAAAGCTCCTAGATGAAGCTTCCTTCTCTGGGAGAGAGCTGGGCATGTGCAGAGTAGGTGGGGGATTGTCTCCTCCTCTTCCTCGTCCATGCAGCTTCTACAGAAATCATTAGTAAAAGCGCCAAGCATTCTTGCGTGCTTCCCTATGAGGCAGTGTCCAGTAATGACACCTATTATGGCGCTGGAGATGTTTCCTATCTAAAAGGATCAGACACTTAGATCGACTCAGATCCAGCCTTGGCCAGATCTGTTTGGTCGCTTGACATGTTTGTCCAGCAGTCCACCTAAGTTCTGTTCTTTTATTGGCATCTAGCTTTAGTGTTAGTTTGCACGTAGCGATTCGTATACCTATACTACCTTTGTCCGGTAGGATAGGTAGAGTGGTTTCAATTTTGGCGAGTTCATCGGCTCTGCAGTTCCCTGGAATGTCTCTGTGGCCCGGCACCCAACAAAGGTGAATGTTGAACTGCTCTGCCATCTCCATGAGAGATGATCGGCATTCAAGGGCGGTTTTAGAATATAATGAGACCGAGTCCAGGGACTTGATGGCGGCCTGACTATCCGAAAATATGCGGATATCCTTTGCAGATATCACATTTTTCTTCAGCCAGGACAGAGCTTCTTTAATCGCCAAAATTTCCGCCTGGAACACGCTACAGTGATTTGGAAGGCGGAAAGAGAGGCTTAGATTTAGATTATCTGAGAAAACACCGCCACCAACTCCGCTATCGGTTTTAGATCCATCTGTGTAAAGATGGATTGACTTGTCCTCCATGAAAGCATCCTCCTCCCAGAATGATCTAGAGGGGAAGCTTACATGGAAGTTTTTGTCAAACCAAAGTTCAGGTATGGTGTAGTCGGTGTTCTCTGTGAGGATTCCTAATGTATTAAGAATATTGGCGTGGCCAAATGAATTATTTGTCCACTGTTTAGTCGCTTTAAGGCGAATAGCTGCAGTCGCAGTTACTTGCTTGCTAAAAATGTCGTGGGGTGTCAAGTGAAGCAGAATATCTAATGCCGCAGAGGGGGTAGACCGCAAGGCTCCCCTTGTGCATAGACATGCTGTTCTTTGGACTCTGCTTAGTTTAATGCGGTTGATTACATTTTCCAAGGCCGTCCACCAGACAACCACCCCGTAAGTAAGTATCGGTCTTATGACCGAGATGTATAGCCAGTAGGTTATGCGAGGTTGAAGGCCCCATTTGTTCCCAATGGCTTTCTTGCAAGAGAATAAAGATATTGTAGCTTTTCTTGGATGTTAGGTTTCCAGTTTAGTTTCCTGTCAAAAATGAGACCCAGATATTTTGCTGTATCGGAGAAAACTAAACTGGTACCGTTTATTGAAGGAGGGTCTATAGTTGGAATTTTGTATTTCCTAGAAAAGAGGACAAGATCAGTTTTATGGGGGTTTATTCCCAATCCACAGCGATCTGACCAGCGGATTAATCTGTTGAGATTTACTTGGAGGAGTTCTTTAATGGTATTTAGATGTTTTCCTGAGACAGCTATGGCAACGTCATCCGCATAGGCAATCACTCTGCTACCACCCGCTTCCAGGTATATCAGTAGTTCGTTAACTACTAAGTTCCAGAGAAGGGGAGAGAGGACACCACCTTGCGGTGTACCTCTACTGACATATCTGTTAGCAGAAGTCTCACCCAGTTTGGAGTTGATTATCCTGCTTTTTAGCAGTAGACTGATCAGCTCCCCAAGTGAGCCGTCTACCTGCAGAGTTGACAGCGCAGTCGTGATTGCGGATGTGTTGACGTTGTTAAAGGCGCCCTCTATGTCTAGGAAAGCAACCATTGTGTACTCCTTATATTGTAGGGATCGTTCGATGTGGCTAGACAGAGTTTCCACCGACTTTCCTTTACAGTAGGCATGTTGAGCCGTAGACAGAAGTCTTGGATCAACTTTAGCTCGAATATGGATATCAATCAGTCGTTCTAAAGTTTTCAGAAGGAATGATGATAGACTTATAGGTCTGAGGTCCTTTGGGACTACATGAGAACATTTTCCAGATTTGGGAATGAATACTACATTGACTTCTCTCCATAACAGTGGAATGTGGATAAGTTCTACCCAGCTCCTCATAATAGTTTCTAACACTGGTAGAATAATGTCTGAGGACCTCTGTAGCTCGGCAGGTATTATACCGTCCGGACCAACAGACTTGTATGGTTTGAAGCCATGCAGCGCCCAGAGCAGTTTGTCTCTCGTAATCAGACCATGAATTTTGCTCACGGTTGCAGTAGGCCTGTTTGGGGGAGCTACCTGGAAAGTGGGTGTCCAGAAGCAGGTTGAGTGATTCATCACTTGAGGTTGTCCAAGACCCATCGGTTTTTTTCAAACAACTGGGCATCATAGGATTTGTGGAGAGGATTTTTCTTAGCCGCGATGCCTCAGAGGTTTCTGTAATTTTGTCGCAGAATGACCTCCAGGATTGTCGCTTTGACTTCCTCAGTTCTTTTTTGTATAATTTGAGAAATTCTTTATATGAATCCCAGTCGGTCACTTTTCTTGTGCTTTTTGCTACGTTGAAAAGTTTTCTGCAGGCGTTCCTGAGCAGTCCCAGTGCCGATGTCCACCAATGTGGCTTTTTCTTGCCTCTTGGTTGAATAAGAGGGCAGGAAGCGGCCATAGCCTTATTGAGAGCCAGAGTAAATTCCCTGACTTTCATGTCAAGCTCATTGGTGTCATGCGGGGAACTTGATAGTTCAGAGGATAACGTTTTTGACAGTATTCCTCTGTATTTTGACCAATCAGTTTTCCGGTAATTCTGCCAGCATCTCTGTAGAAATGGTAAGTAAGGCCGAACAATTAAGGAGAAGTGACTCTATATAAGACCTTGATCATCCCAGTCCTACTTTATGATGCTGAAGTATGGACTCCTTCGAAAACGAATGCAGATATCCTCGGTCGTTTCAGAGGAAGAATTCGTCGTAAGATATTAGTACCCGATTGCGTTGATGGGCTTTGCAGAAAAAGATTCAACGACGAGGTATACGAGCTGTACGAGCGACATTGGTCGCCTGAGATGTAGAGGACATGTAGAGCCAATGGATACCACTACTCCGGCCGCAGAGATGTCCAACCTAATCGAGAGGGACATAGGAGTAGAGAAATGGCCTTAAATAGCACGCACAAGTACTCGTAGAATAGTATCTCAATCTTGAGGTACACTGCATCTCTTACCTTATGTCGTACAGCAGGCCAGGATACCTTTGACAATAACTGCCAGTGCTATAGACGGCACCTCAAGCCAATGGTTTTCAATTGACATATCCAAATATCTATCTCATTTCAAATTGACTGTGTTCGTTATGTTATTGAAGCTGAACGATATTCGTTACATTACCACGACAACTATAACTCTGTTTAATCGATACAACGTCAACACAACTTCTTTATACGAAAATGTAAAAATATGCCTCAAACGGAGGCACCATCTGAAAATTACGACAGCTCACCAGACTCTTCGCATTCAGGAGAAGCACCGGGTAATCCTGATATCCCAGCACCACTGCTTATTCCAAATCCAAATCCAAACCCAAATGCCGACCATGTCTTCCTGCGTCGTTCAGTAAGTAATATTTCTCTGGATATCGATGAAATCGAAGAGGATGACCACTATGCAGGTCAGGCTTATCTCCTGCCAGTGGTGCTACCAAACGTTACAGAACCAACTCTTGATGAGCTTTTGGTAGGAATCATCTCAAAGTCAATTTAAAAAAACATAAAAAGTGAATTTCTCTTATTTTTAGAGGCGCGTCACTGGTCGTCAAGATATTCATAACGTGGACGTTGTCAAACTTCGAGTTATCTCATATATGGTCAGTCTGTGCCGACTTTCTCTATTTATGCCTCGATTAGCACATCTAGACTTGAGTGGAAGTGTTTTGAATTCTCTTCGAGACCTGGGATGTGGTCTGACTCATTTGACCCACCTCAATGTCAGTAACTGCGGGTTAAGTAGTTTCGATGGCACTAGTGGTATACCAACGATTGAAGTTCTCATAGCTGACGGCAATATGGTGCAATTGGTTGGTCCATTGACGAACTTGCCTATGCTGAAGAAGTTAAGTGTGATGAACAATCGCATCAGTGACTTGGGAATGCTGACTTTTTTGGGGATGTGTCCTAATTTGATTGAAGTGGACCTTCAAGGGAATCCAGTAACAAACTATATTCTCTATCGCAGGACAATGCAAAGGAATGTTTCTACCTTGGAACTGTTGGATGGACAGCCATTTGATGAGGAAAATGCTGAAATGGCACCTGCTTCAAACGGAGAAGACACAACAGATGCAGAATCATCATTATCCGATGAAATATATTCGGACGGTGCTGCAAGCCTTGTGAGTATAGCTTCTGCTTCACTTGGTGAACGACCATCGACAAGCGGTGGGTTTTGCAGTGTTTCCATTGTCAGCGCTGATCAACGTCCCGTATCTAGTAAGCAATTTTTTTATAAGGCAAAGTGATTTGAATTGCAAAAGCTGTTTTAGGTTCAACATTGACTGCAAGACCAAGTCTCCGAGGCAACCCTGTAGTGGGAACTGTATTGGGAATTGCACGAATGCGTAGACGAAGTCAGAACTCGGCGTGGGGTTCGTCAAGTAGTACCTCATCGTCATCGAGTAGCATGGATCTGGGAAGAGAGTTTCCAAGAAGATTGCCACAATTCAACTTACCGCCAATGCCTAGAACAACAGATGATACTCATCAGAGTGACAACGACAGTGTATCGGAAGAAAATGCCTCAAGTTTGCATGACGTTGCTAGAACATGGACGGAACAGTCAACTCATAAAAGACACAGTTTTGAAGAAGATGAAGCTGGAGATGTATAAGTGGGCTTGTAAAGATAAGCGTATAAATAAAGAATCTATAACTTTGAATGCTGACATTATTTCCGCAGTAGAACTAACAAATTTAGCCTAAGGATAATCGCTTTTCATCCTTAAAAACCTCAACTAATGAGTACAATAATATTGGTGAAAGCACACAATCTTGTGGGAGCCGTATTGGACTATATTCCTTTATTTGTGGCAGATCTGACTTCAGTTGGAAATGTTTGTCTAGAACAGTTAGAGTAGGGCTGCACATGAATTGGCTCAAGGGAAATGTAGGGCCAGCCATTCCAGTTTTACTCGTACTGCTTGCTATTAATCGTAGAAATGGGAACAAATTTTCCCCAATTTGTTTGCCTTTATTTTTCACCATAAGCACGCAGGGTATCTATCTTGATGCACCCTTAAATTATTTCCACACAGCGCAGTCAGAGGAAAATTTAGGAAGGAAAGAAAGAGAGATATCGATGTAAGTTGGTCTTAAATGTTTGAAAGTTATAATGACTAGGAAATAAAGAGCGCGACAATGCATTCCATAACCCAGTTGTACTGTTTATAGAAGAATCACGATATTCCAGAGTACGTCCGAAAGCGGGCCTGAGAGTAAACTCGTGGGCCTTCTATTCTGTATGTGAAAACAATATTCTAGGTTTTCAAGTACAATACAAAAACAACAAAATCGCGTTCTAACAAACAAAAATCAAAAGAATGAGTGGATATGAGCAAGCGAGATACTCCTAGTTATGTTGTTGTTTTGTGCTGAGGTTGATAGGCTGCGTGCATCTGTTTGAAGCTATAGACACAATATTTCTTCCCCCTTCTCGTTCACACTACGGTGAAAAGAACCCAATTGGATTCCTTACTCTGCTCGATCTTCGCGGAATTCCCTCTGATGTTATAGACTCTTCAGTTTGCGACAACTCGTTGGACGTATGTATGTTGAGGTGCTACTCTTCGACTAGGTGGAGGTGTCGCAAAGAGAGGACTGGTTTTAAAGAAACCCTAGTGACTGACTTCTTCTATTGTCGTTGTGAATAGTCTCAATTTCTGCTCTGGACTGGATGTCAAATGTGTACATATTCGACTCGATGAGCTCAACGGTGCAGTCTTTTTTTTTATAATTTGCGCGCGCTCAAGGGATTTATGTACCCTTAAAATGTTTGCACACAGCGCAGGCGAAGGAAAATCAGGGAGGATGGAAAGAGAGGTGCCGGTGAACGCTGGTTTTAAATGTTTGAAGGTTATAATGACTAGGGAATAAAGAGCTAGACAGGGCATTCCATAAGCGGCTTAGAAATGAATCACGATATTTTAGAGTACGTCCGAAAATGGGCTTGAGGGTATACTGATGAGCATTCATAGCGAGACGGGTGTTACGGTTGAAAGCTTGAATGGGCGGAATGCTACTGGCGATTTCAGTGGAGCACTGGTGGTGGAAATAGCGATAAAACAGAGTGACACACAAGACATAAGGTCGGTGTTCGATGGTGTCAATTGATTGACTGGTATTAGTACTATCAATAAGTTTTGTCGCACGATTTTAAATCCTATAGGTGCAGAGATGTTTTAGGGGCACCTGACCAGGTGTGGGCATTGTACTCCAATTTTGGGCGGATGAATGCCTTATACATTGAGGCTGGCCTGACACACATATCTAGGATGGAAAGCTTATCGGTTTCGACGATGAAAGTGCCATTCATGGATAATGGCTGGCTGTGTACATTTTGCTTTAACGACAGCAGACAGCATTGTGTTGTGGAAGCATTAAATTCCACTCTGTTGATAGTTCCCCAATTGGTTATGCTGTTGATATCTGAATTTAATGAGCTTAGCATACGCTGCCGTTCTCGTTCTACAGCCGAAGAGCAGGGCCGTGTGTCCGGGAACGAATACGAAAAGCAGAGAATACTGTCATCAGCAAGGGAATATATTGAAGTAGAAGTAGCAGACAAGAGATCATTAATGAAAATTAAAAAGAGTGTCGGTGACAGAACAGAGCCCTGGGGCACACCAGCATTTATTTTGTGAATAGCAGACTTGAAACCATCCAAGACAACTTGAATTCGGAACGAAAGTTAGTTTCTAATCCATGTAAGAAGAGAGTCATCGATCCCAAATGCATGCATTCTCGACAAAAGATCCTGATGCCAAACTCTGTCAAATGCCTTAGAAATATCAAGTGCAACTATCTTGCTTGCGCCAGATTGATGTACGCTTTGGTTCCACTTTTCAGTGAGACATGCCATCAAATCACCAGTTGACCTGTTACTACGAAAACCATATTGACGGTCATTGAAAAGTTTTCGGGTTTCGAGATATTTCATGAGCTGATGATTTATCAGAAGGGACGTAAGTGCAATGGGTCTGTAGGAGGAGAGAGAAGATGATTCGCCTTTTTTAGGGACGGGCTGGACAAATGCTGTTCCCATCTGCTCGGGAAGAGTCCTAAAGAGTAGGATTGATGAAAAAGCTTACGCAGTGATTTTGCCAGCGAGGAAGAACACCCATTCAGAAGAAGTGGAGATGTACCATCTGGACCAGCGGATTTATGTAAGTTGAGATCTTTAAGTACTCTTGCTACTACACGAGTGCGAAAGTGGATTCGTCCCATTGAAGATTCGACGCACTCAAGTGTAGGCGGAGACAAAGCACAATCTGGGATTGTTGATCTGGCCGCAAAGTGTGCAACAAATAGATTGGCCTTGTCCAAAGAGCTGACAGCTCGAATGTCATTGTAAATGAGCGTTGGGATGGAGGATGAGGCGGAATTTCTAATGTTTTTGACGAACGACCAAAAATGTTTACTGCCTTTGGGACATTGCAGTATTTTTTGCCTCAGTTTTTGGTCGTATTGGAATTTCACACGCTGAAGAAAGGCGTTGAAGTCATTTCTGGCTCGTTTGAACTTTTTTCGGTTTTCCTCTGTCGGGTTGGTCTTGTAGGACTGAAAAGACATTTCTCTAACCCTGACGGCCTCTTTACAACTCGAGTCGTACCATGCCTTTTCTTTTGGTTTGATAATCCTCATTCCAAAGAGAATGGTGTCTGTGATCATGTATTTTAGTAGGCTGGAGAAGGAACAACCAGTTATTTGTTTAGAAAAGTGTGAGATATGATCGCGCTGCCGGATGTTGAAAATATATCTTGCGATATTGTTGAAGACAATGTTAAGTTTTCTGAGACTATGGTGGTCAGGCTTGAAAAAAAACTCGCATCCGAAAAGTAAAGTAGGTAATAGAAGAGTTTTCGCTAAAATTAATTTAGTTTTCGTTGGTAGAAGATGTTGAATACCCCATAGAGTACGAAGCCCACTATAAACTTTGCCGATGATAGAATTAATGTGAGTATCCCATGAGAGATTCGAATTAAAAATTAACGGAGACAGCCCACTCAATGGGCACTTGATTGATGTGAACAAGCTGAAGGCCTGAGAGAAGATCAGGAGCTCTACGGTGTATGAAAATTACTTTAGACTTATCAGCATTAAGTCGAAGGTCGTGTTTAATTGACCAGTCATAAATTCTAGCAAGATCTGCGTTTAGGTGGCCTATAGCAGAGTTTGTTTCATCAGTGGGGCAGCTTATCATAAGATGTACATCGTCAGCGTACATATGAATTTTGCAGTGTTTAACAATATTTGGTAGATCGTTCACGTATAAGGAAAAAAGAGTGGGTCCCAAGATTGATCCTTGTGGCACTCCACTATGTACACTTAAGAAATTAGAACTATTCTCACCAATGCAAACACACTGTTTTCTTCCACTTAAATAAGACTTAATAAGAGCTACGGACAAAGAAGAATCTCTTCTACCATTAATATCAGGGCAGTGTTGCAGCTCCTTTTAGGAAGAAAAACCAGACTGATGCATAGTTAGGAGATCTTCGTAATTTAAGTAGCAACGAATTTGTTTTAGTGCTAACTTTTCGAAGGCCTTCGATAAATAAGGTAGAATAGCGATTGGCCTGTATTCAACCGTATTCCTCATTCTTTTCTTGGAGACCGGGACTATTTTTACTTTTTTCCATTCAGAGGGAAAGGTAGAAGTAGTGAATATAGTATTAAAGAGGTGAGTAAAGTGAGGAAGTAAATAAGGCAGAAGCAGTTTTATAAACTTTGGGCTAAGACAGTCTAGGCCAGTAGCATTGGATTTTACCGAGAGGAGTGCTTCAACAACATCTACTTCGGTGACCCTATTGAAGCAAAAAGCCCCTTCAGTGTCATTTTCAGTACTATACTCTGGGGAAGCAGGACTGCAAGAAGGATTACCGTATGAGGAGATGAAGTTCAGGTTCAGCTGGTCACAGTTAACATCAGTGGGGACTACCATATTTTTCCTACCGATGCCTAGTTCACGAAGATTCTTCCACATGTTCGTTTCGGAATTCATCAAGACGAAACCTCCTCCACTTTCGATAGCAGTGTCACGTTGGACTATAAGTTTTTTTCTAATGTAAGAGCTAAACCATTGAGGGGACTTAGATGTGCGTACTATTGCTTTTAGAGGGATGTTGCTCTCATATAGCTGTAACACATGTTGCTGTAGGAACATAACTTGGTCATCAACAGAGGGCATGTAGTAGATGCTATCCCAAAATATTCGGTTAACGTCGGAAAGCAGATTAGTATAGTCTATATTATTATAGTCACGGTAAAATCGTACCGGGGTGCTGCTAGATAGTTCTATGTTAAATGATAAGTATATCAAGTCATGCCTAGAAAACCCTGGGGCACCGATTTGGTCATAAAAGAGCATTTTAGAAATGTCACCAACAAAGAAAACGTCGAGAAAGGAACATGAGTCCGATGAAGAATACTGATTGTTGTGGATCAAGCGAACAATAAGTTGGGATGATCCTTGCAATAGTAATTCTGGTATGTACATCTACGGGTCTCACGAGATCTGGTTTGGCGGATGCGACGACCGACCTAAAAAGGGTTGAGACAGTGATTGCATAGTGGTTGAATGTGGTGATTTTCCATACTCTCTAAGAATTCATGAAGATTTTTTTTTGTAGGGAACTAGTTTTGGTTCCCATTTTTCACACCATGGACGCTGCGTTCCGCCTGGGCATTTATTGATGGATGATATGGTACTGAAAACTTGTGGAACTTAACGCAAGTTAAAGTGAAGTGGTAACCATTGTGCGAGGCCACGGTTACCGGGATACCATAAAAGGCACGCAGTTTGTTATTGCTGGTCATTATTGTAGCAGTAACTTGACTCCCAAGCCACCGCTCCCGGCATACTTTATGTGAATAAAGTATGGGCATTCTTAGGGCACTCCCAGTGGTGTTCGCGAAATGTTGCTGGAGCATGCGTATGAGTGGCACAATTGTTACATGTTTTTGCAATATCACCATCGACGTCAGGCCAGTAAACAAGTGCAAGACCCTTCATTTTAACCATTCCCAGATGTGCTGTATGCAGACCCTTCAGAATTTTAGTACGAAATGCTTCTGGTATGACGACTCTGAGTTCAAAGACAAGACAGTTGGTGGCGATGCGGTAGTTAAGGTCAGGGGCATTGAAGCCGTTTTCAAATTCTTCCCAAGGGTGGATTCCTGTATAGCTAGCGTAACTTTTTCAATTCTCAGCGGCAATTGATTAACATGTCGGAGTACAAAATTATCAAAGGTATCGCGTTCCTTTTCTTCTCCTACATCTGGTAGTGGCACGGGCATTTAATTTGGTTGGCTTCGATAGGACGTTATAATCGAAATCTCCGAGAAAATTTGCATAACTAGCCATGTTAACTTATGCACAGTACTGGTAGGGATTTATCAGTATGTAAAATCTGGGATAGGTCCAATGGCGAGCTTAGAGAGAGAAAAAGCGAAAAAATGCTGGACGGCCCATATAATGGCCAGGGCTTCCTTGTTAAGGGTACCGTTGTTCGATTTCATTCATAGTCCGACTTGCGTACTCGAGCAAGGACAACAAAAGATAGCATCTCGTCCTGTTTCGCTAGTATCCAATAGAAGAGGTAGTGATGGGTTGTACGGCATCAAGACAGATGGTTCCTTATGTTGAGATAACCACTTTGTGATTCAGGTGACCATCTAAAGTCTTCAGTCCGCGGCATTTCCTGTAAAGTAGAGAAATTAGAAATAAACGCATTGTACTATTGTTAGTTGCTTTTCCCAGGAATAACTGCATTTCTTTTCTTGTTTTGGCGTTGGGAGTCTATCAGATTTTTGCACTCCATGTACGTCAATCATGTCCCAAGCGTTCTACCAAAACCGTAGCAAAAGCACATTTTGAGTTGTTGAGTCAGAGAACTGTGATTGGATTAGTTCCAAAGTTGTATCTAGGACATATGGCAAACTAACCTAGACGGCAAACTCTATTAATACTTTTGCAAACTCTGAGGAAAGAGACATTGCGTACAGCCTTGAATCCTATATCATAGGTGGAAAGAGGTCTTCGTTCCACTTGACCAGATGAGAGCCTTATATAGGGTTTTCCAATAAGGACTTGACAACTTTTTTTTTTAATAAAACGTAAACTATTTGAGAAATTTCGAAAACTTTATTATCGGCTTGAAGTACAATCAAAACATTTATGAATGGAACTCGAGTTGGTTCATATGGCCACAGCGGGCACGTTTGCAGCGGTCGATTCGATGGACAATATTTTCAACGACTCGGTCACACATTTCGGCTGAAACGGCCGCTATTTCGCGTTCAATGTTGGCTCTGAACTCTTCCAACATCGTCGGCGTGTTGGCATAAACCAATGACTTAACGTAGCCGCACAGAAAATAGTCAAGCGGCGTTAAATCGCACGAACGAGGTGGCCAATTTACTGAGATAATAATAAATCGATTTTAGCGTGTGCACCATCCTGTTGAAACCACATGTCGTCCAACTTCATATCTTCCAATTCGGGCCAAAAATAATCGGTGATCATGGAGCGATAACGCTGACCATTCACAGTAACGTGACGATCGTTACCGTCGACGAAAAAATATGGCCCAATAACGCCGTCGGCATGCAAACCGCACCAAACTGTTATTTTTTGTGGATGAAGTGGTGATTCATGAAGCACATGTGGATTTTCACCCGACCAATAACGCATATTTTGCTTATTGACGAACCCATTGAGCCAAGAATGAGCTTCGTCACTGAAGATGATTTTGCGATGAAAGTCATCATCTTGGGGTAAATCTCGCTTCAACTGGTCCATAGGCTTCAATTCTTGAGTCAGCTTGATCTTGTATGGGTGTAAACCAAGATCCTTACGCAAAATACGCCATAATGTGGTCTGAGCGATGACCAATTCTTGAGAACGCCGTGGAATTGACTGATTTGAATCCTTTGCTACGGACGTCTGAACGGCAGCGATACTTTCGACACTTCAACTAACCCGTTGTCTCACTGACACGGCAAAATCACACATATTCGTTGTGAACTCAAATTTTTGCACTAAACTTGTTATTGCCTGTCTACCAGGGCGAGAATTACGACCGAAAATTGGAGTTAACGCTCTTAAAGTTGCAGTCACCGACTCCGAATTTCGGTAGAAAATTTTTATAATTTGCAGACGTTGCTCGTTCGTGTACTTTACCACGATGAAAATGTTGAGTTTACTGAATAAATTGACAGTGACAGTTTGATGATTAGTGAAAGAGTGCGTTCACAAATTAAATTCAAAATTGTCAAGTCCCTATTGGAAAACCCTTTCTATTGAGTAGTATTTCATACATCGCTGGAGGAAACCAAGACTTTTTGTAGCATTTTTGATGACATCGAATATGTGGTTATTCTAACGTAGGTTGTCATTGACACACATAGCGAGAATGGAAAACTTTTTGACTTCGACAATACAAGTGCCATACATGGATGGTAGTTGGGTGTCTACATTTCATTTTGATGACAGCAGGCAACATTGTGTTTTAAAGCAATCAAATCTACACGGTTGGTAGTTCCCAAATAAGTTATGCTGTTTACGGGTATATCGGAAAGTTCTGCAGTCGAAGAATATATACATAGTATAGCACGTGAGATTAAAACACGTCTGCCTCTTTCGACAGTCGAAGATCGACTGACTCTTCTGTCTTTATTTATGTACAAAGTGTATGACTAGCCTTTATATATAATATATGTATATATGCACTGATGGATGTTCCCATGCAAGGGTTACCACTCCGAGATAATTAGTCAGATCTTTAATTATTGCTACAATAGTAATGAAAAGTAGAGAATACTATTGTCAGCTAGGGAATGTACTTGATTAGAAGTGGCGGACAAAAATGCATTAATGAAGATCAAGAAAAGTGTCGGAGACAGAATGGAGCCCTGGGGCACATCAACATTTATTTTGTAGATATCAGACTCAAAATCGTCCAAGACAGCTTGAATTGACCGTTCCAAAAGGTAATTTCTAATCCATTCATCGATTCAAAATCAACGCACTTTCGGCAAGACGATAAGAGAGCCTGATGCCAAACCGCCAAAAGCCTTAGAAACATCAAGGGCAACTATGGGTACTTTCTTTTCACCAGGTTGATGTAGACTTTGGTTTTATCTTTCGTTCGGTGATCCACAATATTCTGGCGCCCTACATCAATTCAATTCGTACCATCAAACTACTTACGTGTAGCACCTGTCTCAGGTGACTCGTAAAATCGTAAATTAGGTCTTGATTTAATCTTCAAAACTTTGGGCTAGTTGGATCATCCCTATCCATTTGATTTGGCCGTCAGTATGGGCTTATATGTAGTGTAGACTACAGAAATGTTTTCCAATATCTTTAAAGCAGGTCTACAAATGAAAACTTTTGACATTAAGATGTATCTATAATCGGAACGACAGTCTTTGGTATTTGCAATGGCAGCAAAACAATTGTTTATGATACTACTGTTTGTTTTTTTTTTTTTGTAAATTGTCATAATTTGTTCATTGTACCTTGTATTGTGCGTGCAGCTAAACAAAAGAATGCCTTACACGATAAATATGATTGCAGTTTACCTTTGAAGACTTTCGCATGCCGTTAAAGATTCTACTAAAAAATTTAACGGTCACTTTACTATAGGTCTATTGCAAAATGGCCAAATGGTAGCACTAAAGCAATTTAACTATCAGACATACTGTCATCAAGCTATTGAAATGCAAATGATAGATATTTTTTTGCCTTTAAATCAAAGAGCAATATTTTTCAAATTATTTCTATAAATATTCAGCTGCGGAAAATGAAGTACAATTAGGTGTTTGCACAGCAATATGGTCTTCATGGGGAAAATGACACGTTTTTAAATATTAAAGGTAGGCCTTACATTTAACACGACAAATTATATACTAGAAAGGAGGTATGATACGAGTTTGAGAATTAACGCACAGTAATTTGAGGATTTAAGGATTTGTTTCTGGCTTGTTGCGGCTGAACAAATATTCATTGTCGATAGGTAGGAAACCAAAATCAAGCAATTTCCATTAAAAATAAATTAAATTAAGAATGAGGAAAGGGATGTAGGAATACGAAAATAAAATATATAAATCAAGGGCGATAAATGGCATTGACATTGATTGGATGTATTCACGTTACTTCTCAAGCTTACTTAGGTAAGAGTGGCTGATGGGAAAACCAACGGACCCAGGCTTATTGGCCCATTGTGAGGCGACATGGATCTGTGATTCATAAGCAGTTTGAGCTTTTGACGAAGCGTAGGAGACTGTGAACGTCTATATAGTTTAGACCGCTTACATAAGCCAAAGCTCCTAAGTGTAGTTTTCTTCTTTGGGAGAGAGCTGTACATGTACAGAGTAGGCGGAGGTTTGTCACCTTCTCCTTTTCGCCCATGCAGCTTCTTCAGAAGCTTTCTGGCATGCTTGCCTATAAGACAGTGCCCAATGATGGCACCTATGATAGCGCTGAGATGTTTCCTATTTTGAGAGATCAAGCTTTCAGATCCAGTTTTGGTCACCTAAGGTTTGTTCTTCTATTAGTTTCCACATAGCGATTGGTATACAGATGATCCCTTTTTCAGGTAGGATAGGTAGAGTGGTTCCAATTTTGGCGAGTTCGTCGGCCCTACAATTCGCTGGACTATCTCTGTGACCCGGCACCCAACATAGGTGAATGTTAGACTGCTCTCCCATCTCCTTGAGAGATGTTCAATAATCAAGGGCCGTTTTAAAATTTTTTGAGACTGACTTTTGAGAGACACAGCCACCAACTCCGCTATCAGTTTCGGATCCATCTGCATAAAATGGGTTGATTTCTCGTCCATAACAGCATCTTTCTTCCATGTCAAACCAATGTTGGTGCATAATGTAGTCGATGTTCTCTGGAAGGATTCCTAATGTATTAAGAATATTGGTGTGGCCAATATTGAACTTGCCTCTTGAAACAGAATATCCCGTGTCGCAGACTGAGTAGTGCGCAAAGTTTCGCTTATGAACAGACGCGCTGTTCTTTGAACTTTGATTAGTTTGTTGCAGTTGATTGCATTGTCTAAGGCCATCCACCAGGCAACTACCCAGTAGTAGGCGAGATGTAAAGCCAGTGGGTAATGTGGTTGAAGGCCCCAAGGTTGCTTTTTTGCAAGAGAATAAAGCTACTGTAGCTTTCTTTACTCTTTCTTGAATATTAGGTTTCCAGTTTTGTTTCCTGTCAAAATAGAGACCCAGATATTTTGCAGACTAAGCTGGTACCATCGATTGAGGGAAGGACTATGATTGGAATTTTATATTTCCTGGAAAAGAGGACAGGATCGCTTTTATGGAGGGTACTCCAATTACACAACGATTCGTCCAATGGGTTAATCTGTTAAGATTTTGCTGTAAGAGTTCAACCACCTTGCCACCACCCGCTTCCAGATATATCAGCAGTTCGTTGACTAATCACTTCCAGAGAAGTCTGAAAGGACACCGTACCTCTACTGATACATCCTGCATAAGACTGATCAACTTCCTAAGTTAGTGATCTACCTTCAGAGTAGAGAGCACAGTTGTAATTGCGGATGTATTGACGTTGTTAAAGGCACCTTCTATGTTATGTCCAAGAACGCGACCACTGTGTGCTCTTTATAATGCAGGCGTTCGTTCAACGTGGCTGGTGAGTGAATGTAGAGCTGTTTCTCGTTGAAGAGAGGAGGATATAAATTTTGTCGGGGTTGACGATACTTTTAAAGGATGCACAGCGGAGTTTGAGCCATCTACTAAAAATACTTACTTCGTTACTTAACCGGCTCCCGATCCGTGAAGAATCCCTGCCTTAGACACTGCAGCTTTCCATCATTTTCGACCCCGGGCATCCTGGCATCAGCGACTGCTTGACTCTTATAATATGCAGACGTTGCTCGTTCGTGTACTTTACCATGATGAAAATGTTGAGTTTACAGAATAAATTGACAGTGACAGTTTGATGATTAGTGAAAGAGTGCGTTCACAAATTAAATTCAAAGTTGTCAAGTCCCTATTGGAAAACTCTTTACATAGCTCGTTATATGGCTCGTAATGGTGCATCCATCCTGGCGAGTGATCTTTTCTAATGAACGACCAGTTCGCTGAGTTAAAAGCATTTTTAACGTCGAGCGTTACTACTGCATAGTACTTCTTTATCCCTTTCGATATCACCTTTTGCGATATCAACTACTGCTCTTAGCATCAACAGCAAATTGCATTTTTCTAAGGCCACTACGAGTAATCCATGGTCTCCAATAGGCATATTGGGCGATAGGACGATGGTTCTTCTTGAGGCTTCTTTCCTTTTGGTAACAGGACCCAATTTTGCATTTTCCACTTTCCGGAAAACCACTCCTGTTTCGAGGCACTTCCGCATCGTCATCGTAAACAGGTCTGGTCTCTTTTTTATAGCCGCTTTTATTGCCTAGTTCTGGTCGTCGGGTTCGGGCGCCTTGTTGTCGCCTATCTTGTTCCATGCCTGTATCAGCTCCTCCTAGGTAACTATTGGAATGTCCACTGCACTCAATTCTCTTACAATATTGCACCTAGTAGCTGGTATTTGCGGGACAAGATGCTTTACTATGGATTTCATCATTATTGGACGTGCTATTGGAGGGGCTTTGTAGCCGTTCAGTTTGATCATTACCATGTCGGCCTCCTCACAGAGGCGTTTAAAGCACGCAGTTTTGCTCTCCTTGATAGCTCCATTTAAATTGCTCCTTGGCAGTTTACAAGAGTCCAGGCATTTTTTTTATTTTTATAATGAGCGCGCCTCAAGGGGTTTGTGTACCCTTAAGGTGATTGTACACAGCGCGGCCAAAGGAAATTTATGGAGGAAGAAAAGAAAGGTACCGATGTACATTGTTTTTAAATGTTTGCAAGTTATAACGACCAGGAAATACAGAGATCGGCAGGGCATTCCATAAGCGAGTTGTAAGGCTTAGGAACGAATCACGATATTTTAGAGTACGTCCGAAAGTGGGCTTGAGGATATACTGATGAGCATTCATAGCGAGATGGATTTTACGGTTGAAAGTTTGAATGGGCGGAATGCTACTGGCGATTTCAGTGGAGCACTGGTGGTGGAAATAGCGATAAAACAAAGTGAGACACGAGACATTTCGTCGGTGTTCGAGGGTGTCCATTGATTGACTGGTATTAGTAACATCTATAAGTTTTATCGCACGGTTTTGAATCCTATCTAGCTGGTGCAGAGATGTTTTAGGAGCACCTGACCAGATGTGGGAGTTGTACTCCAATTTTGGGCGGATGAATGCCTTACATATTGAGGCCAGCTCAGAAGCGGAAAAGTATTTCTTACGTCGTTTGAAGAAACCTAAACATTTACCAGCATTTTTGGCGACATCGAATATGTGGTCATTCCAACGTAAGTTGTCATTGACACACATACTGAGGTTGGAAAGTTTTCCGGTTTCGACGATGCAAGTGCCATTCATGGATGATAGCTGGGTGTTTAAATTTCGCTTTAACGACAGCAGACAGCATTGTGTTTTGGAAGTATTAAATTCCACTCTGTTGATAGTTCCCCAATTGGTTATACTGTTGATATCGGAATTTAATGAGCTTAGCATACGCTGCCGTTCTCGTACTACAGCCGAAGAGCAGGGCCCTGAGTCCGGGAACGAATATGAAAAGCAGAGAGTACTGTCATCAGCAAAGGAATATATTGGATTAGAAGTAGCAGACAAGAGATCGTTAATGAAAATTAAAAAGAGTGTCGGTGACAGAACAGAGCCCTGGGGCACACCAGCATTTATTTTGTGAATATCAGACTTGAAACCGTCCAAGACAGCTTGAATTGAACGTTCCGAAAGGTAATTTCTCAACAAAAGAGCCTGATGCCAAACTCTTAGAAATGCCTTAGAAATATCAAGTGCAACTATCTTGCTTTCGCCAGATTGATGTACGCTTTGGTTCAACTTTTCGGTGAGACATGCCATCAAATCACCAGTGGACCTGTTGCTACGAAAACCGTACTGCCGGTCATTGAGAAGTTTTCGTGTTTCGAGATATTTCATAAGCTGACGATTTATCAGTGTTTCCATGACCTTGGAAAGAAGGGACGTAAGTGCAATGGGTCTATAGGAGGAGAGAGAAGAAGATTCGCCTTTTTTAGGGACGGGCTGGACAAATACTGTTTTCCATCTGATCGGAGAATGATGGATTGACGAAAAAGCTAAGCACCTCTTCAAAAGAAGGGGAGATATACCATCTGGACCAGTGGATTTATGTATGTTGAGATCTTTAAGTACTCTTGCTACTACACGAGTGCGAAAGTAGATTCGTCCCATTGAAGATTCGACGCACTCAAGTGTAGGCGGAGACAAAGCACAATCTGGGAGTGTTGATCTGGCCGCAAAGTGCGCAGCAAATAGATTGGCCTTGTCCTAAGAGCTGACAGCTCTAATGTCATTGTAAATGAGCGTTGGGATGGAGGATGAGGGGGAATTTCAAATGTTTTTGACGAACGACCAAACAAGTTTACTACCTTTGGGACATTGCAGTATTTTTTGCCTCAGTTTTTGGTCGTATAGGAATTTCACACGCTTAAGAAAGGCGTTGCAGTCATTTCTGGCTCGTTTGAACTTTTTTCGGTTTTCCTCTGTCGGGTTGGTCTTGTAGGACCGAAAAAACATTTCTCTAACCCTGACGGCCTCTTTACAGCTCGAGTCGTACCATGGCTTTTCTTTTGGTTTGATACTCTTCATCCGATGAGGAATAAAGGATCTCATTCCAAAGAAAATAGTGTCTGTGATCATATCAGCAGCGGCATCCACGTCGTTATCGAGCAAACATAACGACCAGTTAAAATTCCTAAAGAAACTGTTAAGACCGCTCCAATTAACTTTCTCGTATTGCCATACTGTTCTTTTAGGAATTTTTTCTCTAACTGTGTGGTCGGTGTACGAGAAATTAGCTGATATGTTGGAAGTCTGGTCTCCTTCTTGAACGCATCTTACCCCACGTGTTTTTATTTCTTCGTTCCACCAGTAACACATTGGTGGCTTGCTGCAGTTTGTTCTTCTAGGCATGAATGCATCGCACGCGCAATGGTGGTGGTATGCTGAGTCTACTTCTCTGGACAAAGGTCTTGTATTTTCTTTCCTCACCAGCTCCTAACCTAACACTAACCCACACAATTTAAGAGCTGTCGCTCTTTTGCAACCAAATAACCACCGGACGGCGTATGGTTACAACAAGCCACTGCCTCGTCTGCTACATGGAGCTAATAGAACTCCCCATGTGTTCGATTTTCGTTGTAGAAGAACTACCATCAGAAACGGCCACAATTACCACCTCTTTCGTCCGTGATCTTCCCCGTGGTTTAGTTGTAATTTAATAGCAGTTTGTATCAAACTTAATAAAGTCTTTGGCGGCTGAGCTAATGCAGAAAAAATCGGCATCCGAAAGAGATATCGCTATCTACATCGATAACCAGGCCGCACTCAAGGCAAATGGAATCCACCAACGTCAACTCTGATACAGACAGGGGCTATCGCACAGTGCTTAAGGCACTATGCAGTCAGAACCGGGTAGGACTGTGCTGGGTGCTAGGACACTGCGGTATTAAAGGAAATGAACAAGCGGACGAGCTTGAAAGAAAAGGAGGACTACTCGACAATAGTGAGGTTGCCAACATCAAACCATTCCTTTGCATAGTGGGGAACCTAACCTAACCTAATAAAGTCGTCCGGGCTTGATACGGGCCTATTGAAATGGCCCTTAGGTTTTGGGGCTCATCGTGCTGCACACGTTCAGATTTATGGTGGACTTAATTGAGCTCCAACAGCGCTTTCTAAGGTGATATTGATGAAAACCTTTGAATCTCTTCTTTCTTTACAGAACACAATTTCAGTTATAGCTAAGACCTACCTTAGGCGCTATCGTCCATAAACGTTTGCTGATTTCTTACAAAACTTCTGTAGTTGCTCTCTGTTTATAAAAGGCTCTTAGTGGATGGTGTTAGCCTTATACCACCAGTAATTCCTAAACTATGCAAGGCTTCCTGATGGTAAAATATTGTCACACTAAATTGGGTCAAGTTTACAGACTTGCCAATCCATTCAAAAATGGATCAAATTATTACTAAGGAACGTACTAAATAAAGTTCAGTTGGAATTTGCTGTCCTTAACAGGGTTCCCTCTTGCCTATCTGTAAGGTAACACCTCTATATTCTGCCTGGTTGTTACCATATTACTCACATCCTTTTTGCTCATTTTCATTCGAAAACATTTTTTATTATTCTAAAACCATTATAAAGGTTTAGTTACCTAATGCACGGTTTGCTCTACCATTACCGTCGGTGTTATCGAAATGGTTATCAGGGAGCTTACACGTTCTAATATATGTGCAAAACTTTTTACAAAATGCAACAGAGCATATGCAAAAAAGCAAAACAGGAGAGAAAAAAAAACAAAAACAATGTTAATCACAAGTAATTTAATGTAATTGCAAACGTTGAATTAAGCGGACAACACGCAACGTGGAAAGCCTTTAATTTGGTATTCGTTCAAAGCGTTCAAAGTGCAAAAGGCCAGCAAGTGTTTCTAAAAGTTAATCTCAGGGGAGTGTTCAGAGAAAGGTATTTAAAATTGATTTTGAGATTTTGCCAACCGGGCGCAATTCAAGCGTGTTCCTTTAAACATGCAAGAGTTTGTCATGCTCCTTTGAGATGATTTTATCTGAAGCCGGCTATTCAATTCGGTGCAGCCCTTAGTCATTTATAGATCTTTGATATTTCTTCGAGCAAAATGTATCCTGGCTATTGGATAGCTATTGTGAACCCAAGACTTCGGTCTTCCGCGTACTGATCTTGCGTATTCGATGTTGAACTTCGCCTTGATCTTGCATATAAAATACAGGTCTTGAAGAAAGTCGAAACGCTAAAGAGGAAACGCTGTTGTTGAGGTCTCCAATGAAGTATAAGAACGAAAAGTCCTAAAACTCATTTCATAGCTCAAATTTATGTGCTTGACGGGGACTCTTGGTGCTGTCCTGACTTGTTGAGGTAGACCCCCTTGTGGGACCGTCATGGTTTAAACCCAAAGTCGTGCGAAGGGTCTTCCTGTTGATTTACACCCCATGTAGAGTTGCAATAAGTACTGGGTGCTGTGACCTTAAGATTACAGCCTGCAACACAAGTTCTGCTTTGGTATTATGGGCATCCCGTGAAATGAAGTCTTAACTGACAGGTGTTCACGTTAAACACATACGACTTTCTGTACTTTGGGAAACTTTCCTTTTGTGATCTCTACAGTATAGACTGGAGAAACTAAAGTTCTGCTATTATGCAAGGATCGGCGCTGCAGAAACCAAAATTGTTTTACTTAGCCCAGTGCCTAACTAGCTGCCTCCACCTGATCTTTCCAAATTTTTGAACGTCTTTTTGTACTTGTGCGGGCAGCCTTAAACGAAGCGTTTCTCTTCGAAGCATTGGTGATCAATCGCTCTCAATCATTGCCAATTTAGGCGTTCAATGAGCAAGTTTATGATTAGGACAAAGTTGCTGTACAGCTCCGAAATCTATCAACGCAAATAGCAGCGAAAGTCCTTTGAAGAGTATTTTTCTTCTCTGCTTTCGATCGAATACATGCTTGAGCGTAAAAATTCTTGCTAGACTAGACAGAGAAGGGGTCAAAGTGGTCCGTGATAACTAGATAAGGATAACACCTGGGCCGCAAATTGTGGCCTTATTGACAACCCGAGTAAAACTGAATTTATGTTATTCACTACCGAAACCAAAGTACCTGATTTTATCCTTCCTTGCCTTCACGGTCAACCGCTCACACTATCCTACAGCGATAGGTATCTGGGTATCATGCTTAATGCAAAACTTTACTGGAAGCAAAACCTCGAACACAGAGCAAAGAAGGCATGCGTCGCCTTCTATGCCTGTAAGCAAAACCTTTGGAAAGAAGTGGAGACTTCAATCAAAGATAACCTTGTTGATCAACACAGAGGTAATGCATCCAATTCTCCCCTACAGGACACTATTATAGTGACCCGAGTTGAACAAAGGTTACAACCTCACGAAATTAAAAAGGCTCCAAAGAAGAGTTCGACCTGCATCGTCTGACTCTCAGTCTGCATCCTCCAGGCGGAACCACTGGCAATACGAAAGGCTTGCACTCAAATCGGGCTTGAAACAACGCAAAAGCAAAACATTGCTATCATCGTACATAGTCAAGCCGCTCTATCAAATCTATCGATTCGGCTACTATATCCTCCAAATTGGTGCAGCAGTGGCGAAACGAGCTTGCCTGCCTGGGCGAAGTCTTTAAGGTCACACTGCTCTGGGTTCCACGTAACAGTGACATAAAGGGAAACGAGCGTGCAGATGAACTGGCCAAGCAAGACTCAGCAGTGCACGGCTCACTCACGGCAAGTGTCCACATCACGCTAGGAGCGGTTAAAGAGCAAATTCCACTTACACTTCCTGCAGATACTAAACAGAACCCCGGAGCATTTCCTAATTGGCTAACCATGCGGCTAAACTAAGTATCACTTACCACCTACACTGCCGCAGTTGCGGGAATAAAAATAAGAAGGAAACTCTCTGTCATTTCCTCTAAAAATGCCAGGCGCTAGCAAGAGGCCAGACTGCGTGCACAAAACAACCATTCTTCGACGAACGTAATGATATCTCGGATCTAATCCGTTTTCTTAACTCCATAGGCTGGATCTAGGCACCGACCTCAACAAGACCTATCATCAACCACGCCACGTCTACTTCAGCGTCGTAGAGCAGAAATGAAATGATGAGAGTTCGCCATAGTCTTGATTATAGTATCTGTCCGACTGACTGTTCATATTGACATCGTGTACTTGATTTTGCTTAGCTGACGCTACAGTTCAGGGGGAACGTGGTCCTCAACTAGTAAGCCTCTCTATTTAGCCCGACCCTTAGCTAACTGCCATCAGTTGCGCAATCCAAGTCGGTTGAGGTGCCCTTTAACTTGTGCGTGCCGCCTAAGATGAGGTCTTCCTCTATTGTCTCTCCGGGCTAGATTCGAAGAAGAATGCAAACGGAACCGAATATTTAAGGAAGAATTTTTCTCTCGAAACGACCGAGGATATATTCATCAACTTTCGATAGAGTCGATGTTTCAGTGCCATAAAGTAGGACTGGAATGATCAAGGTCTTATATAGAGCCCCCTCTCCATATTTGTTCGACCTTATCCCAAAGAAATAGCCATTGGCAACAGTGATTTTTCGCTTTATTCCTCCTGAAGCATAAGGTAGACAAAATCCTTTACTACCTGGGAGCTATAGCTGTCGACTGTGTAATTCTAATTTATCGATGTTGTGTCCTATCTTGCTGCCAGCATGGGTAAACCAATTTTGGAATCTTCAATACTAGCGAACAAACCGATGACAGCGCGCTGCCAGTTATGTCAATATCGTCGACGTACGCTAATATATAGTTGCATAGACTTTTAAAAGATTGTGCCTTTGCTGTTCGCTTGTAAGTACCGCACAATTCTTTACAGTGTGATGTTAAAGAAGTAACACGACAGTTCGTCACCTTGTCTAAAACTCGGATAAGTCATTACCACCCTTAACACAGAAGCGAGCGTTCTGCACAGACGAACGAGTTTAGTAGGGTACCAAAACTAGACACAACTTAACATAGCTCGTCTCTATAAATGCTGTCATATGCGGCCTTAAAATCGATGGAAATATTGGGCATTGATTTGGACTTCTTGAGTTTTTCCAGGATTTGCCGGAGTGTGAAAATTTGGCCAGTTGTGGTATTTCCTGGCCGGAAACCACACTGATAGGGCCCAATCGGATGGTTGTCGAAGGTTTTCAGACTGTCACAAAATATTTCAGATAAGATCTTGTACGCAACGTTGAGGTGACTTATACTTCTATAGGTGGCGCAGTTGAGGGGTCTCCTTTTTTGTGGACTGGCCAAACGAAGCTGATATTGCATACACTCTTTTGACCAGATCCAAGATACAGTAATTAATCGGTGCCAAAACTCGGATTTATTGCACCTAAACTGCGCCATCTAGCGTTGGAAATGTTCATTCGAACACGTTTTTGGTCTAACGTAAGCAAACGCGGCACCAAACGCGCGGACAGCTTTCTCATGCCTAAATCTTGATTTAATATGTAACAAACACGTTCTTTGGACATTTTCATAACTATCTCTCTCTACTATCTCTTTCACTTTAATTCGGCGGTCGTGTAACACCATTTGGTGAACTTTAGCAATGTTATCGTCAGCGGTTGTAGTTTTTGGACGTCCCGAACGTTCATCATCTCCCAAGCTCTTACGGCCACGTTTAAATTCAGCTGGCCAAAGTTTTCACAAAAAAACACTCACATCGACTACTCAAACGACTGTCAACTAAAAACTGACTGAAACTTCGGTAAGTAACTGTCACAAGATGCACAACTAGCATTCACTAGCTTTTATTGACGAGTGCCGCTATCTCTACGTTGCGGTTGGAAGCTTTTTAGACAATCCTCGTATGCTCTCCACAAAGTAACTTCCAGCAGCATTGAATACTTTGGCCGGTAAACCTTCAGGTCTGGCAGCTTAGTTGGACTTAAGCTTTTTGTTTTTTTTATATAATTTACGCGCGCCTAAGGGGTTAGATACCCTTTTACTGTTGCCAGGGCGCGGGCGGAAAGATAGAAGGAGGAGAAAGGCAAATTGTTTTTGTAGTGGTTTGAAACTCAGTTGTGTTTGGTTTCTATGTTTGCTCTCCAGGGGTGGGGGTCCGAATAGGACAGAGAGTTTTTCTTCACTCAGAGTGATTCGAGATATAATTCCCAGTATTTTTTTCATTGCTTGAAACTCTTATAACAGCCAAATCTACGTGTCAGTGTTATGCCTTCACACGCAAAATTTTTTGTTTGAGTTCCAATTACACAATGAAAAACTGATTTGCCATGGGCAGGATTCGAACCTGGACCCTCCGAGTGAGAAGCGTTTGCTACTACCACTACACCACGGCCACCCCATAGTCGGCGTATGCAAGCAGTTATATTTTGAAGTATTATCGTGTGCTAGCTTGAGAATCTTAGACTATTCTAACACATCACACAGCGTTGTATTGTCTAAATTCTGGGTCTCAATTAATGTTGAGAGAGATTGCCCCCAGGGGTCCATCTATGGTCCTTTTATTTGGAACCTGATGATGGATCCACTCTTGCGGCGACAAAACGAGCTCTGTGGGTGCTGCGCCTACGCAGATGACCTGCTCCTCATCCTTGAAGGCCAGTCTTGGGCCGAAATCGAGGTATTAGGAGAAAGAGCTCTAGCAGTCGTTGCTGAATGGGGAGAGAGCGTAGGGATAAGTGTGTCGCAGGATAAGACTGTTTCAATGAAGCTCAAGGGCAAATTGAATGTAAAACGTCGATACGTTTGAACGGCGTTGGCATTAGATGTGTGACTGAGGTCACATATTTGGGCATAACGATGGGTGAGTGTATGAACTTCATGCCTCACCTGGTTCGAACCAGACTACGCAAGCTGAGTGCTGTAGGCCAGGTAATGCGCATTTTGCGATCTTACTGGGGACTCAACAGGCGTTCTGTTCGTATCATATACGATGGCCTTTTTGTTGCCTGTGCAACATATGGAGCATCACTATGGTACGATAGGGTTATGACTGTTGATGGACGAAGGCGGATCTTGACTTGTCAAAGAGTCGCCTTGTTTGGCTTTTTACCGGTGTGCCACACTGTCTCCACAGAGGCAATGCAGATGTTGCTTGGAGTGCCACCTCTTGATCTGGAAGTGATGCGTCGTGCTATTGCTTTCAAGATCAGAAAAGGTCTCCCTCTAAATGAGCGCGATTGGGCTGCGTAAAACCTTGCTACACGCATGTGTTCTATCTAGATGGCAATCTAGATGGGATGCTAGCGAAAATGGCAGGGTTACTTACGGCTTCCTAAGGGATGTGCTAACCATGCGAATTTTTCCTGAACGGAATTTTAACCTCAGCCTGGGCTTTTTGTTGACCGGGCATGGTTCTCTTAATGCATTCTTGCATAAGAGGGGGCTTAGCGTGGTTGCGAGCTGCTCATGTGGAGCTACTTACGAGGACTGGCTCCATGTCCTATGTGAGTGTCCCAATTACGCTGACATAAGGTGAGACCTACGATGTCAGCGGAATTATCACTGATATCATACGGTTCGAAAGAACCCGTAGTTTTACAAAAGAAGTATTCAATAGAAGGCGCAGTAGGCAGCTAGCGGGAAGATTGTAGAAATTTATTGTTACAAGGTCACCAGTCCTGAGCAGTGAGGTGCCCAACTGGAAGTAACCTCAAGGTTGCGAAGCTTGACCGGAAGTTATATTCTGGTACCACGGAAGGTGGTCCCCTTGTGGGAGGATCGTGGTGGCTGTAGGTTTATACCCAAAATCGCGGGGAGAGTAGACCGAATGGAGCTTGGACATCTCATGGCTTAGCATATGTTGTAGTTTGCTACGACCTGTGCTAGACCATGAGATTGCTATGGAACCAACTCGATGTGGAGTTGCATCGCAACCGGGTGCCATGACCCACAGAATGGCGGAGGTATTAGATAGGCCTCAACCCTTCACCAAAGGGGAGGTTCGTGCCTTATACACGACTTCGAATCTGGTACTGGTGGTAGTACTTGTACTACCCGAAGGGCGCTTATCAACGCATTGTTTTGATATCTTGCGCGAAGACGCTTAAGGCTTAAGCCCTCACGGCAGGTACCTACGTAAAACACAAGAGACATCTGTCTAAATTCTGGGCCCCCAGGAATTGATTTAACCAGTTACAAGCGGCCGGTCATATATTGGGTGGCAGCACTGTCGGCTATCCCTACCAGGACTTAAACCTCGGCCCCCGGAATTTGGTTCGGGCCTGAATTGAAAGAGGTAGGTCCCTTAGTCGGAGTGCTATGGTGGCTGTGATTTAAATCACAAAATCACAGGAAGGGTCTTTCCAAAGTTGGTTGACTCGATGTAGAGTTGCAATAAGTACTGGGTAACCTAACCTAAGATCGGGAAGAGGTTTTAGATCTGCTTCGACTCAAATATATTCCGGACTTGGTATTACTGAAACACGTAAGCGCTCACCATGCGTCTATATCCTGGCCCCCATGGATGTGTGGGCATCCCGCGAAATTAAGTCATTCTATGACAGGTGTTCATGAGAAACACATGAGACGTTGTGTCCTTTTTTTTTTGTTTGATTACCGAAATCTATGTGACATTAGTGGCATCAGAATCGATATTGAAGAAACTGATGCTTCTGCAGTTAAACCTTTCTCGAGGATCCGAAAACTGAATGAACTGTATGAACTCAATCAACATCTTCTGTCAAACCTTGGATATTGCTTATCGCACCTCATCTTGTTTAGGTTGATTGATGTTTTAGCTATCAACCTGCCATTCTGTACTATCTTGAAGCGGAGTATTGGTCTTTATCTCTATTAAACGCTTTGAAAAATTAACATTTTCACATTCTTAGTAACAAATGTGAATGTAATACCCGGTTTCGTTCTTCATCTCTACGGGTTTCGGTACGGGATTTATTCCCTTAATATGATCCTTTTACCTTCATTCAAAACTTTTGTAGGTTACTCGTATGCCTTCGATCGCGTCCTTCAGCCCTTGTCCCTTTGAAGAAAATTGTTGTTACATATCTTGTTTTCATTTGGTTCATTTGATGAACTAGATGTTAACGATTGTTACTAATATTCTACAATTCTTTGAGGTAGAAGTTCTTAAGGGATTGTGAGACAGGCGGACTTTGCAGCTGTCCTATCTTGTGTTTTCTGAAATTCTTTCTTCTTTACTGACTAGTTCAGATAATTGAATTGGCCGCAACTATGGAAGTGACAATGTGGTTCGAATCAATATTCGACAACTCGGAGGCGTCGGATAAGTTAATGGTTAAAATGGTTGAAAGTTAATTACCGCTTATATGCTTAGTTATATCAGCATTCACCAATCCAATTGTGTACAGCTCATCAATTAAACTTCAAAACTAACAATGTAAGGTCATACGATTCCATTTTGCAAAAGATTCAGTATCTCTCCACATGCAATGAGCTTTCACCTGATTAGAGTGTTTAAAAATTTGCCCACAGTGCCCGTGGTCGTTAACAATAATTTTCAAGAAAATAAATAATTTACAGGTCCCTTATCTGATGCATCTGCGGGGGTATTACCTAGTGCAATTGTTGCAAACATATTGTTTTCCTTTCAATTATTACAACACACAGAGGACCCTAACTGCAGAAACTAAGTCAGATTGGCCATTCGGAAGCCGAGGTCTGCCCCCAATCAATCTAAAAAATCAACTCTAAACTAATTACAAGGTAAATATTAAACACACCACGCGACTTGACCACAAATCATAAGTCATGAAGCCACTCAGTATGTGTCCCGGTGTGTTCCTATGCCACAGTGTCTCTTTGTCCCCTGTGTCCTTTTCAAACAATCCAACTGTTACATACTGCACATACGTACGTATGTAGATATAAATTTTATTGTACTCTCTCCTGACTATTGGTAATCATTTCATAAGGATTCGAATTTAGTTTTTCTTGAACCTACGGGCGGTACGGTACGAAAACGGTGTGGCGAGATTTTAAATAATTTTTTTTTTTTTTACTTTTCAAGAAGCCACTGAGCTATCTCTCGGATTATGAAACGTTCCAAACTGAAATTCGAGTTCAAATTGAAAAGAGAATTTGGAAAACGTGTATAATGGCTAGCGGTATTGAATTGATTTTATCGGCGGTTATTTGTCTAACTTGCAATGTTACCAATGAAACAACGACTTCGGATACGGCATTGACATCTACGCCGGTGCTACAAACCGCCATTGCAGCAATATCTTCGGATCTCGAAGGATTTGAGATCTTCAAAACTAAACAAGGCAACATGGATACACTGAAGAAGTATGTGAATGGAAGACATTTCAAAATTGCAACGTTAGAGGATTTTCCGCTGAGTTATACGGAAACGCTACCTAATGGGACGGTAGTAGGCAGAGGAGTATCATTTGAGTTGATTGATTTTTTGAAGGAGAAATTCAACTTCACCTACGAAGTGATTGTTCCGGATGATAATATCATCGGCTCCTCAGATGACTACAACAAGAGTTTGATTGAGATACTCAACAATTCGGTATGAACATGGTTTTTGTTAAGGTGGTGTGATTCTATCTTGGTCTTGGTCCTGGTTGAGAGTTAAAATTAAAAGAGTCCCGACGGCGTTTTCGTTGAATCAAATCGGCTTTGGGTAGATAGTTTTGTTAATGTTTTAAAACTCAGGAGGAAGATTTTACTCACTCGAAATGGCAGTACTAAGCTGCATGTTTTTTTTAAATGTTTCATGCAGGACGTTCTTTTCGTCAGCGTGAAGCTCCCTCGATGGTCAACACTTTTTGGTCCAGTGATTTGCTCGGTCTCTACTATCACATAGACACAAAAAGCTAGAGAATTTGGTAAACCCAGATTGGTGTCCCAGAAATATGCCCAAGATTTTGAAATCACCGTACACTTGCCAACCGTGATATTTATATTTTAATTTGCAAAGAACCAATTCCAGATTCTTGTAGGTTTCCTTGAGGTGTACGGAATGACAGATAAGAATGGAGGCATAGCAACCGCCATTGTGAAGCAGAACTGCTTTACGGTTTCTTGTTGAAGAATCTATGAAAATACGCCGCGCCACTGAGCCTTCAATTTCAATTTCAATTTATTTCAATTTATTCGAGAGTACAAGAACTGAGTCTTTTTTAGTACATAATCCTCGAAATATTTTTTATATTCGGTTTTCGGTATGTCCATCAGTGCTTCCTTCGATTTTTCCATTACTTCCTCTCGGCTGCTGAAACGCGTTCCCCGTAGTAGTTTTTTAACTCGATTGAACAGAAAGAAGTCACAGGGAGCCAAATCAGGTGAATTCGGTGGCTATTGGATGGTATTTGTTGCGTTTTTCGTGCGTTATCATAGTGTAAAATCCATGAGTTTTCTGTCCACAATTCTGGTCTCTTTCGGCGAATTGTTTCACGCAAACGTCTCATAATGCCCAAATAACACTCTGTGTTTACTGTCTGGCCTTCTGGCAAAAATTCACGATGCACTACACCGTTGTAATCCCTGAAAACCGTGAGCATTGCCTTCTTTTTTGACTGAAAACGACGTGGTTTTTTTGGTCTCGGCTCATTTGGTGAACGCCATTCATTTGCTTGATGTCTGGATTGCGTTTTGTACTCATAAACCCACTTCTCGTCTTCAGTAATGATCCTTTTGATGAATGTGGAATCGGATTCAGCCTCACAAACCATCTCTTTTGCGACGTCAACACGGTCTCTTTTTTGCATGAAATTGAGGTCTTTTGGCAGCAACTTTGCTGCTACACGACGGAAACCCAAATCATTAACCAAAATGTATTGGACGGATCCATAGGCAATGCTAATTTGCGGTTATTGACCAACATTTCGTTTACTCCATCAATGTTTTCGTCGGTTTTCGATGTCGATGGTCTGCTACTGTGTTCATCATCTTCGATTGACTCACGACCACTTTTGAACCGCTCGTGCCACTGGTAAATGACCGTTTTCTTTAGAAAATCGTTACCGAAACACTTTTCCAACATTTCCAACGTTTGCGCACCATTAAATCCGTTTTTTACGCAAAATTCAATCCAATGTGGTTCTTGCAAATTTAAATCCCTTTCTAAAATTGTAAAAAATCGCCAACACACACAGAGATAGATGTACTCTTGGCTACGTAACTTTTGCAAATGTCAACAACAGATTTACCAACTTAACAACAAAAAAAAAAACCGAACTCAAATCGGAACAATGGGAGCGCCACACGGTGTTTATTCCGGGATCAAGGTGGTATATGAGAGTGGCTCAATAAGTCCCTGAAAATTAAAATAGATGGCGTTGCCCTCTCCTCAAATCTAACATTTTGCTTGTCAAGAAGCATCTTTCAAAAGAACGTATCCATGTTCTCTGACAGAGCTGTCAAATAGTTTTGTTGTGAAAGCCATTTGAAACAGACTCCAGTTAATTTAGTGTGCCCATTAAACCCTATTTTTTGCGCAAAAAGCCATAACGCAAACCAAACAAATGCTTAAAAAGTATTATGGGGACTCTTCACCATCGATTGGAACTATTCACCACTGGTTTACACAATTTCGGTGCGGTCGTACCGGCACAAGTGATGCCTAACGTTCTGGTCGTTCACAAACCGGAAACGGATCGTCCAAATGGTATGAATTTGGACGATCAGTGAGTGAAAATGCGCGAACTTGAAAAGGCTACAGGCTTATCACATGGATCAGTGATTTCAGTTTTGCAAAAATATTTGGATATGAAAAAGCTATCCGCCCATAGATGGGTACCGCGTTTGCTCACAATTGACAACAAACGCAATCGTTTGACAACTTTAAAAGAGTGTTTAGCAATGTTCAATTACAATCCAAACGAGTTTTTGTGCCGTTTCGTAACCCTGAACGAAACATGGATTCATTACAATACTATACACTAGAGACCGAGTCGAGACAGTGGACTTCTCCTGGAGAATCGAAGGCGAAGAAGGTCAAGGTGCATCTCTCCGCCAACAAGACATTGGCGACAGTTTTTTGGGATGCGCGCGATGGAATTCACATCGATTATCTTGAAAAGGGTAAGCGATTACCGGTACCTAATATGCAGAGCTGTTCGATTTGAACCAAAAACAACCGCATTTGGCGAGGCAAAAAGTTCTCTTCAACCAGGACACCTCGCCGGCGCACAAGAATTAGCTTACGAATTACTCCCTCATCCAGCATATTCTCCGAATTTAGCCCCCTTCGACTGTTTCCTGTTTCCAAATATGAAGAAATAGCTCGACGGTAAGAGATTTGGTCACCGAAAAGCGCGTTTCTTATTTCAATTCAGGGTCTTATTGACCCATATTCGTAGTTCCTCCTTAAATTAAGTAGAGACAAATTTTATATTTATAAACTTCAGAACTGTAAGGCTATTGTGAGAAAAGAATGAGGAGTAAACCAAAATGAAAAAGAAAAAATATTTAAGATTGAAGTGGGAAGTGCATTCATATCTAACCATGTAGCCGTTGCTAAGCATTTTAACTAATTCTTTGTGGCTGTCGCAACATAAAATGCTGATATGCATCCTAGTATCCGATCCTAAGCCGTACAACTTGCTTGTGGAATGCGCTGTCGAGCTCTCTATTTCCTAGTCATTATAACTTGCAAACATTTAAAACCAATGTACATAGGCACCTCACTTTTTTTCCTCCCTAATTTTCGTTCGCCCGAGTTTGCACAATTTGAAAAATAGATCTTAAATGTGACAAAGTTGAGCTTAATTTATGATGAAGAGGAAGTAGATCATAAAGCGTTAAGTTGTACTTAGATAAAGACAGTGACATAAAATCGGGGACAGTTTAGTGAACATAATAATAAAACAGACTGTCGAATAATAAATAAAATGAAGCACCTACAATCATGGAGTTCGAATTATTCGATTTGTTTGAAGATGATGTTTCTCAATAGAGAAATTGTAAATCTACGAGCTTTTCTTATATAAACGTCTTCGCCTAACCAAGGACATAACCATGTTTATTTTGGAGCAGATAGAAACACGTTGAGAATGCGCTTTCAATAGGTATGGTGTTGAATATTCCGTTGGCTTCCATAAATCAACTTCTTGTCACGCTGAGGTTTTTCGCAGCCGGAACTCATCAGCAGAGCACCTCTCGACAGTATCCAGGATTGCTTTGAGAGTTTCAAAAGCAATTGTAACTCTTTTTAAGCTAAGTATGTGTAAAGTTGCCGAAGACAGCTATCCAAATTGCAAATGCTAAGAAGCAATTCTTTGAAATAGGGGCCTGATAAGTCGCTTGTAGATCAGCATCCTTGTTTTCTGGCTGAGACCACTTCTCTTCCTCAGCAGGGGATGCATCAATCGTAGCACAAAATTCACTTATTTGAAGAAGACCATGGCATGGCTGTTGAATTTAAACTTCTGATTTGAGTATAGTCCTAGGTATTTCGTCGTTGTTGACCTAACTCATCAAGGAGTTGTTGTTTTTCTGCTTACTTATAGCGATCTTCTTCTTGATATTCATATACACGCGCTGCACTCTTAAAGCCATCTTCCGTTTAAAAAGAAGTGGTCTTATGTTTTATGACTCTGTTCTTATGGACATGCCGTCTGATGCCATCAGAACCATCAGAAAATATACGAAATCGAGACTGGTTTTGGCCTGAATCAAAGCCAGGAAAGGAATAGGATACAGCACACGTGTCTTTCTAGAGGAAAATACTCGTAACATTCGATTTTACTCCTCGTTAGAAAAACTTGAGCCTGTCTTCTAAGCGGAGATATACGTAATCCTGATGGTAACGAACCATATTGTGAAGGAACGTTAGCGACAGCCAAGCTGCGCTTAGAGCCTTATTAAACCGTCTTACGCCTTCCAAACTAGTTCGAGAATACAGGACTTCACTGAACCCAGTCGGAAGGCTAAATTCGATGAATGTTGTCTTTCTAGACAAGGCTTAGATGAGAGTTTTTCAGGACCCGAAACTACGTTAGGTCTGTCTGCATCCTAGTTTAGAGCTTCCATTGACAGTTGGGTTTCATATGTGCACAACTGCAGATGGTATGACTCTCCAGATTGCAGGCAGACCAAAGGAATTCTTCCCGACGTCTCTAACAGGTCAGCGGGTCTTTCTGCTGTCCCTCACTAGGAAAGACTGCAGGCTACTGGCATCCTGTCGGGGCACTACACTTCTGCTATGCAGTTAAGTATGCTGGGCATAAGTGATGCAACATCCTGCGGCGCTTGCTGTGAAAGTGATGAATACCTCTGTGAATGTTCGGCTTACGCTCGCATAAAGCTGCAGGTACTCGGCGTTGACGTGGTGGGTGCTGGTGCTATAGGCACTTTATCACTGAAGCGCTTACTCAACTTTCTTTAAAAGACTGAGAGATTCTTACAAGGAGTACAATGGACTTTGTCTGAGTGCTCTGTTCTGACAAAAAAAAAAAACCTTGCTACTCTTTGAGGATGCATCGATTTCCCGACAATCTCTCTTGGGTTTACATCAGCCCAAATGTGGCAATTTTACTTACTAACATATCCGCTGAGATAAAAATGGGCACGAAAGACGTTTGAAAAATCTTCATCAAGTTGTGTTTTTGCTTGTGCATCCAATATCGAATGTACAGCTCTGCAGCCTTCAGTTCGAGAAACTGCTGATTGTCCTATAACTTTGACCAGGCCAGCAGTGCAGCAATCAAGTTTGCTGCTTTACCGCCAGTAGTGGCCCACGACAACAGTATGAGCAAATCCTTACGCGTGCAGACTAAAATTGCAAGTATGTGCTCAACCAGTCGGACAATATTGCCGCTGTTGATTATGCGGATTCGCCGTAAGAGAAAGACTTAGGAGGAAGACTTGAGTTCCAGCATGCCCTAAATAAGACGTGATAAACGTCTTTGGCAATTTAATGTCAAGCTAGGCAAGGAGGGTATCTTTGGTAATACAGTGGAGAAGTAAGTCTTAACACTATCTCCTTAGGAAACCGACACAGACTTATTGATTTTGCGGACGGACGTAATGTACTCGTAACTATAAAAAGTGCACAGTTTCCGCAACTTGATATCCATAAAGGAACTTGGCTGACTCTCGATCAACAAACTGTCTACCAAATTGATCATACTGCGATCGTCGCAGTCTTTTGAATGTCCGAACGTTCCTTGTGGCTGACATGGTCTCGAATCATAATCTTGTTGTAGGCAATATGCAGCCCAAAACCAACGCCATCGCCAAGCCCTTTCTGATCGAGATTTTCTTAAACTTTCGAGGGGTCTGAATCCACCGGGACACCAGTGACATGACTGCCGAACGAACAGCAATCAGAGAGTTCGCCTTTGATGTACTGGATTTCAACCCGCCCTAATAAAGAAAACGCTGATTCGATGACGAATGCAGACAAGCAAACCATAAAATTAAGGGATGTACAGAGCAGCCCTACAGAAATAAACGAGACGGGCTCGTGCTTACGAGCAAAAAAGAAAGGAAGAGTATAGGTTCTCAGTCCTTAGAGAGATGCTATTAAAAGAGTAAAGTTCGGAAAGGGAAACTTCGTAGCGGAACCACAGTCGGTGCTGGGAATATGGAAGATTATTTCTGCAGTTAAACGATGATGACAACCAACGTCCCGTCGTAATGCAGAATGAATCATTCAACGTAGACAGACAACATTTCCGTCCAGCCGACCAAGATGAAATCAGGACAGCCATTTCCAATTTCAAATCTTCCAAAGCTGATGCACCCAATGAGCTAGGTTTATGATTGGATACATCTGCTCATCTCCACAATCTGGGTCGACCAAAATATGCCCGACGAATGGATCCTCAGTATTTCCCCATCTTAAAGAGGGAAGATCCCCTGAACTGGCCCAACTACAGAGGAACAAGTTTCCTCAACATCGCATATACAATTTTATCTGCCGTATCATATGACAGCCTGACCGGCCCAGAAAAGTCCACTATAGATCAAATTTCTTCATCGATTTCAAAGCCGCATATGAGAGGATTTACGTATAGAGACGAACTATATAGAGCCATGTCGAATTTTGGCATCCCTACCAAGTTTATTCGACTATACATGATGACGATTGAGAATGCACTCTGCTCCGTCAAGTTCGGTAATGGCAAACCTGACACATTCAATATCTTAAAGGGGCTCAAACAAGGCGATGCGTTGTCAAGTGATTTTTTCAACGCGAGTCAGCTCTAGGGGTACTATCTTTCTGTTCAGTTACTCTCATATGCAGACTACATTGTTAATGGAGGGTTTGCGGCTATTGAAGCAGGATGGGCAAAGATGGGTTTAGCGGACAACGAAGGAAAAACAAAGTAATTGCCGGCAACAAAGAGGGACACTCAACATCGACGCCTAGGATAAAACGTAATGGTAGGCAGCTACAACTTTGAGGTAGTAAGGGACTTTATATGCATCGACTCCCGATAACGATACCAGCTCGGAAACCACTCTTGCTAATCGCTGCTTCTTTGTGATTAGAATGCAATTGAGTAGTAAAGCCCTCTCTCGAGCAACCAAAAATACATTATACAAGACGCTGATCATCCCAGTCCTGGTTTACGGCACAGAAACCTGGACTGTGACGAAAGCGGAAAGCTGTGGTCCACCCCGGACTATCTAAGTAGTTAAGTAGATAAGTAAGCATATTCTAATCTTTTGTTAAATTTCGACGTTATGTGGTTCTTGAGAGGTTTAACTCCTGTGCACTATGTCGAATTGATGTGCCACAATTTCACGTACAGCAGCAATGTTTTCAGCTGAACGATGATTTCACATCTGCTACCGACCCAGTGTCTTGGAATTTGTGTGTGCCACATTCAAAATTCTACACTCAGTTGGTCGAAATGTCAATACATTTTCTACAATCCTGGCAATGCCATCTCTACCGGCTAGATTGATCCGATAATTACGCATTTGCTGATCCGAAAAGGTAGTTTTCATCTTCCGTCAGTTTCTGTGGAAGAGGAATTCCAGAATCAGGAAGAAAAATTATCTAAAATCGTCACTGTTACACTAACCTGGATAGAATCACTCCCTTGACAAACTTAAGAAACATATGTATTACACATCAAATGAATGTAAAATTTTTTTACAGAAAGCCGATTTCGCAGCAGCATTCATACCCCATCTAGCTGATCCGCGGAACTTCATATTCTACTCTACAACAACTTTAGACGAAGGAGAATGGATCATGGTCATGCAACGTCCAACAGAATCGGCTTCTGGATCTGGTCTACTAGCACCCTTTGAATTCTGGGTTTGGATTCTCATATTCATTTCCCTACTCGCTGTTGGACCCATCATATACGTACTCATAATAATTCGAAACAAAATAACTGGTGACGATTCCCAGGCACCCTACTCTCTGGGGCATTGTGCTTGGTTTGTCTATGGTGCTCTTATGAAACAGGGTAGCACACTCTCCCCTATTGCAGGTAATCATAAAACTCATTCATGCATAAGACTAGTATGCATGTTTTTGAATAAATCATTCAACGGAAAATTACCGTTTTTTTGTTTTTTTCTTTATTTTCCTTTATATACTTTAAATCCATTTAATTCCGGTAATGAGATATTGCATTTCAGATTCCACGCGTTTACTCTTCGCCACTTGGTGGATTTTTATTACCATCCTAACATCGTTCTATACGGCAAATTTAACGGCTTTCCTCACGCTATCCAAGTTCACGCTGCCCTTCAATACGGTCGATGATATTCTCAACAAACAGAAGCACTTTGTGACCCCACGCGGTGGTGGTATTGAGTATGCTATAAAAAATGTGAGTACTATCCAAATGGTGTCACCCTGTGGGTGGTATATCTTATTGTAGTTTAGGATCAAGGAATTTATTTTGTTGCGCCTCCCTTAGGAAACGTTGAAGAAGACGTTTTTAAAACTTTGTCGCTTATTCTAAAATTAATATTGAAGCACGAATCTGTGCTTTGTTGTGACGGAGAACTCTGGCAGGCAGTAGGATATGCTCTTGAGGTTGATTTTATGTAGATGCCTGAGAGGTTCAGTATGGATGAGCATGAATTTATGTGTCGTGATGAAATATTTTACCATATGTGTCCCTTTTTTAATATATTAAAGGCTATTGTGTGTTTTGAAAATTTATAAAAAAAAGAGATCCAATAAGTGGGTTGTTAATAAGTGCAAATACGAGGCACTCGAAATGTCAAGCTGCTACCAGCAAATGAGCACCTACCGGCACAGCTATTAAACCTTTATTGACATTCCCTTGTAGATAATCTTCTACTTAATTTTGAAAGGATCAATCCAAAAATTAAGGTATTAGCATCGTCTTCTATGACATACTTATTCTCTTTCTTTTATTAACCATTAAAATATACAAAAACATCTATTGTTGCGCCTCTGGTGGGGTTGGACAAATTTAAAGACCTTAGAACCATTTTACAGGCCACTCTATTATGGATCACCTCGTTAATGAGGCCAGGAGATTGCCGGCGTTTTCGCATATTTGAGTTATACAATTATTTTTCACTCAGTCTCTTCGTTGAACCTCGACTGGAACTTGAGCTTTTATTGCTTTTTTGCTCCATGGAGACACTCAGCCCTAAAATTTCTCTACTGTCTGTTTCTTTACGTAAAGACTTCCGCGGATGCACGTACTTCTTATAAGATCTCGTTTTGTTACACCCACTGACATTCGTAACATTTTCATTTCCGTCACTGTAATTTTTCTGTATTCAGTCGCCCACTTACTTTACTCCATAATTTGTGAATTTCCTATTTCCCTTTAAATCAATCTAATAACCTAATTTCTTAGCCAATAATTGTTATCGCTGACGCGTCTGTTCATTTCGCGACAGTGCGTTTAGTGCATTTTTCATTTTTTTCTCCGCAATTTGTTTTTTGTTTACCTGGTCTTTGTCATGTCTTCTTGTGGATTAAACAATTGCTCCATTAACGACAATAATGCTGACTTTGTTGCTTGTAAGGGGATCTGCGGCAAAATATTCCATGCTATTTATGTCGGCCAACATAAAAGAAGCACGGTCACGAAACAGTGACTCCAATCAATCCAACCATTTCTCACTCCTCAGGCTGATAACGGACAAACTATCAATCTTTGAACAAAGTGTAAGATGTGCGGAAGACTTTGGTCATAGCATTGAAAAACAAGTTGCACGTTTAACTGAGCTAAAAAGTGCAAGATCAAGAAATGAAAAAACATACAAGCGCCACATTGTCTTAAGTGAATTTACATCAATCTCAACCGCAATCACGGATTCAAATAAGAAAACATGTAATTCCATCAACTCTCTCTGGAATGGCATCGATATTCATCTCCAATCATCCACTTCCAATCTCCATCTCGAACCTGCAACAAACAATCACCAACTCTCAAATCATTACGGGTCCATGCTTGATATATAGAACCACGAATACCACGAATAGAACAGTGCTGAATGATTTAGAAAATCTCATTGGAACTCATTGGAACAGTATACCACAAAATTGATGGTCTTCCAACCCATCCCCCACCGCACAACAGTTACAATACTTCAATTTTTGGCTGAATTGTTACAAACTGAAGCCGAATCATTGCCACATCCAGTGCCGACAACCCAAGCTCCAAATCCTCGCACCAGCCAATCGATCCAAAAATCTAATGGTGATATAATTGCTCCAACGCCAACCCCTCCTGTCGCCGCACCACGGAAACTTGTTACACAATTTAACACGACTTGGACACCTTCAGAGTGGCAAGGCAAGTTAGACCGACTCCGCACAACGAATCAGATGTTCACCACCCTACTCATCAAAGGTGCTCCAAATTATGCAGATGTTGCTTGGATTTCCAAATTTTTAAAAAAGAGGTATGGCATCACCATCAACCAATACACAATATTCCCAACATCTCACCACAAAACTGCAATGTCCCAAAGGCAGTAAAAATGTTTGGTCGTTCGTCAAAACATTAGAAATTCCGCCTCATCCTCCATCCCAACGCTCATTTAGAATGACATTCCAGGTGTCAGCTCTTTGGATAAGGCCAATCTGCTTGCTGCACACTTTGCGGCCAACTCAACACTCCCAGATTGTGCTTTGTCTCCGCCTACACTTGAGTGCGTCGAATCTTCAATGGGACGAATCTACTTTCGCACTTGTGTAGTAGCAAGAGTACTTAAAGACCTCAACATACATAAATCCGCTGGTCCAGATGGTATATCTCCCCTTCTTCTGAAGAGGTGTTCTTCCTCGCTGGCAAAACCACTACGTAAGCTTTTTCATCAATCCTACACTTTAGGACTCTTCCCGAGCAGATGGAAAACAGCATTTGTCCAGCCCGTCCCTAAAAAAGGCGAATCATCTTCTTTCTCCTCCTTCAGACCCATTGCACTTACGTCCCTTCTTTCCAAGGTCATGGAAACACTGATAAATCGTCAGCTCATGAAATATCTCGAAACACGAAAACTTTTCAATGACCGGCAGTACGGTTTTCGTAGCAACAGGTCCACTGGTGATTTGATGGCATGTCTCACCGAAAAGTGGAACCAAAGCGTACATCAATCTGGCGAAAGCAAGATAGTTGCACTTGATATTTCTAAGGCATTTGACAGAGTTTGGCATCAGGCTCTTTTGTCGAAAATGCATGCATTTGGGATCGACGACTCCCTTCTTCAATGGATTAGAAACTACCTTTCGGAACGTTCAATTCAAGTTGTCTTGGACGGTTTCAAGTCTAATATTCACAAAATAAATGCTGGTGTACCCCAGGGCTCTGTTCTGTCACCGACACTCTTTTTAATTTTCATTAATGATCTCTTGTCTGCTACTTCTAATCCAATATATTCCTTTGCTGATGACAGTACTCTCTGCTTTTCATATTCGTTCCCGGACTCACGGCCCTGCTCTTCGGCTGTAGTACGAGAACGGCAGCGTATGCTAAGCTCATTAAATTCCGATATCAACAGCATAACCAATTGGGGAACTATCAATAGAGTGGAATTTAATGCTTCCAAAACACAATGCTGTCTGCTGTCTTTAAAGCGAAATTTAAACACCCAGCCATTATCTATGAATGGCACTTGCATCGTAGAAACCGTAAAACTTTCCATTCTCGGTATGTGTGTCAATGACAACTTACGTTGGAATGACCACATATTTGATGTCGCCAAAAATGCTGCGAAATGTCTAGGTTTCCTCAAGCGATGTAAGAAATATTTTACCCCCTCTGATCTGGCCTCAATATATAAGGCATTCATCAGCCCAAAATTGGAGTACAACTCCCACATCTGGTCAGGTGCTCCTAAAACATCTCTGCACCTGCTAGATAGGATTCAAAACCGTGCGATAAAACTTATTGACGATACTAATATCAGTCAATCAATGGACACCCTCGAACACCGACGAAATGTCTCGTGTCTCACTTTGTTTTATCGCTATTTCCACCACCAGTGCTCCACTGAAATCGCCAGTAGCATTCCGCCCATTCAAACTTTCAACCGTAACACCCGTCTCGCTATGAATGCTCTAAAATATCGTGATTCGTTCCTAAGCCGTACAACTCGCTTATGGAATGACCTGCCGATCTCTGTATTTCCTGGTCGCTATAACTTGCAAACATTTAAAAACAATGTACATCGGTACCTCTCTTTTCTGCCTCCCTAAATTTCCTTTGCCCGCGCTGTGTACAATCACCTTAAGGGTACTCAAACCCCTTGAGCTTCGTCAAAATACATAGAAAAGTATGTTATTGGTTCCTTTGTTTTATTTATTTAATTTTCATTCAATTATTTCTTCTCCATCTCAAAGTATCCAGATTAATCTTTTCAAAAATCTCCTGCTCACTTTCAGCTAAAATTGTTGGTTCATTCTGTTCTCGCTCACTCAGCTTCATCAATTCATTCTCCAAGTGTTTCGCCTTTAAGCCCAGTACTGTGTTCGATTCCACGTGAAATTTCCCGAAAAACTCCATATAAAAAAAACTGCTCGTGAAATAATTGTCAAAATTTCCAAATATTTCCGCCAAAGTAGTACTCTGTTCCCTCTCATGAAATATTATCAACATGAATCTAAGCAGTCGCCTGCAACATTTTTTCACTCCAATTTAAATGCCTGTGCCATTTAAATGTACGTGAAAAATGGCAGATAAAAGAAAAACGTCAAAGCTATCTGACAGTATCTGAGCTGAAATCACAAAATTCCTTGTTTTGTTTGTGTATTCTCTTTATTCTTTGTATTTTTTTACTTGTTATATTTTTAACTTTCCGAAAAGACAGAATTGCCGTATCCAGAGATACCAAAAAGAAAAACAATATTCAGATATCAGATGCCAGATGTACCTATCTACTCCGCTGACTTTTCCCAGCAACATTTATTTTTGAATCGTCATATTCCACGACTGAAATATGTATGTTGCCAGTGGATTTTCACGTGAATGAACAGAGTACTAGCCTTTAGAAATAACATTCGGCATTACTCGTACTTCTTCAATAAAATTTTCCAATGTCACGTGTATCGCTGTCCCCTCCATTTTCCTCATAATTTTCATCTTCGGAGTTATCCCAATCAAATTGGCAAATTTCTTCAATTTCGATTTTTGTTAAGCCTTTGGGTTGCATGTCTCGATAATGAAAGCGGTTTTAAAATTTGTTTACCACACAGGAGCAATGTTGCCTAACATTTAGGCAAAACTCAATTTGAACAATTCCTGAGACACAACTCAACGGTTTTCATTTAAAAATAATTTTTTTATTTATTGACTCACCTTTTTCTGTCCACGTAAAGCACTAATTTTGGAAATTTTATTAATTTATTTTATAAAACTTAATAAAATGCACTAGTACTTTTTTATTCAACTCTTCAGTGTGTGTTATCTTAACGAAACCGGCGTTAATATTAAAAACTCTCAATAATTCAATTGTTTAATTTGATAAAATAATAATACATGCTAATGAGCGAGACAAAATACACGATTAAATGAAATCGAAACAAAGAGCAATTAAAAACATCAATGGTCCCGCAAGGGTTAAGAACAGAGCCTAGGTCTTTAAAATGTTCGCACTTTGTTACGATAACTCCTTCTACATAGATGTCAGGAGTTGGGTTTGCTGCTTCGGAAAAACGGCAATGCAAATATTCGGTCCTAGTACGGCTGATTCGTAACCCGTCATTTTCTGGGACCTTTCTCCAATTTTTAGCTATCAACGAGAAGTCATTCCAGGCTCGTTAATGTGCTTCTTTGATAGAAAATCTTGCACAATCTCAAAAAGTAATGGACTTGGTTCAGTACCTTGGTGTACTCCAACATTAACTTCGAATTGCATTCAACATTCGTTTCAATGTCATTGCACGCCATCCAAATAAGGCCCAACATTTCCGATGATGACCCACACTTCGGAGGGTATGTTATCCAGTCCAACGGCAAGTGCCGGCTTATTTTTTTTACAGCTTCGCCAACTTCAGCTTTCGTGATATCCGCCGGCTGCTCTCTATGTGTGAAAGCCGAGGGAATGGTTCTTCGAGGAAATTCTTCATTTAGTAAGTCGTTAAAGAACTCTTTTAATTTGTTGCAGATCTTGTTGTCCCCCGCAAGTATTAGATTTCCCTGTTTATCTTCAATATATTTCGACGATTGCATCTTTTGCGAATTTTTTCTTCGTTGCGCCGCAATCTAACAAACATTAGGTCGTTTACCCGTTCCTCCAACATTAAAGAAATGCAACATTTTTACGAAAAGCGATAATATTTTTATTTTTATCTGTAGTACAAACTCTGAGGTTAGTAATAAAATACAATATCTGCAAATGTCCGCATCAGCTCAGCTTACAAATAGTCATCCTTTGATAAAATATTTCATCACCATCGGTCCCCACTGGATCACCGAAATCAAGCAGTGTTGGACGCGGTAAGTACATAGATGGAGGACCACATAGGAACTCGGTACACCGCGTGCTGTTGACAAAAGCGCCACATGGGCATTTATAAATTCATTTGTATCAATCCTTTGAATAAACAAATATTTCACCACGTTTTCACCTAATTGCGACTGTATTTCGCGAATAGCAACCCATGAACCTATATCTTGAACATAGCCCTAAAGGAAAGAGTCGAATGGTGTTAAATCGCACGATCTCGGCGGCCAATTAACGCCTCCATTTCGAGAAATCATACATCCAGGAAATTTGTCACGCAATAGAACCATTCTTTCACCAGCTGTCACAAATTTGTGAAAAAAATTATGATCTTACTCATTCATTTCCAGCACTGGCTGGCTCCAATTCTTGTGTCAACTGGACCATATAAGAATGTAGTCCCAGATCATTATGCAAAATGCAGTGCAAAGCTGTAGCGGATAGGCCCGATTCCTGAGATCGCCTCAAAATGGACACACCTGGGTTTTCGGTCACATTCTCAGCTACGGCAGCAATATTTTCAGTTGACCTGGCCAAACGAACACGGGTTTGAGTCTTCACATCATTTCACTGCCCGATGCATTCAAATTTATCGATTAAATTCGCTATAGCTGTACGAGAAGGTGCTTGAATATGACCAAAAGCAGTAAGAACTTTACGAAATGTTTCCGCGATATTTTCACCGTTTTTGTAGTGAATAACGAAATTTATGATGTGAAATGCTGCAAGTACAATACATCTTATCTGTACATATTTCCACTTTTTACCGGCTGATATATAGAACTTGCTTATAAAATCCCAGTGTTGCGACAGTGTGGTTGTTACAGTTTCTTGTGACGGCATTGCCTTATACAGTGAAATGAGTTGTGTACACTGTTATGGCAATAGATCTCCCTTCAGCATTGTATATATTGAAACAATTGTGAAGCAGTCTTCTCTTTCCATTTCTATATTCCCAAGATTACCTTAATTTCTCTATTGTGTTCCGTCCACAAATGAAGTGAAAGCTATCTAATCTATTCATCCTCCAGAAATTTCACCGATTCTACATACAGTTCTTTTCGGATATCGTAATTTTCTTTCCTTTCGATACCATTTACTCCTCGGATTCTCCGGAGATATTTCAATTACTTCCAATTGATTTGGTGTTTTTGCTTTCCATTAAGGGTTCAGTCGTTTACTTGTATCCTTATACTTATAACGAGGGGGCCATTTAAACCTCCGACATCTAGCAACCCTATAACTTTGATATCTGTTTTCAGATCGGTTTATGACAGCTCGCAGTACACGCCATCACAACCCGCTGTTATCGTGCAGCTTTGTGTTGTTCTCAATTGTCAAAACGCAACGTGCGTTGCGTATCGTGCAAAACATCGAGGGTCCCCCCCTCTTCAAACCACACCATCAGGCCTTTGCACCAAAAATTTATCACCACCGTTTATTTTGGCAGTGCTAAGGCGGTCTAATGAGAACATTGAAGATGTACAGGCCAGTGTTGAGAAATCAGCGACAACATCGAGTAATCACCGTTCTTTGCAGTTGGACATCCCTCGCTTATTTGAAGTTCTTCCCGTACGACTTCAACCGATCGGCAAGTTACATCACTTTGATTATGCGAATTTTGTTCAACTCCACGATGATTTTTGGCAAAAAACTATCATGTGCGATGAGGATCATTTTACTTTTTCCATAATCAATGACAGTTTGAGCTAGAATTTATGCGTAAGGAATCGTTGGACTGTTCTTCTTCGAAGACGATGCTAGAGCGGAAATAACCGTCAATGGAGAGCATTATCGGGCTTTGATGACTGATTTTTCGATGCCAATTCTGACTGACAAATTTTGCTTGCAACAAGATGGCAGCACAACTCATGGCAGCCCGAACCACGATCGCTTTATTGCGTCCTTTGTTCTTTGGACCCACAATTTCGGAAAATTATGATTTTAACTGGCCTTCGCGATCATCCGGTTTAACAGTTTAGACTTCTTGCTGTGGGGTTATTTGAAGTCCAAACGACGGATCCTAGAAGCCTTAAAAACCAATATACGGTAGGAAATGGCCGATTTTCAATCCGAAACACTTCGAAATGTGACGGGAAATACCGAAAAATGAGTACATTCCGCCATTCGCTCTGGCGACGACCATTTACGCGATATCATATTCAAAGAGTGATCAAAACACAGCAGTTTCTGTTTTTTTTTTAATTATTACCAAAATATGTCCCGGCCCACCTGTACTTCTCCACTTGCTCAAATATCTCTCCATCCACATTCACTCCAACTATAATAGCTCAATTCAATTTTTTACTGATACTCGTATCACTTTACTTGTTTTCGACGTTGAGGTTTTGTAGAGCCGCGTTCTCAGGTTCCTAATTGAGTTTACAAAAAGTATCAGGTGGTTCGGAAAGTGCCGAGACTGACACATAGACTCTAATAACATATCCATACGCTTTTACCAAGCTTCAAACGATACATGTCAAAATTTGAAGACATTTCGACCATTAGTCATCGAGTTATTGCAGTTTTAGTGACGCACCGTTTGATATTTTCAAACTCAAGGAATAAAACACTTTTAGTGTTGATAAAACACTGCTATTTCATCGTTTAAAATTAAGAATGGCTTGGCAAGTGTTATAAGGAATCTGCTGCATCGAACACAACCATTTGTCGCTGGTTTGTTGAATTCAAACGCGGTCGTACTGATGCTGAACGTATCGAAAACATCAAAAAATCTACAAAATCGTTTTGAACAACAGTAAAGCGAAAGCGCGTGAGATAGCTGACATCTTAATGATATCAATATAGATCGTGTTCATCATATTTTGTCCGAGTGTTTGGGTATGCGAAAGCTCTTTTGGACCAAAAACGTATTGATGATTCAGAGCGCTATTTGGAGCTGTTTAAGCGAAATATTATAAAAAGGATGCGGTATGCGGCAATGGATGAAACATGGATCCATTATGGATCCATTACTGCACTTCGAAGTCAAATCGGCAGTCATCTGAGTGACAATCTTGCAAAGCGGAAAGCCGAATACCGAATAAAGAGCTCTTTGCAACAATGGCAAAACTGGATCGAATTGCTCCCGCATCCACCGAATTCTCCATATTTGACCCCCAGCGACTCTTACCTGTTCAAATTCCGTTGCTCATTAAAGTTGTGTCTGAAACGACTCTTCTTCTTTGCGCCTATGATAGGGCAACAACATGACAGTCCTACAGGCAACTCATAATCGGGTAAGGTGCTAGAAAATAATGGGCTATCGATCGATCGTACAAAGACGGAATATCTGCATTGCTGCAGCCGTAACCCATAAGCCCAACTCCTGACATATTAAACAAAGAGTTACGGCCCAAAGTGCGGAGGATCAAATACTTGAGCTTTCTCGTAAACTATCGAGAAAATTGCGATGGCGGTGTAAGACTGTCGAAATCAACTGGTATTGCTACTTTCAAAGAAGGTCATCGGAAAATCCAGTCCAAAATACCTTAGAAGCACAAGTTCCAGACGAGGTTACACAAATGAAAAAAAAACATCAACAAACCCTTGGCCTCACTAAATGGATAAATGGACTTAAGTCAGTCTAATTCTTTCCACTCCCACTTTTCCGTAAGTTTCTAAGTAAGTCTGACCAGAGCTGGGGTGCATCCTTATATCTTTTGGGTCAGTTAATCTTCTTCACGTTCGATTTGTCCATGCTCACACGCATTTGTCTTCCTTTGTATAGAGTTCCTTCTAGGCAGCTTACTTTGTCAGTTTAAGATTGAATGTGCTTATTAGCTCGAATGTGATGAAAGTTAGTTAAAAATGCCTTCATTTGCAGATAAGTATTGTACATCCCTACTGTCACAACTATTTCAAAACCTCTTCTCTTCTTTGTAGACTAATGAGAGCTTAAATATTTTAAGCAAAATGGTAGCGAATAATTATGCTACCTTCACGGCAAATAGCAATGACACGATCACTTTGACAACATATGTCGAGAAATACGGACACGTCTTTGTTCGGGATCGTCCCGCCATCAATCATCTTTTGTACCTGGATTACCGCTATCGTAAAATGATCAGTTTCGATAACGAAAAGATTCATTGTCCCTTCGCAATGGCCAAAGATCCATTTCTCAAGAAGAAACGATCCTTTGCCTACCCAATGGGATCCAACTTGAGTCAGATCTTTGATCCGGAGTAAGAATTAAAATCTCGCAAATTCCACAGTTATGACTATTTTCTATTTTTAGACTGTTGAACCTTGTAGAATCAGGAATAATCAAACACCTCGCTGCCAAGGGTCTACCAAATGCTGAAATCTGCCCACAGGATTTGGGCGGCACTGAACGTCAACTACGTAATGGAGATCTCATGATGACCTACTACATAATGTTAGCTGGCTTTGCAACATCAATTGTTGTCTTCACCACGGAAATACTATTCCGATTCTTGAATGAGCGACGATCTGGAAACAACACGATAATCGGTTCAAATAGAATACTTCGATCGACTAATCTGCAAGGTTGGCCTGCCGGAAATCGAGGACATTTTGGTCGTCGGATTAATGAAAGCAATAAACTTAGTAATATTACCCCACCTCCTGCGTATGCTAGTATATTCAATCATGGCAAGAATACGGTGATAAATCTCAACAAGTGGAAGCATGTTGCAGCTGATAATAATTCAACTGACTCAAAGGGCGTAAGGAGGCTTATAAATGGTCGGGATTATATGGTATTTCGGAGTACAAATGGAGTTAATCAGTTGGTACCTGTGCGTGCACCATCTGCGGCACTATTTCAATATTCTTACACTGAGTAGGAGTTTTTTTTTATGTTTTCTTTAAAAGTGTTGTTGTTTTTGAAATTCAAATTTGTGTAATTTTTTTTTTGATATTTTCTTATGAATTATTATAAAATGTTTATTTTGTGTAGTGACCTTTTTTGTTGGATTTCGTTGAAATGAATTCTTTTCAATTGATGTACCTCTGGGTGAGCTCATACGAGATCTGTAATGTTACCAATTGTGGGAGGTCCTTGACGAAGTAAATATCACAGCTATCCATCAAGTTGTGTAAGGTAAGTATTTTAACGATAAAAACTAGTGCGCACCGCCACCCAGAGTAGACAAATAAGGTGACTTAGAAGATTTTCAGTGAGGTACTGCACAGAACTTACTAGAGTGCCCAAAGCACTACGCAAATCATGTTTGGGAACTTAAAACCTAGACGCGGGACCAAAATTTACGTTCGAAACGTCCATACTACTGCACCATAAATCGGGAAAGGATGAGGAGGATCATATAGAGTCTCTTTAGTGTTTCTTGAAAAAGTCTTATTACTCATTAGCCTTCTTAAGGCGAAGAAACAGCGATTGGCAAGTTAGCAAGAGCCAAGGTGTACAAAGTTTCTGGCAACCTCAAAGTCTTGCTTTCATTCACCACTAAACCCACTCTGGCCGCTTCTGTTCTAATACTTGCGAACGCACTACTGACGGCTCGCTGACTTCTACCAATAATGTAAATGTCAACAACGTATGCAAGCAGCTGTACAGACTTTTGGAAAACTGGTGTTGACTTGCCAGTTGCGCAGAATATTCTCAAGTATAATGCTGAAAAAGCTACATGATAGGATACCAAGCCTAGACATGGTTCTTTACAGCTAGTCACTTTTTATGCTGTCATTTGCGGCCATAAAATTGATAAATAAGTGCTATTCATCGATTTGTAAAGGGTTTTCCAATAGGTACTTGACAACTCTGAATTTAATTTGTGAACGCACTCCTTCACTAACCATCAAACTGTCACTGTCAACAAGTTTAGTGCAAAAATTTGAGTCTACATATTCGTTGTGTGATGTTGCAGTGTCAGTGAGACAACGGGTTGATCGAAGTGTCGAAAATATCGCTGCCGTTCAGACGTCCGTAGCAAACGATCCAAATCAGTCAATTCCACGGCGTTCTCAAGAATTGGGCATCGCTCAGACCACATTATGGCGTATTTTGCGTAAGGATCTTGCTTTACACCCATACAAGATCAAGCTGATGGACCATTTGAAGCGACGTACGTTCTCCGATTGGGTTCTGGAGAAGATGCGCCAAGATGATGAATTTCATGGCAAAATCATCTTCAGTGACGAAGCTTATTTTTCGATCAATGGGTTCGTCAATAAGCAAAATATGTGTTATTGGTCGGGTGAAAATCCACATGTGCTTCATTAATCACCACTTCATGCACATGTTTGGTGCGGTTTGTATGCCGGCGGCGTTACTGGGCCATATTTTTTCGTCGACGATAACGATCGTCACGTTACTGTGAATGGTCAGCGTTATCCCGCCATGATCACCGATTATTTTTGGCCTGAATTGGAAGATATGGACTTGGACGAAATGTGGTTTCAACAGGATGATGCCACAAGCCACACAGCACACGCTACAATCGATTTATTGAAGAGTAAGTATGGTGAGCGTGTTATCTCAAGAAATGGGCCAGTCGATTGGCGGCCTCGTTCGTGCGATTTAACGCCGCTTGACTATGTTCTGTGGGGCTACGTTAAGTCATTGGTTTATGCCAATACGCCGACGACGTTGGAAGAGCTCAGAGCCAACATTGAATGCGAAATGTGTGGCCGAGTCGTTTAAAATTGGGTCCAACGAATCGGCCGCTGCAAACGTGCCCGCGGTGGCCATATGAACGAAGTCGAGTTCCATTCATAAATGTTTTGATTGTACTTCAAGCCGATAATAAAGTTTTTCAAATATCTCAAATGGTTTGCGTTTTATTAAAAAAAAAAGTTGTCAAGTCCTTATTGGAAAACCCTATACTTCTTGGGTCTTTTCAAGGATCTGACGTACTGTGAATATTTGGTCGATTGTGGACTTACCGGGGCTAAAACCGAGCCAATAAGATACTTCAGGCGTTCGCAGAAAACTGCAGATAAGATATTTATGCGATGTTAAGGAGATAGATGCCCCTAAGTTAAAGGGGCAGTAAAGAGGGCTATTTTTGAAAACGTCATTTGATCGTCATATTGATCGTCATTTGCAATACTCAAGGGTTGCGAACATCAAACTGCAAACGTCATTTGGTATCGTTGATCTGTGTCATCTACATGATTTTTTTCTTGCAATAGCATTTGACGTTTTCGAACAGAGCAATCATCCTTGAATGCATGTTATTACGCAATGCAAATTTCTGGCTGCTTTTTTGCAGCGCATATGACGTTTATGAACATCTGTCCTGCAAACACTGCATTATCGAACATGCTGCAAAGGCAGTTTGATTTCTAATGTCGTTTTCGAACAAATGACTTTCGCATTTGCAAAAGCAATTTGATGCAGATGACGTTTTCGAAAATGGCCGAGGGTCGCCTTTATTGTAAACCGGGCAAACGGTGCTAAAGTTTCATTTTTTAGGCATGCTTCATGCGGAGCAAATCTTGAAAATGAGTTAGTGCACGTTGGCCACCAAGTCATCTCTCGTCTCTCATCTTCTCGAGAAGCTGATGTTCTCTCTTCTCTTTACTTGTTGAGCTCATGGGCTGCCCTCGTCATTCTGTACAGTGGCGCTTCGTAGGCGAGTTGTTTCCCTACGTATGCTTGTCTGCATTCTTCATCACACCATGGGTTACGCGGAAGTGGTCAGGTGAAACCCAGGATATCAGTTACAGCGTTTTTGAGATATCCGGAGACGTATCTTGGCTGCAACGAGGTGGCCTATGTTCGCCGCACCGTAATACTAGAGAAATATCTTGCGTCGATCGCAACATGATCAATTTGGCTGACGGTTTGATGATCAGGTCACGGCTATGACCCTTTGTGGGCATTAAGAGGGGAAACTGTCAAACTGATATAGTGACGTTCCGCCCCACAACAAAGTAAATTAGCCTCAGTCCGTTTCCAGACATGGTGATATGCTTCCCTGCGCTGCAAACAAGTTTTCCCTTCCTATTTGGCGCTTAAATCACAAAAGGCGATTTTAATGTAATACTCGTACTTTGGACATTGCTCGTAAGTTGTGGCGAGGAGCTCTTTGGTGGCGTCGTCTTTTTTCTATGAGGGGATGAATCGGATAAGCGCGTAGGCTTTCAAAACAGAATGTGACTACTACTACGTTCTGATTCTACCAGCTGCATTCTTCTCTTCGGGATGTATGGCCTTGACATGATAATTTCTATAGTATCACCTCTTCATTGTCTCAATCGAACGCTTCTTAAGCTGTGTCTTTTGTCCTCCTCCTGTTTCCATTTCTCGTAAAATTTGCAAATATACTAGTTACCCCACCTAGTATATTTGCAGTAACCTCCTTGGGAATGAAAAACATTTTTTTTTTAATGTTTTTTTTTTATTTTATTCAATGCAGTCCCCTTTTAGCTTGATACACTTATTCCAGCGATTTTCCAACTTCTTGATCCCGTCCGAAAAGGAATTTTTTTGGAAGGTCTGCAAAATACTCCTCCGTGGCGTCGATGATTTCTTCGCGGGAACTAATTTTTTTACTGATGAGCCATCTTTTGAGGTTTGGGAAGAGATAATAGTCCGAGGGACTATCGGGTGAATACGGTGGATGCGACAGCAATTGGAGCCGTAAGTCAGTGATCTTAGCCGTGGTTGCGATGCTTTTGTGCGCCGGTACATTGTCTTGCAAAAACAAAATTTTTTTTCGCTTCATGTGAGGCAATTTTGCAGCGATTCCGGACTTGAATCCCTCCAATAATGCACAGTAGTACTCGCTGTTGATAGTTTTTCCTTTTTCGAGATAGTCAATGAAGAGTATGCCATGACAATCCCAGAAAACCGACGCCATAACCTTTCCGACCCATCGAGCCTCCCTCGGCCGCTTCGGAGCACTCGTGTCAGTTTCAGTCCATTGCCGGGCACTCATTCTGTTCTCTGGTGTGTAATCGCCAAAAGTCCGCCCGATTCCGCATCAGCAAGTCCAAACACTCTTTCAAAGTGCTCTTGTGTCCGTGTTTTTGGTCAGTAGTGAGAATGCGCGGCACCCAGCAGCAGGATAACGTTTTCATATGCAGAATATTGCCCAAAATATCACGTGTGCGCTCAGTACTAATATTTGAGGTATCTGCTAGCTCGCGCACCTTCACTTTCCGGTCAGCCAACACAATTTCATGTATTATTTTGAAATTGTCCTCTGTAACCGCATCGGAGGGCCTGCCGCTGCGGACTTGATCGGTAGTGGAGTTGCGGCCACCACGAAACTCTCGAAACCAATATTTGACGGTGTAATCTGACGGAGCATTAGCCCCATAATATTTATCCAACTTTTCTTTTATTTCCTTCGCCGTTTTGCCTCTCAAAAAATAATGTTTTATGAGAGAACGAAAATCGTTTTTGTCCGTACTCAACATGATGCCAACCACGTCAACAACAATCAGCTGTCAAAACAAAACTAAAGACAGTATCGCACTGAAATTTGGCATGTCTGCCTAAATATGAACGGACTTCAACGCACCATAACCTTTTTTGCAGTAGCAGCGCATTCTGGCGGTCAAGGAGGGTACTTTTCACCCGACCTAGTATAGTATCTCTTCCTTTTTTGCATCGCTGCATGCGTTTACGATACTTTTGATTTGGTTTCCCTTTTGAGCTGAAGAGTGTCACCACTCATCTGCCTCATCATTCTGGCTAAGAATTCTCATTTGCTCAAAGTTTCTGAAATATTATCGGGTTTCAACCCGCCCCAATAAAAAAACTTCTGGTTGGATGACGAGGCAAACCTAGAAATACAATGGATGTACAGAGCAGATCAGCAGAAAAGAACAAAAGGGCTTCGCGAGCTCTACAAGCAGAACAGAAAAGACGAACATAGGCTCCTCAACGGAAGAACGAAAGAGCGAAAGCGCTCGATCAAGGCTTTAGAGAAGCACTACCAGGAGAATGAAGTTCAGAAGTTTAACCAAAAATGAAACGAACATGCTGTGATAACCACTCAAATGTGAGCAGCGACATCTAGCAGAAAATGTCGAAACTCGAAGACTAGAAGATTTCGATACTGGATTAGCAAAGTCTCGACTGGAGAGTGGAATCGAATGTTCTAGCAAATTGGAAATTGTATGGGACGCTGGATGGCGAGGATTGTTCTCGAAGTATGTCATTCGAGTATAAATACCAGCATCCCCAAGGTATGCAAGTGAGTTCCAAAGTTGAATTTGAAGTGCTAATTAGAAGAAGTGATTAAGTGGTTTAAGTAAAAGATAAGAAAAGTATAAGTGGTTGAGGAATTGAATTGTACTGAGAGAAAGAATTAAATAGTGAATTGTAACTGTACTGAATAAAGGGATTTGTATTGAAAAGAATAAGTTCTATCATTTGTACCCACACAAACATTTTACAATGCCTTAGTAGGATGAGAGTCGGTGCTGAGAATCTGGAAAGATTATTATTGCAGAATGTTAAACGATGATGGCGAACAACATACTACAGACAGGCGGAATGTATCATTCAACCTGTACGAAGACAGAACATTTTTCCGTCCACTCGAACAAGATGAAGTCAAGGCAGCAATTTCCAAGCTTAACTCTCAAAAATCTTCTGGAGACGATGCCTTAACTGCCGAGCTGCTTAAAGCAGCAGATGATGATTTCATACGGAGCATACATCAACTCATCTCTCCACAAACTGGAGTATGCCCGACGAATGGAACTTCAGCATTGCTTGTCTGACCCTAAAAAAAACGAGATCTCCTGAACGGTCCACCAGCGGACTATCCAGTGGAACAACTTGTCTCAATATCGCATATCCTGTCTGCCATATTATGTAAACGCCAAAAACCCCTCGTAAAGCACCAGTAAAGTCCACCATAGATCAAATTTTCACATTACGGCACGTCTTGGAAAAAACCCATGAGTTCCAAGTCGGTACACAGCAGCTCGTTATCGATTTCAAAGCTGCATATGACAGCTTCTAGAGAGATGAACTATACAGAGCCATGTCTAATTTTGGCATCCTTGCCGAAATCATTCGAATGTGCAAGATGACGATGACAGAACTGAGACCCCTTGTGTCAAAAATGCATTGTCATGTGATTTTTTCAACATCGTTCGGAAATGAATTGTGCGAAACTAACAAGCCTTTTCAGTTACTCGTATATGCAGACGACATTGACATATAATGGGAAGAACATAGCGGACTGTCAATGGTGTGTGTGCGATTATTGAAGCACAGCGGCATTAAGCATTCAACGAAGGAAACAGAAAGTATATGAGAAGGGCACTCAACATCGACGCCGCAAAATGTCACGACAGGCAGCGAGACTTTTGAGATAGTAAGGGGCTTTATCTACCACAAATCCACTATCAACTCCGACATCGACACCAGCGCCGAAATCATGCGAAGAATCAATCTTGCTAATCGCTGCTTCTTTGGGCTAAGAAAGCAATTCAGAAGCAAAGCAATCTTTCGAGCAACCAAAAAGGCATTATACAAGACACTGACCATCCTAGTCCTGCTCTAGGATGCAGAAGGGTGGAGACTGACGAAAGGGGATGAAATTACTCTATGGGAGGTTGGAGAGAAAAGTTCTTCGGTAATTTTCGATCCCGTTTGCACCGATGAAGAATGGCTGGATGGCAGTAGAGGACGACCTTATTTGAAGGAGCGCACATGAAGTTGGCTTCCTACTGGAGGCAGCTGGAAAAAGCTCGCCCTAGTTGGAGGGGGATGTTAGCTGAGGCTCTAGTCAACTCCAGAATGTAGCCGCCATCTAAGTACGTAAGTTATGTAATGTTGAAAGTAGGTCAATTGAGGTTCAAATCGTCAAAATCGGAGTATGACATCGACGGTTGACGGCACTTTAGTTTTGTATCTTGTCTGAACCGATATGCCCTGATGTTCATGCAACTGTGCTTGCCCAGGTCCAAGAGTCCAGTTACTATTACACGATTGGACTAAGCATTTGGTAGAACATCGATTGACGTCATGTAGAACATCCGTTGATATCATGTCTGCGACATATGAACATTTCAAGACTCGAAAATGAGCTTGGTAATTTACGTTCTTTATAACCAATTATACCACCTCTCAAGAAGAAAATTGGAAACAGCCAAGTGAAGAGAGAAGTCTAATGCAATGGGTCTCATTCGACAAAGAAGTCTGTGGCTGCAAAAGACCACAGCTGCTCGTAAGGAATATTCGAGATTGCAAAGTCAAAACTGATTAACACTACCGGATAGGTTCGCTTCGCACCAATTCACAGTAAGGCCTTTATAGCTTAAAAAGCAATGTCCCTAGTTATTTGTGTTGAGAAAAATGACTGCACTATTCTTAAAAGCTGAATGAGCGTCCAGGGCAGCTCCTGAGAACCACTATGGATGTCTGATAAGAGCCTCTTATGTGTAATAACTCCTACGACACAGCCATTGATGGCACGTAGATTTTAGTTTACCAATGTATTGTAACAAAAAAGAAGGACAACAACTCACTTTTGATTGAAAAATAAAATGTATTTTGAAATTTTCCTATCTGTGTTTGTCAAATTTTTGAAAAAAAACAAAATTGAGTAATGACTTCTTCAGATGCATCACCATCGATTCTTACATACAATTTTAAATAAAAATAAAAACAAAGTAAACATAAAAAATAAAACCAAAAGAGAAAATTTCAGTTTTTCTCTGTTATCACGAAGTACGACGACATAAAGGTCGCGCAAATTTCTTCTCATCTACCTACATAGCATCGAAATGGAAACGATGAGCTTCTTGTAATTTCTCCTGCTTATCCTCCTTTTTCTCCTTAATATAAAGTGCAAGAATAATAAAAACGATGAGGAGACAAGTTCCACCCAACGCAACTACACTCATCCAGATGAGTTTGCTTGGAGTTACAAATAGTTGGGCTTTCCATCGCCATGGTTCTTCAATTGGTTTCGGAACAACGATAATTTGAGAATTCGGAATTAGTTGTGTCCAAACGCGGGATTTATTTGCTAAGCCCACTGTCAATGAATCGACAAAGTTTGGTGTACGGCCGAGGCCGAAGATAGTGTATGGCAATTGAAGAGCAAAGTACGCTGATTGTGGAAGTTGAACGCTGGATCCACGTTGAATGTCGCCTTCTTGGGTGGTGGTAAAGTATTCAATTCGTGGTCCTGGAAGATTAGTGCCATACGTGCGTTTTTTCCTACCCAAAGCTGTCTTCTCTGTAGGGTTTTTCTTATTGATGAGACCGGTGAGAACGATAACTTTGACAAAGTTCGCATCGTAATCCAAAGTGTTGCGGAATGCTAATGGACGATATTTTCCGTTTTTCTTCTCGATGAGTATAACATCAAGGACACCTAGAAGAAGAGAACAAAATTAGTTTTAAAAAAAATCTCCTCAATCTGTCTAAAACATACCATCTTGATAGAAATCATAAAATGTTCCAGCCACAGTATTGTTGCCCATCGGTGAGAGCGCGTTCCACTTGACTTCGAAGGTTCGTTTCAGCGGACGATTACACATCGTACACGGCACATTCTCGAGTAGGAATGTTTGCATTCTCTTTGGTCCTGTGATTGTCTTTAAAGTAAGCAACAGATCTGGGTAACCGTCCATATTGAAATCACCACCTCTAGCAGTGATTGTCTTCAAATAAACATCATCCTCCACTGGCTCGACAAACCCCCATTGTACACCCTGAGGATCCTTAAAATTCACATGAATATCTCGGAAATTTTTCCCATCATGAACAAGAATCGTTGAATTTATGCAATCTTCCCTAAAGCACATCGGCAAAATTTGATTTTGCGTTCCCTTCAGCTCTACATCGAGGAAAATACTCTGGCCGACATGAGTTTTTGGCGAGCCCACCAGATCGATATCGACTTTGTGGCTATAAAGAAATCCTTCTTTATCGTCTTCAGTCTTGCCGTACCATACTTCATAGAATTTCTCAGTTTGCACAAAGAGATCTGATGTAAAATCGTGATTCAGATCGAGGTATGCATTAGCATGTGGAATTTGTATGGAGGCGCCTTTATTCTCATTATTCGGAGCTGGGGATTGCTTCTGTCGTTGAGGTGGTAGACGATTCTTTTGGAAAATCCAAAACATTCTTTGTTCTTTTTCATCCACCCCGTAGAGATCAATAATCATGTCACGATTGTAGTCGATAGCTATTGGTTCGCCGGTTGTTGTAATGATTGACTCATTGGCGCAAGTTAAACCATCTGATCCGCCCCAATTGATGTAGACATCGACGAGTTTGTCATCTGAACGGGTTGTTATAAGGACATCCATGAGGGCATCTCCATCAAAGTCTCCCGGCACTACACTGGTGATTTTTTTCTTACTGAAAAAGCAAAATGGTCCAGGTCGTAGGAGAGGCTCTGTCTCAGCACCTGAAACAATTTCATTATATAAGTTTTCCATTGCTTCAACTCAAATTAAATAAAAGGCGATGTACACAATTGCCTGGCATGCGAACTGTCCCACAAAAACTTACACCACCAATACACGTAAGTTGCGATCCTTTATAAATTTTTGTCACTACATCATAACACTCTAATAGATATATGGGAATGAATGAGCAGCCTGTACGACAAAAGATGTGGCACAGAATTGGCACTACGAGGATTCATCTGACTATTATGGTGCCTGCGAGTTAGCTCCATCATATTCAAAGGTCAGAAAGTGTTGCGAAGAATTTGGAAGTGGACGGGAAGTTCTAATCAAAAAATATGCATCTGACTTCCCCAAGGCTCATGATCTACAAAGAGCTACCTGGGTTAATGATTATGACGCCGAAATGTTACTTCGATTGAAAACATAGCAATCTACGAACAGCACGTATAATTGAGTCCAGCGTAAAATATGCATTTGAAAGACTGATGATGTGAGCGTACAAACGGAAGTGCCCAGCGAGACTCCCCCGTAGGGAAACTTGACATTCAAGCGCAGGGCTACGATGTGGAAAAGGGAGCTCTTATAGTGAAGTGCTCGATGCAGCAAACTCTTGAATGGTTGCACTAGTCCGTGCCGAAAATCCCTCCTGTAAGACTTTTTTTCCAAATAAGTGCAACTACACTGAGCCGAAACCAGAGACCCTCGCGTCTCATGCTTGAGACTCACTTCTCAGGTAACCTAACCTGAATAACACAACACGCCGTTTCTGGCATATCTCTCCGGTTGGGGTCACGGATGGGCCATAAAACACACTGTTGACATGGCATACACCTGGTTATGTTACACAAAGGAACATGGTACCCTGGCGAACAGTGAGAATAGCCTTTAAACCGAAAATTGAAAATAGGACGCTTGATTAGAGCTTCAGACATATAAGTCTGATTTCGTTCATGTTGAAGACCATGGAGAGTATGGTCAAGATTCGTGTGCTTTAAACGGATTTGAGAATGCAACCTCTATCTAAGATACAACATGCATACGAGAGCAGAAAATCCTCCGAGAGTGCACTTCAAAATCTGGTGGGCGCTGGGAAGTTTAATCCACATTATGGGTGCTTTCGACAACGCAACTTTTGCCGGTATATGTAACTCGGTCAGACAACTAGGCGAATCACTAGTTTTATGGATCAAAACAATGCTGGTGAATAGGACACTGATTGGGGCTAATATGTGCTATGAGGATAAAAAGGGCTAGCTTGCCAGGCGACGTCTTGTCTCCACTGATATGATGCATGTGTGCTGGGCGTAAGTGATAAAATATCTTGCGACGCTTACTGTGAAAGTGATGACGACACCGCAATTGATGCTCGCTGGATGTACTCGGCACTGATTTGGTAAGTTTGATACAAAGCTACTTATAACGAGTACAATGGGCTAGTTCTTTGTCTGAGTTCTCTTTTCCAACAGAAAAGAATACAAAGTCCCGCATGGTGGCACTACAGCACTATTTGTAAGTTATAAGTTTATGATATGTGCTAATGGATACACAGGTGGATAGACGCTGGAATTCTGTCTAAACCACCACACGTATAACTTTGCAAAACATGAAACATGGACTAAAAATTGATTTCTCTAGTCGGTGATACTTCGAAGCTGCTCACAAAGAATCATCAGAATTTATATGTTCATAGATCCCGATTAAGAGATTAAAACCGAATGAATGTATGTCTCTATGACCAGTGATGAACCTATGTCTCTGTAGAATATTAATACGCGTATTGGATAATAAGGAAAAATAAAATAATTGATGGGTAAAGCAGCTCTACAAACTTCAAGCGTGCAGTCATGTCCATATTTTATTTCTGCTTTTCCCAAGAAAATTAAATGCAGCATTGTGCATTATCACCTTTCGCTGTACTACTACTTTTTCTCTTATCAACGAAGAGTTTTCCCATAAGTCATAAACACGAATGAGAAACTTCGCATAACATCATCATAAGGTGTGTTCTTCTCCTAAAAAGTCCGCAATTACCGAGCAGTAAAACTAGAAATCCAACTTAGCAACTATCTTGATCTTCTTTTAAACTTACCAAGCAATATTTGCAATGTCGTGAAATCATTACGTATAACAAAAACATCAGTCAGTTCATCGGAATTGAAATCTCCAAATGCTGCGACCACACCATCACGAATGTTTCCAAATACTTTTGTTGTAATATCATTCGATAGGCAAAGATTAACTACACCCACGGACAACAATACTATTGTTTGATATATAAATTTCATTTTTCTTAATTCTTTCTCGAGATTAATTGATTATTTGCTTCAGTTGGTATTCGTTTTACTTCGTCGTAAACAAATGCGTTTTCATTGTCATTTCGATTTCTACTGTGTGGATAATCGATTGAATCGTGCCAATGTGAAGAAAATGAAATGGAAAATAAACAATTCACAGATGTTTGTTGTTGGGAAATGTATTTTCTTATTAATTAGGCAGCTAACTTAAGGGAAACGTGCTAAATTTAATGATTTTCTTGAACAATTTCGCCAAAAATGACTCACAAAGCTTCGAGTGAAAAAGAAAATTTTGTTGACAGATGACTGCTAGGTGGTTGTCAAATTAGCTAAAGTGAATGAAGTTGGCGATGGTTAGTGATGATTCAAGTGTCAGTTTTGAATAACGGGATTAGGAGATTTTAAGACTGTGTGAAATTACAGCAAGCCACTTCAATCGTATGGTATCGTAAAAGAAACATTTCAGAATAGATATTTGGCTTATCGGGGGCTAATACAATAATGTCAATAAACAAAAATTAAACTGCTCCAAATGCAGCGGTAACCATCGGATATAAACCGGTATTTTTATGTTTACATTTAGCTGGGCCCCCGCCCAATTACCAAGGCTTCGCCCTTCAATGACGTAGTCTAATAAAAAGCAAGGCAGAGCAAAGTACTGGTCTCATCGTAAACATGTTCAGATGACGCTACCGAAGGTTGCTACGATTTGATCAGTCACAAGTTGCCAGTCATAGGTCTTGTTGGCGGCGCGACCACCGGTAGTCCCTACCAGGACTTAAATCACGGTACCATGGGAGTCAGGAGCCCCCCGGATCTCGGTCCCGGTCTGACTTGAAGAGGTAGGCCCCCTTGTGGGAGCATCATGGTTGCTGTGCTTTAAACCCAAAGTCGCAGGAAGGGTCTTCCTTTGGTTGACCCAATGTAGAGTTGCAATAAGTACTGGGTGCTGCGACCCTAAGAGCAGGAAGAGGTTTTAGGTTGGCCTCGACTCATACCAAGGGTGGAACTTGTGCCGGCAACACAGTTCCGAATTGGTGTCAATGGAATGGCGGAGAGCGATGGCAAGGCGTATCTTTTCCCCCATGGATGTATGGGCATCCCGTAAACATAAGTCTACATGACAGGTGGTTTACGTTAAAAACCACTAGTTACATTTAGTTAGGTACAGTGGCGGAACCATGAGACGAAAATGGCGGTAAAGGACAAAAGGCAAGCCTTTGAAGCATGGACAACTGAAATAGCGAAACCCATAAAGTTTCCAACCTAAAAGCAATAGACAGGCAGTAGAAGAAGGGCAACGTCGATGCACGGGTAAACGATCAAAGGTTTGTAAGATTGCGGCACAATGAAAAAAAAAAACTCGCAGGAGATTAATTCAATTCAATGTGCAGGGAAACCTACTTACGGGGACAATGACATTTGGAATAAATGGTAAGAGTACTTTAACTCCTTATTAAACGAAGAATTTCCGAGCCGTATCTTTCCTTGGGCTGTCGCGCACATAGAAACCGAAATTTGCGAAGTTGTAAAAAGAATGAGCCGGCGACGTGCCGTTGGATCGGATAACATGTCCGCGAAAGTGTGAATGACAATTGGAAGTCTTGGGTTTAAATGGCTCGCGATTTTATTCAATAAAATGATGTTAGGCCATCGATTGCCTAAATAGTGGAGGGAGAGCCTTCTGGTTCCGCTGTATAAACGCAAAGGCGGCAATAGAAATTGCAGTAACTACCGATCGACGAAACTGTACTATGAAAACCTACAAGCGAGTTCTAGGCAGTCGACAGCGGAATATTATAATATTAAACTCGGAGGCAGGTAATGCGGCTTTGTGTAGGACAGGTCGACGTATGACGCCATTCAAAGCTTACGAATAGTGATGAAAAAACATTGCGAAACTTCGAAGGATCTGCATATCATCCTCATCATTGGCAGAGAACTTGAAGAAGTTGTAACGAAAGCTAAATGCACAGCGAGAATAACCGGAGAATTCGAAATTAAATTTGGCGTACACGTTTTGGTGTCGTGCAGAGAAACTGCTGACTGTCGTATAACTTGAATTGGGCCAACAGAGCATTAATTAACGTCGTAGCGTAGAACTTACCTTACCTCCCAGTTGTGGTCCCCGGTAAGGCTAAAATGGCAAGGACATGTTCGCCCAGTAGCATGATACTGACTTACGCTTACATAGGGCTCACAACCTTATACGGAAGAGATTTAAAAAAATGTGAAGAACCAGCTAACCAAGAAGTGCGATGGGATGTACCGGAAAAAAAGAGGATGAAAAGCTATGGAGAAAGTTACATACAGACGGTGCGATGAGGATTTATTATGATGCGGATTCGCCGTAAGAGAAAGACTTAGGGAACAAGTCTTGAGCCTCAGGTATGTAAGCGAGCGCCTGACAACGATCCGTATAAAGGGTAAATTCTCTAACATTAACTTCATAAATGCCCACGCCCCATCAGAGGAGAAGGATGACCTTTTGAAAGACTGCTCATACGCGTTCCTCGACAAAACCTAAGAGCGATGCCCTAAATCGTCGTTGGCGACTTACTAGACGTGAAGACAGGCAACGATGTAAAGCCCGTACGGAATCTGAAAGCCCAGAGAAGGAAACATCATAGTAGAACCAAGTCAATTATGAAAATCTGGTAAAATTATTTCTGCAGACTGTTAAAAGGTAATGACGAATGAACCATTTCCGTCCACCGGACCAAGATGAAGTCGGAACAGATATTTCCAAGCTGAAGTCCTACGAAGCTGCTGGACCTAATGGCTTAACTGCCGAGCTGTCAGAACCTTGGACAGTGACGAAAGCGGATGAAAATGCTCTTGTGCTCTTCGAGAGAAAAGTTCCTCGGTATTTTCGGTCCCGTTTGCATCAATGGAGAACGGAGGTTGTTTCATCAGCTAATTGTAGGGCCAGTACGACGATGCCGACCTCATCAGAAATGCTCGCATAACGCGGCTTAGATGGCTAGGTCACCTCAAGCGCATGGACACAAGCGTCCCGTCACAGGAAGTTTTCGCTCGAACCTATAGGGCTAGAACGCAGTAGAGGATGACCTCATCTTACGTGGTGCAGCAAACTTCTTCTACGCAGCTGACAAAGATCGCGGACTGTAGCGCGATCTACTGAGAAGGGATTGCTTGTCACAACATTTCCACGTGAGTTCTTTTCTGTTTTCAAAACGAAATCATTGCTTCCTACTAACATAATAACAACCAATTTGAACACACTTCTTTGAAATCTTTATTTTTACTCTTATTCTAACCACCACTCTTGGAATAGCGCTTCCAAAACTTCTTAACATCATCGTGACCGTTCTTAGTTACCACCATTGTTCGATTGCGTTCACTTTGCCAAACGAGAACATTGATTGACTGAGCATAATCCCGCAGTGTAATGAAATCTGCCTGTGACAAGAACTGGTTGTACACCACACCTTCGGTGTATACGAATCGATTTCGCTCGTTTTCCCAAAGCTTAATTTGGTCCACAACAGTTGGTGGAAGTGGGGACTTAGTCTTAACCATTGACTCTCTGTTTCGCATTTCACAATGAGCATACTGCTCCAAATAGCTAACGATCTGATCAGCTGTGATTCCCCCACGAAGGGCCTGTCGCACTGAATCTCGCGTCAGCACACCAACCACCAGATTGGGAAATCGATAAAGTAACTCTGTGAATAGCCCAAGAAGAGCAACTTGCAGGTTGGAATCTGTATACGCATACACCCGATAGTTCGTTTCTATTACAATGTATCCAGGATCTTGGCTTTTATCCTCTTCGTTGGTCACTGTAGGAACACGACCGTTTTTAGTTGTAACATTCAAAGCCAATCGGGTTGGATAGAAACGACCCTCCTTTCGTTTTCGTTGATATACCAAGCCAAACTCACGAAGATGTTGTAGGAAAGTCAACATTTTTGGGGAGAGACCTTCAGAACTGTAATCTCTTCCAAGAGTCGAGAAACTGAGTTGAAACAGCATAGAGAGACATTCGGGGAGGTTAAGACCACGTTCCTGACAAGTATCCAGATATTGGAGCATAAAATGCCAAACCTTAGAGAAGACAACGTCAAACAAAAACTCGGTAGTCAACTAATGAGACCAAAACTTACCTGTGATCGTGTGTCCAAGAGCAAAAACTGAAATCCCTGTCGTGTGATGCTTGGAGTTCCATCGCGCTCATCACGTTTCATTAAATTTGCATGCAAAAGAATCCGTACAGCATCAGGACTAATACCCTCACTATCTTGTCCTTTGCTTGTTGTTCCTCCACCGACCATGTAATGCAGAACACATCGCCACCGTGACATGGCGTAATTGTCGAGAAACGGTACATCTCTTGGCTTGGCATCTTTCTCAACAACATGTGACAATGACCAAGGTTTTCCACCACCGAGGAGAGCTATTTTCAGATTTTTCTTAAATGTCGGGCACAATTCCCATGCCGAGAGCCCTCCTGGAATTGCAGTAACACGCCAAACGTTTAACTCGGATAAGCATGCCGTGGATTCGGCTTGTTCTCTATAAGTTATCCCAAGAGTGTTAGTGAGAGTTTAAAGTTTGACTAGGAGAAAAAAAAAAGAGAGAAGTGTAACTTACTTGGCATAATGTTGTGAGCACCATGAAGCGACCACAGCTTGTGGTACCGGCTGCTCCACAAACAATATACGAATGACAAATTGCCGGGCGATTTCTGGCAATTCTCTGAAAATGATTAAATCATAAGCTGAAGCTCAAAGAGGATGACTGGAATCAAACAAACCGATAAACAGCTAAACAAATCGCTGGGTAGTTGTAGAGTTTTTCAAGGATATCATGCGACTGAGATCTGAGGTAGTCCTGGAGGTTCTTACACTCGAGATTTGCCGGTTTCGGAATGAGAGAGTTGGTTTTACTCGTTTTCGGTTCGGTCATTGTTTTGTTTATCGGGATCCTCACTTTTGCATTCGATTGAATTGTTTGTATACGACTTTGTGAGAAAAGCAATCGGAGATAAATTTTTAAAACAATTTTCAGACACTTCTATTTTGACATTTATATGACAAGCAGGATTAACAATGACAATTGTTAATGTCAGGGGTTGCGCATCACATAATCTTAGTACCGGGCCGGTGAAAATGTTTTAGGGTCTGGTTATATTCACAGCACTTAAGTGAATTGTAAATGTGAACTTGATGAAAATGACTGCATTATATCCATTCGTTCCTTCTTGGAATCATGTGATTGAAGTCTACGTAGAAGTCAATTTTAATAAACAGAAGTCGGTTGATTAGGAGAGACAGCTGTCCAGTTTGAGTGGACTAGCAAACTCCGCATTGCTGAGTGTCTTTTGGATTGAATACAGTTCCTAGCCGGTTCCTTTCTGGACATAGCGCTAGTGGATACTACACCTTAAACCTAACAAACCTAGATCGCGAAATTGTTTGCGAACGTTCGAGTAAGAAAGTGATTTCTAGTGGATAGCTGCTGATATATAGATCCAGAACAGCCAAGCACAGCTGGAACAGTATGATTAAGTGTATTCACATGATGACGTTTGAGTGAAAATCGATTTCCAGGCTAATATAAACTTGACAAATGACGAAATCAACATACATTTACTGAAGATGAAGACTATCGTCGAACAAAGCAAACACCAGGCAATCTGTAGGGTAGGCCCCTCTGACAACAACCATAACAATAAGCACAGATCCCCGACCATCGACGCAGTACACGAACATAAAAGTAGATTGCTCTTTAGGCTTCAAAAGGTAGTTTGTGTACGAAAATGATATTTAAATAAAATCATTAAAGTCAATGATCAAAAACATTCAAACAATGAAACAATTAATTAAAGAAAATTACAGCAAATCTGTAAACCTCTATTAAGGCTATGAATTTCGGTCCATAAAATCCAGTAGTCAGAATATGTTCCCGCAGTAATTTGTTTTGTTTAGGAGAAAAGATTCTAAATGACGTTCAATTTGTGCAAACCTTCTAGATGACAGAAGACGATAAGTGGTTGGATAAGTCGTGGGCGAAGATCCACAGGAGAAAGTGAATTTGCTGGGAGCTTTTTTCGAAGTCATGTGTACGGCGAACAATTCAACTCACCGCAACCTCGACACTGAGAGTCGAGCCTATGCAAATCAACTACGAGTATGAGAATCATGGTTTCGCAGTATTCAGTGAAGAAAACATGGCTAACGTAATTATCAACAATGGAAGAGCTACTCGTTATTTGTTCATGCGAAAAAATTAACTCTCTTTTAGTGTCTGAAAAACAAGCAGTCGGCAGGAGTGAACAGTATCACAAACGCCGTATTCAGACACTTTCCCTTCGAAGCAGTAGATATTTATACCAAGTTATTTAGCAATGCGTTGAATACTGCGCATTACCCAACGCAATGGTACACCCTTAATTAATTTATTGCCGAATATTAGCGAGGTATTCGAAAAGGCAGGGCAATCAGTTTGGTTTCAGAGTGAGGCATGATACTATTCAAGCTAATGTTAGACTATGAGAGTACAGTCTAACCTGGTTTTATTCTGTCAGAGGTATTTGTCTATATCGATGCCAAAAGGTTAGTGCAGAGTAGGGATGATATTCCTGGTCCAAAGTATATAATTTTGGGTTGTAGCCACCCAATCGGAAAGGACTTATAACCTTCCTTCCGGGCTCTTTCTGCTTAAGATTGATATCCATAAAATTCTAGCAAGTGTCTGTGGGTATTTTCCCTATACATATGTGACATTTGACAAGTAGCCCGTTGAGAACTAGGTTCTATAGGAAAGGAGAGAATTCATCTTTTTACGGTTTTCCTCTGTGTTAATCAAAGACACCGTTCAAGTCAAGTATCATACTTATTCCCTCTACTTATGAAAGTACTCCTTGTGGCCTCTGCCTAAGACCCTGCTCTGAACACATTCTCTTCGCACAGCTGATTTCATGTTTTTTTTTTTTTTTTTTTGACTTTTGCCCAAAGTCTTCGGCTGTCGCTAGCAGTTTTGTTTATTTCCTTTTCATAGGGTGTGTTTTATTTTTTTCGCCATGAAATAAACCAAAAAAGAAACACAATTCTAACCGGAAAGAAGACTGAAATTAGAACATTTTCCCAAAATCAAACAGAAAGATCGCCCAATTGTACTGCTTTGCAGACAAAATGAAACTCTGGAGACGTTGAATTATTCCTTGCCCCATTACGCATGTACACAAAAAAGGTTTTTTTTTCTTCTCCATCCTCGTTATGACATTCATTTGATAGTTTTCTTTCACATCATCATTAAACAAGTCAAAAAGGACGAAAATATTTATCAAATCCTTTATAAAGGAAAAATTCTCAAACTCTTGCCAAAACACAAAGCCCCGGTGTGTTGAAAACTCACGAGCGTAATGGCTTCGTTTCATCAGCGATGTGGAAGACGAATAACTCTAACAAACAATAATCGCACAGCTATGCGAAGTATACGAGATTTTAGTCATGCTTTGGTCTTTAGTGCGGAACCCCTTCAAGATGATGTGCTCTTCGAGGTGGTCATTGAGGAGAAGGTTGGTATGATGTACATTCCATTCAACTTTCTCTTAATTGTTTTTTTTTTTTTAATATTCCTTTGTGATTTAAGAATCATTCGTGGGGTGGTAGCATAGAGATAGGTGTTACCTCAGATAGTCCTGATAAAATAGAATTACCGTCGTGTGCAGCTGCGATGCGAAATGGTACATGGACAATGTCTGGTATTGATATTCGCCGTGATGGAATCTGTTTGGTGGAGTTTTACGGCACAGATTTAGAGACATTAAATGAAGGCGACCGTGTTGGAGTGCTGAAAACATCCCAAGATGAATTGGTGTTTTATATCAATGGAGAATCACAGGGAGTAGCAGCTACAAATTTGCCAAAGAATGTTTATGCTTTAGTGGATCTATATGGACGATGTGTACAAGTGTCCATTTGTCCCAATGAAGCCATGGTAAGGATTCAGTGAAAATCTAAATGGGTGTACTATTAAATTTGCTTTGCTGTAGGACTTTCCATCAGAATCCTCTCAAATCGTTCAAAACATTGACGTGTGTGTCGATGTCACTGTTAGCTCGAATGGAGGAGGAAACATTTCCGCAATTCAACCGAGCACAAATATCGGTGACTATTTCGACATGAACGATCGCCTACGATTTCACACACGATGTGGATCTTTAGTAAAGCTCTCACCTAATTGCCGGTCAGCTGAACGACGTCGCCCACTCGATGAATTTAACAATGGTGTCGTCATGACCCACAGACCCTTGAAAGATAATGAACTTTTTGAAATTCGCATTGACAAACTGGTCGACAAGTGGTCTGGTTCTATAGAAGTTGGAGTGACGACCCACAACCCGGCAGCATTGCATTTTCCCGCGACTATGACGAATATGCGCAGTGGAACGATCATGATGTCGGGTTGCGGTATTCTAACAAATGGGAAGGGCACTCGTCGGCAATATGGGGAGTTCAACTTGGATGAGCTACGTGAGGGTGATCGTGTGGGAATGATGCGAAAGACAAATGGTAATTTGCACTATTTTATCAATGGCCAAGATCAGGGAGTTGCAGCTAATCGGGTTGCTCAAACGCTTTGGGGAGTGATTGATTTGTATGGCATGACAATCAAAGTGACTATTGTCGATCGGGATGAACGTGAACAGCAAAACTTAGTCACCAGACGGAATAATCTGATGTCGATACATACGAGTACAAGTTCGAGTTGTGGTGGTGGACATGTTGGGAATCACGAGTTGTCCGCTGGACTAAGTCCAGAAATTGAGTCGGTTAGTGGAGCTGGAAGGAATGACGATCGATTAACTTTTCATCCGATGTGTGGATCGCAGGCTACTGTGACGCATAGTGGAAGAACTGCCTTAAGGCCGAAGTAAGTTTAGTTGGACTCTGTTATAACATTTGCTGATTGAACAAATTCTATGATTTTACAGTGCATCTGATGATTTCAACAATGGTGTTGTTTTGACCAGACGACCATTACGGCCGAACGAGTTGTTCCAGGTTCGATTGGAGCGTGTAGTTACCAAATGGGCTGGCTCAGTAGAAATGGGTGTAACTACACATAGTGCAGAGGAATTGGACTTTCCGTTTACTATGACAAACGTGCGGTAGGTGAACTACAACAAGTTTTGTATTTTATTTTTTTATCACTCTCTTCGGTTTGCAGCTCTGGAACTTGGATGATGACTGGTAATGGTGTTATGCACAATGGAATCACAGTCATCGAACAATACGGTCAAAATCTCGATCGTCTTCAAGTGGGTGATCGAGTGGGCGTTGTCCGAAAAGACGATGGTACTCTACACTTCTGGGTGAATGGTGTCGATCAAGGTGCAGCTGCTGTAAATGTTCCAGAAAAAGTCTATGGCGTGATAGATCTCTACGGACAGGCGGCACAAGCTAGCATTGTTGACACATCAGAGTGTGGCAGTCCCGACACTGGCAATTCAACAATATCCAATACAACACTGTACAGTGAGCCACCGCTTCGTTTTCATTCCATTCATGGAAAGAACGCTGGTGTGTCAAATGGTGGCTTAACTGCGAGTCGTCCAAATTCGCTGGCCGAATTCAATGATGCGATTGTCTTTAGTAACCGACCTTTGAGGCAACGTGAACTTTTCGAAGTTGTGCTCGAGACAATGGTGCGTCATTGGTCGGGGAATATAGAAATCGGTGTAACTGGCAATCGACCGGATGAGGTTACTCTCACAGCAAATGCCACAGATCTAGAGGGTGACACCATCATTTTGTGTGGCTCAATGGTCTTTCAGAATCGGAAAACTATTCGCAGTAATATACTCTTTGACTTGGACACCCTCATAGCGGGAACACGAGTCGGTGTAATGAGAAACGGAGACTACATTCACTTTTTTATCGATGGCATCGATCAGGGTCCAGCTTGTGAATGTCGCATGGCGAATATTTGGGCAGTTATTGATCTTTATGGTCAATGCGCCCAGGTTAGTCTAACTCTTTCTCAGCCAGACATGCGTGCGCCTTATGCCACAAGTGAAAATTCACAAAGCTTCCAAGCAACATCGGTTATTCAGCCACCAATCGAGACAAAGCACCGATGGACTTGTATTGCGGGAAATGTGACCCTCTCGCAAAATTGGACTGTGGCGTCCAGGGTAACTGGTGCCTCTGCAGCGCTATCACGCTGCTTAGTTTTCTCAGAACATCCTCTCTGTGTTGGGTCGCCGTTCGAAGTGAAAATCATTTCACACAATCCTTTATTTGCAGGTTAATTTGCTCCAAAATATACAACTCACTTTTATTTCACCCGATTGTCAATATTTCTAGGTTGTCTTAACATTGGCATCACGGATTTGAATCTCTCCGATGAGTACGTACGGAAGAACATTCCAAACAGCATGAAACGCATTCCGGCAAATGTCTGGTATGTGTCGGGCAATGAAGTTCGTCAGAATTCAATGTTGATGCAGAGATCCATGGCATCATTGGAATGGCTACGAGTTGGTGATCGTATTGCACTCGAGATGACGCAAACACGTACACTTAAAATTCTACTCAACTCCGAGGATATGAATATTAGTTTTCAAAATGTTTCTAGCGTAAGTGATAGATTTTAAGGGTCTCGCTTGAATGTATAAGTATTTCACTTTTTCTTGTGTGTGTTTTTCTAATTTGTTGAGTAATCACAACTGTTTTAGAGTCATCATCCAATCGATACATTGTATCTTCTCACTTTTTTGTAATTCTCTTGTTGTGTGTTGTTTTCATTTTATCAAGACTTATTGGACTGGAGTATCCTTCAAGCCCTCAAAAGTAATTAACCAATAACACCAGTCACTCACAAATAGATTCTGTTTTAACAAATACTTAACTCACACCGTGTTGCACCGAGATTTACCTTTTTTTTTCTAGAATTCGCACAAGGCGCACATTTTAAAGTTCCGTTTAACTTTTTTTCAATTATTTTCGTTTGGACTTGGAAGGGATAGGGTCAAAGAACATTATCAATTGCTTATATTCAAGATCTGAAGGCACAGCCTATGTTGCTCTCGCCCTCGGAACTTCTTGGAAGGCTAACGAATTACGATCGTTGTAAAGCTCATTTTGTAAGACACTCGAACTCCAAGTGTTGTTTGGGCTTTCTCGTTACATTTAATGCAGCTTACACTCATTCCACAAACTACTTTAGATTGTTCCGTATACTCTTAAAGTTTTTTACGATTCAATAAGTATCGAGCATCCTTTCAGCTTTACTTACATTTTCTCAGAGCAAAGTATTTTGCATGAGAAGATGAAAATTCTAATCCACCAGGATTATTGTGTTACATTTGGTTCCTCCTAGCCAGTTGGCGTTTAAGCTCTTGATATGATTGTTGCTTCACACCGTTGTAATATCGACAAAGCGTCGAGATAACGCCATCTGGCCGGTGTTAATCTTCTAGTAGTTCGATCTGGCCATTGAAAAAATTAGCAGTTCCAGTCGGTAATGCGCACATCTGGTGCATTTATTTCCGTTTGGCACCGATTTCCTTTCGATTCTCTTGAATAGTGACGTTGCCTTCAAACTTCTACAATCTTTGTTTCGATGTGCTTGTCGTGGCATAACCAGAACAACTACTACTACACATTTCACAGGCGTGGAAATTAAGACCCCGATTTGTTTTGTTATTTTCTTTATGCATGTTCTGTAAGTCATCACTTTCATCGCACATTGCGAATGCTTTTCATACTCTTGCACCGTTACAGTTTGAAACTTTACAATTGGCCATTTCTCTTGCAATCGATGTTCACCCTTTTCAATCACAAAATAACCAGTTGATTGCAATTAACTCTGCTCAATCCGAAGTCTGTTTTTTTTGTTCATATTAATAGGATGTCTATGTGGTTGTGGAATTACAAGGTTCAACAATGGCCGTCCAAGTGATCTCATCTCAAGGCCCAACATCACCATTGAGACCATGTAGCCTTAGACTTCAAGATTCCCTAGAATTCGGAGTGGATCCACTTAATAAACAGGATTCAATGCTCGAATCCATTGACTCGGAATCACAAGCTTTCGAGTTCAGTGAATTTCATGGAAAGAATATTCGACTAGCGGACGAGCATCGCTGTGCGATCCGTACGCAGTCGTTCAACCAAGCATTGGTCTACATAACTAAGCCTTTATGTAAGGGGCACAGTATTAGTGTAAGTTGAATCTTCAATAATTGCTTTTACTGCTTTAGAAAATTTTGTGAAAAACATTTTTAACTGTAGATCAAAATTGATGCAATCAACACAAAGTGGAAGGGTACAATTGGAGTTGGAGCTCTTGGCGTTTGTCCACAATTGGCAAACGTTCAGCTACCAACATCAATTGTACTCTGTAAACGACCCTGTTGGGTGGCCACTCATGATTACATCAATATAAATGGAAGTCGTATTGCCTCAAAATATGGTGAAGCATTGGAACAGATTCAACCGGGAACTGTTATAACAATGTCGTTATCACATGCTGGAGCTTTAAGTACACTACATTATCAATTGCGTTCCTCAAAGTCTGTAGTTATAATGTGTTTGTTGTTTTTCTAGCGATAATGGTTGGACAGCATAATTTGGAGGACTTGGCTGCTAGCCTACCCAACCATGTGTATCCCGTGTTTGATTTGTATGGTAAGTGTGAAAAAATATCAATCATCAATGGCGAACTGCGAAATGGAACACCAATAGTCGAGGAAGTGTTACTGGAGCATGATCAGTTGAACGAAGGTGATGGAAGTGTACCTCAGTGTGAGAAAGCCGATTTAGAAGTGCATGAGAAGGAAACTGAAGGAGCCAGCACCTCAAACACGTAACATACATATGACATATGGAGCAAATTTCATAAACTTAAATTTACCCACAGTGCTCGGACGGTGATGCAAAATTTTACAGGAAATCTGCTTATCAATTTGTCCATCAAGTATCGATCAAAGGAGGGGAGAAACGATACTAGTCCATCTTCCTCTTCTTGGTAAGACACCAGTCGAACTCATGCCTCAATAACTGATATGATTTTGCGTTTATTTTCAGCTGCCTTCGAGAATCTCTGCAACTGCAACACAATACAAATCTCAACATCCAGCGCAGCCAGAGTACACAACGCTTTACGAACAATCCCTCGACTTCAAATGGTAATACGGATACCAACCGTGAAGAAGTTGAACCACCGTGTGATGATGTCGTACAGCCGGTAATGACAAATTCGAAAGAGAATCTTCTGGAATACAATGATGAAAGTAATGTTGCAATTCAGCAGAATATGCAACAGCAACAGTACCTTGACACTAATCAAGTGCCCGACGAGACGGCGACTGTTGATGAGCCCGATGAAGATGAAGAACCACCAGTGCCGCCTGTAGAAGACCCCATTCCAGCTGATACTCAATTTGATTCCATTCAATCGTTACCTAGTCTTGACTCCACAAAAGATTGTGAATATCTCAAACTTGTTTGTGGTTTCAAAAGCTCCCTAGTCCTTCCACACACATTTTTCCAACCCTGCAGTCAACCGATTTGCTTCTGTCAGCAATGCCATGCAGTCAACTCGGAGAAACTGAGCGGCTGGGCGTATTTTAAATTGAATCAACAGGCAGTGAACACATCTGGAACTGTACAAAGTTTCGATTCAGGTGATTGGGTGCCCCTGTACTACGTAACCCGAGTGGACAAAATTCGTGCAATTCTCGACTACGGTCAACCGCTTCCTATCGAACAAGTTCATGAAACTCATTTGGGTCCGAATCAGAAAGATGAACCCGGCACACATTTAGAACTGCACTTTTCACCAAATTCCCCCACCATTCAGCTTACGAATTCCCATCACAAGTACTTAGCGGCAATGCAAAGCTACACAATTGGTACTGCATTCGAGGTGTACGTAAGGCGACAATCACTCTGTGCAACACAACAAAAGGTCTCATCTGATCAGCAAGACCGGGAAGGTGACGATCAACCACAGCAACAGCAGCCACAGCCTCAAACTCAGCAACAACCACCAAGCCAGCCTGGTCCTTCATCTACCCAACAGACTTCTTCGCTGAAAGACATGTCGTGGTTTACAAAAGAAACTGGCGCTTGTGTACTGACGGCGTTAATTCTAAAACTCGATCGAATAGAGGTCCAAAGCGCGAGCAGTTAAGTCAGTAATGACTTACGAAACACTCGTTCAAATGTTTATTCCTAAGTCTAGTGACTGTAATTTTGCTTGTAAAGCGTTACATATACACACATATACATACAGACCTTTAAAAGTATTGTTAACCTTTTGGTTCATTTATTTAGAATAATTTTGTGCTGTCTTAGGGTTTTTTTTTTGTTTTATTTAGAAAAGAAATTATATAAATGTACACACCAACACACGTTTTATAATGGAATTATCACAAATAAACTAAATTAAAATCTATATGAAGTTGGATGTATGCTCTTCGAAAAGGATTAGGTCCAGACATCAAGCAAAAATCGGAATTACATTTCGTTCGAAAGCAGCCCTTACATTAGTTGCGTTCTCATCAGAACTACCCTTATCAAGACAAACGCGTGCATAGGCATTGATCGCATACACAGATAAGCAGAGGCTTAAGGAGGGATTTTGAATATGGTCTAAAAAAATCTTCTCTGGGGCAGAAAAATTGGCGAGTCGGTTATAAGCACGACTAACGCCATTCAATAATAATGGCTTCACCACCCGTTAACAAAGAAGGTTTTTAACTAAGACAAAATCTACCTGCATCCAATTTTCAAAAAAAAAAAAACAGAGTCTCAGTACGTGCTTGGGCGTTTTAAGACTATTTATACCTTCTTGGGTGTTAAGTTCTATAAAAAGCCAATAACAGCTGGAGTCTAGGAAACACCCGATACCTCCGAATCAATCATATTTTTTTTGATAACAGCTGGCAGTCGAAGGAACAAAATCTTGCTCCACTAAGAACTTGTTTTGCCAAACTGGCTTTATAGAATCAAATGCAAAGATTTGAATGGTAAGGTATCCGAAACTGTAAACTTTCGTTATGCATTTAGGCTGCTGCTGTAACCTATACGTACACAGCCAAGGGAAAACGTTATTGGAATCATCTGCCGTATTCAAATTATCCACATATCCTCCTTAACTTCAGTCCATGTGTCATGCTCGCAGAAGACGATCTTATTTACGTATATAGGTGGCGCTACTGTTTGGGGTGAACCTAACCTCCCCAGTTGTGTACTTCAAGTTCGTTGAGCTCTTCATTGTCAGATTCGAAAACTCTGCGGGCCGCAGCGTGGGTGTCCATTCGCTCTATATTCTTAGTCATCTCGGGCAACAGTTGCCAACTGCAATTTTATGGACAGATCGATGTTGCCGTAGAGCTCATTGAATCTTCTGCTCCAAAGCCCGTCAACGCGAAGTGGCCGAATATCTTATGAAGGATTTTTCTCTCAAAACGGGGAAGCATTTCTATAGAGTCAATGCTTCAGTACAATGAAGGAGGACTGGCATGTTCAAGAGTTTATGCAGAGTCTCCTCAGTTGTTCGGGACAGGGCCTTACTGCTCAATTGCCTGCTTAGCATACGCTAGTAGATGCACAGACTTTTAAAAGACTGTGCCTTCGGTGTTCACTTGTTAGTTTCGCACAATTCTTTCAAGTGCGATGCTTAACAAGTCACAAAAATATTTTTTGACATCAAAGGTCTTGGTTAAGTCGTTACCGACTTTGATGGAGTAGCGAGTGTTCTCCAATGTCATTCTGCTCGGACGGGCGAGGGCAAGACATGATGCTATATAGCTCATCTCTTTAAATGCTGCGTCTTCAATTTTTTCCAGGACCTAGCGGAGTGTGAAAATTGGGCCGATTACGGACTTTCATGGTCTAAAATCAGACTGATACGGGTCAATCAGTTTGTCGACAAAGGTTTTCAGACACTCTCACAAACTGGCAGGTAAGATCTTGTATGCGGTGTTGAGGAAATTTATGCCCCTATAGTAGGCGCAGTTAAGGTGGTCTCCTTTTTTGTGGATCGGCCAAACTATGCTGAGATCCCATTCATCCGGCATATACTCTCCTGACCAGATTTGAGAAATAAGTTGGTGTATGCTCTCCATAAAGTTATTTCCAGCGGCGTTGAATACCTTGGACGGAAAACCGTCAGGTCCAGCTGTTTTGCTATATTTCAGCTTAGATATTGCTATCCTTACTTCATTTTGGTCAGGTGAACGGAAAATTTGGTTAAATTGAATAGATTATTCTGCCTGACGGCATGATGTTGAGTTTCTTCGCCCTTGTAGTCTGCAAAAGAGGTTTTTCCATCTTCTCATCACCGACTGTGACCCCACTACAAGGTTTCCTTCTTCATTTTTGCAGGTTTCATTACACATCTTATTGCCTTGACACGTTTGCGCACAATTCGTGCTTTTCTTCTTCTGGAGAAGACGATGTTTTTCCCGTCTCTTTTGTTTGTAAAGCTCACGAGTAGTTCTCGTTCTTCGTTGCTATGCTTCTTGTGTAGAAGCACGTGCTTGCGGGCATTCTGCATCAAACCAGCGATTTCTTAGTGGTGGTTATGTGAAACCCAGTGCATCAGTTGTAGTGTCTTTCATGGCGCGTTTCTAGTGGTCTTCGGTACATAATGCTTGCGGCATAGGATTTATTCAGAGATTTCGCGATACGTGTTCGGCAAATATTCTTGCGATTGAAGCTATTCTTTACTGTTGCCTTTGCCAGATCCGCATTCATATCGCGTGTGTAACAAGGTAGTGATCCTAGTCAATCTTAGATGTCCTAAAGATTTGGGTGACCAAAATAAATCGGAATAATAAATAATCCACAAGCAAGAGAATCCGAACCTACTTTTTTAAGGTAGTTTTCCGGACAGTTGGTTGTTGCATTTCTCAGCGGTTACGTTCATCGACTTCCACGCAACAGGGTCCAGGTTTAACTGTAAGCCAACACTGAAAAGCAGAAAAAATATTTTTCTAACGTGACATCGATTGACATCCGTTTTAAGGGCTGACCAGAATATGAATCTGAAGCTTGAATCTGTATCTGATATCGAACTGGCAAAAGTTGAATATACGTATAGCCGTAAGCGCCAACACAATGCATATCTGTGTGAATCTGTATCTTGAAGTTGAAAAGCACCCAACTTCGAGATACAGATTCAACATTGACGTGTAGCTGCATTTGGCAGCGATTCAAGATTCAAGCTTCAGATTCACATTCTGGTCAGCCCTTTAAGCATGGACATGTGCTAACAATTTTCTGGCTAGGTTTACGTCGCGTTACTTTAGTTTTATGCCAGAAAGCTTTTTTCCCCTTTTCAGCCTGGAAGTAAAGTTGTGCCCAAGGTTGAAGAGACCCATTTTCGACTTGGTTTAGTCAACTTTTTGTAGCTGAGATCTGTGTCAGTAGCATATCAGTTTAGATATTCCTTATGACTTGCTGGTAACGCAGCCACTGCTCATCTGTTACAGCAGTTATTCTGATTTAATCATTGCATGCCTTCACTAATGTGTAAACGTACATACGAGTATCTATAGACAATATGTACAATATTCTGTGGGAGTGAGTTTTGTCGATCGCAGTATGATAAACTTGGTTAAAGGTGAATTTAACTGAGTAGACATATTCTGCACCGCAGATGAATCGATTTGTCTGAGTTCGTTTATATTCTGTTCAGTTTCGGAGCTTAAGTCATCCATAGTTGACGGTAAGTTTTTGCAAGCCGTTTTTAACGATTATATTATGATGCGAAAACATATGATGTTTAAGCTGTTCAAGTGAACTTCGATGGAGACTGTCACCATTCCCTTGTGTCTGGGGATGTCAAAGAAAACCACTTGTGAATTTCTTAAACTTGTTTTACTTCAAAGCAATATTTAGTAAATTCATATTCTCTTCAAAATAACTTACAAATAATATGCCACCAGCTTCAAACTTATAACCCTGGTTCTTTCATTCGTTTTCGAAAAAATCTAAAATCCACTTTACAATCAACTAAATCCAACCACTAACAACTTCACACATAATTATTTGACATTGACATTTTGTGATCATTTCTTTGCTGCTGTTAAGTGAAATTTATTTTTAATTGTGTGCAAAACCTAACAAACTTTCTTGCCGCAAATCAATTCGATAACTATTCTAAATCATTGAATACCAATTCAAAAACAATTCTTAATGAATTCGAAATAAAATTTCGCCCAGAGCAGCTTCCAATTCGTCAAGTAAATTCCCGAAAAAAAAGAAACAAAAACTCATCTCTGTACCTATTCATTTATTTTTCTCTTGTGTGTGTTTTTCTTTGTGTGTTCTCTTCTCGCTTGCTCGTTCTCCGTTTTCATTGTGCACTGGGCACCCCGTCCCCTTGTGATTATTGAAATTTTTTGTATACATTCATTAAATTAACACAAAAAAGAACAAAAGAAAAAAAGGGAAAAGATAAAATAAAATAAAAGACCAACTCACAGTACAGGTAAGTCACAACACAAAGCGTTGCTTCCAAGTGCGTTCAATTTGTTTTATTGTTTTCAATATTCCTTGCAGAGAGAAGTTATTAGCAGGTGTGCTAAGTGGTAGGAATAAAGAAAATCAATTTCAAGACGCAAGACATAACAGCAAATGTCGATGCCAAGCAGCTCAGCTGTTCGTGCCCTCGCACTTGAATACAAATCACTGCAAGAGGAACCAGTCGAGGGATTCCGTGTGAAGCTGCTCAATGAAGATAATCTCTTCGAATGGGAAGTAGCAATATTTGGGCCACCAGATACACTCTATCAGGGTGGCTATTTCAAGGCACACATGAAATTCCCTCCAGACTATCCATATTCACCGCCATCGATACGTTTTCTCACAAAAGTCTGGCATCCAAATGTCTATGAGAATGGGGATTTGTGCATTTCGATTTTACATCCACCGGTAGACGATCCACAGAGCGGCGAATTGCCTTGCGAAAGATGGAATCCAACACAGAATGTGCGAACTATATTGCTGTCGGTAATTTCGTTACTCAACGAACCAAATACATATTCTCCAGCTAATGTAGATGCATCCGTCATGTACAGGAGATGGAGGGACTCGCAGGTAAGACTATTGGAATATTTAAATTGGATTTCTACTTCAAATTTACAATACACAATCTTAACTCAATTGTTAGACGAGAGATAACAAGTTCCAAAAGACGAAAGAGCAAATGAATGATTGTTTGATTAGAGTTGATGGTCGATTAGAGTGGTGTTATCGTCTTGTGCACAGATGTAGTGTACTACAATGTGATAAGACCTAAAAACAGAAGCTTCACCTTGAATTTATTGCAAACTCGTTTGACTTGTTGTTGGGTGGAAGAAATGGGCTGATCGCGTACTCTGTTCGACTCGGTTGAACTTTGAAAAATGTTCTCTTGTAAGCGAATGTTTTTTTTTTTTTTTTTAATAAGAAAACCTGTTAGGTTATATTTCTAAAAGGAGAAAACAGGGTTTTTAAGGTGATTAAGTTATAAATGGCTATAGTATCACCGTGGTGTCTATATGTAGTCTCAAAATAACATGAACTGCTATTCAAACCCAAAGTCGGGCTCTGACTCAGAGGTCTTGTCCTCAACCAATCCTCTTTGGAGGGCCTTATGATCCAGTTTTGGAGAGGATTTTCTACGGAAATCGGAATTATGAAGGAGGACAGAGTTTTAGTGTCTCAAAACCGTTCTGACATCTGTATCTGCATTTTTTAACAACCCAATAGTGTGTTGCTTCGAGGGGATCCTGTGGATGCGTGCGCTTTTCACAAATGTGTTGACAAATTAAGCTCTTCTTATCTGACGATTGTATCTAGAAACGTTGTCCCTGTATCTATCCCATTCTCCATTTAGACGTCATAGTAGAAATACATTAAATACCTAGGTACCATATAAATAGCAACGCGGCCCCAAAAAGGAAATACAAGGCAGAATAGAACAAGCAAGGTCAACATTGTGTGAAATAAAGCAGGTGCTCTGCAGTAGAGAAATAAACGGTCAGACTTACTTATTGCTATGTCCGGTCAGTTTTAGTATATCGGTGTCGAAATTTGGAGGCTAAGGCTATGTGTTTATACAGAAAGACTTACAAATGAGGAGGTTCTGAGAAGAATGAGATGCAGAAGAGAGCTGATATTCCAAATCAAAAGACGAACGATAGAGTACTTGAGCCACGTATTAGAGAATAACAAAAACACCACCCACTTCACATCATCATTTAAGGAATTTTAGAAGAAAGAGCATCAGCAGAAAGACAGAGACTGACATTGATGGCAAATCTGAGAGAATGGCTCACAGAAATACTGAAAGACGTTAAAGACAAAATAAAAATAAAAAAAAGCCCTTCAACCTCCGAAACGGAGAGAAACCTTAAGAAGAAGAAGGACATAATTTAAGTTCTCTTCTTGCTTTGTACTGCAAAATGTCTTCAGATAAATTGTCATCCACAAGTAATAGTGGTTGATCTTTCATATTCTTTGCAGTCTGTTTGCTTTTGCCAACTTGTTTGTCAACTTTTTTGAATTTTTTAAGCGCAAGGTGTGTGGAGATCTATTAAATTTATTTCCAATGCCCTTTTCAAAACCGAATGTGCTTATGGCGCTCCAGTTTTCTGCTTCCCACAATCACTGTCTGGAGTGCTGATCTATTAATTGCCTCTTCCACCTGTTCATGGTAATGTGTATAGGTTCTACTCCAACTAGTTGTTGGAGATCTGTTTCAACTAAAATATGTTTCACAGACATCTGTTCACAGACGTTGTGTTGCAAGCATTTCAAATTTTACACCTGAATTTCTAAAAACCTTCCTTTTCCAGACGTGATAAACCGAGACCAGGTATAGAAACTTTCATCTCTTACTCCTAAGTGTTGAGTGTCGGAGCGAAATGATCAAAATGTTCCCGGATCAGAAAATTAAAAATTATTCATCTAAATCTATATTGTCCCCTTCAAAGTAATCCCCATCGACTGCAACACACTTATGCCAGCGCTTGATCCAATCCTCGAAACATTTTTTATATTCGGTTTTCGGTATGCCCATCAGTGCTTCCTGCGTTCCCCGTCGTGGTTTTTTTTAACTCGATTGAACAGAAAGAAGTCACAGGGAGACAAATCAGGTGAATTCGGTGGCTGTTGGTGCGTTATAATTGTGCAAAATCCACGAGTTTTCTGCCCACTATTCTGGTCTCTTTCGGCGAATTGCTTCACGCAAACGTCCCATAATACTCTTTGTTTACTGTCTGCCCTTCTGGCAAAAATTCATGATGCACTACACCGTTGTAATCCATGAAAACCGTGAGCATTGCCTTCTTTTTTGACTGAAAACGACGATTGACTCACGACACTTTTGAACCGCTCGTGCACTGGTAAACGACCGTTTTCTTTAGGGAATCCTTGCCGAAACACTTTTTCAACATTTTCAACGTTCGCGCACCATTAAATCCGTTGTTTGCGCAAAATTTAATACAAGTTCGTTGTTGCATCCATTTCTAAAATTGTAAAAAATCGCCAACATACACGAAGTTAGATCTACGTAACTTTTGCACAACTTTTGCAAATGTCAAACTATGACGCTAAGATTGGGAATGTTAACAACAGATGTACTAACTTAACAAAAAAAAAAAAAGCAGAACTCAAATCGGAACAATGGGAGCGCCACACGGTGTTTATATCCCGGGATCAAGAGGGCATGTTCAGGGTTTTTTGTTATATCTATCTCATTATACCTACCCTACATGTCTTAGGCATTTAGTGGATAACCAGAAATTTGTGAGGAAGCAGGTATGTTTCACAAGCTATTCAGGTTCTTTTAGATCAACACCGAGGAATGCAACCTTGACGAATATCACTTTGGAACACAAAGTCCTACGTTACCTTACCACATTACTCAAATAGTATGTCAGTTCAAACTCTCGAAGGCTATTCTAAAGTACCATATATCACGTGAAAACCATTACTCGATGTTTTCTTCTATTATGACACATCCTACCAGATTCGCTCTATTTATCGGGTTGATGAGTGGCCCTCTTTTCCGTCCAATCAGCCTTTTGCCATTATTGAGTGGACTATTTCTGTCGTTGTATTCACCCCCGTTTGAAAAACTTCGGCAGAAATGCTATAAATGCCTAAAGTTTTGATTTTTCTTATTCTTGATATCCTTTCAGTACCTTCGAGGTATTAGCAATTGTTGTCCAAGTGTTTTGAAGTTATCCCTTACTTGCTGAGAAATACTTAGTTAAAACTGGCATCTGAAATCACAATATAGTCCTTGGTATTGCTTGGAACTTATGACAAGGATAACTACATATCCTATGCGTCGGTTGTTGTTTTTATCAGACACCAAAGGACGGGCTGCCTCTGCTGCATAAGAGCTTTTCCCAGTACGTCTGGCTTTGCTTTAGGCACACTGTTTGTGCCTATCCTTCTTTTGATATGGACTGCACTCTCAAAGCCATTCTCCATTTAAAGATATGTGATCTCTGGTACAACATGCACTGAAGTTTTGACAACCGTGCGCGCCGACTGCTTTCTAATTCTTGTCTTATGGACATGCCATCTATCAGCAACGTTACTAGAACTTCTGTTGTTGTGAAAATACTGGAATTTTTGTCCAGAATCTGAGCCATAAAAGGAATTTAGTTAAATCTTCACAGATGGCTCAAAAACCGGATTTAGGATGTGGTGCTGATTTCTTTCTGGAGGACGACAACGTTAGATTTCACTCCTCGTTAGGAAAAGTTGCATCTGTCTTCAAGGCAGATAGATACAATCCTGATTGCAATGAATTAAGTTGCGAAGAATCACTGAAGGAGCACTTGCGTATGTAACCACAGTCAAGCTGCACTTAAAGTCTGGCTGAACTTTCTCACGACTTACAAAACGCAATACTTCTCTGAACGCAGTCGTGGTAACTCCAAGTTCTCGCAGACTAAACGAATGCTTCGCTTTTGCTAAGCACCTAAGTGTGGTGGGCATAAGTGACACAACATCCTGCGACGCTTGCTGTGATAGTGATGACAAAAACGAAGAACTATTTCGTTGAGTTTCCGGCCTATGCTCACATCAATCTGCAGGTAATCAGCGGAAAATTCATGGGGTACAGTGAATTAATTCTAAAACACCGACCAGCAGCATGTTTCTTAATTTATTAAAAAGTTCTGCTACCGCACTTTTTCCGCCCTTTAATTCGTTAAATCGTACATTGCACGTCTGATAGTGCAATGACGCTTATTTATTGTGACGCATTGAAATTGAAATTCATGTTTTTTGACTTATCCGTCTACCAAAATAGATGTCTGCATTGACCGCAAAAGCATTTTTCACAGTCTTCCATTATTTTTCTGATTCCCACCTTGTTCTTTTGAAGATCGTGGAGTATTGACACTGAAGGTACTTCCCACATCTGATTCAGACTACAACTTGGAAGGAATAAGTCACGAAATGAGCTGATTGCCTATTGGCAAAATCTATTAGTAACCAATTCTTCTTTTTCTCCAAAGATTTGCCGTGTTTTTGTGGAACAACAACAATAAAACTATTTCTCATTTCATTCTGAAGTTAGATTTTCGCTCAATTTTAACACTTTAATTAAATTTTTCAGGGAAAAGATAATGAATACCCAAACATAATCAGAAAACAAGCACTTGCCGCGAATGCTGAAGCTCGAAAGGAAGGTATTACTGTGCCCACAACCCTTGAAGACTACTGCATTAAGCCAACCCGAAAGAATCCCCAGGAACCGATGTTGGATATGACAAATTTTTACGACGACGACTTTGACCTAGAGACTGAAGACGATCAGCCAACAGATGACGATGACGATGACGAAGAAGAATCAGATTATGCCGATGGCGATGACAGCGGCAAAGGTGAGACATAATCTCCCACACACATAGCACTGATTTGTAGGGTCATAGAGAGCACGACAACGATGACAACGAGAACGCCTACACTGGGAGGGCACACAACCGAAAAATCAACCGAAAAAATAAAACAACTGTTTTCAGATATTCTAGTTATAAATATACACATGTGTACCAATCATTAAAAACAGATTGTTAAGTATTTTGTCATCCTCTCTATCGAAGGACTCATCTGTCGCTTGTCTATCTCTATCACGTTCAATTTCTTTCTCTCTATACTTTCAATGGAAAACATAAACAAACAAACAAAAAAATATAATAATAACAGTAACATAAGTAAAAAAGAAAAAAAAAAAACAAAAAAAAAACACAACTCATGCAGAAAGCTTTTATTTATTTATTTTTAAACAACAAAACTACAAGAAATCTACTAACGAATAGGGAGCAGCAACTTTTGATTGCTGCCCCGCCAAAATTGGATAATGGAGCAAAATTAAAACAAATCTCATTACTCATCGTGTAATTCATTTGTTTAGCCTTCAATCATTATTTCTCTGTTTCACTTCAAAAAAAAAACAAAAACAAAACAACACGACGTACATTTACAGACACATTATTAATTTTTTTTTTTGATTTTACACATTGTACGTAGATTTGTTTTTATTTTATTTTCTCCCTCAGAAATATTGTAAATTTGAATTAAAAATTGTATAAAAAACATTAAAAAAAAAACTTAAAACAAGAACAACCCGATTGTAATTTGATTTGGGATCCCAGAAAACTTATTTACTAGTTAACTTTGTTTTAAAGTTACCATTATATGTACTTCTGTACCTACATACACATTCTTAACAGATTGACCCATTGAGCGGATCGCTGTGGACTCGGAGTAAACCCCCATAATACTGATCTTGTACTCTTTTCCAGGAAATAGAAAATCCCAATCATACTCGTAGACCCCCCGTCAATAAACTAAACTGGAAACCTAATAAATCAAGAAAGAGTAAAGAAAGATTTATTCTCTGGCAAAAAAGCCATTGGAAAGAAATGGGGACTGCAATCTACGTCTCAGTTATAAGACCGATACTCACCTACGGAGTGGTTGCCTAGAGGACCGCCTTAGACAATGCAGCCAACTGCAAAAAAGGCCAAAGAGCCGCATTTTTGTGTAAAAGCTTTACCTTACGAGCTACTCCCTCGGCGGCACTGAACAGTCTGTTTCACTGAACGACCCTCGATATTTTCAGCAGGCAAGTAGCTGTTAGCGCAGCTATTCTTCTTAAAACGACTATAGAGTGGAAAAGTAAGCTAATATTGTTAATACGAGGGTTGTCGTCAATAAAAGCTAGTGAATGCTAGTTGTGCATCTTTTGACAGTTACTTACCGAAGTTCCAGTCATTTTGGACGCGCAGTTTTTAGTTGACAGTCGTTTGAGTGAGTCGATGTGAGTGTATTTTTGTGAAAATGGAATTAAGTATCGAGCTGTTATTAAATTCTTGTTTTTGAAAGGCAATACGCCTACGCAAATCAAAAATGAGTTGGACTTTGTGTATGGGGACTCTGCACCATCATTTACCACAGTGAAATTTTGGGCAGCTGAATTTAAACGTTGCCCTAGGAGCTTGGGAGATGATGAACGTTCGGAACGTCCAAAACCTGCAACCACTGACGGTAACATTGCTAAAGTTCACCAAATGGTGTTACACGACCGTGTAAATTAAATCAAGATTTAGGCATAAGAAAGCTGTCCGCGCGTTGGGTGCCGCGTTTGCTTACGTTAGACCAAAAACGTGTTCCAATGAACATTTCCAACGCTCTGTTGGCGCAGTTTAGGCGCAATAAATCCGAGTTTTGACGCCGACTAATTACTGTAGATGAAACTTAGATAAACCATTATACGCCCGAATCAAAAAATCAGTCAAAACAGTGGACTGCAAAGAGCGAGCCAGGTCCAAAAAAAAGCAAAAACTGTTTTTTCGGCAAGGAAAGTGATGGCGACTGTTTCTTGGGATAGTAAAGGAGTTATCTTAATCGATTATCTTGAAAAAGGAAAAACCATTACAGGAGCATACTACCATCATTACTTGCCAAGCTGAAGGCAGAAATTGCGGAAAAACGGCCACATTTCCAGAGAAAGAAAATCCTGTTTCACCAAGACAACGCGCCGTCTCACACCTCAGCTGTTGCCATGGCGAAAATCCATGAATTACGGTTTGAACTAGCCCCAAGAGATGAAGTAACATCTAAAAACTGCGCTCGGAGGACAGAGATTTTCGTCAAATGAGGAGGCAATCACCTTGGTGAACAATTATTTTGCAGAGAAAAACGCCAAGTACTATTTGGACGGGTTAGAGAGATGGGAGCATCGCTGGGAGAAGTGTGTAGAGTTACAAGGAGACTATGTAGAAAAATAAACAAAAAATTTGAGAAAAATTGTCTTGTATCATTGTTCGGTCGGAAACTTTTCATACAACCCTCGTACATTTGGAATACTTCCAGAGAACATTGATTACATTATGCCCCAACATTGGTTTGACAAAGACTTCCATATACGCATCTCATCTGATATCTGCAAAGGACCGACGAATTCGCCAAAGCTCTCATCCAAAGAAGAAAACTGCACTTAGGAGCTTTATTCTACAATGAATTAAGTGATCTAAATAATATAGACGTTAACAGTCTCCTCTGCTTCGTCAGAAGCTCAAATTTGTTCCAAGAATAGGAGGATTACAGATCCACGTGGCATCACAATGGAGCAATGGGCTTAGTTTTTCCAATGTTACCTGACCTACCCTAATTTATATACGTTTCCACCAATACAGATTTATCTGTTAAATTTTTGAATCTAATGGCACAACGCGATCAAGCTTTCTATCGAAGGAAACGCTTTCATGTAGACAAGCCTCACAAAGTCAAGAAACATCTATCATTAACCGTTTAAATAATTAACTCGCATAATTGCATCTAATGTTACATATTTCTCCCACGTTAGCTGAATGTGTGAAAGTTGGAACCATTCTACAGGCCACTCTATTTTGGATCACCTCGTTAGTGAGGCCAAGAGTTTACTGATGTTTTCGCTTTTGTGTGATCCAAATATTTTTCTTTCGCCCTCTGTTTTGCTCAGCCCGAATTTACTCTACTATTGGTTTCTAAATGTGGAGACTTCCGCGGATGCGCGTACTTCTTTAAGAATTTTACAGCCGCTGACGTTCGTAACATTTTCATTTCCCTCGCTGTCATGTTTCCTTTACATTTTTCGTACATAGTATAACGTTGTAATGCGTATGTTTAAGCGGGGCAAACAAAATCTTAAGCTTATGCGACACTTCCCTGTCACAAAATACAACGGAGTTTTTGGATCATTTAAGCGACCTCACACTGATTATGTGCGATATCGTCATCGCGATTTCTTTGGTAGTTAACGACAGAATCCAGATATTTAAATTATTCGCACTTTGGCACTAAATAGATGTCAGGAGTTGGGTTTGCTGCTTCGATATACGGTCTTAGTACAACTAATTCGTAACTTGTTAGGATCTAGCGTCTTTTTCCAGTTATTAAGAGTTGCTTGAAGGTCTGCCACGTCGTTCCCTATGATAGGGCTTATTGATGTGCTGCTTTAACAGGAACTCTTGCACGACATTAAAAAGCAATGGACTTTGTTACGTTCCAACGTCATTAGACATACCGCATATCATTTTTACATACGTCTCGGGTAAATTTTGAAATTTTAGTGACTTCAAAATAAGATCTCTGGAAATCTGTCGAACGCCTTTTCCCGCATCAAAGCTTCGTCTAGTTTCTTCACCATTATTCGTAAACTTTGAATCGCTCATATGCTGACCTGAGTTGTTGCAATTTATAGTGTCACCTTCAATTTTAAACAGCGGAGTGGAACCAGAAATTTCACCCTCCACTAGCTAGGCATTCGATCGCCTCTCATAATTTTATTGAATAAAATCGGCTTCCGTAAAACCTGACGTTAACTCTTCGTGCCCAACAGCCGAGGGAATAGTACTACGCGGAAATTCTTCATCTAATAAGGCGTTAAAGTACTCTTTCCATCTTTTGCAAATCTTGTTGTCCTCCGTTAACAGTTTTCCCTGTTCATCTTCAATGTATTTCAGCGATTGAATCTCCTGCGAGTTATTTCTTTGTTCTGCGGCATTCTTTAAAATGGTGGGTCATTTACCCGTACTCCTATGTTACATTACTTGTACTGTTCGTCGCCTGCTTATAGGCTGCGATTGTACCTCTTTTAATTCCCAATACCAATGCCTCTACAGCGTTTACAGCCTTTACATAAGCTAAGATAAACAGTGAAATCAATAAGCCGCGGATTTATAGTCTTACCATATTGCATTCATTCGAAATATATGGTACATGAAAGTCGGAAACGTTAGATTTAAAAGGCTCACGACTTTGTTCAAAAAAGTTGAGAAAGCTTGCTTGTTGTTATCTAATTAGAAGTTAAAGACCCCGCAAAAGCCTACATGTAAAAAACAGAAACACAAAACCTGCGCTCGAAACGCATCAAGCTCCCGTCCGTCCGTAAACATCCAACTCTTGGCCACACCGACTGAACCAGAATTATCATCCATGGTACCAACCGAATTCACTAGCTCAAGGAGACATTGCTAGACAGTTAGAAGAGTGGGTGTTGGCATTTTGAAAAACTAATTACACGTGATCAAAACTGAAAGTTAATTTTTCGAAAAGAGAAGCTCAGAATTGTTAGTGCCTGTTTACATTGGCCACGTCGTGTTCACATTGTCATGGGCTTGAAAGACTTTTTGACAAGTGGAACACTTGAATCGGAGCATTTTTAATTTTTAAATTTGAGCAGTTGGCCGGAAACATACTTTTTTTCCTATTCTTCACACTTCCTTGCTCATCAAGATCAAAACTAAAATGAAAAAATATGTCAGAAATGGAACGATATGGAAAAAAACGATGTGTTGTACCCGAGAATTTATTTTAGAAATGGATTATCGGTGGAAGTAAACATTCTTCTTCCCACTTCAATAAAAAGCTTTCCCTCTCTTTCGGACAATCTTCCTGCCCGCGCCAATGTGAACAAGCACTTAAGTATACCACTGCAAAATAATTTCCCAATGAGAACATTTCTTTCCAATGTAACAAAACACCCCACTGAGCACTGCTTGACAATTTGTGACTGCACCTATTTACAAAACGTCACTGCTGTCACAACAAAACGTCATCCGCAGAGTAGAAAGACTACAATTTGGTTCATAGCCATTTGTCGTTTTGCCAACGCGATAACTTTTTTTTATTTTACGAATTTTCTTTCGAGAAAATGCATCCCAAACTGAAAATCTCCTGTTTCCTACTCAAGGTAAGCCGTCTCACATTATTTAAGATCACCAGCTTTACTTGTTTGTTTATTTCAAGCGCCTAGAACGCATCAAGCAACAGAGCAGCGGTTGTTTATTTGGAGTCCTCTACGGTGAAGGAACGCTAGTCCTTCTAGGTTTCAATGTTGAGTCCACAATCGGTCAATTAAATTACAAATACATTCAATATAAATTCCCGGCGGAGCTGGATCTTTGTGGTTTGGTGAAATTCGGTGATTGTACAGATGCCGAAGCTCATATAAATGAGATTCTCAAAGATGTTGACATCACAGACAATCCAATTTTACTGCAATTGGACTTGGGCACACTGGTGGGGATGAAGGCTTCAATTTACATGCATGAAAAGCTGGAACAAATTCCTTATGAGGTGATGGAAACTGAAGAGCTCTACCGAGATTTCTGTTTTAGTCGGATAAAGTGCAATTTAGTTTTGTATACAGAGTTGACAACAGAATCGGTGAAGAAAAATATGCATTCGTTGAGAAAAAGTGTGGCCGGCGGAACGACAGCCTTTCATGTTAGGAACACGAAAGTTTATTTGACTGGAGCTGGTAATTGGCCTGCACAAAATGTCAACTCAGAATCGAGTATATCGTCGATTGTCCAAATGGTTTCACAGAAACTCAACGAGAGTAAAGAAAATGAGAAGCCGAAAAAAGCAACAAAAGAACAACCACCAACAGAGTTCAGTATCATTACAATCGATGTACTTAAGAATAAGACAAAAGAGCGGTCATCAGAAAAAAATGAATCACTACCAGGAGCTGTTGCTATGTTGATTAATCGAGAGGAGACTAAAATATCTATTCCCCTGAACGTCGAAGCAATGGCAATTCTTTACAAGCAAACGAAACTCACGAGATTTTATGATGTTTTAATCGAAAGCATCTGCCGATCACTGCGACTATTTGAATATGCCATCACAGATCGACTGGATGAAGAGCAAGCGCCTGTTATTCCTCGTTCGTATCACTTCTTTCCACCAGAATTCGGGCACTTTCTGACATGCGTTTATCCAGAGGGTATATCAGAAGATGAGGCCACCATGCAGCAAAAGAGAAAAAAACTTCATCACCATTTTGGACTGCCAGCTTCCCGTCCGTATTTTCGTCGAGCGAATAACTTTGTTTTCCGAGAAGAATTGAGTACGGGAGATGTTCTAATGAACACACATATAGGAGTGCGTCCAAGTGGTCTGAAAGATGGCCAACAATACCTCGTTCAAGGCAACTACAGTTACTACCACTATCTACAACAAGGAATGCAAGACAACGGATGGGGTTGTGCATATCGTTCACTTCAAACACTATGCTCTTGGTTCCGATGGCAGGGATACACAGAGCGTAGCCCTCCAACTCATTTAGAGATACAAAAATATCTGGTTCGGATCGGAGATAAACCACAATCATTTTCTGGATCATCACAGTGGATAGGATCAACTGAAGTTTCAATGTGTCTGCAAGGATTTCTAAATGTTGACTCGAAAATTGTGCATTGTGCATCAGGTGGCGACTTGGGGACAATAGGTTCCGACTTAGCTATGCATTTCCAATCTCAAGGTACCCCCATCATGATTGGTGGCGGCGTTCTAGCGCACACAATCATCGGAATCGATTACAACAACCAAACGGGACAAATTAAATTTCTTATTTTGGATCCTCACTATACTGGAACTGATGACTTGCAAACCATCCAGTCAAAGGGCTGGTGTGGCTGGAAGGGCATGGACTTTTGGGACAAGAAGTCCTACTACAACTTATGTATGCCTCAAAGGCCCATAATGTATTGATTGCCAAGGTGCAGCTTAATTTTAGTTTTGGTATTTGTTAATTCTCCATTGTGGGTATGTTTTTTTTCTATGTACGAGTATTTTGTTTAAATATTTTTATTGTAAAATTTAAATGTTTTAAAAGAGAAAAAACTATTTGTAATTGAAAGAGAAATTATTTTTAATTTTATTTTTTACACGTTACGAGTAATTGTCAGTTTAAGAAAATAAATAAAAGCAAAAATATAAATCTATCCCCTCTTCTGAGTGTGTGCGGTCGTCCTCAACTGTGTTGTCCTTCTGGGTTGGAGTCGAAAAGGCTGATACGCTGGTGTCCATACTTAAGGTAACCAAGCTTTACGAACGAGTTCGACATCGCTGTTGAAACGTCTCCTCCACTCTCCATTGATGCAAAGGGGACAGAAAATTACGCGAAGAAATTTTGGCTAGAAGCGTGCGAGAGCATTTCCATCCGCTTTCGTCAGTGTGCAGCCGTAAAGCAGGACTGGGATGATCAGTGTCTTCTATACTGCCTTTTTTGTTGTCCAAGAAAAAGTGATTCTTCGCATGCTGAGGTTCCATTCGTCGAGGAGACTTTCGTTGACCCAGCTTTTGGGGATGAGTTGATGTATGCTCCGTATCCAATCATCACTTGCTGCTTTAAACAGCTTTACTGGACTTAAGCCTTCAGATGGGCGTATAACTATAATATCATCATAAAAATAACACTCGCAAAATCAGAGGTGGTTATATTTATTGTGTGGTATGCTAAAGCAGACCTGGCTTTAGCTAGTGTGCGATGGTCCAATATATTTACCCAATCATCGATGTAAAATCACCTAAATCAGCGAAGAGAAGTTCTCAAAGTCATTTGCTCCATTTGGTTTCTAAATATGTATTCTGTCTTCAATACATTTAATGTGTTTGCAAAACGTTCTCATTGCGCTGAAACTAAGTCACCATGGTTGGCAGATTGGCCTCCGATCTATCACTTTCCTGTAAAAGTCTTTCGAGTATCTTTGTTTATTGGTGAAGTCGTGAAGCTTTTCTATCTATCTATACATATAATAAAACTGTAAGGTTTTTCTTTTGTTACCAATGGCATGAGAACTGCTCGATAGTTTCTGTGAATTTTTTTTTTTAAATCTTTCTTAAGACTCCAAGAAGGCGTGCTGAAAATTATATTGATCTACAGGACGCCATGCAGCAGGATGCTAACGTTGCCGTCTGCTTTACGGGTGGGCCGCGCTACATGCACGATCTCACACAAGATGCATTTTGCTATGTAAGGAAGTATGGGCGCCCAGACTTCTTTATAACGTTTACCACTAATCCTAAGTGGGACGAAGTCACCCAAGAGCTTTTCACAGGTCAAACTTCTTATGATCGACGCGATGTCATAGCAAGAGTTTTCCATTTAAAACTCAAGTTAATGATAAACTTGCTGACAAAGGAAAATGTGTTCGGTGTGTTCTTATACTTTATGTATAGTTTTGAGTGGCATGCCCATGCGCACATTCTTCTATGGCTGAAGGAAAAAGTCAGTCCCAACGATGTCGATAATATAATTAGTGCGGAATTTCCGGACCTCAACGAAGATCCAATATTACACGATATCGTAAGGAATCAAATGTTGCATGATCCCTATGGTACATTGAATACCAACTCTCTCTGAATGCAAAATAACGGCTGCACGAAAAAATATCCGAGAGCGCAGATCCAACAGACTGTAACAGTAGAGGATGTCCATAAAGTACACATGTAAGTATGTAAATAAAGGTAGTGATCAAGCTACTTTTGCATTGAGAAACAAACGCGACAAAGTGACACAATTCCAGTCTGGCCGTTATATAAGCTTTTCTGAGGATATGTGGCGAATTTCCAGTTTTCAGATGCACGAGAGGTACCAACCGGTCATACATCTTAACGTTAACTTAGAGGGCGGACAACTGATGTTTTGACCCTGAGAACATCAGAGAGCGGTTAGACAACCCAAGAAACACAACTTTACTGGCATTTTTTCTGTTATGTGAGGCAGACAGCTTTTCTAAAACGCTTCTGTAAGAAGAGGTTCCATCCTAAGCAACATGGTATTTTTATTCGTCGAAAACGAGGTGCTACGGTAGAAGGTGTTCCAAGCGTGTTCAAAGAATACGTATAGGAAGGGATGACGTCGAATATCCCACTTTTCAAGCTGCATGCTGGGCGCGAAATATGCTGGCATGCATCAGCGAGAGCCCATGTCTCTTACGCAATTTGTTTGCCATAATGTTGGTATTCTGCGGACTTTCTGATGCTGCGCTATTGTGGCAAAAACATCAACAGAGTTTATCAGAAGATTTTTCCGAGACACGAGACAAACTATTGGCGGTGGCGAACTGAACGACGCGCTGTGGGATAGTGTTCTTAATTGCTGTTTAAAAGCTATACAAAATACAGTTTTGTCTATTGGTGGTAATCTTTTGTCAAAATATGGTTTGCCCGAACCAAACTCAGATGGTGAGCGTGGTAACTGTGAGTATATATCCGAAACCAACTATGACCCCGTCGAAACAGCACAAACACTTCGAGACGGTGTGCCTAGCCTTACAGAAGAGCAGCGGAGAATTTTCGATCGTGTTTGTCAAAGCGGTAATATTGCATTGGCTGTGGCGTCGTCAGGAAGAGCAGCTACATTGCTGCCTGGTGATAAAACTTCTCATGCAATGTTTAAAATATCTATACAATTAGACACCACTGAAAGTCTAGTTTGCAACATTCCCCGAAAGCTCGAGTTTTCCGTGACTGTTCTCTAATTGTTTGGGACGAATGCACTATGGCACACCGTAAGGCAGTCGAAGCTGTTAACAGAACCTTATAGTTCCAGTGTTATTCAAATGCACTTGATCATCAATATGCGGGCACGAACAGGAGGTAATCCAAACGCACAACATTTTTCTGATTTATTACTTTAAATTGGTGGAGTAACGCTTCCGGATGAAAATGGCAAAGTAAATGTATCACATCATTTTTGCCAAACACTTATGCCGAAGAACTTATCTCATCCATTTACTGTGATAAATCGCAACTAACAAACCGTGAGAATTCTTGGCTTTGTGAGCGAGCTATTTTGTCGCCTCGGAATGATGAAGCTGCAGCTATTAATAACGAGATATTGACACGTGTTGATGGTCAAAGTGTAGAATACACTTCAATCAACCGGGTTATGGACCAAGAAGAAACAACCAACTATCTCCTGGGCTTCCATCATATACATTAAAATTAAAGTGAGTGTACCTATTATTCTCCTAAGAAACATGAATCCGCCTAAGTTGTGTAACGGCACCCGACTTAGAGTTACAACTTTGCAACGAAATCTGGTAGAAGCGAAAGTGTTGACGGGCTGCGGTGCCGGCGAACATGTATTTATCCCTCGAATTCCGATCATACCGAAAAGTTTTACGTTTCAAATTAAGCGTGTGCAATTTCCCATCAGCGTCTGCTTCGCGATGATGATAAATAAGGCGCAGGGACAAACACTGCGTACCGCGGGCGTGAACCTCACCACCGGCTGCTTCTCACACGGTCAATTATACGTGTCAGCGATAGTAAAAATGTATTTGTTTACGCTCCAGGCAACTCAACCTTAAACATTGGTTACAAAGAAGGCGTCATAAGAGTTATCTGATACCTCTACAACCTAAAAGAATGTATTCAAAACCCAAGGCGAAGTAACGAACCGTTGACTCGAGACGAATCGCTGCATCCAGTAAGCCCAAAGAGAAACCTTGGGTGAAGATAGATGTTGCCAACTTAGTCTCCAAAGAAAAAACCGAAAAACCAAGCTCGCTTATATGTTTATCTCCACATCTGGAGCCACCTATAAACACAGGGTGGTCCAAATACAAGTTTCTTATGTTTCGGTATGTTATGGCATTATAAGAAAGAACAAACATTCCCATTACTTATGGAATACAATTCATTCATGTGGCTGCCTCGGCTGGCTTTGCAGTATCCTATGAACACAATTTTTGAAGACCATATTGATTGCTTCTGGCTCTATCTCACGAATGGCTTGGACGATCCTTTTTGAATTGCCCGCATAACATCGACCTTTAAGGGCACCCCACAAAAAAGAGTCAAGATTTCGAGCGGGAAAGAGCTGTCAGTGTCAAAATAACAAATGATTTAAAAAAAGGAAACCACCAGAGGGACCAGCCTGTAAAAGTACGGAGATTTAAGCCGACCTGTAATTGCTCCAAGACTGCATCGCGTCTACGCTAATAATAAATAACTTTCACAAGATACGTATATTATGTCCACCGAAATCAAGAACTGGTTATGAATGAGTTACCCCCGAAAGTTCCACATTTCTAGATTGCGAGCAGTTCTTGGAAAAGTGCGGAGAGGTACGAAAACGCCGAAGCAAAACCTTATCCTCCAATGATGGCAAATCTTCTACCTGCCAGGTTGTTCACGTTTCGTCGACCTTTCTCGTTTTTTGCTTGAATATGCCAGCCAAGTGTGGTCCCCCTTTCAGCGAATTCATATATCCCGAATCGAGAACATTCAACGTCGTTTTCTTCTATTTGCTCTTCGTGGACTACCCTGGAATGACCCATCTATCTTACCTCCCTATCGCGACCGCCTCAAACTGAATACCCTCGAAAAACGGAGTCATTCATCGACTGCTCTCCAGTTCTGTGGACTGCGCTTCCCTTTACAATTCTATTTCCTTCAACACTAACCCTCGTAATTTACGCAGTCCTCGTCTCTTCTATATTCCAACCCACCACACCTTTTATGGCGCGAACGAACCAGTCTCCCGCATGCTCCGTAAGGTCAACTCAAACCTCCCCCTTTTTGATTTTAATCTGAGCACTTCTCGTCTTAAACTTGATCTCCTCCACCATTCCCTTACTTCCTAACCCTTAACTCTTGTTAGTTTTAAAATCATAGTTATAAGTTAGTTTAAGCTTGGATTAAGTGAAATAAATGGGGGCCCTAGCCCCCACCAAGTTACAAATTACATTTGCGCTTGACTACTTTGGTTCGATGACTGTGGAAAACTAGAGAAGAAACGAGGAAAGATACGGGGAGCTATGATAATTTGCGTGTAGACATATAGGTTGCATATTCTCTAACCACAGATTCCTGCATTATGGAACTACGAAATCTTATTGCACGGCGTGGCGCACAATAGATATTTTAAGTGATAACGGGACGAATCTCCGGGAACCAGAATACCAGCTTAAAGATGCGTACAAGGCGGTTAACAGCGATAAACTCGTTGAAGCGTTCACCTTTAGCACTACCAAATGGACGTTCATTCAAACTGTGTCCCCACACATGGGAGGCTGCTGAGAAAGGATGGTACGTTCCGTGGAAACTGTACTTTACGCAATTACTCCAAAACAAAGACCATCGGATGAGTTATTACGATGCATGCTTTTAGAAGTGGAAAATATTGTCGTTAACTCTCAACCCCTTACGTACATTCTCACCAACTGCGAAAACGACGAAACGATCACTCTCAACCATTTTCTCCTAAGTTCTTCAAGTGGATCGAAAGATTGGGCAGAGTTAAACGTTGGTATAGACGCTCTTCGTAAGAACTGGCAAAGATATGCTCAACCATTTTGGCGATGCTGGATAAGTAATTATCGCAGAAAAATTACGCGACGCACTAAATGATTCGCTCCAGTAGTGAAGCCATTAAGAAAATATAACATCGTGATAATTGTAGAACCCTATGGGCCCCGTAATATTTGACCAAAAGTCCGAGTCGTTAAAACAAAACTGTTTAAGTGTGGCCAGGTGAGGAGCGCATTTGTTCAAACAACAGCGGGCATCTTAGAATGACCAGCAGTGAAACTGGCCTTGCTAAACATCAGAGAAAGGAAGTAAGTAGGCCCGAAGCCGGTCGTACCGAGGGGAAGAGGGCTGCACAAAGATAGCACAATGCTCTTCAAGCTCTTAATTTTTATCAATTATTGCATCTTTATTTCTAGATTTTTCTACCTCACTTGCCGGATCGATTCTGACCGACTACTCGGGAAGACAGAAATTCGCATCTTTTTCTCTTTCTATTACAATTCGCAACACCGGTTATATCGCAACTTTTTCCAAGTTCTAGAAAAACATCAGATCGTACATCAATTGCTTAACTTCCAACTCATTTTGTTTGGTATTCGTGTGCATTTAAATAAAAGTTCCAAAGTTCGATGAGTCATTCTTAGCTAAGCGTAAGGAATTTAAGATGAATTTTCAATTGCCATTCTACTAACATCTCTTCGCAATTGATTCTTTCAAAAATATTTATTTTTGAACTAACACACAAATCTCTTGTACACATCTGAATTTTGCAATGTTTATTATTATTCCCGCAAAGCAGCTGTTTTCTGTTATCACAAGTGATGGTGAATTTGGTTATTCATAAATACTCGTTGGCGGCAGCAAACAAATAAATGTTTGTTGATCTATTTAAACAAGAATAGCACTTGCTGTAGAACAGATAATCACTTTATGGAAGTACTCGTACAATATACCTACTCTCTATTTACTAAGTCATAACTAATTTTAGATTTTGTATATTTGAGCTTGGTGATGAAGTATCATACTACTGATACTGGGACGGACATGGCTTTCTTCCTTTCTTTGACTGCCTTATGTATCAGGTAGGGTTAAGAGTCAAAGATCCTAAGGTTTTGAAAACCACTCATGCGCGACATTGAAGCCGATTGGTTAACAGTATGGATGTGAACCTTATGGATACTACTCTTTTCGTAATAGCAAAAATCCACCCGGACTCTAGAGGCCACAACCAACGTGCTGAAAAAAAGACCCGGATATTTAGGCGCTGACCCAAGAGTTGCTAGATCACTTGATTCCGGTGACTCCTATGACACGTACGGGAGTTCGGTCTGGAACGATGGAGGTATTCCCGGCAGGCTCTGCCTGTCTAGAGGTGGTTGGTCAGAGTGCCGTTTTTGACGGCTTGCCTCGGGAAACCGAAAAGGTCGAACGGCCTCCAGAAGAGACATACTGCGAAATATTACCGCCTCGACTGTTAAAAGTCTCACTCCCTCAGCCGCAACGGAAAAAGAAACAGCTCGGCAGAAGTGACGCAGACTAAAACCGATCAACCTCTTAAAACTGAAACTGCGCCCTCTTTTTCAGTCCCGAACAGGGCCAAGAGGAAGAAAGTTTGTGGAACTCGCTCTAATAGAGGTCATTAGTGATTTCGGCCAAATTAGTATTTTACCGTGTTTGTCAAAAGCTTTGGAGAAAATACTTGCAAAACAAACTTTTTATTGTCACTCGCTCAATCCGGTTTTTGACTGCTGTTCCACAGCAATGATTAAAGTATTTACTTGATGACATTAGAATTGGATATGACTTAGAATATATCACCTTACTTTGTTTGCTCAACGTCTCCAAAGTTTTTGACAAAGTATTGGGTTGTACCACATGAAAGACAAAGTCTTATTTGTACAGTTCGCGTTATGCAATAAATTGAAATTGAATTGACTGAATTTTATGTAACCACCAAAACACCTGCTGCGGAAAAAATACGAAATCGACTTTCCCTGTGGCCATGAATGGTTTCGGCCAGAGTCTGAGCCAGGAAAAGAATGTATTCAAGTCTTGTCTTGGCGTTGATGTCTTTCTGGAGGACGACAACGTCAGATTTCACTCCTCGTTAGGAAAACTTTAGTCTGTCTTCCAAGCAGAGATATACGCAATTCTGATGGCAACGAACTACAATATATTGTGAGGAGTCGGTACAGAGTGCGAATTCGCACCCTCTTACGACCTCCAAGCTAGTTCGAGAGTCCAAGACTTAACTGAACACAGTCGGAAGGTAAATTCCAGGTCCCAGGTCATAATGGCGGTAACCCAGAAAATGAAATCGCCAATGAACTTGCTAGACAATTCTCAGAGGAGAATCTTCCACTTATTCAGTTCTGCCTGCCTCCCCGGTTAGAGCTTGCATTGACAGGTGGGTCTCATATGAGCATAACTGCAGATGCCATGATCCACCAGATTGTTGGCAGGCCAAACGAATGTTTCTCGATGTATGCTGAAAGTGATGACGACTTCGCTTAGCACTACCTCTGTGAATGTCCGGCCTCTGCTCGCATTAGACTGCAGGTTCTAGCAAATTGAGTAAAAAGAAATTACAACGAGTACAATGGACTAGTTCGCTCTGGATGGCATCGAAGATCCTATTTTTTGCCTGGGGAATACAAAAAATTAATGTAATGTTGACACCAACGTGCATTGAGACGCATGCAGATCTCAGAGAGGCTCTAGCAGATATGCATCGATAACAGAAGGGTATCAGATTTGGACATTACCGAGGGGGAAGTTATCTTGGATGGTTTCAAGTCTGATATTCACAAAATAAATGCTGGTGTGCCCCAGGGCTCCGTTCTGTCTCCGACACTCTTTTTAATTTTTATCAATGATCTCTTGTCTGCCACTTGTAATACAATATATTCCTTTCCTAACGACAGTACGCTCTGCTTTTCATATTCGTTTCCGGACTTACGTCCCTGATCTTCGGCTATAGAATAGGAACCGCAGCGTATGTTAAGCTCATTAAATTCCGATACCAACAGCCTAACCAATTTCTGTAGTTAAAGCGAAATTTAAATACCCAGCCATATCCATGACTAGTACTTGCATCGGTATGTGTGTCAATGACAACCTACGTTGGAATGACCACATATTCGATGTCGCCAAAAATGCTGTGACATTGGTTTCCTCAAACGATGTAAGAAATACTCTTCCCCTTCTGAGCTGGCCTCAATATATGGTATAAGGCATTCATCCCCCCAAAATTGGAGTACAATGCACATAACTGGCCAGGTGCGCCTAAAACATCTCTGCACCTGCTAGATAGGATTCAAAACCGTGCGATAAAACTCATAGGTGATGCTAATATCACCCAGTCAATGGTCACTCTAGAACACCGACGAAATGTCTCGTGTCTCACTTTGTTTTATCGCTATTTCCACCATCTATAGAAATCAGCAGTAGCATTCCGCCCCTTCAAACCTCCAACTGTAGCACCCGTCTCGCTATGAATACTCATCAGTATACCCTCAAGCCCAATTTCGGACATAATCTGAAATATCGTGATTCGTTCCTAAGTCAAACAACTCGCTTGTGGAAAGCCCTGCCGAGCTCTCTATTTCCTAGTCATTATAACCTTCAGACATTTAAAACCAACGTACGTCGATACCGATCTTTCTTTCCTCCCTAATTCTCCTTCGTCCGCGCTGTGTGCAAATATGTTACGGGTACCCTAACCGCTTGAGCGCACCCTACTTTAAAAAAAAAGAAGAATGAAATCTAACTCACTGCACTATCAAAACCTCTACAATCACCACTACTGCAAAGGATCTTGCCAAGGTAAGAGATGATGTCGTATGAAAATGCTGTACGTTGCTCTCTCTGTTTTTGTTATAAAAATTTAAGCGTAACTACAGATGAATGCTACTTCCAGGTGAAGCACGCCGTTTTTTTTTATATCGTTCCATTTCTAACATATTTTTCATTTTAGTTTTGATCGTTAATGAGCAAGGAAGTGTGAAGAATAGGAAAAAATGTATGTTTCAGGCCAACTCCTCAAATGTGAAAATTAAAAATGTAAACAATGTAAACAGACACATAGAGTACCGTCCGTAAATAACACTCCATACTATATCTTACTAATTTAATTTACTCGTATTTTTATTCATCACAGTAAAGATTCAGTTTGAAAGGTGAAAACACTTTTCTCGTTTTTGCATTGATCTTATCGATGCAACTTTGGGGTAGCTCGTTCTTATATCCTCCTACTTGTCCCTTTCGCATAAACTTAAATGCGGTTTCTTCCTTATACTCTGTTTTCAACATTTCATAGAGACACATTACCAAACCTTGGTTGTTACATGTAGGATTCACTATAAAGAAAGATCATACACATCACCGCTCATTAAAAATTATTAGTACTACCTACCCTTCATCTTATCAAACGACAAATGATCAACCAGTCTTAAGATTTGATCTTCATCGTAGTTCTTTTCAAGAAATCCACACGTCCTAAATATCACAGACTTTAAATCACTTTTCATGTCTTCGTAAGTTAAAAAAAGGATATTCTCCGCATCTCGAATTAACCAAAACTCTAGGACATGATTCCAAAATGAACAATACGAGAGCTGATCTGTAACGAAGACATCTGTGAAGTACTCTATGTTTCCTTTATATCCAACCAGGGAAACGAAATGATGGAAGAAGGACACAACGACGTCATTGGGATTTCTCGTTACATAAATTATCTGCACCAAATATTCACACAATGATTGATCCTCTGTTTTAGTAAATCACCATCCACCTACCTTGCATTTCTTTCGCCAAATATCCCGTGGTAACAGTCCGATTGGCAGATGGGTCTTTATAATTCTAGGCGACATCTGATCCTGTATTGCTTTGAAGGCATCCCATGAATCCACAGCGGCCATTCCATTAAGCCTACCGACAGAAAATCTTAAACAAACTGATGAAAAGTTTCACTTCCTTCACTCACTCGAAGAATACACTTCTTTTGGTAATATCCACTGAATAGGCTTTTTCATAGTCCAGGTCATTCATGAGCATCCATGTCATTTCCTGAGTCCAAGTAGTTCCACATTTCGGATACGTTATTATCCAGACATCGTCGTTTCGAACTTCGAAATTAGCAAAATCCTCTGCTCGGTTTGTATACAGGTCTGGCATACAAGTTGGTTGAAATTTCCAACCCTTTGGAAGTTTCACAGGGATATCATCCAGAGGAAGGATATTGGTGTACCCTGTTACTCCAGCACTGATTATTTTTTCAACAGTCGGATTGTGAAGCTCTTCAAAAGAGAACATCTTTATTTAGTGAAGAGATATGATCGGATCGATGCTGATCCGTGGAGCCGTGAAAAATGTTTGAATCGAAATTCGAGTTCGACTTCTGACTCAGATCAAATTGGCTGAATTTACATAATGTCGTAGACCGAATAAAGCGAGTCATTGTGTGTGTTTGCTTTGGAATACGATTTTGCACTTAAGTAATTACAGAATTTATCGTGATAAGCAGAGCCCGGAGTGGAATGACTTATAAAAGTGATCACGGTTGTGTAACGGTTTTTATGAGTGACTGCTAGTTTCTTAAAAGAGTTTGTAATCACTTAGAATTAGAAGTGTTGCCGCTTTGCTGATGTTTATTCTTTCTTAAAATGGATCGTAAAAATCATAATGCTTTAATATATTTATATTTATATGACTACGACTCGCATAGACTTTAGACTGATTAAACGAATGGGGCCTTTTGCCATTCTACCCAGATAAAGATTGATTACTGCTGCTAGTGACGATTTCTGTGGTATTTACCACCAATTGGAATGTATTTTTCTAGAACTCGATGTCTTAGAAGTGAGCAAAATGAGATAGTTGTATTCCAACGAGTTCGCTTCCACATACTCGTATACCAAAAATGTGCTACTCTACGAGTACTATAGAAACCTCATCGGAAGTAATCATGAATACGGATTAGGCTTGTTGCTCTCAGAAAAATCTACGGAAGTTTATCATAGTGAAAGGGTAATTTTAGTGAGACGATATGTATAGGTAAAGTGCCAGAGAGCAACTAATGTCCATAAGAACTGAAAATAGAAAACAAACGGAGACATCGCCAACGTGATGAGAAATTTGAATGCCTAGGTGAGTGCATTGATATACTTACTTAGGTGGCGCGATAGTTCGGGGTGAACGTAGGCCTCAACTAACAAGCCTCTTCAGTTAGTCCGGTCTTTAGCTAACTGCACTCCAAGTGAGGTCTCCGTCTACTGCCATCTACTAGCCATCTCAGGCAACTGATGATAATTTGTCGTTGAAACTTCTCCACCAAAGCCTCTCAACGCAAATGGGACTAACTATTGTTAGAAACAAGATTCGCTGCAATTCTTATTAATCTTAACATACACAAATCCGCTAGTCCAGATGGTATATCCCCCGTTCTTCTGAACAGGTACTCTTCCACGCCGGCAAAACCACTGCGTAAGCTTTTTTATCAATCCTACTCTTTGATAGGGCTCTTTCCGAGCAGAAGGAAAACAGACCTATGGCACTTACGCCTTTTATTTCCAAGGTCATGGAAGCGCAGATAAACCGTCTCTCGAGACACGAAAACTTCTCAAGGACCGGCAGTACGGTTTTTGTGGCAACATATCCACTGTTGACTTGATGGCATGTCTCGCCGAAAAGTGGAACCAAGGGTACATCAATCTGGCGATAGTTGCACTTGATATTTCTAAGGCATTTGATAGAGTTTGGCATCAGGCTCTTCTCCAATGGATTAGAACGTTCAATTCAAGTTGTCTTTGAGCGTTTCAAGTTTGATATTCACAAAATAAATGCTGGTGTGCCCCAGGGCTTCATTCGACCTCCGACACTCTTCTTAATTTTCATTAATGCTACTGCTACTTCTAATCCAATATATCTCTTTGCTGATGACAGTACTCTCTGCTTTTCATATTCGTTTCCGGACTCACGTCCCTGCTCTTCGGCTGTAGAACTGGAAGAGTAGCGTATGTTAAGCTTATTCAATTTTGATAGTATTAACTGCATAACCAATTGGGGAACTACGAGTATCAACAGAGTGGAATTTAATGCTTCTAAAACACAATGCTCTCTGCTGTCGTTAAAACGAAATGTAAATACCCAGCCATTGACCATGAATGGCATTTGTCGTCGAAACCGAAAAACTCTTCATTCCATATATGCGTGTCAATGACAACTTACGTTGGAATGGCCATATATTCGATGTAGTCAAAAATGCTACCCAATGTCTAGGTTTCCACAAGCGATGTAAGAAATACTTCACCCCCTCTGAACAGGCCACAATACATAAGGCATTTATCCGTCCAAAATTGAAGTATAATGCCCACACCTGGTCAGGTGCGCCCAAAACACTTCTGCGCCTGCTTGAGACAACTCAGACAACGGACGCAGTCGAACTCTGGCGTGATGTCTGCTGTCTCACCTTATTCTATCGCTATGAATTCTCATCAGTACCCGCACAACCTCACTTTCGGATGTACTCTGAAATATGGTGATTCGTTTCTAAGCCATACAACTTGCTTACGGAGTGCCCGAGCTCCTTATTTCCTAGTCAAACATTTAAGACCAAGGTGCATCGGTACCTCTCTTTTCTTCCTCAATAAGTTTTCTTCGAACGCGCTGTATGCAAACATTTTAAGGGTGTAATAATTGCTTGAGCACGCACCGCCAACATCAAACACCTGTGACAACGCTGCCAACGTGCCATCAGAGACGACGCAAGTGACCACCATCAAAAAATCATAACGCTACACAAGAAGCGTGCAAAAGGACCTTGGAACAAATGACAAAAGCCGCTCGTGAGCTCTACGAGCAAGGGGGCGTGAAGAACATCGGCTTCGTCTTCAGAAGAAAAAGACCAAAACAAGCGAGTGATCGAAAATATTGAGAGTTTGTACTCCAGGAATAACGTACGAGTACGGAAGTTTTACCAAAGGGTAAAAAGGACATGTCAAGGTAATAAAATCCGTACAGAAACCCGAAGGAAACCTTGTAGTAGAGTCACAGACAGTGCTGAGAATATGGACAAACTTCTTCTGCAGACTGCATAACTACGACAAAGCCCAACTTAGACGACGATAGCCAAAACGAAGTTAGGATAGCAACATACGAGTATAAGCTTAAATCCGACAAGGCTGCTGAACCAGACTGTCTACCGGAAGAAATATTCAAAACTGCTGGAAGTGACTTTGTGGAGAGCATAGACTAACGCATTTCTCAAATCGCGTCAGAAGAGTGCGTGCTTGATGAATGCAATCTCTGTATCGTTTGTTCGATTCACAAAAATGGGACCCACTCAACTGCGTTAACCATAGAAGTGTAAGCCTCCTCAATATTGCGTATAAGATTCTGCTATACTCGTTTTGTGCGAGCGTCTGAAACCTTTCGTCAACTATAGCCATGTTTTGGCATCCATACCAAACTTATTCGTCTGTGCAGAATAACAATGGAGAACGCTCGCTGCTCCGTCAAGGTCGGTAACGACTTAACCGAGACCTTGATGTCTAGTCCTGACTTCTTTAACATCTTACTTGAAAAAATTGTGGGGAACTCATAAGCGAACAGGGGATGCACAACCTTTTAACAGTTTGTGCAGCTACTAGTGTACGCAGATAATATTGACATAATAATTAGGGGTAAATGAGAGCAAAACCAAGAATATGATGTCAACAAGGAGACGGACACAACATCGACAGATTGAACAGAACGTGACAGTCGTCAGCAATAAGTTCGAGGTAGTAAGGGACTTTCTCCATCTTAGCTCTGCTTTCCAATGCTGTTTCTTTGGGCTAAGGAGGCAAATGAGTGGTTAGACCCTATCCCGAACAACTAAAGAGACTCTATATAAGACCTTGAACATCCCAGTCCTACTTTATTGTGCTGAAGAATGGACTCTATCGGAAGCGGGTAAAGATATCCTTTGACTTTTCGATAGAAAAATTCTTCGTAAAATATTTGGCCTCCATGCAAATGGACTGGCTTTGGAGAAGATGATTAAACAACTGATGATGATACAACTGCACATTAGTTGATCGAGTTGGCTTGGACATGCACAGCGAATGGCTACGAATGTTTCGAATTTAACCCCTTGGGACAATGCAATAGAGGAAGACCTCACCTTAGGTGACGCTAACAAGTATAACTGATTTGCGTAAATGGAGGTAGTTAGCCAGTGTTTGGGCTAACTGCAGAAGCTTGTAAGTTGAGAGCCAGGTTCACCTCGAAGTATTGCGAACTATTATCTTTGACGTCTCGAATACAGAAAACTGCTCATTGTCTTCGAATTTAACCCCTTGGGACACTGCAATAGAGTAAGACCTCACCTGAAGTTTCGCTCACAAGTATAACTGATTTGGCATGCGCAAATGGAGGTAGTTAGCTAGTGTTTGGGCTAACTGCAGAGGCTTGTAAGTTGAGGCCCAGGTTCACCTCGAAGTATTACTATTATCTTTGACGTGCGAAATAACCACTGAGCCCAAGCATCTGTCTTTCTCTCTCTATCCCATTTTCCAAAAAACTTAACACGTGTTTAGGCACTTTAAGTGTATTTATACCCACTTGAGTGTTAAGTTCTTTAAAACAAAAAAAAAAAATAATAATGCACGCATGATGTGCAAGTGCGTGTGAATATGTGTTAGCGCGTAGTGGTTCGTCATCGTGATTTCAATGTCCAATGTTCTCATTCACTTTGATTTCAACCGCATCCAACTAGCGATGAGTATAGTTGCAATAAAATCTAATATATAACGTGTTCTTTAATTCGAATCAAGTGTTCCGTTTCCAGCAAACAAGACAAAGAACAACTATCAGTCGTCCTAGGACGTCGGATGTCTTCGTTTTAAGCCCTGGCAGGAAATGATTTCCACTGTGGATTCAAATCTCAAAAAAAAATTTATTTTTGAAACTACAACAGTTTTATTTGAAAAATTCTTATTACTAAACCTGGCATCACTCCATCTGTCATTGAATGTTAACAGCGAGTCTCGTTTCAGAATTTACTGACAAGTCTAGCTCCAAAATGCGAAAGTGGTTGGAATTCAAATAGCCAATTTGATTTTATTTATTTTTTCATTTTCAAGTCACTAAATCAACTGAAATTTATTTCAAAATGAATTCGGAGTGTATATTTAATAATCTGCGACAGAAACTCGATGTACTTGGGTATACGCAACCCCTGCCACTCTCCGCAATATCACTTGTTGGAGCCCTATTTGAAGACCTTGTTAAAACCACCGAGAGTTTGCGCGATTCCAAACATAAAATCGGCACCTTACTTGAGGTATAAAGTGTTGTTTTTGTTATTCAATCGAAAGGTGTCCCTAGACACATGATAATACCAAAACAAAACGCACTCTATTCGTGTCTTCCCAATCAATAAAGTGTAATTTTTTTTTTCTGTTGTAGGAAAAATCGTGCTGGGAACTAGGTGTAGAGCCATACAAATGTGATAATTCTCGTTTATTGGCAGAATGTAATCAACTACACTTGGAATTGATAAAACAGAAGGAGGATTATGAGGGGAAAATTTGTGGTATATTTTGGTTTAGAAGTATATCTTCCTCTTTTGGTCTAAATCGGTATTTTTTTTTTTAGAGTATAGTCAACGAATAAGAAACCTTGAGTCGGACAAAAACTATCTTGATGAACACTGCCGTCAGCTGCAAGGTCAAATTAAAGCCTTCGTTTTAAAAGGTATCGATTTGAAGACGATGAAAAATAAGAAAGACGGTGCCAACATGAGTAAGTTGGTGGAAAATAAAGTGTCTCTAGAGGAATGCAATTTTTCTTTCGATTTTTAGGTAAAAAACCCTTTGTGAGCACTGTCCGGTCGGGAGAATTTATTCCGAATGTACTCAGTGAAAACCTTCCGATTAGATGCACAAAATGTAATGCACCAGGCCAGCACAAACAATCGTCTGCTGGGTCTGCTAATTCACCAGCTGCTGGAGCAGAGATTCAGAAGCTCGAAAATAACATTAGAGACCTAACAGACCAGGTGGTGTTCTATAAGAAAAAAGTATGTGTCTTCTGAACTCTGAAACAGTGGTCTCATGAGACATTTTTTTCCAGATTGAAGCGAGAGATAGGGAAATTCGTCGTTTGAATGACCTTCTTACCGGTGGTCGTCCTGTAGCTGCGTTAGCAAAAGATTGTTGCTACAAAGATGTCGAAACACTGTCCGACGATATTGAGCTTCTGCAGAGAGAAAAGTCCGAAAGTCTTTGTAAAATACGCGAGTACCAAGATAAAATGCACGAGGCCATGCAACGGGCTATGGACTTGGAATCAAGAAACAAAAAACTTCAAGAGGACTTGGACGAACTGAAAGAGGCCGCTTTGGCTGTAGAAAGTCAAGCGAATACGGAAATTGCTGAACGAGAAAAAGAAATTGAGGAGCTCAAGACGGAGTTGAACAAAATGAAAAGCAGAGCCGACAGCAAAGATAAGTCTAGTTCGTCTTCAAAGTCTTCTGCTGAGGAGAAGAGAAGAATGAATGAGCGACTAAATGAGCTCACTCAGAGAGGTGAGTGAAAATCGATATTAAAGGGTTTGCGGAAAGTGATTCTACCTGGGTAAGTCTACTTTTCAGAATCAGAGCTGGTGTGTGACAATGAGAAGCTTATGAAGAAGAATCAAAAACTCAAGGCGAAGCTGAACAATTGTCAAAAGGGTAAGCATTCAAAGTCAGACAGGTGAAGATGGTGTAAGCATTTTATAATATTTCAGAGAATGTTAACAAGTTTCATAAGGAAGACAAATGCATCGATGAGGAGCGAATTCGTTTGAAATCTGAGAGAGATTTCTTCCAGAAGGAGTACCTTAGGATGATCAATAGGGCGGGTTCCGACAAGGTGAGTACTGGAATCGTGTTGGTATACAAGTAAATAGGACAGTTTTACGTGTACGAATCAGACTGATCCGAAACGAAGAAGAGGCCAATTACAAGGCGCAACTAATTCTCAAAATTTGTTCAGGAGCCATTAAGTCGTAGACTATTTATGGACAATAGAAATCCTACATCCCAATGAAATATCTTTTAATGCTCTGCTTGCTAGACTTTTCGAAGGCCTTCGACACGGTTAGTCACGAGGTTCTTTGCACAAAACTAAAACTTTGTTTTGGTCTGCGTTATTCAAAGGGCAATTGCTAATCCAAAATACTCCCAACCAAAAAATGTACTTTCTGGAGTTCCCCATGGTACAGTTCTCGGTCCAATCCTTTTTTGTCTTTCTATTAACGATTTTCCACACATGTGTCGATATACATGCCGAGGACGCGTAGATATACTTGTCTCGACCACCTGGGCTGATGGAAAATTTTCTTGCTAGATTCATTGCAAATTGGTCGCCAGACAACGGCCTGATTTTAAATCCAAAAGAGAGTCAGTTATCTGGATTATCTAGGAAATTTACAATATTGAAGAATTGCCCCCGATTTTTCTCAATTCCTCTAGGCTTACCTTTACTGGCACCATGGCAAAACTTGGTCTCCTTGTCACTGATCATGTTAACCATATTATAGCACTATAGCGCCTGTTTATTCAGGATTGCAAAAGCTCTGGCTGTTATCTGGTTTTACACCTGTTAACATCCAACTGAGGTTGCTAAAGTCCCTTCTTTTGTAAACTAGATTCCCTCTCCCAGCACAAATAACTTGTCGCTTTCAACGAAATGGTTCGATTTGCCTTTGAAATAAAAGATACACCATGGGCATGTCTTAGCTTGTTCATGTCGACATGAACTTCCAATCTTATCACACCCGCCTTTAAATATTTGAGCTCGTCTCTATTCTTTCTTGCTGTCAGACTGTGGAATTCACTGTCTGCCACCAAGTGTGGTGGTATTTGCACACTTTTCATCAACCTATTTCTTCCTCTCTTTTTCTTCTTATTTCATCTTTCCTTTCAGCTTTTCTGTCACAGTTTTTCATGCTCCTTATGTTTGGCCCATCCCATCGCACTTTCAGGATGGCGGTGATATCTGCGTGATAGAGGTTAAGGGCCTCTGCTAATTGTGAAAGGTCGTTGTCCTTTAATTGCTTATTGTATTGTCCAAGAAAAATGACTTGGGGTGGATAACTCACACCCGTGTGTATGGCGCAGACGTCTGTTGAATAGCACCTAATACTGAATTGAATTTAAGCGTATGCTGAATTTTACTCTATGAACTTCAACCCATAAGGCAGTTGAGGCATTACTTGTTGACCCGTTCCTTGGAAACACGATATTCGGTTCGAAGAAATCTCTCAGATTAGGTCGGTGAGTCAAGACAGGTTACAACTTATAGAGCTACGTCACAGCTCAGCTCTTTGAGATTTTTATCTTCATTTTGGAATCGGATGAACCTGCCAAGGTGTTCACATCGTTCAAAGATCTGGCACCGACCTACCTGATCTTTAAGTCATGTGTTGTGTTGTGTTAAGTGGCGCTACAGTCCGGGGTGCACCTGGGCCTCAATTAACAAGCGTCTCCAGCCAGCTCGATCCCTAGCTAGCTGCCTCCAGTTTTGCACACTAAGTTGGCTGAGGTCCCCTTCAACTTGCGTGCGCCACCAGAGTCTTGGCCTTTCTCTACTGCGCTGTCCCTCGGGAGCGGATTCGAAGACTTTTCGGACCGGAATATTGGTGTCCATACGCTCTACATGACCCAGCCATCTCAGTCTTTGGATCTTCACTCTTCTGGCTAGGTCGATGTCGCTGTACAGTCAGCAGAGTTCATTGTTGTATCTCCTCCTCCATTGACCTTCGGTGCAGACGTGACCGAAGATCGCCCGAAGCAACCAAAGACACCGTAATTTTTGATAATGTCCATGCCTCTGCGCCATAGAGCAGGACCGGGATTCTCAAGGTCTTATAAACGGTAACTTTTGTTGTCTGAGAGAGGGCTTTGCTATTCAATTGCCTTCTTAGCGCAAAGAAACAGCGGTTGGCAAGAGTTATTCTTCGTTTGATCTCAGCGCTGTTGTCGTTGTCTGTATTTATAGCGGAGCATAGGTAGACAAAGTCCTTAACTACCTCAAAGTTATACTTGTCGAGGGTGACGTTCTGCCCGAGACTTGATGTTGGTTGTTCTTTTTGCTTGACAGCATATACTTGGTCTTGCCCTCGTTGGCCGCTAAACCCATTTTCGCCGCTTCCGTCTCAATACTTGCGAAAGCGTCACTCACATCATGCTGCTTTCTCCCGATTATGTCAATATCGTCGGCGTATGCGAGTAGTTGGACGGACTTTTGAAATATTGTGTCTTCTGTGTTTGCTCGTGTGTTTTGCACTATTCTTTCAAGTATGATGTTGGACATCAAAGGTCTCGGTGAGATCTTTACCGACCTTGATGGGGCAGCGAGCATTCTCCATCGTCATCTTGCACAGACGGACGAGTTTGGCAGGGATGCAGAAACTAGACATTGCTCTGTATAGTTCGTCTCTATAGATGCTGTCATACGCGGCCTTAAAGTCGATGAATAGGTGGTTTGTATCGATCTGAAGCTCATGGGTCTTCTCCAAGATCTGCCGTGGTGTGAATATTTGGCCGATGGTGGACTTTCCTGGCCTGAAGCCACACTGATAGGGACCTATCAGGTTGTTGACGAACGGCTACAGGCGTTCACACAATACAGCAGAAAAGATCTTGTATGCGATGTTAAGGAGACTGATGCCTCTGTAATTGGCGCAGTTCAGAGGTCTCCTTTCTTGAGAATCGGACAAACAATGCTGAGGTTCCATTCATCGGGCATACTTTTGTCCGATCATATTTTACAGATGAGTTGGTGTATGCTCCTTATCAAGTCATCTCCTGCCGCTTTGAAGAGCTCGGCAGTCAGGCCGTCTGCTCCAGCAGCTTTGTTGGACTTAAGCTTAGATATAGCTATCTTCACTTCGTCCAGGTCGGGTGGACGGAATTGTTGGTCATCATTGTTCAGGTTGAAAGGTTGATTCTGACTGACAGCGGTATTTGGTTCGTCATCGCCGTTATACAGTCTACAGAAATGGTCTTTCCAAATCCTCAGCATCGACTGCGATTCTACCACGATGTTCCCTTGTTCCCTTTTGGTAAAACTTCCGAACCTCATTCCAGGAGTAGCATTTCTCAATTTATTCTCATGTTCTTTCTTCTTCCTCCTGAGAAGCCGGTATTCGTCTCTCCTCTTTTGCTCGTTGAGCTCATGAGCAGCTCTGGTCCTACTATGCAGCGCCGCTTTATATGCATCTTGCTTAGTTGCATGTGCTTGCCGGCATTCATCATCGAACCAGATGGCGTTTTGGCAGTGTTTCTAATATTCTTCGATGCTTGATGCTGGCTGTATTGGACCTCTTAAGAGATTAAGAGGCACTCGATCGGAAAAGGACTTGGCGGTCTCTTGCGATTGTAGCCGTCTGACGTCGAATTTCCTCACAGCAGTAGTTTGTCTTGGCGTCTTGGATATCCGCAACCGTACCTTGGCTACAACAAGGTAATGGTCGGAGTCGATGTTGGCTCCTCGGAACGACCGGATATCCATAATACTGGAGGAGTGTCTTGCGTCGATTGCAACGTGGTTGATCAATCTGGTTGATCGTAATGTGAGAACAGGAGTTCTCCAAGTCTCCTTGTGATGTGGGAACCCCGTGCTAGCTACGACAATGTTTCGCCCCGCCGCAAAGTCGATTAGCCTGAATCCGTTATCTTTAAGTCATAGGGTCACAAAAAAGGACTGACCTGTCTTATGGTGTAAGGAACTCTTTGGCAATTTTATCTCTGAAATAGGAGTGTTAGTTTGCCCCCGAAAAAAGTTTATAACTTGACGTTGGCAGTGGTATGCTCGAAGTAATTCTGGGTTTGTCCAGCCTATTCTTTATTAAGTACTCTACATTCGCGTCTTGTTTCCTTACAAGACTTTTAACCAACGTATTTGTCTCTTTTAAAGGAAATCGAATTCCTCCAATCTCAAATCAAGTCCAAGGACGACGAACTGCGACTTCTTCGCTCCGAAATTTGTATTCGCCAACAACACCATCAACCAAGTGCACGCTCAGATAAATCCTCCACCAGTGACTGTGTTCAAGCAATGGTAATCCGTGCCGAACGGGAAAAAGATATCGTTAAAGTCGAACTCGAACGAATTCGCAATGAGCGCGATACCCTCCGTGAGAAACATCAAAGTGCCACACTTCTCCAAGTGGAAAGCAGCCAAAAGTACCAAGAAAAAATCAACGAACTAAACACCAGAATCACTGCCTTAGAATGCGAGAATCGGGATTTGAATTCAGGCCGGATTCCATCACAAACTCAGATTGTTTTGTTGAAAGAAGAAATCGATGGTTTGAAGAAAAAACTCTTCGAGCTACAGGAGGAAAACTACACTTTAAAGGCCAGCCAGAGTCAGTTGAAGTATGGTTTTGTTTTTTGTTTTTTCTTCAATAATTTCTTTACACAATTTTTAATGCACACCTTTGGTACAGATTGCTTTTAAATCAAACTGAACGAGCACTTTCCGAATACCAAACCAAATTAACAGCAGCTGAAACACAAATTCAATCGGCTGAAAGTCAACTAAACAATTACTCCACACATCGTGATACGTCTCAAATCGAAGTCAGTGCTTTAAGAAATGAGATCGCTTCCTTGAAAGCCACCTATGTGAGAATGGAGAATGAAAAAGATAAGATTGTTGTAAGTTTGTTCTATTCACACCAAAAGTCGGATTTTGAAATTTCTTCCAATTACGTCTCTAGGCTGAGTTGGATGCTAAAACTGAGAAAGTCTATCAACTGGAGTTTGATTTGAAAGCCACTAAAGATAAGCGCAACGATTTGGAGAGGCAAGTAAAAGAATTGGAATCCAAACTCGAGTGAGTACATTTATTTTTATTTCATTTATTTCATTCTTCACATGGCACATACATATACATACATAAATATACAATAAGCATTAATAAACTTAAAAATAAATAAGAAATGAATAGCTTAGAAGTAAGTATACGAGCATACTCGTACGTTGATGTAAGACTAATAGGGCCCATACACTACGCAGACACGTCTGCACAGACCAAGAAAATTTCTAAATATTTTGTATTTGCTCAGACCGTCGTTGCAAACAGACATTAATACACACTGCACAGACAGTCAGTACAGACATTTTTGCAACAACAAAATATATATGCTGCAGCGACAGTTTGTGCAGTGTATGGGCTCTATAACTGGTTATGCATACATATGTAGAGAAAAAAATTAAGATTTGATTTCTGGAGATCTATCCTTGGATTGAATTTGGCAGCTTAAACAGAGAGTTACAGGCTTAAGTTTTAGTTTTATCCGAAAAATTGCAAGATCCACCTAGAAGAAGTGCATTTCTACAATCAAAATTGTGAGGTGATGTTTTTTTTTTTAATAAGGCAGGGCGACAGCAGAAAGGAGAACCATGCAGAAGGTTTTTTGTTTTTTTTTTTATCTAAGAACTACAAAATTTAAATAACATTCTCAACTATCTAACAGGCAAACACTTCTCGGAAAAGTGCAAAACAAATAAGCAAATCCCAACAGTTTATGCCAACTGCACAGGAAATCACCCAGCTAATTACCGAGATTGCGAAATCGCCAAAGAAATACAAAAAGTCCCAGAAAATTCATTCATCCGGACCTAAAGGTGCAATATCCTAAAGCCGATGAGCCCTAGAAAGCTAAGAGAGTCACAATGAAGAAACCGGTAACGCAAAGGCATAAATCTGCTCAAAAAAACGTTGCCGAATCAAGTGCAATTAAAAAATCATACGCTGAGGTCGCGTCAAAAGCCAACAAAATAGATTCGGCCACTACAGATCCGCTGCCTCAAATTCTCGCAGTCATCTTAGAAAAACTAGATGAGCAAATAAAAATAAATAAGCCCTTGTTTGAAAAATTAAGCAAGCTCGAGTTCGTTGCTCGGAAAAAATCTAACAAAAATGAAAATGAAACAGTTGACTAAGATTTTAACATGGAACGCAAATGGCTTTCTGAAAAAAAATCGACCAATTAGAATCTTTTCTATGGAACGACCGTATTGACATATGCTCGATTTCGGAAACACACTTAAAAAAGGGAGTTAAACCCAAGATAAGACGTTACTCTGGTTATCACGCGCCGTGGTGTAGTGGTACTAGCAATCGCTTCTCACTCGGAGGGGTCTAGGTTCGAATCCTGCCCATGAACAAGTCTTTCAAGTTTTTCAGTTGTGTAATTGGAACTCAGACAGAAAAATTCTGCGTGTGAAGGCATAACACTGACACGTAGATTTGGCTGTTGTAGAGTTTCAAGCACAAATAATTACTGCGAATTATAACCTTCCACTCTGAGTGAAGAAAGAACTCTCCGTCCTATTCGGATTCCCACCCCTGGAGAGCAAATACCGAAACCAAACACACCTGAGTTTCAAACCACTACAAAACAATTTTCCTTTCTACCTTTCCGCCCGCGCCCTGGCAACAGTAAAAGGGTATCTAACCTAGGCGCGCGTAAATTATAAAAAAAAAAAAAAAAAAAATCATCCCTCAGAAAACGCGAGGGGTGGATCCTCACTTTATATTAAAGACTGCATTAAGCATGCCGAGAACGTGACAATAGAACTCGAATCTATGCAAATAAGTTCAGTTTCCGTAAACATAAATCATAAATTCAACCATTAGTCACTGGGAAGTCATCAAACCAAATAGTCTTCAAAAGTTTTAATAATCGTTTTGTATACAAGGCTACTGAGAATGGCACAGATCTGTAGTTTCGCTATTATACGAACCAATAGCATGTCAAAAAAATTGTCAGGTTGAAATATATTTGGTAGAACATCACTGTTGTTACTGCTTAATGCATCATGCCATTCAAAAGACGGGCGGTGCAATTATCTGCAAATGTAGCAGCACTCATTCAGCCAATGGACGAAAACGTGATTAATTTGCTCAGAATATCTTCCAGAAAGTCTCTAATTGAAACCATAATTGCATCAGTCATTCAACCTAAAACACGCTATGCACTTATTTTCTTCTATCGAAAAATGTTCGACAATGGGATGAAGAGGATGGCTTACTTCTTTCAACTCCTGGTCAACAGGACACTGATGAATTTAAATTGGCACGTCTTTTATTCCAAATCACGCCACGAAATTAATTTATTAGCAACGAAGAAATTCGAGACTGTTCTTTCAAAAGAACGCACCCAGATAAGTTTTATTGTGACAGCCATACCAAACAGACGCCTACGAAAATTTTCGTAAAAATGGAAAAAAGTGAATTTAGTGTGCTCATTAAACACTAATTTTTGCGGAAAAACACCCATCACGCAAACCAAACAAAAGCTTGAAAAGTATTATGGGGACTCTTCACCATCGATTGGAACCGTCCACTACTGATTTACTCAATTTCGGTGCGGTCGTACCGGCACAAGTGATGCCGAATGTCCAATTGAGGTCACCATACCAGAAATGGTCGATAAAATCCAGCGAGTGAAGTTGCGCGCACTTGAAGAGGCTACACGCTTATCACATGGAGCAATGATTTCAGTTTTGCAAAAATATTTGGATATGAAAAAGCTATCCGCCAGATAACACGGTCCCCTGTTTGCTCACAATTGACAATCGTTTGACAACTCCAAAGGAGTGTTTAGCGATGTTCAATCACGATCCGTGGACGAATCATGGATTCATCACACCACTCCAAAGACTAAAAAACAGTCGTGACAATGAACTTCTCCTTGTCAATCGAAGCGGAAGAAGGCCAAGGTAGGCCTACCGGCCAACAAGGTCATTACGACAGTTTTTTGGGATGCGCACGGCGTCATTCACCTCGATTACCTGGAAAACTATCACCGGCACTTATTATGCAGAGCTGTTGGATCGATTCGACGCCGATTTGAAGCAAAAACGACAGCATTTGGGGAGGAAAAAGTTCTCTTCCACCAGGACAACGAACCGGCGTACAAGTTCCCAGTCGCAATGGTAAAATTGCTCTCTCATTCAGCATATTCTTCAGATTTAGCCCCCTGCGACTATTTCCTGCTTCCAAACATGAAGAAATGGCTCGGCGGTAAGAGATATGAGTCGAATTAAGAGGTCATCGATGAAAGAAACGCCTATTTTGAGGACCCCGAGAAATCGTATTAGTTGGAGGGCGTCAAAGATTGGGGAAACATTGGACGAAAACAAAAACGAACGAAGCCAAAATGTCAAATTTCTTTAAACAACTTTGAGTTTTATTTCATCTTTCGCCAGACGTTTTTAAGTTAAAACCGCTTAATCTTGCACTAGAACTTCTTTCCAGTATCAAAGTAGTTCTCACATCTCACACTCTCATAACTCCTCTAATCCTACTCGAGACACGTGACCTCAACGTCAAATGCTAATTCTAACAATAAACATCATGTTTCTAACCAATTTTTCCGAACCATTGAAGAGAAGGGGAGCTTAGCGTAGTCGGTTGTTAGCTTGCGCCTTACCATTTCAGTTGTCGTCATGAATTGGACGGGTGGGCATCGTGCCTTCGTTATCCTAACATTTATAAAAAGTAACGAATCTGTGATTGCGACACAAAGAACTTTTCCTACTCACTTCGCGCTTGGTAGATATGCTCCAGTTCCAGATCGCAAAACAATACTGTTGTGGGTTTCTAATTTTAGAGCTACAGATTCAGCCTTAAAAAAAATCAACTGATAGACCCAGAAGTGTTCGACCACCTGAAAATGTTGCAGCTATAAGAGCAGCAATTGAACGTTCAGCTGTTAAACATGCCTCGGTTATCATGCGGTTATCAGATCGTTCTGTGAGAAGAATTTTACACGCCGATCTGAAGTTCCACCCATAAAAAATGATGATCGTGCAAGAACTTGTGAATGGCACTGGGAAAATCGCAGAGCATGCTCCAACGATATTCTACAAAACATCCCACAAAATGCTCTTTTACGAGTAATAACGAGTGACGAAACTCATTTCCATCTGTCTGGCTGTGTGAACAAGCAGAATTTTCGCTACTGGGCACCGAATCCGCGGCAGCTCCATGAAAGCGCACTTCACAGCCCATTTGTTACCGTTTGGTGTGCTGTTGGATCTTTTGTCGTTTGTGGTCCCCATTTTTTTGATGAGGGAGGCGTGACGGTTACCGTAAATGCCGATCGATATGTCGACATGCTACGCAATTTTTTGGAACCCAAACTTAGAGAACTTGAACATCCGGATGTGTGATTTCAACAGGATTGAACTACGGCAAGAAGGACAATGGACGTTTTAAGAGAAATGTTTCCAGGACGCGTAATCTCGTTACGTGGAGACGTTGGGTGGCCTGCGCGTGCACCCGATCTTGCCCTATGACTTTTTCCTTTGGGTCTACCTGAAAGCGAAGGTTTTTCAACATTATCCCCGAACCATTTACGAGTTGAAAGCAGCAATACGTCAAGAAATTACCGGAATATCGCCTCATATTACTGCTTTCAGAAATCAGCTTCGAATGTCTATCGAAAAAAATGGTCGCTACTTGGACTCTGTAATTTTCAAAACTCAATAAAAACAAAATGGCATAGCATGATAACGACCTACTCGAAAAGCTAGCGTAGTTTCAGAGGCTCCTACGCTCTCTGCAGTGGAAGCACATGTATGACGAAATTGTGCGTATACCGACCCCAAGAAAATCGCAAATTTTCGGTTTTACGAGCTGCATGCCAACGATGGTAAGCAATTCGCCAATCAGGACCACGAATATGACTATGACTAAGTTTGGAACACGGCAATGATTATTGACACTTGAAGTTAAAGTTGGAATAAAATTCAAGCAGATGGCGCTGAATAGTAATATGTATAGGAGGCCCAAAAATAACTACTTGCTTGAACTGCTGGTCCTTTACACATACTCGTATGTATACGCCTCAAAACCGCAGTTATATGGTATTCTTCCAGTTTCGAACGATGCTACATTAATCGTATCTTCAACATTATCTATCGACATACTCGCTAAAGAAATGGAAAAACGAAAAAGCAAACGAGCTCCAAATAGTTGCGTAGAGATTCACAAAGAATATTGTCAGTTCTTGACAGAATCTGACTATTTCGGACCAAATCATGACAAGCATCCAGCGTGAAGTGTGAAAAATATTCAGGAAACAAGAAACAGAGGGGATCGGTCTATAGGACTAATTTGGGGAAGGACTTACTCATGATTCCATCGAAAATTACATGTTTTAGAGTGAAACCTAAACATTGACAACTAGTGCGATCTTCTGCGTCTAGAGCGGCGGCGTTTTATGTATATAGTGCGAATAGTGAATGTATTTTATTTCAACCCCCCGAGGTGACACCAAATCCACTCTCTAATCAAGTGAGACGAGGAATTCTTCAATTAAATTCTGTAGAGAGATTGAAGTCAATAAGAAGATCGGCAAGACGTACTCGTATCTATAAAGTTTAGTAAACAAATGCTTATTCTACAGCAACTAGATTGTATCTAATCAAATACTAGAGTTACACAAAGTTTGACTATACTGCTATGCATGCAAATAGAATTATTATTGGTTACAGTCTAACTACAATAAACTTACTCGTACAACATGCTGCTGGAAGACAAACAATTTGAAGAGACCTCTAATGTTCTTCTTAACTTACAACTAAAATTCTTGATGGAATAGTTTTACTACATAATCTACTCCTACGATACACTAGAATCAGTCTTTGGAAAAGGAGGTATCCGTTACTGATATACAATATAAATTTTGCTCATACAAGACCAGTTAAAAAAGTAAACCCCATTGATCAGTACTACGCCTCTGGGGCTGTCATAATCGAAATCGGTCGAAATTGATACTTTTGTCGATTTAAATACCTCGCCAATCCAACTGAGGGTGCATTACATCCAATCATACCCTTTTCTGGTGTCTCAAAGCTCGTATAGCCTGGTCGACATACACATTTCGCTTTGCTCGTCATAGGTATGAATAAAAGTTCTTCGGAGTACATGAGCGATGAGCTTTTTATGGGTTCCAACCACTGTCCAGGTCCACATGGGCCGCGTGTATAGAGCTTATAGCAATTCCCATCGATTTCAACCATTCCCGGCGATGATTCACATGTGTTTGCTTCTGGATCTGTGTTAGAGTGGGTGCACTGTTGGTCTAAATTCATTATAACGCCTGAACAACCACACATGCCATTGAAAGAAACTCCATCAATTGAAGGTCTCGCAGTGAAATCGAAGACTACAACCTGATGGAGGTCGCAGGGACCCTGTGAACCAATTCGATAGCAGGATTTCTCATCTGGAAAATAGAGGCGATTTTTTCCACAGAAATTTCGAACACACGATGTTGCATTGATGAGAAACTCATTCGGAGCACATGGTCCTCGAGTATATAATCGATAACAAATTCCATCGTTCCAGAGGATGTAACCTTCCTTGCATTGGCATTTTGCTCGTTTCAGTTCTCCTGTCATATTATCGGGGACAATGAACACATGTCCTGGTGGGCAAGGACCCGGCGAACCTAGATAATTTAGAATTTTTTTTTGTAAATCAATCAAAACTAATGCTACTACCATCACTAATATTTACCTAATTCGAAACACATCCCATTGTCTGCGTAGTAATGAGGTAGATTTGACATACAATCACATCTTCCACCGGGAAGGAATAGATGTCCCGGAGTTGGACATGGTCCCTTGGTAAAATGCTCATGACAAGTTTCTTCAGTGTCGTAGAAATATTCTCCCAGCTCACCCAAACTTTCACACTAAATCAAAGTAAACGATTTAAGTGTATCTTTAAAGAGGCATTCTGGATTTTTACCCACCTTACACTGTGCCAAACCATGTTCATCACTTACTAGAAGTTTCCCCTTTGCGCATGGTCCTTTTGTATACATGGAATAGCATTTACCATCTCTTGGCCAAAATAACATTCCAGTTGGACACTGACTCGGTAGCTTACACATTCCCCAGCGATTTCCTATTCTGAAAACAGACCAAATAAAAATAATTACATATTCTTGAATACAAACTTTACCTCTTCTGTACGGGGTTATCTTGAATTGGACTAAAGAACTGCCCCCCCTGGCAGGGACCTTTCTCAAAAACCTCGTGACATTTATTTGTTTCGGCACTAAGAGCAGTTCCCGGAGGGCAACGACACTCCGCCGCTGGTCCATTTTTCAATGTGTACTTAGAATTTGCTACTGGACTAAGTTCCATAGTGTCTGGGCATGGATAGCCGACTTGGAAAATTTTAAAACACTTTTTCAATGGTGGCCAGTAAAGTAGTTGCCATCCACCGGGCATTGTTGCGCAGGGATTCTTTTGTGGGTCACTCCATGGCGGTGGAACGATGGCACTTTGAATTTCCTGTGTGTTGATTGTAATCAAAACGAGGAATGTGAAGGCTATTAGACCGAGTGAGGTTTGTAGATTCCAACCGGTTGGGGCGAGTTTTCTTCGCTTCATTTTGGAACTGAAAGAAAGAAGAGGAAAGTCATGAGCACAATACATTATATTGAAGTGCGCAAGTAAAGCAGTTCGGCAGGCAAATAGAAAGAGTTTTTGTATTTTAAGAACTTAGCTAATTTAGTCTCATAATGCCTATAAACTTGTAATCTACAATAGGAGCATCATCGGGTCGAAGCAACAATTCTTCTAACCTTTTCCCATCATCTTGTTACATAACGTTCAATGTCCGTTTTCGTTCTCTTCAGCGATAAATGTCAGATCTATCGCTGGTATTGGGTTGACACTGGTTTTCCTTGATATTTTTCAATGCTTCGTCTTGGCGTCATCCTCTCTTTGGTTCACCTTACACTTAAATGATTCTCTATTATTTGTCCAAACTGTTGGTGGATTTTAAGTAAGCAAGGATAGTTCGGCTGCAGCTCTTGACATAAAATTTGAATTACAACACCAACACCAAAAATGTTTTTCTTTTCTGTCGAAACAAAGCACTTATTCAAAATTTTGCAGTCTTTCGAAGCAAGATGAGTAAGCTTTTCAGTGATAAAAAAATGTCTACAGTACCAGCATCCACAACGTTAACGCCGATTATTTGCAGCAATCTGATGGGAGCCTAGGTCGAACATTCACATAGGTAGTGCTCCGCAGTGTGGTCATCACTTTCACAGCAATCGTTACAGGGTGTTGTATCTCTTATGCCCAGCACACTTAACCCTCGACCCGTGTACTGGGCACTGAGTGCCCAAAGGAAATTTCAAATCGAATTTTAACGTATTTATTGGTCTATGATACGCAAAAAAGGGATGATTTCCTAAAGAATACGATGCGCAAGTACATAAAAAACAACAGTTGAGCCGATGTTGTATTTAGTTTTCGTATCTGGGAGCTATAAAAAAAAGACCGTTATCGTGTACCTGGGCACTCAGTGCCCAAGATTTCTCAGTATAGTGGTTTTCGAGATTTGCTCTCACAGAAATTTAAATTTTTGAAAAATAAAGGATATTGTGATAACCACTTAAATGTGAGCAGCGACATCTAGATTCAAAGACCAGAAGTTATCGATACTGGAATAACAAAGTCTCGACTGGAGAGTGGAATCGAATTTTCTAGCAAATCGAAGTATGTCATTCGAGTATAAATACCAGCATCCCCAAGGTATGCAAATCAGTTCTAAAGTGAAATTGGAAGTGTTAATTATTAGAAGTGATTAAGTGGTTTAAGTAAAAGATAAGAAAAGTATAAGCGGTTGAGAAATTGGATTGTATTGAGAGAAACAATTAAATAGTGAATTGTAACTGTACTGAATAAAGGGATTTGTATTGAAAAGAATAAGTTCTATCATTTGTACCCACACAAATAGACCAAGAGCCCACAGCAATTTTTGGGACTGAAGGTATAACCGGAAATGATTTATGTTATTATAAAGTCCGTAAATAAATGAAGTCAAATCCCGTAGTCTGGCAGCATCTCATTGGGGCAGAGGTTAGTAATAGTATGCCAAAAATGCGGTTTTTTTCCAATTCTGGATCATAAGTATAACCACTTTAAAGTATCAACAAACTATAGAACTGGGTGCTCTGAGTATAAAAATATGGGTCCCAGACGATTTATAAGGGGCAAAACCTCTGCCAGACGTACTAATAGTATGCAAAAAACAATAGGTAGCTTATTAACTCCTGTACTTCTTCTCTAAGGACTGTACCATTTTTGTTTTGGAAATGGAAACATTTCGAGTCAGATGTTACAAAAATTTGTTTTTCTCCAATAATATAACAGTACTCATTTTCAATCCATTCATTCACTAAAAACTCATTTATCCTTTTTTGAATGAGCTGCTTCTTAAACTTTTGATGAAATTGGCTGGTCTTCTTTGATGTTTAGTGAAAGCGCTATAAATAACTTTTTCCTCTGAACTGTTTCGCCTGTCTCGTTCGATATCTTTTAATGAAGGTGATATTATTTGATCGAATACAATATGGATTTGTTTGGCATTCATTCTGCAAATCTTTTTTAAAATGTGCATAGCAATATTAGTAAACGTAATGGTACATCTCCTAAAGTGTGTAGAAGGAAGAAACCATCTACAATTATTGCATCAACTTGACTCGGGCTAATGTTTACTGCAGTTTTTTCTAAGTGTCGGAGTAAGATTGATTTATCGGTTTTTATAATTGAACCATCCAGGTGACGAAATGATTGAGGTACAGGAGTTAGAGGATATTTAAATATTTCCTTAATATCCACAGAATGTTGGGAAGCTACAAATAGTATTCGACCTACGAGTATAAGATTTCGTTCCATTTTTATCTCACAAACCTTCCCACTATTTAATTTTTTCGCCACTTTATGTTCAGAGGCAAAGTTAAGGATTAAAGTTTTTGAGATGACGTTTTCAAACCTTTTAAGATCATTTTGGCATTCGCTTAAAAACTTGTCTCTTTTCTGTGTACCCTTTTCTTTCAAACCGAGTAAAAACTCTTCTGTTTTCTTTTGTACACACTTTCCGGTACAGATATTAATAAGATTGTCGCAAGCACTTGTGCCTTGAGCAAATGGGTTGTTAAAACTTTTAATTTCTCCGATAAGATGTTTCAAATTTTCAAATTTTTGGTTTAACCCGACCTCTTGTAATGCAATAAATAGAGTCTTTGCAAAGAGACTCAACTCTTACATTGACATCTTCCGTTCTCCCATAACGTATTTCGGGACCAATTAGAAGAAATTCAAAAAATTCCTTAAGTATCTCGGGCACTTTCACTTCATTCTCTATCACAGATTTTATAGTCAAAATATCTGGAAGAGTTGAGCTTTCAAGTTTAACAACCTGTTCCCTGTTCCCTGTTCCCGTTTGTAAGCAATAGTCCTATTTTAAACATTAAAAAAAATTCTTATTTATAATATGTATAATACTATCGGTAATTAATAAGTCGCACCTTATCGCAGATTTTAAATGTAAAGTGGTAAGGGTATCGTTAAGCAAACCCTCGTTGTATTCATAGGTAGCTGCATTTAAGATTACCAAATTTTTTTGAACTTTTTTCATAACAATTTTGCCTTTGAATTGCGCCAGTAATTTCTTTTTTAGACATGATTTGGAATAAACCATTGACTGCTCTATTTCTTTTAGTTTGTGTTCATATACATCAGCAATATCATTAAATAGATGCATTTCTTTTAAATTCAAAATGTGGTCTTCCACAAAGGCACACACAGTTGAAAAGGCGCATTTACGAGTATGTGCATGTTTATACCCTGCTTTACTTTTAGCTAATTTTTTTTCTAGATTATTGGCCTCTTGAAGAAATTTAGCAAGACATGACTTATGGTATCTAAGTTCATCGTTTTTGGAACTATTAATTAATTTTTGGTACACAGTTTAAGAAGCAGCTCATTCAAAAAAGGATAAATGAGTTTTTAGTGAATGAATGGATTGAAAATGAGTACTGTTATATTATTGGAGAAAAACAAATTTTTGTAACATCTGACTCGAAATGTTTCCATTTCCAAAACAAAAATGGTACAGTCCTTAGAGAAGAAGTACAGGAGTTAATAAGCTACCTATTGTTTTTTGCATACTATTAGTACGTCTGGCAGAGGTTTTGCCCCATATAAATCGTCTGGGACCCATATTTTTATACTCAGAGCACCCAGTTCTATAGTTTGTTGATACTTTAAAGTGGTTATACTTATGATCCAGAATTGGAAAAAAACCGCATTTTTGGCATACTATTACTAACTTCTGCCCCAATGAGATGCTGCCAGACTACGGGATTTGACTTCATTTATTTACGGACTTTATAATAACATAAATCATTTTCGGTTATACCTTCAGTCCCAAAAATTGCTGTGGGCTCTTAGACTAAAACATTTTACAATATTTACAACAACACGTATATGAAAATAATCGCTGAAATAGAAAAAAATTAAAAAGGACCTGCATATCCATTTATTTTTATTACCTAACTCTCACTTCGCATGTGGCGGCAGGCCAATTGTTTTGAATGGTACTATACCTACATCTTTATTGAAACCGTTAGATTGAATGATGTTGAACAGGAGTTAGATTAGATTAGATAATAATCTACATGCACTTGATCAGCAAAGTGCTTGTTCAGAAGATTCTGAAGCAGATATTGATGATGGAGAGCTTTCAGAAGTTGACACTGATTATGTTCCAGATGTGCCTTTTCCTGATTTGCGCGTTGAAGAAGTAGGCGATGACTTGCAACAAGAAGAAGAAATACATATGCAAATCGAATCTGGTGAGCGGCATCAAGAGGATTTTCAGGAGGATGAACCTATTGGACCAAACAGAAGAATACGCTACACAGCTAGGAACTTCCGTCATTCTGATATTTGGTGGTCTTTCCCAGATGAATTTCAGAAATCCAGGGCAATAAATGATGAAAACGAACGAAAGAGACATGAGCCAAGATGCAAAAATATATTTTCAAAAAAAGCGGATGCTTGATAAGCCCAGAAATTATTGGAACCTATGGTAGAGGGTCTATGAAGACAATCGTTTGTCAGCAACACCAAAGATACTTCGTCGATGGTATATTGCAGTATTACTGTATGCAGATGCCGAAAAATGGTCAAAAGAAGAAGCTAAGGACTTATTTGATCAACGCAATATGCCCTTTTATAGAGCTACCATGTCTTTAGAACGATTTGAACAAATATTCCGTTTCGTTCGGTTCGACGATTCAAGAACTATGTAGAGCATTTCGTATGCTAACTGATAAGCTGGCAGCTTTTAGATATACTCGCACTTGGGACGTATTTCAATCAAATCTCACTGCACTCTATCATCCATCAAAAGAGCTTACTATAGACGAACAGGCAGATATGTATTAATTTCGGCAATATATGCCTAATAAACCTGGCAGATATAGTTTGAAAATATTTTGGGTTGTAGATGCCAAAACCAATTATCCTCTGCAGGGAAAAATTGGTGACGATCGTTCGGATGGCATGGCACACGGCCTTGTGATGCATCTTTTAAAAGGTTTTTTGGACGAAAATTTTAACGCTACCACCGATAATTTTTTTTTACATCTGTCCCATTGGCTTTAGAGCTAGCAAGTAGAAAGACTACACTAGTGGGCACAACAAGAGGCAACAAACCACAATTACCAATGCAGTTTACAAAAAATGACAGGGAATTTAAAAGAACTGGGGAAAAATTAGTTCAATTTGTTGTTTCTCACGGTGCATGCAGTTAGTTAGCTACGCGAGTAACACCAAAAATAACGTTCTTTTGTTGTCAACTTTACACCACGGCAAGCACATTGATGAGGAATCGCAGAAGCCTGTTATTATTATAGACTATAATAGAAATAAGGGAGGCGTAGACACTTTCGATCAAATGGTTACACTCTACAGCTGCAAATGAAAAACTAACCATTGGCCAGCCACATTATTTTACAGCATCATAGATACTACAGGCTTAGCTGCCTACAGATCATATAATATAAGCCAATCAGAATGGTATACAACCAAGAAAAGATCGGGGAAAAAAAGAGGATTTATCAAAGAATTATCATTAGAATTAGCCGCTAAGCATTTAGAGTTAATTCTGTGAAAACGGCGATAACAGGATAACAAAACAACTGCAGTTTGCGATTTGTGTTATGTTCCCACCAGCACAAAGAATTTGCGAACGATGTTATATAAGAGATGAATCACCTGCTGAAGCTATCGATGCTCCTAATCGAGATGATGTTGATGAAACATTCGCTTCTACATCAAAACCAAAGCGCAGTAGAAATCAATCACCGACCTGAACATTCAACTGTACAAAATATATTTATATTTATGTTTTTTAAGTATGTACGAGTACAAAAGTACGAAAGTACAAAAAAAAACTTCATGGAAATGATCGCAAATTGTAGCACTACCCCGCTGGGCACCACGCTTGCCACGCATTCAGGTGATCCCAGGGCAAGCAGAAATGCTTGTGTCAGAGCCCGACGGATTCCGGGGGCGGGCAAAATGAAGTTTCTAAATTTTACCAAACTTCGGTTTGCAAGTTGGAACGTCGGATCGATGACCTCAAAAAGCTTGGAGATGGAAGCAATAATGCGTCGCAGAACTCTACATGTCATGTGCGTTCAGGAAACGAAGTGGTGTAATACCGGAAATAAAGCGCCTTTTCTTGATTTAAAAACTAAGTCATTTAAGATGTTCTACCATGGAACGGTCAATAGACGAAACGGTGTCGGTGTTATTGTCGCGGCAAGTCTTCTTAATAATATCCTTGGTATTTCAAAAATAAGCGACCGCTTGATGAGTGTAAAACTCATTATAAACAATGAAATGTGGAACATTGTTAGCGCGTACGCCCCACAAGACGGTTGCGATCAATCGGAAAAGGATAAATTTTGGTCAGATTCCGGTAATTTACTCAGAAATATACCCATCGAGGAGATGCTTTTCGTAGGCGGAGATTTAAACGGCCACGTTGGAGAATCAAACGTAGATTATGAGGACTGCCACGGCGGTAAAGGCTTTGGAACCAGAAATTCTGCTGGTGAAGACATTCTTGCAGCATGTAAAGCCCACGGTCTCACTGTTTTAAATACGACGTTTATAAAACATCAACGACATCTTATCACCTATAGCAGCGGAGGCCACGAAACACAAATAGACTATCACCTTTGCAAAAGATCGATGAGAAACAGTGTCAAGGACTGCAAGGTAATCCTTGGAGAATCGCTAGTTACCCAACACCGGCTGCTCATTACAGAATTCTTCACAGCGGAACCACCAAAAACACGAGAGCCTGTTAGAAAGCCTAAAATCCGGTGGTATAACTTATCGAAAGAACGAGGCACAAGATTTATTGCACGCGCTAAAGAAGTACTTCTTAATATAAACGTTATCGCAGACTCACTTAGCCCTCAAGAAATGTGGAACAGCAGACTCGGCAGCAGACGGGCACTTACTAACAAACGAAAAGGACATCTGTGATAGGTGGCTTGAATATTGTAAGGACCTACTTAACAAACAGTTTCCACGTGATCGCGTCCCTGCAGCTGATCCATTCGAAGAAGAAGTTGCTGACTTTTCAACAGAAGAAATACGTATAGCTATCGGAAAAATGAAACGCGGGAAAGCGGCTGGACCAGACAACATCCCATCAGAGTTTTGGTCGAAGATGGAATGTATCGGCAGTGAATGGCTGTCGAAACTCTTGAATAAAATAAAATGCGGACAAACTATGCCGAATCAATGGAGAAGTAGCTTTTTGGTTCCGTTATACAAAGGCAAAGGCGACACGCGAGAATGCAACAACTACCGCTCAATCAAGCTGATGTCGCACACGATGAAAATCGCTGAAAGAGTTTTAAACGAACGTCTTCGCAAAATCATAAAGCACGACGATAGCCAGTGTGGATTCGTGGAAGGAAGATCGACGGTGGACGCAATCCAAAGCTTGCGAATATTAATGGAAAAACATCGGCATTCGTCAAAAGATCTGCACATGGTATTTATTGATCTAGAAAAAGCATTCGATCATGTGCCTAGAGATCTCATATGGACCGCGTTGAGGTATCAAAAGGTACCGGAAACGTATACAAGACATGTATGGAAACGTCAAAACTGCTATTAAATGTACCGCCGGACTTACGAGAGAATTTCTGGTAAATGTCGGAGTGCATCAAGGAAGCGTTCTTAGCCCTTTCCTCTTTAACGTGGTACTAGACTATCTTTTGAAAGATTGCATGCACGAAGCAAAAGTAACATCGATTCTCTTCGCCGACGACGCAGTTATTCTAAGCGATAATGTCGTAGACTTACAAAACGTCATAAGTAAATGGAAAGACGCGCTAGAGAAAAACGGGTTTAAAATAAGTCGCTCAAAGACGGAACATTTGACCTGCCCATTTTCGGATTCACTGCGACCTATTCCAGATATAATGTTGGACGGAATAGTTCTTCCGAAAACCACTAGGTTCAAGTACTTAGGATCAATCGTTAACGTAGAAGCGAAATGTGACGACGACGTAAGGCACAGAGTAAGCGTGGGGTGGATGAAATGGCAAGAAAATTCGGGAATCTTCTGTGACCGAAAATTTCCACTTAAATTGAAGGGAAAACTTTACACCACGGTGGTTCGGCCAGCTCTTACGTATGGTTCGCAGTGCTGGACAATATACGAAGCGTTTAAAAATAAAATAACGGCAGCAGAGATGAAAATGTTAAGGATGTCGACTGGAGTTACGAAACGCAACTGCATTAGATCTACGCACATTAGAGGAAGTCTACACATAAAGAATTCGGTAATCGAACAGCTTGAGTCGGATAGAATTAGATGGTATTGCCACGTTCAAAGAAGATCTCCGGAAAATCCCGTTAAGAAGGCAATATCAACTACGGTCGCTCCTACTAAAAGAAAACTAGGTAGGAAAAAGAATTCCTGGATTGCTCAGATGGCAAATGCACAACAACGCCTGGGGCTAACCGCCGACGCGATACAGGACCGAGCAGTATGCAGACGCGTTCTGCGATCTGCGACATTAGCCAACCCCATAAGCGGATCAGTAGCGATGCAGTAAAAATGGGAAACTCATTATGCATAAGTTCGTGTAGCGAGAAAAGGGCTAATAAAAGGAAAAGAAAGAAAGTACGAGTATATAATTTAGATTTAAATAAACAACATTTTTTTACTTTGAGCTTATTTGAAAAATGCAATCTTCCATACTTATTTTACAGGGCACTGAGTGCCCAGGTACACGATAACAGTACACGGGTCGAGGGTTAAATGCCTCGTCAGGACGCCAGTAAGCAGTCTGCAGTCTCCTACAATAAGCTATGCCATCTGCAATTATGCTCATATTAGACGCAGCCGTCAATGAACCGAGGACGCAGCCTGACCTAACGCAGCCTTGCCTAACAAGTTCATTGGCAATTTCAGTGGCCGTGATCCCATTGTGACTTGGGACCCAAACAAGACTCAGCGAACCCAGCCTTTCCATTGCGTTCAGTAAAGCCTTGCATTCTCGAACTAGCTTGAAAGTCTCTTCTTCAATGGATTAGAAACTACCTTTTTTGGAACGTTCAATTCAAGTTGTCTTGGATGATATTCTTAAAATAAATGCTGGTGTGCCCCAGGGCTCCGTTCTGTCTCAGACACTCTTTTGAATTTTTATCAATGATCTCTTGTCTACCACTTCTAATCCAATATATTCCTTTGCCGATTACAGTACTCTCTGTTTTTCATATTCGTTTCCGGACTCACTTCCCTGCTCTTCGAATGTAGAACCGGAAGGGCAGCGTATGTTAAGCTGGGGAACACTCAATAGAGTGGAATTTAATGCTTCCAAAACACAATGCTGCCTGCTGTCGTTAAAGCGATATTTAAACATTATCCATGAATGGCACTTACATCGTCGAAACCGAAAAACTTTCCATTCTCGGTATGTGTGTCAATTACAACTTACGTTGTCGATGTCGCCAAAAATGCTGCTGAACGTCTAGGTTTCCTTAAGCGATGTAAGAAATATTTCACCACCTCTGACCTGGCCACAATATACTCGTATAAGGAGTTTATCCCCCCAAAATTGAAGTACAATGCCCACATCTGATCAGGTGCCCCTAAGACCTCTTTGTACTTGCTAGATAGGATCCAGAACCGTGCGATGAAACTCATAGGTGATGCATATACGCCACAGTCATGCGGCACCCTCGAACACCGACATGGAAAGTCGGTTTCGGAAGGGCCAATATCTGAAAAGTTTTCTATCTATTCATAGTAATGTGGCAAGTCACATTAAGCACAAATAAGTTGTCAGTTGTCAGATTTACCCGCTGAAAAAAAGTATTGCCAATTCAAAAAACATGCCCTGGCCTCAACGCTCGTCGAACCTCACACCATGCGAGGTTTACAATAACAAATTGTTTATAAAAGTATTTCTGTCACTAATAGAGGGTGCCCTAAATTGATGTCGAATAATGATTCAGCTAACTGATACTCTTATAGAGTCACGAAAACATTTATCGTACCACATTCAATTAGTACAAAATAACAACTGAAAAATAAGGAACAGTAATAACAACCATCAAACCATGACCCCGTCTTGAGACGAAGACAAAACTGAAGAGTAATGCCGCCGCAACCAAAGTTACGACTGGATATTCCAAAGCACGTTACAGTGATATGTACTCGTATACGTTCACTCATATAGTTTATCTTGCTCTAAATATCTTAAACATTCGGCTCTAGTACTACGAACTTACAGTAAAAAATAAAACACAATTGGTTTTCTTCTGCCCTGGACGATGAGATGGCTAAAACTTGATTTTAAGTAAACTAATTAGGTCAACAAGTAAAGCATTAAGCGCACGCTCCACGATTAAATTGTTTAATGAGTACCAACAAGTTTCGAACCTGAAGATGAGGGATTTACGTTTATATAACCTTTTGAAATTAGCTAGATAAAAATAAATATATTAGATGAAGAGCAAGTTATAGTGGTTACTGGTCAGGTTACGCGTAATTGTGTCGTAAACGTGTCCAAAATATTTCGAAGATCATCGTTGGATCAAAACCGGTCAGACAGATAGATGACCATTCAACACGATATATTATAGAAGATTAGTACAGAATGTAAAAAAGTGGAGTATTTGTGTTCCACTTCAAGAGACTACCAGCTGAAGGCAACTGTTTAAGCCGAGATATCCGAAACTAATTGTAGTAAAGTCTATCGTATGTAAACTATATGTTAGGCTTCTTGATGAATAAAGTTAAACAAAGATAAATGGTTGAATCGAGAGAGTTGCTCAACTAAAAAAAATTAGGGTATCCCTTTATGTAGCTAATTTAATATTTTACAACAGTTGTTTAGGGTGATTTTATTGGAAAACTACCGACTGTCCTATAAGTTGAATTGGGCCAGCAGCGTTTGTCTTAACTACCAGTGGTGGTTCAGCAGAGTAAATCCTTACTCATGCAGGCTAAAATGTTAAGTGCCTGCTCGACTGGCCTACGCCATCAAAGGGCTCACAACCCTACATAGAAGGGATAAAAGAAATGTGACTAACCAACCTCGGATAACACTGTTGACGATCCTACAGCCGAACAATCAGCAGAGTACCTTGACTCCTATCACACAGAGATCACCGCCATCCAGGAAGTACGATGGGATGCGCCGAGCATAACTATGATGATGTGATATGATATCTACTATCGTGATAGGGAAACAGAAAGCACAGCCACAGTATTCTGGCTGTCGGCCTGTTTTGATGAGACAACATTGACAGGTACGAATGCGGATATTCTGAACATCAAAACATCCAAAAAGTAAAAAAAAGTGAAAAAATGTCACGTCGAACGGATCTACGAAGAACTTTTCTGATCGAATCTCCTAAAACCCTTCGAGAAGTCATGCGCTCTAAGAATCAAACACCTAAAAGACCAGTGTGCAGACAATATCAATAAGCTATGGGGGGCGAGGTATCTCCTAAGAATCACCCTTGGGGGACAGGAGGAACATCAGCTTCTCCAAAAAATAAGGAACTGGAAAAAAACCCAATCTTACAAAAGTAAGATCGTAATGTGAATGTGCCATAATTTTTCCAAATGGCATCAAGTGACACAGAATTAGTTGACAATAAGCAATTAAGCGATACACACCTGAAGAACGCGAAATTATTGTGACTGCTTATTTGACCAATTTGTGGTCTGCTGTTTTAACGCAGCGAGAATTTCGTCGTCGTTTTCCTCGTCGTCCTGCGCTATATGCACGAACGACTGAGCATCTCGTGCAATAGAGATGTCACAAGAAGTGGCCGGCCCTGTATTGCTCGTTGGATTCAAAATATCACTGCTGTAGCCGAGGACGTCCGGAAGAGTCCACAAACATCGACGAGACAACGATGCACACAATTTGGCATCAGGAGACGTTCGTTGCGTCGAATTTTGGTGAGAGACTTGAAAATGTTCCTGCTGACCGTCAGGTGAGGTTAACTTACTCCCATGCTCTGTTAAACCTGGAGGATGATTTCATATCCAAAATCACAATGGGCGACGAAGCCCATTTTCACCTAAGTGGTTATGTGAATAAATAAAATTTGCGTTTCTGAGGCACGGAGAATCTACACAAAATGCACGAAGAGCCATTGCATCCCATCAAAGTGAATGTTTGGTGCGGCATTTGCAGTGAAAATGTGAAAAGTCTGGAGCATTGTTAGTTTCAGCAGGATGGAACAACCGCTCAAGCAGCTCGGGCAACGATGGAGATTTTGAATCATTTCCAGGCCGTGTTATCACCCGTTTTGGTGATTTGAACTGACTGGACAGATCGCCAGATTTCTTCTTCCTTTTTGAAATCTCGCATTTACCACAATAAACCACAAACCTTGCAAGTCTTGAAAGCCAACATTGAAGAAGAAATCACCAATTTGGAGCCAGATGTTTTGCGAGCAACAATTCAAAATGCCGTAAAACGGGTACAAATGTGCATCAACTCAGGAGGTCGTTATTTAACCGATATAATTCCAACTTAATGTCATCAATTTCAAATAAACTTTTCGTGAAAACAGAGCCCAATTTTGTTCAGCCAATTCACATTACGATATTACTTTTGCTCCACCTTGCGCTTGTGTTTCAGTCGTCATCATACGTTGGAGTATCGAGCACGTTTGCCTTGGAGGCCTATTTTTGCAACGGCTGTTTCAACCCAGCGCGCCTCTGAACTCGCTTCAATATTGCGCTATTGTGTTCTGTCCCGGACCGGAAATCATTTCTTTTGTTGGTCACAACATTCAAGGAAACCGGTTCTGTGCAGAAAAAAAGAACTGGAGACGCACGTCCAATCAGAACACATCGAAGCATCTTTATTGCTTTGCGATCGTAGACATGCGTCTGCTCTTAACAGAATGGACTTAGGGGACATATGTATATCATAGTTTCAACAGAAAGTAGCAACGGCCCATACTTCAAGGGCGTCGATGACTGTACTGCGAGAGCACTTCCCAGGGCGCCTCCTCTCATTTGGAGATGCCCGGTACATTCACCCAATTTTACCTCTTGTGACTTCTTTTTGTCTATTATAACCGCCCACAGACTCTGGATGACCTGAAAAGAAACGGCCAACATACCCATCAATATGGTGGAGAGAGTAATAATAAATAGCTGAATTCGGTTCAACCAGTGTTCCGAAAGTATTGCCTTGGATCAATGATCCAAGATGCTTCAATTCACCGACTGTTTCAATTTGAAAACATGTGTTCCTGCAAATGATAGTTTGAGCCTTTCAGACTCGGGTGAGCAAAACCAAAACTTCGTTCCGAAACAAGTTTCGTTTGTTTTCGAGCCTATAATCAAGTTGTGCTCAGCAAACCAGATTATCAATAAATTCAGATTCCCGTTTATATCAGAAACTTGATTCAGAGGACTGTCTGAGCCATAAGCACAGGCCACATAAGCACTGCAAAAGCAGTAAGTATGCCTCTAAAATCTAAACTAAAAAGTGAATTGATGTAAATAAAAAATGGTAGAAGCCCCAAAACAGAGCTTTGGAAAACACCCAGATTTAGATACTTAACTTCACTTCTGATATCATCTATCTTCACACTTTGGGGTCTATTTTGAAGGTAAGATTTAAACTAGCGGAACATGAAGCTTCAAAAACCAGCATTGTACATTTTTTTTTCAACAACCATATCGAAGGCTAGAGTTATGTCAATAAATAGATCAGCTATAACTTTTTTACTATCTACATTAGCGAATATTTGTGAAAAAAAGCGTAAGAAGGCAGGCTTAAGCCCTTCAAGAAAGACTCCAGAAAATATGCTCAGGTTGAACATGTATGTACTCGTATGCTAGAATATCAATTATGAAACAAGCGATTTTTTTAAGAAAAAGATTCGATATACCGTCGTATACACAATCATGTGAATTATTTGAGGAACTAATTACTTTTGACACTTCAAAAGCGGTTATCGCATTAAAAAAAAACTGCTACTTTTCAAAAAATCGGATCTATTACTAATGGAAGTACGGTGTACACAAGACTTCCGGGGAACTATCGGTTGTAGATTCTCAGCTATCGTATAAAGTTTTTTCAGAAACTTCAAATTGATGTTATTTTTCGAAAAGGATTATTTATTCATAATGCTGTTTACTACCTGCCATTCACCTCTGAGAATACCCTATGCCATTTGTAGTATTTACGAGTATCTCGAAGAGTTTTAATTTAATTTTTTAATTGAGCGCACAGCCTTTTATAGTCGTAATTCTCTTGTACAAGGTGGCGCAAAGTTAATCATCCAATTTTGTTTTCGAATTACTTTTTGTTTCTGTTAAGTGGAAAAAATGATATCCGCCAAGTGGCTGCCGCCAGTGTTGATACACATTTGTGGCCGTTTTATCGTATTTTCCGGTGATAACTGTTCGCATTCCTGTCGAATATTCTCCTTAAGGGCTGCGATTATCTGAGGCTTGTTGGCATACCATCTTGATCAAAAAGTTCCCGGGATAAACACCGTGTGGCGCTGCCATTGTTCCGATGTGAGTCCTGTTTTTTTTTTTTTTTTTTTTTTTTTTTTTTTTTTGTTAAGTTGGTACATCTATTGTTGACATTCCCTCTAAATCTTAGCGTCATAGCTTGACATTTGCAAAAGTTACGTAACCAAGAGTACATCTATCTCTGTGTGTGTTGGCGATTTTTTACAATTTTAGAAATAGATTTAAAGTTGTTTTTTTGCGTAAAAAACGGATTTAATGGTGCGCGAACGTTGGAAATGTTGGAAAAGTGTTTCGGCAACGATTCTCTAAAGAAAACGGTCGTTTACCAGTGGCACGAGGGGTTCAAAAGAGGTCGTGAGTCAATCGAAGATGTTGAAAGCAGTGGCAGACCATCGACATCAAAAACCGACGAAAACATTGATGGAGTAAATGAAATGGTGGTCAATAACCGTAAATTAACCATCAGAGAGATAACGGAGGACTTGAACATTGCCTATGGATTTTTGGACTATGGTTAATGATTTGGCTTTTCGTCGTGCAGCAGCACAGTTAGTGCCAAAAGACCACAATTTCATGCAAAAAAGAGACCGTGTTGACCATCATTATTTGTAATTTTTTGACGAAAAATGCAACAAATACCATCCAACAGCCACCGAATTCCACCGAAAAACCACTACGGGGAACGCGTTTCAGCAGCCGAGAGGAAGTAGCACTGATGGACATACCGAAAACCGAATATAAAAAATGTTTCGAGGATTGGATGAAGCGCCGTCATAAGTGTGTTGCAGTCGGTGGGGACAATATAGATTTAGATGAATAAACCTGTATTTTTAATTTTCTGAATAAATTTCGCGAACATTTTGATCAAGGTGGTAGCCCCAAAGAAGGAAGTCTGGGATAGCTAAATCGGACGATCCTGCTGGCCATGCCAAATCACCAAAACGGGAGATTACGCGACCAGGAAACGCTTCCTTCACAATATTCATTGTGGCTCGTGCTGTGTGTGCCGTTCCACCGTCTTGTTGAAAACACATGTTCACCAAGCCCCGCTCATCCAATTCCGGCAGTAAGAAGTCGTTTATCATGGCCCTGTAGCATTCACCAGTAACAGTGACCGTATTGTCGATGGCGTCCTCAAAAAAATACAGCCCAATCACTCCTCCCGTGTGAACGCCGCACCACACAGTGGCTTTGAGTGGATGTAATGGATCTTCGAGCATCACACGCGGATTTTCAGTGCCCAGAAACGAAGATTTTGCTTATTGACGTAACCGCTTAAGTGGAAAAGCGAATCGTCGCTCATGATGGTTTTCTACACAAAATCGTCCTCTTCGTTGTTGAGATTGAGGATGGCCTTACAGTAATTCACAAGCGACTGACGGTTAGGAGGCATTAACTGATGCTCTGTTTGCACTTTGTACGGGAGTCTTTCACTAAAATTCGCTGTAGGGTCCATCTGGTAATGCCCTATTGCGTGGCCCGTCGTCTGGTTGATGTTTCTTCGTTCTCAGCGACATCGGTAGCCGCAGCTACGATATTCTCGGCCGAACGACCAGTCCGGTGGCGGCCACGCCCTGCATGGTCTCCTGTGGTTCCACTATGTTCGAGTCGAGCAGCTAAGCACCGGAATTTTTGCGGACTTGCCGCGACACGATTAGAAAATCGACGTAGAAATATAGCCCTCCATTGCTTGTCTGTTTGTATACTGCAGCTTTCTAGTTCACAAATATCAAATATGATTGACGTACTACGCCATTTGCAAAAATTATACCATCTTCCGATAGGGTGATTAATTTTGCGACACCTACTACTTGAAAAAAACTTTATAAGTTTATCAAAAACATATCAAAACTTATATCCAAATCTCAGATACAAGAACAAAGTCAGGAAAGCATTCAAGGTTACAGACAAGCCATTCAAAATTCTCTCTCAAACTGTTAATATTCTGATGTATGAGTAACACTTTGTTTTGACATGGAGAATTTCAAGATTTTAATCAAAAGGTACAGAGAATGTCCCAAGACCATACAAGTAGATCCCGAACAGAGGCCTGTAGTAGAGTCAACATAGGAGTAGTAGATTCACAATAGATGCTGAATCTGAATGCTAAGTCCAGAGTGATTTCTTCTGCAGAGTGAACCATTCAATGTGAACAAGTCTCGACGGCAATATCAAAATCAAGAAGAGGCTTAGATAGTGACATCCAAACTAATGGCCCCTCAACAATCATTACAACTTGCTTCGGAGTGTCTTCTTCATTGTTTAATTAGCGTCAAGCATTAGTTTTCAATCGATAAAAAGTCGTCTCCATTTTCAATTCACTCAGTCAAAACAATAAAAAGAAACATAATACTCGTGCGTATAGTGTCTCACGGATGCGTTTCGTAGCCCAAAAATAAACTCACATCAATAACCATTCGATGTTGTGTTTGTCCAATCGCTTGTTACACATCAAGCCTCTGACTTAAGCTCATTGTTAACAAGAAAAAGAAAGAAGACATCGAAGACATTTGCCAAATTGCTTTTCGCCTTTTCTGTTTATTGTTACCAATTTGACCCAAAAACACCAGGGATTTTCAAATTGCTTTCCATTTCCATTATCTCAATTGAATGTTGTCCAAATACTCGCAGATACCTTTTTTTTGCACATCAATCCGCGCATTTGATGGATCAACAGGAAGAGGTAAGCATGCCAACCATTTGACAATAAAATCAAATTGCGTAATCCCGACTAACCACTAACATCACCACACCAGCCATAGCGCCGCAGCCACGATGGAAGTCTGATTTCTTAAGCCGGTCTTGCATCTTGTTTGGCTATGGTGGGCTGGTCTGGTCTGGTCTTATGTTGACAATCTATGCCGGGAGTAGTTGCATGTTAGATATTTGTAACCCGAGCACCGTGGAAACTGTGTAGACTTACTAGGTGCGATAAACTAGGCTAGTGGGCAATGAATCATTCCTGCAAGGAAGGAGTGGATTTGTAGGAAGCTGTATTTGGTGGTGACTGGCGGTTTTCTTTTCATTTCGTTTTCTCTATTTCTCTATGCGGTAAGATGTTTAAGTTAAAAGATAAAAAATTTGCAGCTGCATGGGGAGATAATTTATTACCCTGCAGCAAATATTTCTTTTAATGATTGTGAGGGCGTTTGATTTGTGGTACAGCACTGCATAGTAATGACTAAAAATGTGGGTCAATCCGATAGAATGGCTGGCCAACATTACTATGAGTCAGAAGAAAAAGTAAGAAACGAATGGCAACCAAAGCCGCCACCTGGTTCGCTTGTCCTTTTCTCTTTCAATGGGGAGAATGCAAGTAAGACCCAGGCAAACTTATTAGCACCAGGTCACAACCAACTCCTAACGAAGCTGCTAGTGAGCTGAATAACATAACACGCCGTATCTGGTATATGTATCTAATCGGTTTTGGTGAAGGGTGGTGCAATCAATTTAACTTAATCTCAATCCATAATTCATTGCGTGACTTTTACGGTGCCAGGAAGTAAGAACAACTTAAGGACTAATTATAATTTCTACTAAGAAAGGTTGAAATTTTACCATTATTTTCTCATGATCAAAAGCCTTAAGTAGGGAGTGGCTAACAAAGCATACATAAGAGTATGTATAAAAAAATTTACTAAATATATATAATATACCATACATGTATATTTTTTATAAAGTAGCGCGCGTTCAAGGAGTTAAGGTACCCTCAAAATGTTTGCACACAGCGCGGGTGAAGGAAAATTAGGGAGGGAAGAAAGATAGGTACCGATGTACGTTGGTCTTAAATGTCTGAATGTTATAATGACTAGGGAGAAGGTATCACGATATTTCACAATACGTCCGATGATGGGCTTGAGGGTGTACTAATGAGCATTCATAGCGAGACGGGTGTTACGGTGAAAAGTTTGAAGGGGCAGAATGCTACTGGCAATTTCGGAGGAGCCCTGGTGGTGAAAATAGCGATAGAACAAGGTGAGACAAGATACGTTACACCGGTATTCGAGGGTGTCTAATGACTGTGTCGTATTGGCATCACCTATGAGTTTTATCGCACAGTTTTGGATCCTATATAGCAAGTGCAAAGAGGTCTTAGGGGCACCTCACCAGATGTGGACGTTGAACTCCAGTTTTGGGCTGATAAACGCCTTATATATTGAAGCCAGTTCAGAGGGAGTGAAATATTTCTTACATCACTTAAGGAAACCTTGACATTTCCCAGCATTTTTGGCGACATCGAATATGTGGTCATTCCAACGTAAGTTATCATTGACACACATACCGAGAATGAAAAGTTTTTCGGTTTCAACGATTCAACGATGCAAGTGCCATTCATGGATAATGGCTGAGTGTTTAAATTTCGCTTTAACGACAGCAGACAGCATTATGTTTTGGAAGCATTAAATTACACTCTATTGATAGTTCTCCAATTGGTTATGCTATTAATTTCGGAATTTAATGAGCTTAACATACGCTGCCGTTCCCGTTCTACAGTCGAAGAGCAAGGACGTGAGTCCCGAAACGAATATGAAAAGCAGAAAGTACTGTCGTCAGCAAAGTATATTGGATTAGAAGTAGCAGACAAGAGATCATTGATGAAAATTAAAAAGAGTGTCGGAGATAAAACGGAGCCTTGGGGCACACCAGCATTTATTTTGTTAATATTAGACCTGATACCATCCAAGACAACTTGAATTGAACGTTCCGAAAGGTGGTTTCTAATCCATTGAAGAAGAGATTCATCGATCCCAATTGAACGCATTTTCGACAAAAGAGCCTGATGCCAAACTCTGTCAAATGCCTTAGAAATATCAAGTGCAACTATCTTACTTTCGCCAGATTGATGTATGCTTTGGTTCCACTTGTCGATGAGACATGTCATCAAATCACCAGTGCACTTGTTGCTACGAAAACCGTACTGCCAGTCATTGAGAAATTTTCGTGTTTCGAGATATTTCATTAGCTGGCGATTTATCAGCGTTTCCATGCTGACAGCTGGAATAAGATCTTATTCGTCATATTGTGTTAGCGTCTGAAACCCTCCGTTAACAACCTGATTGGCCTCTATCAGTGTGGTTTCAGGCCAGGAAAGTCCCCAATCGACCAACTGTTTGCACTCCGGCAGATCCTGGAAAAACCTGAAGAACTTCAAATCAATAACGACCATCTTTTCATCGATTTTAAGGCCGCATATGACAGCATTTATACAGACGAGCTATATAGAGCCATGTCTAGTTTTGGCATCCCTGCCAAACTTATCCCTCTGTGCAAAATGAAAATGAGGTATGATCGCTGCTCCGACAAGATCAGTCATGACTTTTATAGCAAAAAGGGTTTTAGACAAGATGACGTTAGAAGTCATGTGACTTCGTTAGCATTACACTTGAAAGAATTGTGAGTTCCAAGGGACACCTGTGTAACTACTAGCGTATCCCGATGATATTGACATAACTGACAAAACTCAGCGGGCTATCACCCTTGCGTTTGCTAATATTCAAACGGAAACTGCCAAAATGGGTTTCGGCATGTTGTTAACGAGAAAGGACACACAACATCGGCGGATTGAATAGAACAGTTAACAGCTGTAACTTCGAGATAGTAAGGGGATTTGTAAAACCTTGATTTTGCTATCAATACTGTCAAAAACATAGTAAGGGGATTTGTAAAACCTTGATTTTGCTATCAATACTGTCAAAAACACCTCAGTACAAATAAAGCGAGAAATCACTTTTGCCAATAGTTTTTTCCTTAGGCTAATAAGGCAACAACTAAGGAGACTTTATATAAGCCCTTGACCATCCCAATCCTACTTTATGGCGCTGAAGCATGGACTCTATCGAAAGGATGAAGATATCCCTCGTCGTTCGAGAGAAAAATTCTTCGTAAAATATTCAGTCCAGTTTGAGTTGACGCGCCTTCGAGGAGAAGATTCAGCGACGAACAATATGAGCTAAACGGTGATATCGACCTATTCGCAAAACTGCGCATCACTGAGATAGCTAGAACGGATGGACACCAATGCTTCGTCCCACAGATTTTTCAAATTTAACTCCCGGTATAGGAATAATTCACTTTAAGAGCTGCGCACGAATAGAAGGGGACCTCAACTGCTGACATTGTGGCAACCTAGATACCAACCAAACAGTGCACAGACCTACACTAGTGAGATTGGCTTTTTTACAGTGCATTCTTGAGTAGTGCAAATGGTTGCACAAATTTACTTAAGTTCGTTTATGGCCAAAACAGCGAATGTAAATTGTGCAAATTTATTATTACCGCCCATCTGAGCAAGTAATTCGAATCACCATCGATCATTTTTGCACCACGCATTTTCTAATTGATAGGCATCCTGTTGCTGCTGTTGAACACCGTATTGAGGACTCGAATGAGTCGATTTAAGCTGAGTCCATCCACTTTATGGAAGACTTTGCTCCTTCGTGTTCGTCTTACATTCGGTAATTGATCGAGATTGACTTTATCCTTTCTTTCACGACTGAATTTTGTTCAAGGATGACACTCATTTTTGGATGAATGGTCACTTAAAGAAGCAAAACTGCCCCATTTGTAGTGAATACAATCCATAAGGCATTATTGAGATGCAGTTGCATCCACAGAAAGTCACTGTTTCGTGTGCTTAGTGGATTATACTTTTCCAGTTGTAATCAGTGGAGAGCGCTATATATCCATGATTACTCGCTTTTTCGGTCCCCAGCAGAATGGCATTAATGTGAAAGAGCTGTGGTTTCAACAAGACATCGCGTCAAAATCAGTTTATTGAAGGACATGTTTGATGAGCTCATAATTTTGTTATGGACCCGTGAATTGGCCTCCAAGATCGTGTGATTTAAAACCTTTAGATTATTTTCTGTGCGGATATGTGGTAGTAGCTATTCTACGCCGATAAACCAGAGACGATAGATGACTTGGAAGCCAAAAACCAACAACAAAAAACACCAAAAACAGCGAATTGACGAAATACGGCCCGAGTTGCTCGAAAAAGGGGTCAACAATTTGACTCTCAGATTGCACTTGAAACTAGCCAGTTGCGGCCTTCATATGCCCAAAATCATATTTAAGTAATACCGCGTATTATTGCATAAAATTTTCGATCTGATGTTGAGACACCAATAATACACTTTCCAGCACTGCTCTTGCGTAGGTTTCTCGCAAAAGATAGTCACTATCGTTAGGATCCATCACGATCGCAGTCTCCCTTCTCGATTATCGTGGATTCCGAGTAATTTTGTCTTGAATCTGCGACACATTCTACTATCACTGCTAGCGTTGACGGTCCCACGCGAGTTCTTTTGACTCTTGTCCCTTCTTGTCTGAACCTTTGCGTGCGTGGCCCATCATTTAATTGTCGAATTTTAGAAAGAGTAGCAAAAATAGGACGTGCGCGAACGAGTGATTCATTGGTCTCCAAGTATTGCTCAACCGCAAATGAGCAGTGCACTTCCCACTAGTGACTCATGGCGACCGTTGAATCCGCAAAAACATACGGTCGAGTGATGCCAACCCCTTAGCAGTTAAAATTGTATCATAAAAATTTGTTTCGATGATTATGATTGCTTCGGATTCTGACTTCAATGCCAACTAGTAAACCTTAGCTGAGCGCAACCAGGAATCAACCTAGAAACCCGATGTGACGATAAACATCAAAATTTAACTGATTCCATAATTATTTGATGCTATCACAAATCGTAGTTATTGAAGAAGCAACCATTATTTGAGAAACAAATTTTTTTAAAACGAAACGAGCTTAAAAGAGTATGGGAACCAAAACGAGGCCTTGTGGCACATTAAAATTTATTTTTTAAATTTCATATTTCCAGCAACTATTGCTCCATAAGCTCTCATGCAGGTTGTCAACATTCCATTTTCAGCTCCCAACACTCCACAAGCCTTCACGGCTCATTGATCCGAAAATTTATACAGAAATCTATAAGCTATTGAAAAATTAACCCATTAAACCACACAGCTACGCCTAAAACAAATTTCGTCAGGGAGTTTTCCATTTTTTTAGGGCAACCCGAACAAACCGTATCGAAGTACCAATTAAGCCATAATAGAAGGTCAGAAAGAGGCGTTTAAAATCGTACAGATTCACTAGAAAGGTTTATCTCTGACCATAAATCACTCTCCATTTAAATATTATTTTAACATCTAAATTAGCTAATTAATTCACGCGACTGAACGCAAACAAAATCCCTTGCATCATGCATCAGTCGACGTGCGCGTGAACGAGTGTCGTTGGTCAGATATTTTCGAATTCGTTTGTTTTTTGTTGGCACTGCAACTGACCGCAAAAAATTGTCTCGATAACCCTGACCTAAAAATAACTTCAATGCGTCACAAGTGAATTGAGTGGATTCAAAACATCGAAAAATTGGTGAAAGAAGCCAGATACGAGTAGTCGTACGAAGAAGAAATGCGAAAACCAAAGAAAAAACCCGTCACAAGAAGAAGCTACAAAAGCAGATAAATAAACGAACGGAAAATACGAATACTCGATCATATAAATTTGGAATTCGTGGAACGTATCCGCACTGCTTCTGAGTAAATACGAATACCCGTACACTCATCCTGGCCAAAAGTTAACATTCTGCAAAGGTTGACAAGAGATGTGAAATAGGTGGACCTTAAGCAGAACCACGTGCAGAGATATTACGTCAGGGGTTATACAAGTCAAGCCTGCGCCAGATCACCGCGCAATGACGAATGGAAAAAGCCAATAGGCACGAGTACAATACCTCTGGTGCTCATCCTAAATTAAGCGCGTTACTCCGATCGTGTTCCTTTATGCTGCATTAGCAAGATCGGTGTGCGATAAAGTCATGTAAGCTCGCAATTAAATATATAGAGCACGACATTGAAAGCAAAGTAGCGGATAATTTGTGACGTGCGAGTGCGAGCACAGCTACTCGTATATCATGGCATGCAAAATATGGTTTCATGATCTTAAAGCCTCAACTTGGCGTGTAGAAATTTGATCGAAGTAATGGGCGCGAGTGTAATGATGGATCGATTGAACGGTAGACTAGCTTCTGGAGTTGTGTGCAAATGGAGCGCAGGTTTTCATTTCATTTGATGGCAGCCATGTGAAAGTGAGGGAAGCCTTTCGATTTCTTTTATGCAGCGGTTTTTGTTATATTACTCGCATGTTACGAAGAAAACGAGAGTTTCTTTTTTATTCTTATTATTTTTTAGTTTGTTTTTTTGCAAAAGATGGAGAAGAAGGAGTTTCAGCAATGACGACTGTGCAAAGCTTTCGTGTGGGACATCGCGACTCAAAAGTATTGACCGCTCAATAGGCAGATATTGATGCGGGTTGGTTTTGAATGTTCGCAGACTATAATGACAAGGAAATGTAGAAGGCAGGGAGGTAATCTACTCGTATAAGGAAGTTGTAAAGCTTAGGAATGAATGACGGTTTTTGAGAGCAAGTCTGATAATGGACTGAAGGGTAAATTGATGAGTGGTTTTAACTGCTACAAATAGCGATGCAAGAAACATATATTTATATTAGGTTAAGTTGTTCACTTATTTTTCAAAGTGCAAGTACAATTCGAAGGAATCACAATCAAAATAATTTCACCCCTCGGTGCGTTCAATACTGAGCAACACACGTTTTAAGATTTCTTATGCTCTCTTCATTTCGAAGGAAATTTTTGTGGCAGAAGAGAATATAGTGCATAAACACATAAACACTTGCTTAAGTGCAAGTAAACGCATTGGGCATTTCACTTACACTTTAAGGACTGAACTCCTGCAGGATTTCCTTGGTCATACAATTTGACAAAGTTCTTGTCATTGAAATCATATAAGGCACCACGGATGTATTTACTGTACGAAATGAGCCGGTTGATGAAGAGGAAATGTTTGCGTTGGGCGAGTTTCTCATCCGAAATCCAGTCAACACCTGTACAATAGGTGATACAGCGCCGAAGATTGAAGAGGAACCCCAACGTTCCGCACGTTCGTAGGAGGCCAACAGGCAAACAAGTAGGCTGCGTTACCAGAATCGCCAAGACGACATGCAATTTCACGAAGAGCCTTAGCCCAACGAGAGATAGAATCAGACGGTGTAACCCATATCACGAAAGTATGTATTGGGACAAAGTGATACCAGTGTAGATGGAAGCTTAACGAGAAGCGGCATGCAAGTTGGATGTGTTTTCAACAAAAGCGGTATCTTTTATGGTAATTTCGGTGACACTATCGATTTCATCTGACTACTCGGGGAAAACATGAAGTACTTCAGACATTTCATCCGAGTTGGAGTACTCGGACAGATGACAGTTTTACCACAATCGAAAGCTCCAGGAATGGCAGTGGTACAATACGAGTAGATGATTAGCAGGCACCACCTTGGACGCAAGGAAACAACGAATCCAATACACGTTGACCGGTTACAAGTCGATGATTAGCAGGTAGGTAGGTAGAGGTGGCGGTTCACCATGCACTCATTTAACAGTAGAATGTGTCTTTTCGCTACAACGTCTCATATGATCTAGTTGATTATCAGTGCCTAGATCCAGCCTGTGGAGTTAAGAAGACGGGTTAGATCTTGTATTCCTTTACCCGAGATGGCGTTAAGGTCGTCGAAGTATAATTGGTTTAGTGCACGCAGTTTGGCTCTTGCTAGCGCCGGGCATTTTCACAGGAAATGAGAGAGTGTTTCCTTCTCATTTTCATTCCAGGGATACCCAGTTTGGCTGCATGGTATCAAATTAGCCAATGCCCCGTGATGCTGACAATATCTGGTCGGGTTCTGTTTAGCATGTCTTTTGTTCTATTGTCATTGTAGGTCGGCCATTCCATCCCTGATATGGCGCAGTTAGTTAATCCCCTCCATTACACATTGGCCTTCTGTAGGAAGTGTAAATGGATTTGTCCTCCTAGGGGGATGTGGACCCTTGTCGCGAGTGAACCGTGCAGAGCTGAGCCCTGCCAGTTCATCTGCACGCTCGTTTTCCTTTATGTCACTGTGCCCTGAAACCCAGAGCAGTGTGACCCTAAACCGTTCGCCCTGGCGTTCAAGCTCATTCTGGCACTTCTGCACCAGTTTGGCGGATATGGTAGCCGAGTCGATAGCTTTGATAGCTGCTTGGCTATCTATGAGGATAGCACTGTTTTGTTTGTGCATTGTGTCAAGCCTGAGTTTCGTGAAAGCCTTTCGTATTACCAGTAGTTCCGTCTGGCAAGATCCGGCAAGCGGTATGATATGGATATCTTCAGTGATTTAGAGTAGACACCGGATCAGACTTCATCTTTTCGATGCACTTTACTACAGTACTTCGTCTTTATTCCTCTGAGCTCTGGTGGGAAATCCTATGTGGAAGTTTTTGTTAAAGTTTAGTTTGGTTGTGATTTGGTTGGAACGAGTCCAGAATGTTGCTGTGGCCGCAAGGTCGTGCAGGCCAACACCCAGATTCTCTGAGTCTGCATAGTACGGTATTGTGTGTTGATCGAGAGGCAAAAGATGCAGGAGGACAGTAAGGGCATCCGCTGGGGCGCTCGTGTGCCTATACTGGCTGTTTTTTGGGAGCCTTTTTAATTTCGTGAAGGTGTAACTTTAGCTCAACATGGCCCACCATGCTGTGTACATGTTTGTAGATTACGAATTTTTCAATTGCTTGCACTACCTCGTGGTATCTTCCCCTCAGGTAGGCGTGCTGCGATTTGGGATTAGCAGACACCTTCTCAGACGTGGTTAACGTACAGACCATACTTGCAATATTCTGTGTTTGGTGACATTGTAGTTGCCAGTTGGTGCAATATAACGAACTGTAGCCTTGGTGAAAGGTCCAACAATCACCTTTTGCTTGAACAGAGTGTTTTTATGAACCAAACTACCGATACTGTGTGATCCCACTTTTACGATGAGCGGATTGAATTTCCACTTAATCGATCGGGACAGAGCGGGCACGTTTACACTCTTTGGAAAGTAAATGGAGCTGGTCAGTTCTTTGATGTCTTTTAATGGACGTTGTACACCGTCGAAAATGTTGCCCCAAATACCGGGAACTAACTCAACTGAAATTGGTTTGCCAGTACGCAACACTGGATCTCTGACAGTGCCGCCAATATTTCTCTGTACACTTGAAGACGAATGTGCACGAATACACACATAGTTGTTCCAGACATACATTCTGCTGTTACACCTCGTCATCAAAGGATTTCAAATTTGACAAATGTGGCATTGGTTTAGCGTTGTTTGTTGGTGAATCCGCTAAATTGAATTAAAATTGAAAATTTTCAACTTTTGTAGTGATTTGGTGAAAGAGAGTTTTTTTGTTTTCCTTTTTTGTGTGGCTACGGGATTACACAACTCAAAAGTTGCGCTTCACCAACATAACAAATACCTACTAAGCGCAATTGCCGATGGCGATGTGGCAATATTAGTGTCACCTACTTGTTAGTGGTCAGGTGTACACAAATTTTGGGTGAAAGCCTTATATATAGTAGCCACGTCAGAGAGGTAAACAACTGCCTCTGCGTTTGAGGAAACCTATATATTTCGCAGCTACCTTGACCGCATCTAAAATGTGGTCATTTTAAAGTAGGTTGTCAGTAGCAAACAAGAAATCATTCATCAAAATTAAAAACAGTGTCGGAGACAGAACGGAGCCCTGAGGCACACCAGCATTTATTTTGTGGACATCAGACTTAAATCTGACCAATACCACCTGATTCCTAAGTGTCAAAGGCTTTTGAGATATGAACTGTAACTTTCTTGCTTTCACTGGTTTAGACTTTGGTTCAATTGTTTGGTGAAGCACGTGATCAAATTATCATGGGAATAGATACTGCGAAAATCGTATTGCTGGTCATAAGGAAGTTTTCTTGTCATGGAAGGAAAAGCGCGCAATTAGTCTTAGAAGAGAGAACAAGATTCGCCTTTTTTAACGACTGGCTGTACAGATGCTGATTTTTGGAAAAGCCCTAAACAGTAGAATTGAGAGAGCACCTTACGCATTGGCTTTGTCAGTGTTGAAAAACAGCTTTTCAGAAGAGGGGGATATACTCATCTGGATCAGCAGATTTTTGTATGTAGAATATAAGTACGAAACTAGATTGGCCCTATTGGATATTCTATGCTCTCAAGTATAAGCGGAAACATGACACAACCTGTCTAAAGGAGTGACAGCTGGAATATTATTTCAAATGAGATTTAGGTTAGCGATTGAAGTTTTAACAACCTCTGAGAGATTGTAGCAATTGTAGTCTCAGTTGACGGTCGTGCTAGAACTTCACACTTTTAAGGTTGTTAATGAAGTCAAACCCGGCTCGTTTGAACTTTTTTCTGTTGTCCTTAGTTGGATTAGTCTAGTAAAATCGGGAAATCAGTTCTCTAGAACTAGAGGTACACGTATTTCGTCTCTACTTACGCCTTGATAAACGACCCTAAATCGATAAAAAAAATTATTAGTACATACTCGTATGTCTGTAACTCTGGTGCTTGGCCAAGATTTGTGCAAATTGAAGGATTAGTGGGTGAGGGACTTTCCTGGTATGGAAACGCACTGAAAACGATTGAAAATAGTGTTTAGGCATTCACATATTAAGCTGTACTTACTCTGTGAATCAAGCAAAAGGCACTGAGATTTCTCTCATCGGGCGTGCTTTTATCCGACCAATTTTTGGATATGAATTCGTGTAAACCCTCGTTTGCTGGTGCAATTAACTCGATTGGTTGATCATTAGCTCCAAAGGCATTTTTGTTTTCGAATTGCTATTATCATCATGTTGATAGAATCATTCTGTCTTAGGGCGGACTATATTGTAGTCATCTTCGCCCCTATTATTTCAGGAGTTTATTAGGTCGCGCGCATTGTGAGTCTTCTATTCAAAAGCAAATATCTATATGCATCTTGCAGTCCCGATGAGCTTTATAACATCACTATACGCAATCTTTGACATTCGCACCAATTAGCAAGCCAGTTTGTTGTTTGTACGTCAGTAAATCACTTCGAGATCTGTCCTCATATCTTTTCGTCTTTGCATTATCCTATACATGAATGTTTTGGCATCTAGGGAAAGCTTATCGCTGTTGTGGTACAACTAGGGCCACCGAATCTCGTGTCACGTTCAAAACAAACAACAATCTGCAAACCACATTCCACACAACATGAGTAAGAGTAGGTTCCCATGACGCCATGTTATTAAAATTTTGTCAATATTTCTCTGCCGCTGTTGCAGACCTTGACAACATTTCGCATGCCAAAGTAAAAGCACACTCACTTGCTACAACGTACAGCATGTAAATGGTTTCTTCATCTTTTCATGTTTGATCACCTATCGAACTATTGTACAAAGTCTGTTTGAAACCTTGAGCCACTCCAAAGAATCGCAGCGCATTATTGCCAATTCAAAGGATTACAATCCAACATTATTCTTCCAAATCTTAAACATTCGTCTGTCTGCCTGTAGTCATTTAAAAAAAAATAAAACTTATTACCTACTTTCTGTGCAAGGTTGGCACAGAGTAAACATGAAAAGCTAATACGATAATTAGTCCATGTCTGAGCGCGTCAGTCCAGTCACGGCAGTAGTTGCGTCCGTTGCGTCCGTCAGTACAAACGAGTTTACAATATGTCGGCACCTTTCGGCGCCAATAGATACTCGTATCATTTATTTCATATTAGCGGATAGGCCTGTGTAACACGTTGGCTTTGCAGCAAACTTTGTTTGATTGCACAAAAAGCCGCAATCGAAAAACTCAAACTGAAACACTGAAATAGTGACTTAACTTGACTCGAAAACATCACGCAACGCAACGCTGCGGTGCCGATAACCGCTGTTGAGTTATTAAAGATACAACTGAACGATTCGGGGGAAGTTATTGAGTTGAGTTTTGTGATTGGTTTGCTATCTAACATATTTGGTAGCACGATGAGCGATGGCACTTTTTGAATAACCGTCTGGGTGTTTTCCATACATGGGTGGCATATCAATTTTTTTTTATTAGCATTTTTGGTTGGAGCTTGGAGGTTTATTTGGTTTTTTTTGATTGTTGCGTGACATGTTACAAAGTTTGATGTGTATGCAAGTCGAGTACATGGGTAGTTCTTCTGAAGTCGTTGCTGTTTGACTGTTGTGTTGCAGGCGGAAGTCAGGTGCATAGTATGAGATGTGCGGTATGTCAGTGGCCGGTGTTAGCCAGCGGAATAACATTTAATAAGGTCACTCGATTATTTGGCTAATGAGTTTGGTTGAAAATGAAAATGAATACAGGTTAGTCTGATCTTTTTCCGGTTTATCTAGGCACGAACATGGAATTGCCAGTCAGAGGGAAATGGGAGTGTGACATTCTGTTGAAGTTTTAAAGGAGGTGAATTTTAAAGAAAGTGCAAACGAGGTATAGGTATTCGTAAGTAAAGTACAAAATAATAAGGCACGTACATGACATGTGTATGGACTTCTGCTAAACGTCATACGACAAGGATTTTCTTTGCCTAAATTCGTATGGCATTACTAGTTCCTTTGGTCAAAGACTAAATGCAGAACAAATCATCGACTAACATCGCAGATCTAGCGAAATTCGTTTTTGCCTCTTTAAGAAAAACATCCCATAGTCTGCAATTACTTCTTGTCCCACGTCGCAAACGCAAACCTATTTGGCTTCCCTTGGCTGTTGCTTTATGGCTAGAAAATTAGCCAATTTAAGGAAGCAAATGAGCGTTGGCTGAGGAGAAAATTCACAGTGTCCTTCACTGTGATATTGAGGTGCAAATATGTATCACAATCTGGTTTTCTTTACCTACACTTGCGGTCATAAAAACCGCACCACCTAATTACATCAGATCGTAAAGGTTTTTCCCATACTAATGAAGGGTATTCCCCATAGCGGAGTTCGGCCTCGTATTCAGTGCAAAAAAAAAAATCTGTTTGAATTGAGTTGTGACGGTGACAAGTAAAAAAAAGTGAAATGTCTGGTAAATATCGTCAACTGACTCGGGACGAAAAAGTTTAAATATTGACTTTAGTCGGAGAAGGGCTTGGCTATCGTGAGATTTCGGTTAAAATAGAAAATAGACAAAAGAAAATTTGGATCCACTGGAAAGGAAAAAAGGCTCGGGACGAAAATGTAAAACAACCCAGAAGACGAACACTGTATTAGAACGAATTAGCATGAAAGATCGCTTTAAAAGTGCTGTCCGTATAAGAGCAGAGCTGAGTGAATTTCATCAAGTTGATCTAAGCGCCGAAACCATACGCCGACGGCTACGGGAGATAGGTTTATATGGAAGACGACCAGCGAAAAAACCTCTCCTAACCACAAAAATGAAAAAAGCTCGCTTGATGTGGGCAAAATAGCACGAAGATTGGACGCAGGATGATTGGCGATGAGTGATATGATCCGATGAAAGTAAATTTAATTTGTTGTGTGCCGACAATTTGCCATACGTACGATGGTCAGCAGGTGAAAGATTCAAGGACGAGTGCATAGTCAAAACAGTGAAGTTTCCTCAAAGCCAGATGGTTTGGGGATGTTTTTCTTTTTACGTTTTGGGCCCTTTGCACTTTGTTAATGGAACTATGAACGCTCAAAAGTATGGAGAAGTAGTAAGGGAGTTTTTGGTACCAGCAATTGAACAGCATCATTCGTATACTGACAAGTGCATTTTTCCAGATGATTCTGCACCTTGCCACCGCGCCAAATCCGTAAGTAAAGTGTTATAAATCAACTTCTAGATGTCTACTTTATAAATAATAAACAGACAAGTAACTAGAGTCTTTCAATAATTTTCAGCTCAAGACAACGTTTGATGACCTCAGAATTACCAGACTAGACTGGCCAGCTAATTCGCCCGATTTAAACCCAATCGAACACTTGTGGCATGTAATGAAACGTAAGATGGCTGAACATAAACCAGAGAGTAAAAAAAAGTTAAATGAAGTTCTGGAACACGTATGGAATACTGAAACTTCAAAGGATACTACTGAACTTCTAGTAAACTCGATGCCTTCTAGAATAAAAGCGGTTACAACCGCCAAGGGAGGAGCAACTCGGTATTGATAATTTTTTGGTAAAAAAAACATCTTATATACACATACATAAAAAATGTATCGTTTAATTTTGTTAACCAATGACTGTATTAAAATATTTTAAAAAAATAAGAAAATTAACTGGTTTTTCTTTCTTTGTTAATATCTTTTTTCAAACATTCCTTAAACAGATGGAAATTAGATAGAAATACTTATAAACTAATGCGGAGTACTCAACAAAAATTTCATTTCATTATAAAAATTATTATCATAGTTATTAACAATTTTTCAATCATTTTGATATGGTGCGGTTTTTATGACCGCAAGTGTATGCAAGAGAACGGCAGAATCTTTCCTGAACGCGTATTCCAATATCTTATACCGCTTGCATTAAGTGCCGAAGACCAGTGTCAACGGTCCCAACGTGCCATTAGACATTCCGCACCTAATGTGCTAGGTTTCACCCGCCCACTATCAAGAAATCCCTGGTTTGATGGAGGACGAGAATCGGTCGTGAGCTCTACTAGCAAATGAGACGGGAAGAACATCGGGTTCTCCAGAAGAAGAAAAAAGATCACGAGAAGCGCGCAATTGTCGATATTGAGGGTTTGTACTCCAGGAATATTCCAGAAAATTTTACCAAAACGTAAAAAGAGCACGTCAAGGCAACAACACCCGTACAAAAACCTGTAGAGATGAAAAAGGAAACCTTGCATCGGGTTTTTCAATAAGGACATATTCCGGCTGTAGTACACATGTTAAATTTAAGCGTGAAATTCGATCTCCTTCATATGACCATCGCGAGCACGTTTGCCGTGATCGATTCTTTAGAGCCAATTTTCCACAACTGTTCTATACTTATCGGCCGGAACATTGGCAATTTCGCGTTCAATATTGTACCTGAACTCATTGTTGGCTTGCTGGCATAAACCAACAAATATCCAACGGCGTTAAATCGCATGAACGATGCAGCCATCCGACGGGACAATTTCTCGATATTATACGATTATCGAACTTCTCCTTCAATAGATCAATTATTTGACCGGCTGTGTGGCGTGTGGTACCCTCTTATTGGAACCACATATCACTGATGTCAAGTTATCCAATTCTGGCCAAAAATAGCCTTCTAACATGGCTTTCATCGACGAAAAAATACGATGCAATCACACCTCCGGCATGAAATCCACACCACACGGTCACTTTTTATGGATGCAATGGAGTCTCTTGAAGCGCATGTGGGTTTGTTGCTGTCCAATAATGCATATTTTGCGTATTGACAAAGCCATTAAGTCAAAAATGAGCTTCATTGTTGAAGATGATGAATTCGATTAAACTCAGGATTTTCTTCAAACTTTTGGGGAGCCCATTCGGAGAAGTTTCGGTGCTTCAAATGATCGAGAGCCTTCAGTTCTTGAGTTAATTTGATCTTGTAAAGGGTGTAGGCTAAAATCTTTATGCAAAATTCGCTACAATGTGGGTTGAGAGATTCCCAATTCCAGTGATCAACTGATTCTGCTTATTTTGAACTGAAGCACTTAGGTTTGCGATATTTTCGGTACTTCGACCGGTGCGTTATCTCACTGGCACAGGAACAGTCAATAGTGAATACATTGACTCGAATTTATCCTCTATAGCACCTACAGCTTGTCTGGTGTGACGGTTATTACGTCCGGAAATTGAAGTAAGTTCTCTTGAAGTTGCGACCTCCTACTCAGAATTTCGGTAGTAATTTTTAATAATTTCCAAACGTTGCTCGTTCACTACACTGTGGTAAAAATGTAAACCTTGACTGGCGTTTTGACACTGACAGATCATAAAAAAGTCTAAGGATGCATTTGTATTAAAAAAAAATTGATATGTCCTTATTAGAGTAGTAGAGTCAGAGTTGACGCTGAAAATATGGAAAACCTCCTTCTGTTTTAGTTTAGCTTCCGTCCACCTGACCATCTGGCCGAAGAATTCCAAGAAGAAGTGAATTTGTGGAGAACATACACCAGCTCATTTCTCAGGTCTGGTCAGAAGAGTGCCTGATTCTCAGCCTGATAACTGTAGGCAGGTAGCTAATGACCGAGCTAATTAAAGAGGCCCAGTTAAGGCCCAGATTCACCTCGAACTGTAGCGCCGCGCAAGTAAAAGCCACACTTGAAAACGGTCTATTTTTTGTAAGTTTTAAAAGCATTCGTGTACAAATCGTATAAGTATGGATTTAACGCAGGCCGTTGCACAGGAAATTGACCTATTCTTCTTGCCAATAAGTCGACAAGTTTTTCTCATACGAAAGCTAAAGCAACACTATAAATGGGTACCCGCAATGAACGACTACTAAACACTGTGGTGCCTAACGAATGCCTTCTTCAAATCGACAAAGATGATATGGAAATATTTTGTAGTATCCTGAGATCCCCTTATTCTTTGAAAGCCGCGTAGTTCTCGTATGTCGACCTGCCTCCTACAAAGCTGCGTTGACCACTATAAAGTTTGATAATACTGCGCTATTGACTGTCTGTATACTTTTAGAGTAGGTCTCTGCAGCTTCACCGGTTAGTAATTGTTGCAATTTCGCGTGTTGCTTGTGCCTTTATATAGTTGACCAAGTAAGCTCACCTTTTATTAGTTAGGCGTTCGACATCCTCTCTTTATCTTATAAACGGAAGCTACGAGTATTTGAGTCCAAGATTTTTTATTTTCATCCATGCCTTGAAAAGCATGTGATCTGGTCCTTCTTTGTAGTGCTTCGCTTCACTGACGGCTTCAATAAAACCTTCTGCTTCTTCCTTATGTGCGACGATTGGTCTCTTGCTAGTTTTTCTTTCATTGAACCGTAATCTTTAAAAATATTAGGCCGTTTGCTTATGCTTCGATGCTGCGCCTCCTTTGACGCTTGTCGTCAGTTTATCGACTGCGAGGGGACACTCTAAGTCCCTAATTTATAGAAGGATCATATGGCATTGAAGGCCATATTATTAAATTCACAATTTTGACGTGGTTTAACAGTTTCATGTCCTGCTTTATTTCTAATACGAGTAATGGGTCTTCCAATATGGGTGAGCTCCGATTTGTTTTGACAATGCATAGCAGCCATTTTAAAGAAGCTACATCTGTCAAATTTGGTGGTACAGTAATAGATTTTGAGCAAATCATCATGGAAAGTTACAGTGTTGCGCAACGCTTACAAATTATTAAACTTTACTATCAAAATGAGTGCTCACTTCGGTCGAAAGATGTCCCGTGCTCTACGTGATTTTCACGCTGCACATAATCATCCGCTAGAGTCGACTATTTGTCTTTTGGTGGACTAATTCGTATAAACTGGGGCAGTAGACAATCAAACAACACCCGTACATCGAAACGTAAGGTGTGCGGAAAACATTGCTGTGTGAACGAGAGTGTGCAGAATAACCCGAGGCAATCAATTCCTTGTCGCCCCCAAGAACTTGGCCTTTCGTAGACTTCAACTTGGCGAATTTCGCGTCGGGATTTAGGTCTGCACTGAAAGTAAACCATCATAATCAGCGTTAATCTGGACTCATGGACTTCGATTTCAGACAGAAAATCGTCTTCAGCGAAGAGGCCCATTTTTGGATGAATGGTTATGTCAGCAAGCAATATTGTCGCATTTACGGAGATAACAATTCACATGAAACCCATCAGATGAAAACGCATTCAGAAAAACTCACTGTTTGGTGTGGATTTGGCCTGTCGGGGTATTGACTCGTACTTCTTCAAAAATGAACCTGTCACGGCCGAGAGGTACAGATCGGTTTTAACCAATTTTTTGTAGCCTAAATGAGAAGATATGGATCTCAATGTGGTTCCAATTAGACGACGCTATGTGCCATACAGCGCATGCAACAATGGATCTTCTGCACGACAAATTCGACGGCATGTTTATCTCGCGTTTCGGCGGCGCCAAGTGGCCATCGAGATCGTGTAATTTAATGTCATTAGACTCGGGTCTATGCGTATAGAAGTCAACATAACCATCAATGATATCGAGCCCGATTTATGCGGTTAAGTCATCGAAAATTGGACCTCTCGGATACGCGCCACCCGGCAAAGCTGCTGATATCATATTCCTTACATAATGTAATCGAATACTCTTTCAAATAAAAAAATAATAATGACAACAACTTGTTTTATTTAAATTTGAAGTTCGAGCGCCGTTAATGGAGAACCATGTATATGAATCATGTGAAGTTATTTTACTATCATTACTACTATCATTATCATCACTCTATCGACGACGGTATGGAGGAGAAACATTCAGAAGCAACAAAGACGGTTTGCTTTGTCCTTATTCTCTTTGGGTACTTTCTAGGGACCGATTTCAATTCACTGATTTTAAGGCGACTTCTATGCCACCTTATCCGTTCAAAATCTCCAGTAAGAACTACTATAAGTCAATCTACAACTGTTTTCATTAAGCGATCGGAGAGTTTTTATAATTAGAATGCAAATATTCAAATTCATGACACTTCTAGTCACACAGAACTAAGAAATGTTAGTCTACTGCACAGGAAACTTCCCAAGAAAAGGCAAGAAATTCAGCAAATTGGTTTGTTGATTTGAGATATAATAATCCTACACTTGCCGTTGGCTTCAAAGAAAATATGGAAATTTCTTAGCCTACACCTACCGTGTTTAGCTCCAACTCTACAACTCGTATAAATCCACTTCAACCCCTTTGTAGCGACTGCACGCACTGTTTTCTTTCTAATTGAGTTTCCTTCTATTTTTCTTGGTTTACAATTTTCTTTCTAGCACTTACATGGGCGTACTGTAGTTTTTTTTTTCTTTTAATTCTGTAACACAATCACAAGTTTTAACACTTAAAATGGGAAAAAAAGAAGGAAAACACTTAACTGCCATCCACGTGATGGCCTTGACTTGCGAGAGCCCAACCAGACACAACATCAACGACCGACAACGAATAACTACCCGGGCAACGATGGCGACGACGAATCAAATCCAAGGTTGCTCTTGGTCTTGGTCAACTCATCGATTAAACAATCCGCCACATTCTGTTTACGAATACTTCACAATAACACACAACCAACATCGCTTGGGTAATTAGGAGAAGAGGATATAATATTGTAACACAATGAATTTTCTCTCTTCTTTTTCCTTGGGCAAACAAATTTGAAGTATCCTGCAAATATTTCTCTAACCCTTCACTATTTCCAACGCCACGATACTGAAACGTCTGTCATATATCACCGAGAACATGCACAATCGAATATCTCAGAAATGCAACGTTTTTCTCGTGTTTCACCAGAGCGTACCGCACCACCAAACCGATCGTCACGAGCGAATATACTCATCTGGAGTACCTGCAACTATACCGAGTCGCTCAGACCCGTATCGTAGAAACTGATATTCATAGCTTCTGTTGCTTCCAGTCCCAATGGATTTGTTTATTTTGGCTAAAGAAGTAGACACAAACTAAGAAGCGACTTTACATGGCAACGAACGACAACCAAAAAGAGACGAAACAAACATATTAAACCTCTGCATATGGTTGCCTTTATTACCTACCTGGCGAACCGAACGTAACCTACCTCTACAGCACTACTGCCTTCACTATTCTCAGCAATAGTTCGACGATGATTTATTAATTACCTTTGTGCTGGGTATTCTTTGAATTTGGACAAGATGACCTTTGTTTTGTTTTGTTTTGGGTTGGTCATTCTTGACTGTGGCTTGTATTGGTCAAAATGTTTGCTATATATCTATCATAAATTATATCAAAATGTGTCAACTTTTCTGACAGATACTTAGCAATAATAGTTCCTGTCAAATTGATCAGAAACTTAATTCAAATGTCAGAGTTCCCCATCCTGCCAAATAATCAGCCAATGAACCTAAGTGTCAAAGTTCACGGCAACATTTGACAGGTGCTTATCATCATAATCTAACGACTGCCAAAAACGGCACAAGATAATTAGTACATTGAACTTAGCATAAATTAAATGTTAAACCCGACCACAGTCGTGTGTTGGTTTACTCGTAAGTTGGCAGAGGCGGATCGATTTTATGACTTTGACACATTTCAAGGCTTTCGTTGTAATTTGGGCTTAGAAAATAATTTAGGTAATTGACCCTGTTGCTGCTGGATAGTCAGATAGTCAGACACTCAGTGTACGCAACTATGAATAGGTTAAGTTGACGCGTTTGTGAATACTTGTACTTTGAACATCCGCTTGAAGGTTTAATGAGTTGGAGTTTTGGTTGAATCGGTGTGTTGTCCTTCATTTTAGTCAATTAATCATTCGACTATAACGGAAAGTAAAACACAACGTGATTGGGATTTTTTGTATTTTAATAAATTGACGTGCATTCAACGTGTGACCGTGATAAGTGACAGTAAATGTACAGTGCATTTGAAGGAGATTTGTTGAACTTGGCTTGATAGTAAAGTTGAAGTAAAAGGTGGTATGGCAGCAAGCGGCCAACATGTTTTCTAATATTTCTAGGTGTTTGGGTTGGGAATGTGATTTTATGGTATGTTGGAAGAATAGAAATTGTAGACCGAGATACAATTGTATTGAGTTGAATAACTATTTGAGTGGTAAAGTGGTTACCGTAGCAGCATTCACCACACCAACATCTAGTGCCCGCAGTGCAGAAGAAATGCTCTGCGAAATTGCAGAAGGGTGTACAGCAGAATCGTAGCGTTAAAACGACCATAGACGCCAATAAGCAGCCAACAGGAACTCTTGGAGTTGCTCCGCGAAGCAACCTCTTCAAACCTCGAAAATCCCCATCGAAATTGACGCGCGCCATCTTCTGGAAACGGTGGATGTGCTTGGTCTCTACACTGTAAAGTGGAAAATCTACTCTCACAAGGAGAGAAAGAATCGGGAAAACAATAGAAGATCTTGTTGTGGGCTTTGACAAAGTTTCTATGGAGATCATTGAATCTCCGTATGACTCACGTGTCTATTTCCACATTGGAAGAGTCAATTTCCACTTTGTTTCCAAATGACTGAAGACAAGAGACGACCTCCACTTGTTTTATTTACTCAGATCAACCTTCAACATTCCAAGTACAATAGATATGACACTGCATGCCTATGTAGGAGGCTTTCCGTGTTGAATATGAAACGTCCCATAATATCCATACAGGAGTCATGAATGTGGAATAAGTCTATCGGTGGTTTCAGATGATTCAGATTTCACACCAATATATGACGAGCAATCGGAAAGACCGGGAACTTTTCTTGATGTGCCGACCTCACTCTCCTCATCTAATGTGCAATTTTCCAACTAAGATTCAGTTGCTGCAGGCTTCAGTATTACCACCACTACCGAAGGCGGTAGCCAAGCCACTTGATTAATATGATTCCAGGAAGATTGGACTTGTTTAGAATACTTTTTTCGGCAGTACCAAATGCAACGTGAGAGGGAATTATATCCTGGATTTCATACTTTCTTCTAACCTAGTTGTCAACAATGTTGGCTTCTAGTCAACTTTTGTTACGAGAGTAAGATAGCAACTAATCTACTTAACGTTACCCAACAGGTATTCTAAGGAGATTATCAGCTGTAATATCGGAGATCTATGTCAGACCATAGGTACCTCAAATTCAGAAATGTATACGAGGTCTCGACCTTGTTGCAGGGGACGAATTCGCGGAAAACCAACTGGACACGATTTAAGGAGAACTTGGTAAGTCCGACAGTGCTCCCCCTAAATTGAAGACAAAACAAAAGCTAAAGGAAGCTGTTTAGAACCTGAACCCCAGGTTGAATTGACATGTTCAGCTAGAAAGTAATCCTGCAGATGGTCCCTTCCTTGCTGGGCGGCAGATCTCCAGCGATTACGTGAAGAAACCAGGAAACTTTTAAATAGGTCACCTAAGGCTAATTTGGAGGAAGACTGAAGACTTTACAGTCTTCAGCAAAAATAATATAAGAAGCTAATTCGGATTTTGAAGAGAGCGTCTTATAACCACTTTTGCAAAAATACCGAAACTGTCGGTCTTCAAAAGGGGAAAATCACTCAGACAATCTTATGGAACCTACACTGAGCCGAAAGCAGAGACTCACTTCCCAGGTAACCTCATCAGAATCAGCTCACAACCAGGCACCGATGGCATATGGTATACCCAGCTATGTTTCAAAATCTATAGACTGGCTGCTGGTAACTCTGAAGAAAATCTTCACTGCCAGCTTGGCATTGGGATACCGAAACCCTGGCGAACAGTGAGCGTAGCCTCTATACCAAAAATCTGAAAAAAGGACCACGCGCTTGCCAAGAGCTTCCGACCTATTTATAAGTCTAACTTCCTTCATGTTGAAGAGCATGGAGAGAATGGTTGAGCTTAAAGTGCGCAAAACTGTTTTGCGAATGCATCCTTTGTCCACGATGCCCACCAACGCGAAAAATCCTGCGAAAACGCGCTGCAAAATCTGGTAGAACATAATTAAAGGCGAATTCGACAAGAAGAAACACGCGCCGAGTATCAACATTAGGAGTGGTTTCGACAACGCAGCTTTTGATGGCATCTGTAACTCGGCCAGACAACACTTGGTAAACGAATCACTAGTTTTGTGGATAAAAGCAATGCTGGTGAATAGGACACTGAATGCGGATGGTGACCGTAGCCAATATGTGATGACGAGAGTAAACAGAGGTTGTCCGCAAGGCGGGATCTTCTTTAATCTGCTGTGATGTATTTTGGTTGACTCACTGCTTAACGCTCTCAATAGTTCTGATGTCTATGTTTTAGCATATGCGGATAGCCGTACTGTGTTTTGGATCGTGCCTAGCTCTAAAGCTGGTGTTTGGTGGAGCAAGCTCTTACGAAAATATGTCATACGTCACAAGGGTAGACTAGTACGCCTTGCTCTGCTCTAGAGGTATTGATGAAACTCCCTCGTCTTGACATTCATATCATGGACTGCACTCTCACAGCCATTTTCCGTTTAATGAGAAGTGGTCTTTGGTACAACATGTACTGGAATTGGATGACCTTGCACTCCAACAGTTGTTGACTCTTGTCTTATGATGCAGGCCGTCTGATGCAATATAACCAGAACTCCTGCTGTGGAAAAAATACGAAATCGACTCAGGAATAACTTCGACCAGAATGTGAGGCAGGAAACGAATCGAGTCTTCACGGATGGCTCCAAAACCGATCTAGGATGCGGCGCTGTTATTTTTCTGGAGGACGGCAACGTTCGTTTTCACTCTTCGTCTGTCTTCCAAACGGAGATATACGCTATCCCGATGGCAGCGAACTACATTGAGAAAATTCGGTGGAGCGGACGAAAGATTTGCATTTGTAGCGATAGCCAAGCTGCGTTTAGGGCCTTGGTGAACCCCCTTACGATTTTCAAGCTAGTTCTTGCTAATGCAAGATTTCGGTGAACACAATCGGAAGGCTGGATGTATTTTTCTTTACCCGAGCCTACGTTAGATCTGTCTGCGTCTTCGGTTAGGGCTTTCATTGACAATTGGGTTTCTAATTAGCAGATAGTATGATTCTCCAGGTTGCCGTCATACCACCCGCATGTTTCCCGACGTTACTAAGAAGTCAGCGTCCTTCCTGCTGTCCCTCAGTAAGATAGACTGCAGGCTGCTTACTAGCGTCGCAACGAAGCACTACGCTTTTGATAAGCACTTTAGTGTGCTAATCGACGCTTGTTGTGAGCGGATCACTATCTCTGTGAATGTCTGGCCTACGATCGAATTAGGCTGCAGGTATTCGGCGCTGACGGTGTCGTGTGCTAGTACTGTAGGCACTTTATCACTGAGAAATTTCAGAAGGAGAAATATGAGTGCTCTGTTCCTATAAGACCAAAAAAAACAAACGTGGTAGTTGTTTGTCAAGGTCCTTTTATTTAGATAAATATGTGATTTAGCAGTCACAAAGTCGTGATTATTTGGATTTTTCCTGCTGTTTTCAAACATCAGAAAAGCTGTACTCTGGAAACGAAATCTATGCAAAGCGACAGCAGCTAGTATGACTTAATCTGATTTGTCAGCACAGCAAACTTTGTTTCCGTTTTCCGTCTCCAGCGGTACGTTGCACATGTCTAATCCTTTAGACTTCACATAGCAAGCAAACCTGCAATTTATTGTGCAATTCACGTAACCCACTGATCTGCCCAAGCTAAATCAGGAAGGAAGCATACCATGCCACACTATCCGTATGCTGGCTACAGATCATTTGGATAGTACACCGTGATACATAGTTATAGACCATTGTAGCGTCGTGATGCCTTCCAGTCCAGGCCTTTACTCCCGCTATAATGTCATCTCGCTTGAGGCTGCAATTTACCCAGCTTCAAAGCAATTCACTTAAGCAAACGTAATCGTTGTTGAAATATGAATACCAACCAACCATCATCTAGTAGTTGGTAAAATCGGCTTAAAAAAAAAACACACAAACAAATCGAAATCCAAAGATTTACGATCTCTGAGTATTCGTGCACTGCTCACTCGTTGTCGTAAAGTTCAAATCATCACATTCCGTGTGGCAATTGTGGCACCGTGACACCGTCCTAGAGGAAGACAAATATGTAAACCACTTTTGCATTGAGCACAAATGACACGTAGAGGTCGTCATGGATTTACAATTGTTGTCATCATTTTTGGCAAACAATTCAACGCGTAGTAACCTCATTTGTTTGATTAGATTTTTGATGAAATAAGTTACACTCGTAAAAGTTTGGTCAATATTCGTTGTTTTTGACTACTTTTATGACTACTCACACGGTAGTCGTGGGGGGAATTTAAGTTTTATCAACACGCTAATTTATTCATAGAACTTTGCACGTTGTCGGTGTTTGCAAATTCAATTTTTATATGGCCTCGGATACTCGTCGTACAAGGCATTTGATTACGATTTTTAGATCAAGGTAACGCTAACTACTGCAAATGGAGGTTACACAAATAGGGTTATGGTATCTGATTTGAGTTTTCTAACAGAGGAGGTGGCTAAAAGCATTTTTATTTGAAGAAAAATTGAGAATCGTATGAAGATTAAGATTAAATAATCTTGATTGATGGGCAATACTTATAAAAAAAGCAGCATATCCAGAGAATAACATGCGATGTTCCACAAGAGTCAGGTGTTAGACCTGCACTTCTAATGAAAAATTTACTTCATTCTGTATTTGCTCAATCTCTGTATCTTTTACATTACAAAAGGTCCATCTTTAGTCTATTTTTAAAACAGAAAGCCCAGTCAAACGTAAACGGCCAGAATTGCCAGACCAAACTCCTTCAGATGCCTGTGACTTGCTCATAATCATTTCGTTCAATCGTCGGAAAACAATTAACCAATTGTTTCCAACAAACTCCGTAAAAATACTCTTTACAACTGGATTATGAAAATACAGGGAATAGGCAGATCAGTCACAGTATATGGCTATCTACAAACGCCTAATGGTTTCAAATCAGAAAACCACTAATGCATCAGTAAAGGTATGGATGGGAAGAATGAGCTATGATGGCGTTACTTACCAGTACATACTTACTTAGGTAGCGCTACAGTTCGGGGTGAACCTGGGCCTCAACTAACAAACCTCTCCAGTTAACCCGATCCGTAACTAACTACCTCCAATTGCGCACTCCCAGTTGGTTGATGTCGCCTACTACTTGTGCGCGTTACTTAAGGTGAGACCTTCCTCTACTGTGTTGTCCCTTGGAGTTAGATTTGAAGACGCTGCGGACCGGAGCATTTTTGTTCATTCGCTCCACATTTCCTAGACATCTCAGGTGGCTGATGCACAGTTTTCTAACTAGGTCGGTTTCGCCATATAGCTCGTCGTTGAAATGTCTCCTCTAAAACCCGTCAACGCAAATGGAACTAAATATTGTACGAAGAAGTTTTCTCTTGAACGACCGAGGATGTGTTCATTCTTTTGATAGAATCCATGCTTCAGCGCAATAAAATAGAAATGGCATAATCAAGGTCTTATATAGAGTGACCTTAGTCGTTCCGGATAGCGTCTAACTACTTAATCGCCTTCTTACACCAAAGAAACAGCGATTGAAACAGTGATTCTTCGTTTTATTTCTAATTTCACACAAATGCAGGAGTCTTTTGTCGGTATGTGAGCTCTACAGCCGGTAGGACCAACTGAGGGCACACAGCTTAACATTTCTTTCTTTCTATTGTTTAACAACCGGAATGAGTTCATCGTGTATCCATTCTCAGGTTTCTCATAAACAGTTGTTCCCGTCATAATCAGAGATATACAGGACCCAGTTTACTCTCCTTACTAGTCAAAGTAACACTTATTTTCAGGTGATGACACCTTTATTTGACGATTTTCAGCGGCTTCTAACGCTCGATCAATCTTATGAGATCTCGAGTTGTAGAAAAAAAAGCGCCACTTTGTACGGTTTAGTTACGTGAAACCCAGCACATCAGTTACGGCGTCTCTGATGTCACGTTGGGAGCGTTGCCACAGGTCTTCGGTACTTGATACTTGCAGCGCATTGAAGTTGTTGAGAGATTTCGGGATTCGCGTTTCGCAAAGATTCTCGCGGTCTCATTTGATTATAGCTTTTCTAATTTATATATTGTCACAGAAATTCTTGTTTGTTGTGGCGCTTGGGAGATCCGAATTCGTACATTGGCTGCAACAAGGTAGTGAGCCAAGTCAATGTTTGCTGTCCGAAAGGTTCGGACGTCCAGAATACTGGAGCATTCTTTCCGTCCATCGAAAATAATCATTTTGATTTAGATCTTCATGATCCGGTGACCGCCATGTTCCGTTGTGTATATTGATATTGAGGAAACCGTATAGTAAAATTTCTTACCGCCGCAAAGTCAATAGGCCAAATTCCGTTGCCAGACGTGGTGTCTGGTAGGCTATGCTTACCAACTGTCCTACCAAAGATGTTCTCCTTTCCTGTCATGCATACGAGTACATAGGATGTTACTCATATATCTTGTGGAGGAGCTCGTAGGAACATTGATTGGCGGCGTCGTTTTCCGTAGAGGCATGGGCGCATATTATTCTTATGTTAGCGCATTTGGCCTTGATGCGGATCATCACTGACGGAAGCTCAAGACTTCTTGCCAAGTTTGCCGCGTATGACAAACCCGTATCCGAATAAGCGTTCTGTCCCCTATAGCAATAACCACAGGTTCCCATCCCATCGCACTTTCCGGATGGCGGTGATATATACGTCAAGGCCTCTGCTAATATTTCGCCTGCACGTGCCCTATTAAGGGTCCAAACTTTGCAGATTCGAAAATCGGTGTCTTTTAAACGTTCGTAAAGACGTCAACAGTGGATTCGTCACAATCCGGGTCTATTAATTGGTTCGTCATATTTTTTTAATCTCTTGCGGATAGGGTAGTGAGCTCTATGACGGCGTAGGTCAGTATTATTCTACTGGTCGAGCATGCACTTGCCATTTTAGCCTGCGTGAGAAAAAATTTACTCTACTCTTCCAGTTAACGGGGACTACCAGTGGGAGGTTAGGCGAGCACTACGATACAAACTTGTTTGCTGCGCTACTGGCCTAATCCAAGTTATGGAACAGTCAGCAGTTTCCTTAAAGAAAGCAGTTTGCTTATAGAAAGAAGTCAAAACTTCGGCGAAAGTTTATCAAATAAGTATTTTGGAAAACGTCGTCAAGACCCGCTGCTAAAATGTTCGCTAGCAAGTAATTGGCATTCCAACAATCACCTAACATTGGGCCAAACACAAAGTTCTGGATTTCGTATCATCGGATGATTGACCATTAGTTGAGCGATTATGTATTATTTTGTGCATGAATACACAGCACCTAATTTCCCAAAAGTTTTGAAATAAACAACCAAGGACATGTTTGTGATAGACAGAGATATGGTCATATCTTCTCATTCCATAGACACATTAAAACAAACAAGTAACTTGTGTTGCGATTGAGAATCTAATTTAGGATATACAACTATGGCATAATCAAATATTGGCACAAGCAAAGTCTTAATTAATCTGAGTCTAGTATCCACAGGTGTAAGACTGGAAAACAGCCAAAGCTTACGTAACCCTGCATAAATACGCGCTACGATCAAATTTGCATGATCAATAGGGGAAAGGGATCTATTCAACTTGTACCCAAGGTTTACAACTGTATTGGAAAATTTAAGCCTACAAGAATTTATATAAATAGGGGGTATCTCTCCAGGGTCATACTGCTTTTTAGAAATCATAATTAATTGCGTTTTTACCGGATTCATGATTAGACCATTATTTTGAGACCATTTCACTATAGAAGACAAATCAGAATTAAATCTATCAACGAGATCTTCCAATCCAATTGGTCGAAAAAGGAATAACTGTGCATCATCCGCATATACTCGTAGATGTATAGATGCATTACTGCATACATGTGGTAAGTCGTTAATGTAAAGACAGAACAGGATTGGGCCAAGAATAGAACCCTGAGGTACGCCGGCAAGTATATTTTTTGGCCGGGAACATTTTTGTTCAGAAAAAACCTTTTGAAAACGGTTCGAAAGGTAGTTCCTAATTAGATGTACTGAGTTATCGCTTAACCCAAAGTACAGCTTTAACTTCATACATAAAATGTCATGATTAACCGTATCAAAGGCCTTTGAAAAGTCAAGCAAGCATAGCAGCGTAAGAAATCCCTTATCATACTCCATTCTGATATCGTCAAGCACTTTTATCACAGCCGTTGAGCAGCTGTGTTGAGCATGGAAACCAGACTGTACTGGAGAAAATAAATTGAAGCGATTTAGGTGGCTAGTAATCTGCTTGGCAATTATCTTTTCAAAAACCTTAGACAGACATGGTAAGATGCTAATTGGGCGATAGTCAGTGGTGGATGTGGGATTGGCTTTTTTTGGTACCGGGATGATCTTGGCTTGTTTCCAGCACTCAGGAAAAGTGGAAGACACAATACAAAAATTAAACAAATGAGTGATACAACCTACAATATGAGGAAGTATCATTAGTGTAATCCATCATCTCCGATAGCGTTGGATTTAAGATTTCGAATATGATTTATAACGTCCACTTCAAAGACAACTTCAAAATCCAAAAACCGAGTGAAACTGAAAAAAAGGTTGCTGTCTGGTATAAAACAAGTGTTGGTACTAGGACAAGAGAGTAATGAGTTATTAAGTTCATCAAGGTCAGGTATTTTTGTTAGAACATTATTTTTACCAAGTCCAAGAGAGCGTATTGGAGTAAGTTGTTATTTATTGATCCATAGTCTCGAAAATGAAACGATTCCTGCAAGGGGATGCAAGAGAAATCAATATTATAAGTGCAAAAAAGAAGATCATGATCAGATACCCCCTCAAGTGATAGTTGGTCAAAAAGCAACACGCTGGAAAGGTCAGAGACAGCTACTAAATCAAGAAGACTCGGCACAGAGTCAGGCGCAAATCGTGTAGCGTAGGAGCTGACAACCACCAAACCAGATGAAGCAAAATTGTCTAAGAGCTGATTAGATCTATAGTCAGATTTGTAAATACGAGGGCGGGTCAAAATACTTTTTGAATTTCTGACCTCTTTACTGAAACAGCAACACTGCTCCTGTCAACAGGCATCTGTCAGTTGACTCCTGTCAAAATTTAAACTTGCTGCGTCAGTTAGTTTGTGTTTGACAGCTATTTTTATCAGACTACTTACTAATTTGAGGAGAAAATGGAAAAAAGTGAATTTCGTGTGCTTATGAAGCATTATTTTTTGCGAAAAAAAAACCATTACCGAGACCAAGGCTAAGCTTGATAAATACTATGGGGACTCTGCACCATCGATTTCAATGGTAAAAAAGTGGTTTACTGAATTTCGTTGTGGCCGTACAAGCACTGAAGATGCCGAACGTCCTGGACGCCCAGTTGAGGTCTCTACACCCGAAACAATCGAAAAAATTCACGATATTGTGTTGGCCGACCGAAGATTGAAAGTGCGAGAGATTGTGGAAGCCGTAGGGATCTCGCATGGCTCAGTGGTTTCAATTTTGAATGATCACTTGGGCATGAGAAAGCTTTCCGCAAGATGGGTGCCGCGTTTGCTCACAGTCGACCACAAACGCAATCGTGTAACAACTTCACAGGAAGGTTTGGCGTTGTTTAATCGCAATATGGAGGAGTTTTTGCGCCGTTTTGTAACCGTGTACGAAACATGGATCCATCACAACACACCAGAGAACAAACAGTGGATTTCTAAGGGTGAATCGGCGCCAAAGAAGGCCAAGGTGGGTTTGTCAGCCAATAAAGTTATGGCGACTGTTTTTTGGGATGCACGCGGGATAATCCACATTGACTACCTTCAAAAGGGAAGAACAATCAATGGGGAATATTATGCCAACTTATTGGACCGATTCAATGACGATTTGAAAAAAAACCGACCTCATTTGGCCAAGAAAAAAGTTCTTTTCCACCAAGACAATGCAAGGGTGCACACATGTGCAGTTGCCATGGCAAAAATCCATGAATTGGGCTATGAATTGCTCCCTCATCCACCCTATTCTCCAGATTTGGCTCCGAGCGACTACTTCTTGTTCCCAAACCTGAAGAAATGGCTTGGTGGAAAAAGATTTGACTCCAATGATGAAGTCATCTCGCAAACAAAGGCCTATTTTGAGGACCTCGACAAATCATTTTTTTTGGAAGGGATAAAAAAATTGGAGAAGCGTTGGACAAAGTGTATAGAGCTCAAGGGAGACTACGTTGAAAAATAAAATTATTTTTTTATCAAAAAATCTGTGTTTTATTCCAAAAGTCACGGACTTATTGACCCGCCCTCGCAGCTGCATTAAAATCACCACAAAGAATAAAATGTTCATAGGATGCTGAATACTGTTGAATTGTACAAAAAAATTGATCAAAAGAACAATTACGATTTGGGCTATAAACAACACCAAGGATGCATTTTATATTAGACTTGGAGATTTCAACGACTAGATATTCGGTGTCGTTACCCACAGTGCAAGCGATAATTGGTCAGAGTGTCTCAGGTCGTGTAGGAAGACAGCAGGGACGAAGATCAAATGACATGGTAGCTACTATTCGGCACCACTCCCAAGAAGTCCCCACTTGATATTAGAAATTTGAACAAAAAATAACAAAACTCCTTCAATACATCATTTTCTCAGTCGCAAATACTTTGACGTTATAATACATCGACCTTTACTCCTGCCTTCTCCTTGAAGTTCACATTGCATTGTGTATTCACAAACAGAGACCTTGTGGTTTCAATTTAAAAGCGCCCGCCATTCCATACGTCACCAGTTAATATAACACTAACATATGTCATATTGTTCCGACATCCTATATCCGACAACGACAGCGGCAATGGAAGCGACAAAAAAAAATGGTAAAACAGCAATTTCATTTTCACCATTAAATTCTCGTGTGGGGTGAATAAACTCTGACAGATACAATAATTAGCATGTGTTATTCTTTACTTCTCATCCTTTTGTCATTTCTGTTTTTGTTCTTTTTATTTCTCCTCGCTTTGAATTGTTCTTTATATACCGACACCTTCTTTTCGACTTGGTCGGCCATGGTGGCTTAGGCCTGACAGACTCATGCGTGCTCTGCATATCATTTGACGCATGTCTAACAAGCAACAAGTCAATGAATTATTTGTTTTCTACAATATAATTTGTTTCCCCCTTCCCTCTGATTAAATATTGATGAGCAGATAAAAGCTAAAGTGTGTGGAGAGATGAAATGAAAGATGTAAAAAAAAACAACATTCAAGACCTTTAAACAAGTTGGCGACTGGCAGCATCTTCAAATTTTCGTGTATGCTAATTTGGCTTGAAGGCCAAAAATGAAGATGCGAAAACGAACATCGAAAATAGCATTTCTGCCATTGACATCCGAATACGAGTAAGAGTGTACGAATTAGCGGTAATTAAAATGGCCGACATGGTGTTTTTGGACTTTGTAATGGTAATTGTGATGTTATTTACATATAAATTTTTATAATTTTTTTTTTGTTTCTTATTGCAATTTTTAATAAAATGATTATACACTTTGAGTAAGATTGACGAAACCTCGTTGCGATGGTGTTTGGAGTTTGGTCTCAATTTTAGATTGCTTAAGTAGTTTAACAGTTTTAAAGTTACCTCGTGGCTGATGCAAAAATATGATTTATTATCGACAGATGAATAGTTAGACAGTATTATATATGGTACGAGTAGGTACGAGTATGTGGAATGAATTGGCTTGGATTGAATTTGCTAAATTGTTTCGATATCATCGTAATGTTTGATAGGATTTATATTAATTCAAACTCTGCTCGCAGGCTTAACTATCGTAATTATTCAGCCTGAATGATGATAGCCAAGATTTCCGTCAACCTGACTCCAATGAAGTAACTTTAACTGAAGCACGACAAGATTCCTGGATCAGAAGGCCTATTTAAGACAGTAGAAGATGAGAGAATACACCAACTCAGTATGCCTGATGAATGGAATCTCAGTATCTAAACTGTAGAGGCGTCAGTCCACTTAACATACTCGTAGCTTACAAGATCTTGGCTGCTGTATTTTGTGAACGCCTGCAACCGATTTTAGGTGCGATTTTAAGTCAAGCAAATTTGGCTAATTATTCACACTACGGCGTTTTCACCAAACTCGTCAGATTGTACAGAGTTTTCCGATTTTTTTGGTAAAAAAAAAACGTAATTTTCTAGGGAAATTAATTGTTCTTTATTCAAAATATACCCGAAAGATGGGCGAAATGTGTTGCATCGGCTTCTACAATTTATGAATAGCATGCCAAAAAACTGCTTATCTTTTGCGGCAAACCATTCTCCAACTTCTTCGGAATCACTGAAGTGCTGCTTTGCGAGCGCGTGCCCCATTAATGCGAAGAGTTGATAGCCAGATGGCGCCAAGTCTGGGGAGTACGGCGGCTTCAGAACCCGTCACAATTCGATGCAAAAATGATTTCCTTTCGTGGCGTTGAAGCAGCATTTTACAAGTGACTTTGCGACTTTCCATTTGACGTTCAGTCAAATCATGTGAGACCCATTTACCGAGTTTATTGATCTTCCGCATTACTCGTAAACGTCTGTTGATTGTTTCTTGTGACACATGTAATGCTTCTGCTAATTGCCGTTAAGTTTGAGTTATGTCATCATCCAATAACTCCTGCAATTGCTCGCATTTTTGTGGTCTACCAGAGCGCTCACTGGTCAAAACCATGTCTCACATGTTCTAATTGATGAAACCATATGTTTCTACCAGACTTTTTCTTTTGATTAAATAAGAAAAGCAATACGTGCCGCAAATGTTCTTTTTCAGCCACAGAACTCGACATGATCACTAAACGATAAAACAAAGACCCTTGTTTTTGGCGGACTCAACTTGTGTGTGGTTGTAGTTAAATGTTAGACGAACAAAATGGCGTATGTGTCAAATTAATACGCTGCATACTTTTCGTTGGCGCCAGGTGTAAAGGTGGGAAGCTACAAGTATTAGGTTGCTGCAAATAAAATGACCGTTCTGCATGTGCTTGACTTTGATTACAGAGTACTCGTACAGCGTATTCAACAAAAACGTGCATCTAAAAAATCAATGAGAAGTGCCAGAATATTATTACGAGGGTTGTCTGAAAAGTTTCCGACCGCAACGTTAAAATAGCGGCACTCGTCAATAAAAGCTAATGAATGCTAGTTGTGCATCTTTTGACAGTTACTTACCGAAGTTTCAGTCATTTTGGACGCGCAGTTTTTAGTTGACAGTCGTTTGAGTGAGTCGATGTGAGTGTTTTTTGTGAAAATGGAAAAAATTGAGTATCGAGCTGTTATTAAATTCTTGTTTTGAAATGAGTTGGACTCTGTGTATGGGACTTTGCACCATCATTTACCACAGTGAAATTTTGGACAGCTGAATTTAAACGTGGCCGTAAAAGCTTGGGAGATGATGAACGTTCTGAACGTCCAAAAACTGCACTTGGTGTCCACTATACGACAGTCTCACTTCACTTGCAAGGTATTGGCAAATTAAAAAAAGGGACAAGCCGGTACGGCATGATTTAATGGCAACCAGAGATACATTTTTGGACAGAATTGTAACTTGCGATGAATAGTGGATGCTATATAGTACTATATATAATCGACGTCAATATGCACATGGGTTAGGCGCTAATAAGGCTCTACAACGTATGCCAAAACCGCAATTCCATCAAAGAAAAATAATGGTGACTACTTGGTTTTCTACGAAGGGTATAATTCATTATTCTTTCCTAGTGACAAGGGAGAATATTACTACGGAGCTATACTGCTCAGAGCTACAACAAATGCACAGTTAGCTGCTAAGATGTTATCCTTTCACGTAATAACCACAGACCACATATTTCAGCAAGTTCTGCCTCATGCACCGTATTCTGTAGGATCACTTTGTCGCTGGAAAAATGTTCAATTCTGAGGAAGGTGCCGTAACTGGGTTTGAGGAGTTTCTTGCTAGAAAAAATAGTTCTCTAAATTCATTCTTGATAAAATTGTGCGGAGCTCGAAAGCTATCACCAAGTTTCCATCTGCGTACACTAATACTATTGACATCATTGTCAGAACGCGACTCATTGTCACTGGTGCGTTCAATATTGTAGTATTGAAACAGAAGCGAACAAATTTAGGGATTTGGTCTCCTTAAACTCCGCTAGTGATTTTGAAGATGATACCTCATCTGAAATCAAACGAAAGAGCTCCATATGCCAATCGCAGTTCTTTTGGCCTAAGAAGGTAGATGACGTTAACGAAAACGGATGAAGATATTTTCGAACGCAAGATTCTTCGAGTGATTTTTGATCGCATTTCTGTTGTTGTTGGAATGTCCATCAAACTAATGACAATGATCCATCAGAGAAGCCCGCATCAGTCAGCTGAGATAGCTAAGACATGTACACAAAAAGAGTATTCGATTCCTACTTGTAGGGATAACGCCACGGATAAAGACCTCGTCTTAAGTGTCTCGCACAAAGGAAAGGCTACCTCAACCATCTTGGAGGTAGTTGGCGAAACAACGCTCAATCTACATTGGTTTATTTGTTAAGACTCAGGTCCACCCCTGACTGTAACAATACGTAAGTAATTGGCCTGTATCGCACTTGAAAAAGCAAGAAACCTGCAAAATATGGATAAAATACTCCGATCCTGTACGAGTATATCAAAAACAAGGAGTGAGAAAAAATTAATCGAATAAATCGATTGATGAAGGCATACGTGAACTGATTTTTCACCGAATCCAAGATCAGAATGTGCAGAGCAAAACATTGTTTTAAGTTTTGCTGCCTAGGTGGTTTTAATTCCCTCTTGATGACACACGCGTCTTTAGGTTTAGTCTAGTGTATCGTCTTCGATCGTTCTTCATTATATCTTTTTCTCTATTTTGTATCAGTATAAATGGGACCATATATTGGGTCGTCCAATTAATACGTTCGGTTTTTTGCCTTGCAATGACCTACATCAGTTATACAGATCTTGTATTTGGAATAAAAAATGGAAGACAAAAAAGTGTAGCTTCGACTAATTTTGCTTTATTATTTCAAAAATGTCAAAAGAGCGTCTGATGCTTGTCGAAAGATATGCAATAGATACAGAGAATGAGCAATAACAGAGCGCATGTGTCAAGAATTCATAATTTTGTTCCAGAGATTTAAATTTGGAAAATGTCCTCCAATTGGGAAGGCACGTGAGTTAGGTAACAATAAAATTAAAGCTCTATCGACACCGACCCACATGTGACTATGCGAGATATAACAGAAAGACTCAACTTCTCGAAATCAAGCGTTAATTGTCATTTGCGTCTGAAATAAGGTGACCCTAACGCCATATTTATTACATCGTTTCTTATTCTCTTTGCGGAGGAATGCGTATATGAATATAATGATTACTTACTTAGATGGTCCTACCGTCTGGGGTGGACCAGTGCTTCAGGTTATATACCCTCCAGCTGACACTATATTTTATTACTCTTAGCTACCTCGTCCTCTACTGCATTGGCCCTCTGAGTTGGAGTCGAAAGCTTTCCGGGCCGGCTTTCATGCGCTCAAGGTGACCTTTCCACCTAAGTCGGTGGATTCCGCCTTTGAGACACTACTAGAAGAGCTTACGACCCATATTTCCTATCAACAGTAGACTGGTGTTAGGATAATAATTACAATTGGTTTCAAGAGTGTCAGATATTTGTCTGCTGATAACCTAACCAAATTTTCGTCAGGAGGTATAGACCTTGGCAGATTTTACATAAAGTATCTTATATTCCATGACAACACTAACTTACCTGTGCATTCTTCTGAATCCTTCTAGCTAATAATCAATTGTTTACACTTTTCTTATTCGGCCTTATAGTCAATCGAAGAAATACCAAAATGATGATCTTTTAAGAACAACGCAAGCAGAAATCGATCGAATGAGAAGCAGAAGTTTAATGGTGGAGGAAATAAGGAGCTAGCTGAAGATAAAAACGTACCTGAAGTCCATTTGGCTTCAATATCAAAGAGCATCTTAAAGTAAAAGCCAAAGCTGCTATACATACACGAGTATGTCCCTCTAAATGTTATGACGAAAGTCTTTCTTTGTTTAAATAACTTGGCCTTTTGAAATGCGGACAATGTCCAGAAGTACTAGTAACCCTTTACACACCTTTTCTACAATATTTCTTGTCCGCTTTTCAGTTATCAGCGGAAATCCATTAAAACGTATTTCGTAATTCCATATGCTCACACAACAGACAAAAGATCACTTCGCCTGGATTGCATTAGGTACCTCTGTACTCTGTACTCTGTACCCGGTTGATGAATTCAAAACTGATCAGCGTATATATTGGACCCAATTAAAATCTGTTGATTATTAATCCCAACCGAGAGACCGTTGGAAATAGATTCGCCTACAAGCAGAAAAGTATCAATCATCAAGGGCAATGAAATACAATTTTCACTTTGAAATACATAGGTAGCAGCACTTTAGAGACCACCAGACGATTCAATTGACTTCCTTCATTACACCGAATACGAAGGTGGGATAATTGAAAATGTTTCTACGAGTAGATTGTCGAAATGCCAAAGCGTTATGCGATTGATTAATCGGTGTAGGAAGATTTGTTGGAACGATTGTTGCTGAGACGAGGACGTGCAATTGAGTCATTGTGGACATGAAGGCACTTGTTGGTTGTAACGAAAGGTGCTAGAGCGTCCGCCAAATGCCATAGACAAATCATTGTGGTGCATCCGAACAATAGGCGTGTTTGACATTAAAAATGCTCGTGGCATACACGATGACGAGCTATAAAGGTTATTGGCGTTGAATTTCGAATGATAAAACGATCAGTGTGAGGTAAGATACAATATGTGTTAAAAGTAAACGGACAGATTGATTTGGAATAGGATGTAAGAGAAAATTGTTCACAACCTGAACTTACACTCGCAAAGTGTTTTAAACTAACATAACCAGCTAGAAATCAATCCTGCAGATCGCCCGCCCCTTATACGGAGCACAGATCTGCAGCGACTACGTAAAGAAACCAGAAAACTTCTAAACAGCTCACTTAAGAATAACTTGGAGGAAGACTGGATCCTTACAGATCAAAGCAAAGAAGCTAGTTCGGCATTCGGAGAGTGCCTCTTATAAAGACTTTCGCGAAAAGATCGAAACTGTCGGTTAAACCAGCAGACTTGTCAAAATCATCAAAAGTGGAAAATCAACCAGCCTGGAATAATTCAGGAAATCTGATGGCACCTACACTTCCCAGGTAACCTAATCAGAGCCAGGTCACAACCAGCTGCCATTAACTAAGTTGATAGTAAGCTGAATAACATAACACACCATTGCTGGTACGAGTATATCTCATCGGTTGTGACGATGGATAAGACCATGAAACATGCTGTTGTTTCCTTCAAGTCCCCTGACACCGATGGCAGTTATCTTACAAAAAGGTATAGACCAGCTGCTGGTTACTCTGAAGGAAAATTTCACTGCTAGCATGTTACTGATACTCGTATTGAAACCCTGACCAACAGTGAGCATAGTCTTTATACTGAAAATGGTAAAGGGGAACGGCACGCTGCCCAAGAACTTCCGACCTATAAGTCTGACTTGTTTCATTTTGAAGAAGATGGAGAGGACGGTCGAGCTCCATGTGCATAAAACAATGCGGAAAATTCTACGATAGTGCACTTCACGATCTGGTGGGCAGAATTGAAGGCGCACTCGACGGGAAAGAATGCACGCTGGGCATTTTCATCGACATTGAAGGTGCTTTCGTCAATGTAACTTTTGACGGCATATGTAACTCGGCCAGACACTGTTGAATAGGATACTGATTGCGGATGGTGATTCGGGCTAAACGGGGATTGGCCGCAAGCGGTGTTTTGTCTCTACTGATATGGTGCATATTGGTTGACTCACTGCTTAACGCTCTCAATAGCTGTGATGTTTATGTTCTAGAATATGCGGATGATATAGCTATACTGTCTGCTGGATCGTGTCTATCTCTTAAGCTATGCACTATCAGTTAATCCTCTCAAAACTGAGTTTGTTCTTTTTACCAGAAAGGGGAAGCTGACTGGTCTGACTCATCTGTGCTAAAAAGCATCGCCATTTAGTTTTCCAAAGAAATTAAGTATTTGCGTATCATAATTGATAGCAAACTTCTTTGGATTAAACATTTTGCGTCGAAAGTCTCTTAGGCGCTGTCGGTCTTCTGGCACTCCAAAGGAGCGGTCGGCAAGACATGGAGCCTGCCAACGAGAAGGGTCCTTTGGATCTATACGGCTGTGATAAGACCAATTATATCCTATGCGTCGGTTGTCTGATAAAACAAGCTCTCACGAAAATACGTCATTGCTGCTTTTACCAGTCTCCAAAAAGCGGTATGTCTCAGCTACATGGGGACTTTCCCTAGTACGCCTGGCTCTGCTCTAGACGTATTGCTGAATCTCCCTCGCCTTAATATTCATATCATGAGGTGCATTCTCACGGATATCTTCCGTTTAAAGAGAAGTAGTCTTTGGTACAACACGCACTTGCCCGTCGACTGTCTTTTGACTCTGGTCTGGCCGTCTGATGCAATGCAACCAGACCTATTGCAGCGGAAAAAATACGAAATCGTCTTTCTCTGTGCTCAGGAATGATTTCGGCCAGTATGTGAGGCAGAAAAAGAATGTAATCGGGTCTTCACGGATGGCTGCAAGAACTATTTAGAATCCGGACGACAACGTTCAATTTCACTCTTCGTCTGTCTTCCAAGCGGAGATACACCCAACCCGATGGCAAAGAACTATATTGTGAAGAATCGGTGGAGGCATGGGGAGACATTTACATATTTGCTTAAAGCCTTATGAGCCCTCTTACGACTTCCAAGCTAGTTCGAGAATGTGCTGGGATTACAATGGGATTACAGGAAATGAAAGAGTTAGGATTTCCATTAACAGTTTGATTTGACATGAACCTAACTGCAGATGACATAGCGGCCTTCCAGCTGTCCTTCAGTAGGAAAGGCTGGGGGTTGCTTACTTGTCTAAGCATTTAAGTATACTGGACTGGACTTGCTGTGAAAGTCATGACGACACCGCGGGGCACTACCTCTGTGAATGTCCGGCCTACGCTCGCATCAAGCTGCAGGTACTCGCGCTGATGTGGTAAGTGGTGATACTATAGTCGCTTTATCAATGAGACCCTTACCGATCTTGTTTCGAAACACTGAGAAATTTCATTGAAAGGAACTCATAAGGAGTACAATGGACTAGTTCTCTCTCAAAGTGGTCTTATCCGACAGGAAAAAAAACCTTTTCTGCTTTTTAAAGTGTAATTTAGCACTAGTTAGCCCGTTGTATTGTTGTCCTCGATGAGGAGCACTTAATATGCCGACGGCCGGTCTTTTGTATGCTACCATGTTGTGTGTCGACCACTCTCTCATATCAGTAGAAGCAATTACTATGATAAATTTGAGGATATTTTATTACTGCAGACCACTTAGAAAAATAAGTTTTCTTACAACACATTCCTAATGTTAGTGAGAACAGGGCAAGATGTATGAGTGTCTTGTTACTAATTGCCCGCTGCTCCGAATGGAACCTGTGCTGTCAGCGTGAAGATGTCTGAAATCCAAAGTGAATTTTAGAGATGCACAGTAAGTTTCGTAAGCTCTTTTGAATTGTATCTGATGACCACTGGCTATAAACGTTTATCAGTGATGCGGTAGCCCAAACTTAGGCACCTATTCGGTTTTGAGTTCGGCGTTTATGATAAAATGTTTGACAAAGGACATTGTCTATTATACATGAGTATCTCTCTGATAAATGAAATGAGCAGAGAGTGCATGATGTCCGTCGACAGGCCACATTTGCTAAAAAGCTTTAGCGCATTTTATTTTGAGCCTCTTTTCGTGTTGAGTCTCAGGTATCTTAAGTTGCCAAATGAAGGGTGGTACCTATCAAATAAAGCCGGATAAAGGTATAAATTTCTGCTAAAGATGACCAATTTCATGTTCATTTGAATAAAATTACGACATAGGTCAGCTCAGGCGGTAAGCTTGTGCGGATTAAATTGTAGAAGATCAGAAAGTGTTTGCATATCTTCAACAATCTTTCCCACAGGAATTCTCTATTTCTGAAAGTAGGTCATTAAGGGCTAGATTTCGGAATATTGGAAATAATAATAATCCTTTTCGAAGCATGTCTCCATGTCCCTATCCTTCAACAGGTCTTCCGCCATAGACAACTTTGACTACTCTGTTCGTATGAGCAGGATTGATTTGGTACTATAAAACACTGAATCGAAGTTGTTAAAAGGCCATTGTTGCAAATAAATGTTAAATTTGGCCTGCTTTCGATAAAAAAAAACTAACACTGGCCACATTACAGTCTGATATCGACTGGTATCGATTGTAGCCACCGATAAACAACCCTCCAGAATGAATTTCAGGAATTGTTTAGTTCTCCGCAACTACGCTCTGGGAAGGCTCAATCCTGTCTTACTGACATATAGATCAGTCTGGAAAGCTGTCGATTGCCAAATTCAGCTCTTTCTGGCATACTCGTTCCTAGAGTCTTTCTTAAAAATTGTAAGTCTGTTTTCATAGGCCTTCCGCTCTAAGTAGAACTTCTTTTTTCACCAAATTAGGTACATCCCGTCTTTTCATTAGAACATAGGGTAAGCTTTATGAATGTGCCATTCAAGGCGGACGTAGGAACGTTGTTGACCTCAAGATCCGGTTCCGAGTTAGGTAGTTGGCGTCATATGTGCTAATAGCATGCAACTATGATTAATCCAATTGATCATACGCCTGCTGCGGTAGCAGATATCGTGTGTTTAACGAATCGAAGATCATAAAGAGCAGAGTTGTCCGCCACCCTATAATCTATCACATTTTGCTGAGTTTTAGTAATAAAGGTGAAACTACTTCTTCAATTGCAGGGTACTAGCTAAAGTGTTCTGATCACTATTTCAGTATGGGTTTTCTGCTCTCCTTTACTTTAGGAGTAAACTGCCAAATTCAATTAAACTAATCGAACATCCATAAATAATCAGGGAAAGCTAATAAACTACTTTATATTCTGATTCCATGCTCCATGAGAAATTACATTTATCAAAAATAATAGGCTCATCATTCATCACCGAATCCAAACCAAATTGCACTCATTCCACACCAACACCTTTCGCCTTAATTGATTCATCAATAATTTTCATAAATTTGCAATTGATATTCAAATGTTTTCCCTCTCCAAAACGCAGATACCTTTCATCCCAAAGCCTACAACGTGATTCGGAACTCCATGATACCTCGACGGAAACAAAATCTTTACGGCAGCAAATTGCCGCATTGAAAACAAGTCGTGAGCAGGCAATTGAAGAAAACGGGTAAGTCATACGAGTACGGGTGTAGACCGATCAAATTTCCATTCGCCCTCAAATGGTGCAGATCAATCAAAAATCACAGCTGTTGCGTCATGTGTCAAATGGCAAAGGCAGCGCGACATGCTCTCTGTGAGTGTGCACTATCCGTGGCAGCTTTCACCAGATATCTACCTCGTGATACACATTCGCATGCATGTCTAGCTAGTCGTATCAATCTGCTTACCTTTTGTGTTCCTCAAATAAATGTTAACACTCTTTTCCTTTTGTCTTATCTCAGTCGTTTGTCCAATGATTTGGCCGAGAGTCAAGCTGAAATTGCGACACTTAAGCGTCGTCTCAAAGACTCCGAAATAGAGATTGAGAGGCTTAAGCAACAACTAAAACAGTACGTCCAGGAAGTTAAGAAAGCCGAGGACTTGCTCTTGCATAAGGTGAGTTGCAACTACGGGTACATACCAGGCCTTATCGAAGGCTAATTACTGTAGAACATCAATCATATTCGTATTGCATATCGCATCAAGCGTCAATGTTTTTTTGTTTCTTTTTTCTATTTCTGTTCTTGTTTAGGAAAAAGAGCGTGAAGAGATGTTGGATCATTATCGTAGTCTGTCACATGATGCTGTGCTATTAGAGGGCAATAATCACAGCCTTGAAGCAGAAGCGGCTGAATGCAAGTAAGTCCGACTTTGGATTCAGGTTTCTTTGAACACAAAAGCAAAAATCTGACCTCTTCCTCAGATGTTGTTGCCGATGTCGACAGTAGTTTGTTTATTTTCTTTTTTGTTTTGTGCTTTAACTTTTGTGTTTACATTTGGTTTTGCTTCATTTTTTATTTAAAAAAAAAAAAACATCAACATCATCTCAAGACGACAACTATGCGATGCTGAAGATGAAATCACAGCACTTAAAAAGGAACTTGCTAACCACAAGGAGGTCATTGAACGGCTTGAAGCACAGGTATGGTTCTTCAAAATGAAACATGGTATCTTCTCCATCATGCAGTTGTCTCATTCCAGATTGATGCACTTAAAACACAGAACAGTTTCTTGGAAAACCAACTGGAAGAAGCTTACGATGAACAGAAACTGCTCAAAGTAGACTTGTCCGCTCGAAAGGAACTCTGCGACAAATTGGACATTCAGCGTGACAAACTAAATGCTGAGGTGTTTGAGTTAAATAAAATTCGAAAGACAGTAATGCCTTCGCCTTCCATAACCGGAAAACCCCGAACTTCATACATATTTCTTCATTTCAGCTTGAACGTGAAAATGAGAAATTGAGGACCGACCATGATCGAAACGTCACAGGAACAAAGGTCACCTCGGATACATTTGAGGAGCTACTTCACAAAACACGTAGGGAACTAGAAGAGCAACTAAAAGTTGACGGGAAACTTAGCCAAGAAATCGCACGTATGAAAAAGAAAAATGAAGATTTACTGGTGAGTTCCAACGGACAAAGTTATCCTGCTCCAGACTAAACCATTTTGAGTAACTTCGCAGAAACAATTGGATGAAGAACGTGAGAGACGGCAACAAAAAGAAACTTTGGCACGAGAATTTGATATACAGAACCAGGAACTTCGACACAATATAATAGATGATAGATTCCGACATGCTCGTAGTAGAGAAACGAGTCCAAAATTCACGACAATGTAGTAGCATTTAAGTTTTACAATCGTATATTTTGTTTGCATTTTATCAAACCCACAAGTTGTACTTAAGATAAAAAAAAATCCATTTATTCTGTTTTTGTTTGTTTTTATTGAAATATTTATTCTTAAAAAGCTAAACGTTCGCTTAATTTAGGTGAAGCGTAGACCTATGTGCATAGCAATTTAAAGTTGTTTCTTAAATTACTGTTTGCTAAATAGGGCGTTTCCCAGAGTCGTCTTTCCAGGGGTCTGTAACGTTTTTTTTACCATCTTCAATATGGTTTACAGAGTAAATGATTATCGTGTACAATACTATATGAGCATAATGAACATTAACCACGGAATCTGATGCCGCAGTAAAAAATTTTGTTGAAGAATCGACTTATTTTGCTTTCGCGATTACCGCACAGGTTAATTTTTAAAGGGGTATAAGACCGTCCAACAAATATCCTTTTCGTATGACTTTCATCCAATTTACACTGGTTACGTGTCGGCAATCAACCTAGCTTAAGACCGATAAATAGCTCAGTGACGAACGGAGTTTATTGAACCTCCATCTCCCGGTTCCTTGTCCCCCCACTGTTAAACTAACATAGCAAACAAATGGCACTACAGAAAGTCGATATGCTCTCTCTAGGCTCAGAGAAAGAAAGATATATGAAAACATTCGTCTCTTTCTTGCCTATCTACATGACAAATCGGACTCGGTCTGCTACGAAGGGAAAAGCAAAACCAGCGTCATGGTTTCCATCCAGCAGGAAGGCCTCCCTACCGACCCTATCAGTCTCAGGAACCTTTATGTCAGATACTACGAGATTTTTAACATGTCCCCTCAGAAAGTACCAGACGACCTTGCTGCATTCGGCAACTATGTTCACTCTAAACGAGTATCACACCTACAGCGAAGCCGAGCCGACCACGACAAATTGTTTCGTCCATAACGTGCGTCCCTTGCCACCGCTTAAACCATCCTGCCTCACACCTCCACCCCACAACATCGCTCTTACATTTTACTACCAGAATGTAAGAGGTCTTCAGCTCTAAAACCAATGCTGTCCTACGTGAATCGCATGTTCTTCCCTTTGATATTTACGCCTTGACCAAAACCAATTTGATTTCCGACATAAAGAACCAGGAATTGTTCCCTCCTACTTTTAATGTTTTCCGCGACGACGATCCTACCCGCACAAATAAAGATTCCCCGTGTCGAGGCGTCCTACTGGCGATGGACAACAGCCTTAACACTTCCCCCATTACAATTTCTTCATCCTCTAAAGCCGACTTTGTCGCAATAAAAATATCACTGCCTCTCAAGTCCCTTTACGTTATATGTTGCTACATCCTACCAGCTCAACCTATCGAATCTTACCAATTTGTTATTGATGCGATCGATCATTTAATTGACCTGTCAGACCCTATTGATGATATCCTTATTTTCGGCGACTTTAATCTTCCTCAGCTACAGTGGACTCCATCAGATGATCAATCGTTTTTCATCGCTTCAAATGCCAACTCAGCTAAGGAATGTCTCTTCTTAGATCGCTTAACAGACTCAAGTCTATGCCAAGTCAGTGGTATATCCAATTATATGGGCAGGCAATTAGACCTTATTTTCACAACAGATCCAATTAACTCCTCAGTCTCACTTTGTCCCCTATCTCTCTCAACAATCGATAACTACCATCCCCCCTTCTACTTTCATTTTTTCATAACTCTTCATTCCAGTCCACTCCCCCCAAAACTCTCTCATCCCACGACTTTCATAAAGCAAACTTTCACAAAATCAGTGAATATTTCAGCAGATCCCTCTTTAAATTTCACAACCTAAGTATAAATGATGCCTTATCCATTTTTTATAAAGAAATATTTAATTCTTTTTCCCTTTACGTTCCGTTTTCCCTGGTATAATCGCAAGCTTCGTTCCTTACGAAATCAGAGATGGGCTGTTTTCCTGCGTACCAGAACCTTTACCGATTATTCCAACTATCTTGGTGCTTATCTTCATTTCACCGAATTTTACGATTCCCTTTACCAGCGCTACCTTAACAATGCGCAAGTCAACCTTATAAACCACCCTAAGTCCTTTTTCCAATTTGTTAACTACAAAAGAAAGTCCGATGGTTACCCTCCTTCCCTCTCTTTCAACAACAGGTCATCAACCGATCCACTCACCATTGCCAACCTATTTGCCACCTTTTTTTAAACAATCCTTCACCAACGACTCCTTTGTACCAGATCCATCCTATTTTAGTTACTGAACTTCTCCAATGTCCCATTTCTCTCTCATATTTTGGAGATTATATTCGAATATAAATTACACCAACTCAATGACGAATTCACACCCGGCCCAAATGACCTTAATGACCATTCTTAAAAAATGTTCTTCCTCTCTTTCCCTTGCCCTATCTAATCTCTTTCGTCTATCCCTTTCACAAGGAGAATTTCCTCAGGCTTGCAAATCCTCCTTCATAACCCCGATCCACAAAAAAGGATCAAAGAATGAAATAACCAACTATCGTCCCATCGCTAAACTCTCCCATATACCCAAACTCTTCGAAAGTATTTTGTATGAAGCTCTAAGCTTCCAATCCAAATCACTTATTTCTCCTAGACAACATGGCTTCCTAAAGGGTAGGTCAACCACCACAAATCTCGTTGAATTCGTATCCTTTGCCCTCTCTGCCCTTCGATAAAGTCTCTCATCGGTTAATCATCTTTAAATTGTCTGCCCTCAGCTTTGAACCCATACTGTTAAAATGGATATCCTCTTACCTCGAAACCTGTTTTTACAGTGTTCGTTTTAGGTCAAGATCTTGATAGTTTTTCGATCTGGTGGCTCAAAAATTCTTTGGAACTGAACATCGCCAAATGCCAATCCATCACCTTCTCACATAAGCGGAACCAAAAAATACCTCCTCCACGAAGCAGCAGATAAAAGCTTCCGGCTTCCACATCAAAAGGATTAACTTAGTAACCTGACTAACGAACCTCATCGTTCACGAGCTAATCAATGCAAAACATAGCTCCAATATTTGATAATTTCTTAGAATCCACCCGCTTTTTCGATAAAAAGGCGTTGGTACAGAACAGATGTAATAGCTGCAGCCTAAAAGAGCTCATAACCATAAAGCTCTCAGGTACGAGTATGTCAGAGACCAAAACAAATGCCAATCAAGTGCTGTTCATTCAAGAGGCTTAATAACAAGCATGCGAAAGGCGATTCCGTAAGAAATTTTTGTGGCATACTCATCGAAAAATATCAGTTTATCTTCCGTTCCTACAAATCGATTGCAAACCAAAACTTTACGTGTATGCAAATAAAGATCACTGAACATCATTGGATAACACCAACTTTGTCTCGACTTTTAGGCATCCTATGATAACATTCCGTCTTGAACTCTTGAATGAAATGGATCATTTCTGTGACTTGCACAAACTGATTCAGCTATGTCGTATAACACTCGCTGAGATATCGGCTTCAAAACTTCTCTATCATCTATCGAGAATGCCTTTAGTTTAGTGATGGAAAACACGGAAGCCACAATCTTACTAACTTGAAGTCCGTCTAAATGCTGGGCTGTATTGACGATAATCAATACAATTAGTAAAGAAAAGAAAGATGGAATCAACTGATCGACGTTTGGGGTAAAACGCCGCTGTTGACAAGTATAACTTCATGGCAGTTAAGATATTATCTTAAGTACCTCTGAGTAAATGACACCTTAATGGAGATTCCGCTACATTTCATTTAGCTAAAGTCCTAACTTTAAACACCGAAATTATGCTCTTCAAAACTCTAATCCTGCCAGTTCGTTTCTACGGCGCTACGTGTTGGGCAACAAATGGAGGAGCGGAAACTTATATTAAACCCTTTCGAAAGAAAAATATTCCATCGCATAAAAATTCTCATATGCGAGGAATCCTAATGGTGAAGAAAGTACAACCGCGAACCCTATGAGTTGTGCCAAAATAAGCACTTAGCCTAGGAAGTTACATAAGCGTCATTTGGACGTCATTATTACTTAAGGTTTAATGAGGTTTCAATACACATACCGCGGCGGCGGTTCGTAGACATTGCGGTGACGTACGAGGGGCGTTCAATATATTCTCGGTATCGATATGAAGGAAAATGCGAATTCAATTTAAATTGTTTTTATTTTTCAATATAATCTCCCCTAACATCAATGCATTTGTTACATCTTGAGATAAGCTTTTTTAAACCCTCAAAAAAATAAATTTCCTCTTTCTCTGCAAAATACCCATTTATAAAGAAATATTGCCGACTTGAGTTCTTCATCATCCGAAAATCTTTTTCCACGAAGACATTTTTTCAAATCCGGAAACAGGAAATAATCACTAGGGGCAAGGTCTGGACTATAGGGTGGGTGTTGGATTTCTTCGAAACCACAATCTCGCGCAGCAGCCTTGGAAACTCGCGCCGTGTGAACAGGAGCGTCTTTTCTTTTTAATTTCCTCCCACAAATTATGCAAAATGGAAGCGTAGGATGTGGCGTTGATGGTTTCACCTTTTTTTTGTACTCAATGAGCAAGATTCCCTTTGAGTCCCAAAAAAATATGGCCATGAACTTCCCGGCAGACAGAGTGACTTTGAACTTCTTCGGGGGTCTGTTCCTTTTTTATGCCACTGCATGGACTCTTGTTTGCTTTCAGGGTCATAGTGGTGGACCCATGTTTCGTCCCCAGTAACAATTCGATCCATAACACCGTCCGCGTTCTCACTGCACATCTCCAAAAGCTCTCTACAGCATGAGATTCTCACTTTTTCTGAGGCGCTGTGAGCATTCATGGCACCCACCTTGCACTGACCTTTGAAAGGTTAAGATGGTCATGAAGAATGGTGTGAATGGTACCAATTGAAAGCTTGGTGATCTCTGATATCATTTTCACCTTTATTCGGGCATCCTCAAGAACAAGTTTTTCGACTTCTTTGATGCTTTCTCCCGTACAAGCAGTAGCCGGGGCGCCGGAGCGGGAGTCGTCTTCAATGCTCTCTCTGCCTCTCTTGAACTCACTTGACCACTTTTGCACAGTTGATAATGAAGGTGCAGAACAGCCACCATCTCTTCAAGAATAGTTTTTTGACTTTTTCCTTGCTTAGTGAGAAATTTAATTACAGCGCGATGCTCAATTTTCACCAGCATCGTCTCAGTTGCCATTATGATTCTGTTTAACTAGAGATAAAACGCGAATTAATAATCACATTTATATGAAATTTTACATGAATGCACTAAAATAATAGTATTAATAACTTGATAAATAAGTCAATTTATATATACAACCACAGCTTCACCCCGATACCGAGAATATGTTGAACGCCCCTCGTACGTTCATCTGTTAATAGGCGCCAATGGGACCTCAAAGTGAAAGCAAACGCAATTCTGTCGCTTCGTTACATCGTTGTAAATTAACTGACGGGCACATAATTGATTTGGCGTATTTGACGTAATGGTTCTGTAATGTACAACTATTCAATGGAGAATTGTAAAATGCGATATGGAATGGAAAAGTGCACCATATGCTGACAGCGTTGTATGAGGATTATTTTGCATCAGTTTCCACATCAATGGAGCCTCATCACAGCGGTGCAGTTGGTTTAAGTGATGTATGCGTGCGTCAGTAATTATAATAGGATATTAATGAAATTTTCTAGTTTTCCGAAGAAAGATAATTAAGCGCTTCAGTGATAAAATACCTACAGTGCCAACATCCACCACGTCAGCGCCGAGTACCTCCAGATAAAAGTATTGCTTTTATCCACAAAACTAATGATTCGTCTACGCCATGTTGTTTGGCCGAGTTACAGATACCCGCAAATGTTGCGTTGCCCAAAGCGCCTTCAATGTCAATGAAAATTCCCAGCTCGTACGCTCTCAATTCTGCCCACTAGATTTTGTAGCGCACTCGAAGGAGATTTTCCACGTTCGTAAGTACGAGTATGTTGCATCTTAGGCAGAGGTTGCACTCGCAAAACAGTTTTGTGCACACGGGTCTCGACCATACTTCCCATGGCTTTCGATATAAATTGAACCAGTCTTATAGGATTGAAGCTCTTGGCGAGCATGTAATCCTTTTTTCCGACTTTCGGTATAAAGGCTACTCACACTGTTCGCCAGGCTAGCAGTAAAGGTTCTCATCAGAATTACCAGCAGTGGGTCTATAATTTTTTGTATCATAACTGGCTGTATGCTATCGACGCTATATGATGATGGCCTCATACGTGACTCTAACGCGTGAAATATGCCAGCTACGGCGTGTTATGTTATTCAAGTTAGGTTATCTTGGAAGTGAGTCTCATGCATGAGACTCTGGTATCGGCTCAGTGTACGAGTAGGTGTCATAAGATTTTCTGAGTAATTTTCCCCTTTTGAGGACTTTGCCTAGCCTTCTTGTTTTCTGCGCTCATCCGGCGATGTGCAGGATTGCTTTCTAGCTGGAAATGTCAGTTCAAAAGGCTTGGTGAGGGTACCGTGTAGGTTCTGAGCAACTTCCCCTAGCTGTTGATTTGTCCTGAGTTTAGGAAAAGCACTGTCGGGCTTGCCGAGCTCCTCCTTAAATCGTGTCCTCCTCTTCAAAGTCTAAACTAGACCTCGCAACCGATTCTGAATTCGATGTATGATACCTAAAGTGTAACATGGAAACCCAGATTTAGTGACCTCAACACAAACTTTATTTAAGCCCACAAGAAGAAAAGAATGACGATTCTGTTGTTCTGATTCTTTCTCTCCTTGTGAGAGTAGATTTTCCACTTTTCATTGTCGAGTCCTGGGTTCTGGATACGCATCAGCATATCCTCCGTTTCCCTGGGTTACCCGGAACCTAAAACATGACTCGCGCCTCAAAAGTCATAGTTTCCACTTTAAGAATTCCGTTTTCCATACAGTAGCCCTCTGCTTGAATAGCTCCCGTAGTTGATGGTGGATTATTGCGAGTACCACCTGGAGTAAAATCATTTGGGGTCACCTCTCACTAGGGTTCTTTCCAGAACCTTTCCTGCCACGACAGGGCCACTGATCAATATATCGCGGTTTAAAGCTGCATTCCCGAAATTAAGAAGGATAGAGCGCAACAGCTCTCAAGATACGTGTCTCTTTCGAACTAGGACACTTTAAGCAAGGAAAGTTCTTGAAATCAACTACTTTTTATTGGTTCTAAATATTTAACATTTAACAAATTTTTTATTAAGAGCTACCTTTAATTCAAAATAAAATTAATCATACTCGTATCCAAGCTACAATTCCTTCCATTAGTTATAAGCTATTTGCATTATTTTATAATAGTCTTCCTTCATACAATCGCACCCAGTGAATGGTGGTATTTCAGAATGAGTTGACGAATCTTTTCGAGAACTTGATCGGGATGATGTGCCTCTGGCAGAACAAACGCAACAAGGGCAGCAAAGGCCTAAAAAAGAAAAGAACAAATATTTCGAACTTCACATTAAAATTGTTAGTAATAATTGTTTACAGGTTTCGTCCCCTGAATTCTGGGCTTCAGCTGATAGTAACTCCATCTCGTCGGATTCACTTTGTTCACTTTGAATTTCAATTACTGGCTCGGCTTCAAATTTGTGTGATTCGAACTTGTCAACAGTTGGCTTTACATCTAACTCACATGTATCCGTATCCTTAAAATTTTCTTTTGCAGCGGCAAGATTTTGCCCCAATTGATTCTTTACGAATTCGTTGCAATTTCTTAACTGCTTCTGCAGGGATTCTATTAAGTCTTTGATTTGTGGATCTATGCATTCTAAATCCAATTCTGGATTTTCATATTTCACAGTTAAGTCGTTTTCAGGTAATCTCGAGCATTCTATTATTTCTGATTCAATTCCGCTCGACCGGTTTTTGAAGTGCAACGGAGATTCGATCACTTCTGAATTAGCGGTCATTGGTTTCAATGTAGAACTCTTAGTTTTCGATGCGATAGTTTTAGGTTCTTGAGGAAGCTGAGATATGCTTCGAAAGTGAGACTTTTGTTTATGACTGGTTTCATGGATGTCGTGTTGAGCAGATGAATCAGGCAGCGCATCGTTAATACTTGTAAATTGACTTTGTGATGGTGAATGTCCTTTGGGTTCAAGGTTTAATTTTGTTTCAGAGGGAAGTTTCTTTAAAATAAATACTTCTGGGTGAAGTGAAGATGGATCAAGGTCTATTTCTGGTTCTCGAAATGTATCCTTCGGAATTTTGTTATCTATTTCATTAATAATTGAATATGTCTTTCGCCTACGCAGCGACGCCGAAGAGTCGGAGTCTTCCTGTTCCTGTTTGAAATCTGAGCTGCGATCTGTGTACATTGCTTCCAGTTTATTGCCTCTGTCTGTCTTGCGAAATATATCTTGCTTTTCAATTTGTTCTAATTCACTTTTAATAACGTCATAACTTTCTTTCTTTGCGACTCTCCTTTCAACAGAGTCCTGCCATTCTTTATCTGATTGTAATCTACGGGATTCAATCGTCCCTTTAGGACTCGATTTTCGAACTAACGTCAAAATGTCACCTTCACGTTTATGACTTGCCTCTGATTTGCTCGAAATGTCTTGAATTTCACTGCGATCCGATTTACTTTTTATTGTACTGCTGTAATCTTTTCCTTGCTCGTTGTTTGCGTCTTTGGCAACGGAATCAAAGTATCGTTGCTTGTCAGGGAAAGGCAAAGCCCTACTCCTATTATCTTGTTCGGGATCTGATTTGTTAGATATTGCCTGTGTTTTACGATCATCTGATCTTCTTCGTGCCCTAGTTTCTCGTATCTGATTTGAACCTGAATTATGGGATGTTTCCTTTGATTTGGGATCATCAAATCCATTTGACAATGGATAATGGGTTTCTGGTTTCGATAATGAGTCTTCAATTTTACGTCCATTACTCGGATCCGAAGTGGAGTGGAGTGGACTAAACTCATAAAATCCTTGTTTTTGAGGTGAAGTTATAACTTCAGCCACTTGTTCGAGGCTGGATTCTGATCTGCGATACATTTTCATCCGTTTATTATAGTCTGAACCTGATGTTGAAGCTTGTGATACGTCTTTGAAGCTATGATGATCTGATTGATCCACTTTTAAGTTGTTGGTGCTTTTTTTAGTCGGCGATTTTGAAGATTTGACCCTGCGTTCGTGACGCGTTTCTAATTTTTTAGGCATATCCTCAGGCTTTTGCTTCGATAGGTCAAGTTCAATATCATCGATTCTTCTTTCATGCGGTGATATCGAAGTTTTAGACGGATGTTCATGATTAGATTCCGATCTGTAGGATGTTTGCTGTGATTTGTCATAGTTCGGCCGATCCAGCATTTTTGTTGAAGTTTTAGGCGGATGTTCATGATTAGATTCCGATCTGAAGGATGTTTGCTGTGATTTGTCATAGTTCGGCCGATCCAGCATTTTTGTTGAAACTCTACTTTCATCTTGGCTTCTTGATTCTGAGGTACGGGGTTTATTATTAAAATTATGATTCTCTGCTTGTCCGATTACTGTATTCGATGATTTTCTGTTACGCCGTGGTATTGACTCCCGATGGTAGTCTGCGTTTTTCTGTTCACTAGTTTTTGATTGTAGTTTAGGAACCGTGTCTTGAATGGTTCCATTTTCTGCTTTATTTTGTTCGTTGAAACTCTCGACGTCTTTCAAAACTACTACTGACTTTTCGACCGATTTCATGTATTGGCTGTAGTTTCCCACGTCTTCGGCTGTAAGCTTCTGATCATAAACACCCTGACTCCGTCTTAAGGTAGAACCTGTTGGTAAATCTTTCTTCTTAGGCTTGAAACAGTATGGAAGAATGATGTAGTCTTTATTGTTATCATTATCAGGTCTAGTATAAGTGCTATCGTCAATCAAATTAGGTACCATGTTTAGGCTTCTTCGAGGTGTTGAATTGGTTAAAGATTGGTCAACGTTTTCTGATCGAGTACGGCTAATATCATGGCTTTGATGACTAGATTGTTGGACTGTTTTATGTGAATCCTTCGAGTCTTCCCAACGAGATTTTTCATGCTTTAATATCTGTTTAGAAGTCGTAAGCGTCTGTTTAAAATGGTTTTGACTACTCGTTGACTTAAAATCTTCTGCGATGTTGATATGATGAGCCTCGGCTATAGAAATGGAACTAATTTGACAATTCTTACCAAGACTTGGTGCAGATGGGATCACTTGATCAGATTTAATTGTCCTTGATTCCAAACGTAAACTAACATTACTATATGAGAAGCTTTTCTGGCAAGGACTTAAGACGTTCCGATTTGAGCCATTTTGAATTTCTTCTGGGAATTTCACTTGTGTTTTTGGTTGTCTTTGTTGTTCAATCTTTCCCGAATCCAAAATAGAAGCCGAATCTTTGACAGAAATATTTAGGGAATGTTTTGTCAACACCTCTCTCGGCCGAGGTTTTGGAAGATTATGCAACTTTTTCGGAGTTGATTGTCTTGTTTCAACAATTTTCTTTTCTGTTCTTCGCTTATAAATTACTTTGGTTTCGTCTTTTTGCGACTCGTTCTCAATTTGGACGTGATTTTCGGTCAAAACACTTTCATATTTTCGTGTCTTTAATGTACCTGGACTTTGATGATTTCGAAATGGTGACCTACCATACAGTCTAGATCTAGACCTTTCAGCAAGGTCATGTGCCTTTTTTGAAATTGTAGGTGATAACACTTTTGAATCTGAAGTCGTTAAGCTATGACGCCTACTTGAACTCTCAATTCCTAATGTTCTGCTAGACCCTTGAATTGAGGAGCCAACCTGTGTACTGGAGTTAGCCAATTTGACCTTAGGCTTGCGAAAAGAAGATTGTGTGCAAGCATTTGCACTCTGCTTCTCTTTCATCAATTTCTTTAAAACGGCCAAAATTACTGATTTGTCTATGCGTGGGCTAGATTTTTGTTGAATTTCTCTATTTTGACTTAAAGATATATTGGCTGCTAGATGTTCACTCCAAGTCTTATCTTGGTTGGATCGTCTACCCCTATGAAGGAACTTTTTTTGTGACTGCAAATGCTTAAGACTCTTATCGATTTCGGCAATTAATTCCCGATGAGTAAGTGAAACATCCGAAACTTTAGTTGCAGATTTTTGCATGGCAGTTGTGTTTTCGCATTTCATTTCTTAAATTAGATCTAAATGTGACTGAATATGAGATCTTGAACATCAGAGCGTTACCAATTTTTGAAGTTTTGTAAACTTTTCTCTCGAATATACGCTTCCGATGCAATGGAGTGTCATTAAGGTCATCTGAAATTGTTATGTGATCTTCAAATTTAAAAATTGAATCTAAATATAATGATTATTAAATAGTGCTAGAAAAGATAGTTCTTCATACCATCAGTAAGTAATCCCTCTAACACCTTGGGCCCCCAACGTTTTTGGCGTTTTTGCGATGACATTTTATTAAATTTTGAATTGACTTACAAATGTAAGCAACGAACACATGATTTCTTTAAATTCCAGTGACATTTATCTGACTTCTAATAAAAGTTGTTCTTTTACTGATACATATCCTTCCTTTTAGGACGGACATTGCCCTCAATTCCAAGATCGGTTTTTTGGACTGTGCTTTTATGGAACATGGGATTTCGATATTCCTTGTCGATTCGATTCGAAGATTTTCTATAAAGCATTACTGTTTACTCCCTCGATGTGGTTTGATTTTGTATAGCCTTCAATTCGCACATAATAGCCACCGTGATCCCTGTGGAGGAGACTCAGCATCAGGGAACTTGAAATTCCACCAGCTTTCTAGGATAGGTTTTCGTCGAGAATGTCAATGCAAATGCCATTTGCGTATTTGTTCAGTTCCCTGAATGTTGTGCATCTAACAGCGTGTGTTCATCCGCGCTGTGTGCAAGCATTTTAAGGGTACTTTGATCCCTTGAGCGCGCGAAAAATGATTTGAAATTATGACCCTGGCAAACGATTAAAGGACAGCGACCTTAGGATCTACACGTGGAATGTTCGACCCTTAACAGGATACATGCAGTCGAACAATTAGCAGAGGCCCTTGACTGCTATCACACAGATATCACTGTTATCCAGAAAGTGCGATGGAATGAATTTCCGATACATTAGCGAGCACCTTATGACAATCCACTGCGCTAACACAACCCCGATATGCGCCAATGCATCTACGAAAGGCAATGACGACGCCACTAAAGAACGTTTCCACGAGCTCCTCGACAAGACATACGAGTAATGTCCTAAGTATGACATTTTAATCGTACAAGGTGATTTTATAGTCAGGGTAAGAAGGGAGGACATCTTTAGTAGGACAGTTGGTAAGTATAGCCTACACGACAGCACATCTTGCAACGAACTTACGCTTATTGCCCTTACGGCGTACGAAATATGACTATCATCACCGATCGACGTAAGGCATCCCTCCAGTATTCTGCGCACTCAAGATTGGCTCAGATCACTACTTTGTTGCAGCCAAGATACAATAATATATAACATAAGCTACAATCGCAAGAGACGGCCAGAAACTGTGCCGAACGCTAGCATCAAGTACCGAAGACCAGTGGTAACAACCACCACCAAGAAATCCCTGGTTTGTTGAAGAATGCCGGCAAGCACATGTAGCTAAACAAGAAGCGTACAAGATGGCGCTGCAACTAAGGATGATAGCCCCTAGTGAGCTCAATGATCGAAAGAGATCAATTCGTCAGAAGAGTGTATGAATGATGAGTGGAAACTCAGCACCATTTTCCCTATCCACAAAAAAGGAGACCCTCTTAACTGCACCAAATACAAAGGTATACTAGTATGTAATTATTCATTAGTCTCCTCAACGTTGGTATAAGCAAGATCTTTACCTCACAATATGGCAGTTGTGTGAATGCCTGAAGCCCTTTGTCAACAACCTGATTGGCATCTATCAATATGGTTTCGAGTCAAGAAAGTCCACAATCGACCAAATTTTCACACTGCAGAAATCGAAATCCATACCAAACATCTTTTCCTCGATTTTAAGGCCGTATATGACGGCATTTATAGAGACGAGCCATATAGAGCCATGTCTAACTCGTCCCTCTGTCCTAAATGATGATAGAGAACGCTCGCAGCCCCATCAAGGGCGGTGACGCGCTGCCATGTGATTTCTTTAACATCATACTTGAGAGAATTGTGCGGAACTCACAAGCGAACACAGGAGACACAATCTTTGAAAAATATGTGCAACTGCTGGCGTACGCCGATGATATTGACATACCTGGCAGAATCCAGCGAGCTATCAGCAGTGCATTCGCTAGCAATGAAACGGAAACTACCGAAATAGATTTAGCGGTAACGGAGGGACACAGGATTGACGAATTAAATAGACGTCACAGTCGACGGCTATAATTTCGAGGTAGTAAAGGACTTTGTCTACGTTGGCTCTGCTATCAATTCTGCCAGCAGCACATTCGTAGAAGTAAAACTAACCATTTGGTCAAACACTATGTCTTTGAGCTAAGATAGCCGATCAACTAAGGAGACTCTTTATAAATCTTGATTATCCCAGTCCTACTTTATGGCGCTAAAGCATGGATTCTACCTCTCGATCGTTTCGTTCAATATTCGATCCGTTTTGCATTGGCAGGCTTAGGAGGAGAAGATTCAACGTCGAACTATACGAGCTGTACGTCAACATTGATCTAGTCAGAAAACTGCGCATTAGTCGTCTAAGATGCCTAGTACATGTAGAGCGAATGAACATAAATTCTCCGGTCTGCAGAATCTTCGACTCTAACCCAGAGGTACAATGCAACGAACAAGTGGAAGGTTCACTCTGACCTGTAGCGCCACCAAAGTAGGTAAGTAAGTACATCAAAAATCGTAAGCAGATTAGGCCTAAAAATACATATAACCGGAACTCATAAATTCACATAATTTTTTTGGTATATTCTGCGTATAAATGTACAAGCACATTTGTAAAGGCCATTTTTTCTTTAGTTAAAATATATAAATGGAAGGATAATGCCTAAACCCACAGAACATTTTGTATTCAATCAGCCCTTGAATTAGTTCCTTTTCATTTTAACGGCTTGAAGGCGACCAAATATACCTTTTTCCGGCCAATGACATAAAAATAAATAAATTACATAATTTTCCAAGCGCACCCTTATCACAGCTGTCAATTTTTCACGAAACCACTAGTCTTCTCTTTCTTGCCACTTAACTGCATTTGGATCTTTCGCTTTCGAGCTAACTTTCAAATGTCAAACAGTCCGTCAAAATTTTCCTTTCAAAGAAGAAAAATATTTTTAGGAAAAATAAGTAGATTCGTTTATAAAAATATTCAATAATGGTGAGCGTTTTTCCATCTAAATTCTACATAAATCCAACAAAATAAACTGTCAATTTTCTTGTAAACAAATTCTTTTACATTTACCATCCACCATTAAGGGGGAATTTACAAAGTTTTCCTTTTAATTCGACAACTAACATTACGTTATTCATTTTCATTTCCTTTGCTATATATTTTTTTTTTGTTATATTTTTAACCAGCGATGATTTAATCGAATAAAGCAATTTGCATTTTGTCAATTTAATTGTATGTGTGTCATCGTTTCTTCCAGAATAAATCGAAATCAACACAAAAAGATAAAGTGCGGAAATTCATATCGTTAACGCAAACTGGAGAACAAACTGCAATCTATTGCCTAAAAAATAATGATTGGAAACTGGACCAAGCCAGTGATAATTATTTCCAAAATCCAGAATTATACTATCGTGAACTAGATCCTAAACGTATCGAAACACTATTCAATCGGTATCGGGATCCTTCCGATCCACAGAAAATAACCTCCGAAGGTGTTATTCGTTTCCTAGACGATTTAGAATTAAGTCCTGACTCAAAGTTAGTACTGATAATTGCATGGAAATTTCGAGCGGAAACCCAGTGTGAATTCTCGCACGTGGAATTCTGCCATGGAATGAGTGATCTAGGTGTGGATAGTATAGATAAATTAAAATCCAAATTGCCACTGCTTGAAAGTGAGCTGGTCGATGTGGGAAAATTCAAAGACTTTTATCAGTTTACGTTTAATTATGCGAAAGATCCGGGACAAAAGGGAATCGATTTGGATATGGCCATTGCGTATTGGCGAATCGTACTGCAGGGAAGGTTCAAATTCTTAGATATATGGTGCAAATTCCTCACGGTAAGTTTGTAAATTAATTCCTTTTTGGTGTGCATAAGTGATAAGTGAAAGAATTGTGTGGGTAGTAAAAAATCACAGAAAGGAGAATCAAAGCATAGATGTGTCTTGAATTGCGTGCATTAATAATATTCGGAAACTGTCCACAACTTTGAGTGCCATGTCTAGTTTATCAGGGTTTGGCTCTTTTTGTAGCTACGTATTCATTGTGTAATAATGTAAAATATTTGATACTTCCGAAAAAGTCAGGATTTCGTGGTGCATTTTATCTGTAACAAGCAAATTGCATTACATTTTCGTTGGGCAATAATAATAACAATTCTCGCAAAATTCAAACAAGCTGATGGTTTAGGTAACCAAATCAAACCGACTCTGTATGCATCGATGGAACCACGAAACCAAATGTTATGGTCTCTATTCAGCAAGGAGTGCTTCCCACTAATTCTAAAGATCTTCGCCAAATTTTCGTGCGTGCTCATGAAAATGTTTAACATTTCTCCTACCACACAAACCTCAAAGAACGCTTCCTAAATGTTTATGCATTTATGAGAACGTAAGGGGCTACGAACTAGAGCAACTGCAGTTTATCTTAAGTCTCAAACTCCTCCATATGATATTTTTGCGCTGACGGAGACCAACCTTTCACTCGATTATAAAAATTGTGCGTTATTACCCGAGAATATCATGTCTACCGTAACAATGGTATGGAGATAGACAATTAATCAACTAGTTGCGAAGTCCTTTTGGCAATACCAACTCGTCTCAAATCTGCTCCTTATAAAATGCTATCCACCGGTCACTTCGAATTTGTTTGCGCTAGTATTCCATTGGATCTATCGCCGTCATGGTTATTTAGATAGTTAGTTCATGTAACCCCTCGGGGCTTACGTTAGGCACCAGAAACCCCTGTGCTGCAAGACATGCTTCGCAATGGAATTGTATTCGCGCCTTAAACTGTGACCAATCGATTAGCTCTTTCCCGGTTCTATTGTAATATGAGCTTGAGATTCGTTTAGGCCAAAATACTCTCAAAATGGTGCAAAGACAACTCTTAACCAACGACTGCAACTTCCAAGTGATTGCTGTGGTCACCTCTCAAGTACTGCACCCATAAACAGTTGCAGCTTGGTCTTACTGTTGTAAACATGACTTTTGCAGGCTTGAAACAACATTCCGCAAACAGCAAAACAGAAAAATCATCCCCTGATTCTACTACTCCCGAAAACGCTCATTTTCCCATGCTTTAGTAGGTCTGCCGATCAAGTTTTACTGTCTTCTTCGTATACCGTAGACGTTCCGTACAGGATCATTCGCAAATAAATTGATTTTAGTCTCGTCGCTCCAGAGTACATTCTTCACTTTTTTTAACTTTCTGGGCCACACCAAGCCTTGTGGCAATGTGTAAATGCTTTCCGCTTCTGTGTTACCACTTCTAATGACGATATTTTAGTAATAGGCATAGAGTTTTAGAAACATCGCAAGAAATTTGATGAATACTGATCTGAATCGGATTTCCCCAGGATGATCGATGAGGATTATTCCCCATTCAAGATCAAGGCGATGATTGACGTGCCATGTGTGATGGTACACCATGGGCTTAATCTATTCATGGCAGGTGCGGACCTAAAGCACGTGACAAACCTGTACTTATCGTTGTTCTACACTAGTTTCTGAAGAGCACATAAACGCAACGACCATTGTAACTAAAAATATTATTTCCTGTCATTTGCCTGAAAATATTTCTGTTTTACATGTTTGCCACGGACAATTTTTTTAAGGGTTTTTACCACTCTTATATCTCTGTTCAACTGGGAGATTGGCTACCAAATCAGAAAAACACTGCCATTCGCCTGAAGTCTACCTCCACAAGAGCACGGAAATTTACTTTCATCTTATGAGTTGCGCCTCGTACGAGGTTAGCATTTCCCTGAATATAGCTCTGAGCTCAGGCCAGCTATAGGTTTCCTAAAGTACGTCGGTCATGTGCTTTCAATGAATCCCTTTGGTGAATTAAATGACATGCGTTGTATAATAGATCGGTACAGAGAAAATTAAAATCTTAGTATTCCCCAGAAATCCATGTGAGCTATATGCATAAGCATTACAATACAATTTACGGGTGTCCGTAGTGTAGTGGTACTAGCAATCGCTTTACTACCCACACTCGGAGGGTCAAAGTTCGAATCCTACTCGTGACAAGTTTTTCATTTGTGTATTGGAACTCAGGCAGAAAAATCTGCGTGTGAAGGCACAACACTGACATGTAGATTTGGCTGTTGTGGAGTTTCAAGCACAAAACAAGCGTGAAAATTGATAACCTTCGAATCATTCCGAGTGAAGAAAAAACTTTCCGTCCTATTTGGACTCCCACCCCCGGAGAATTAATATCGAAACCAAATATACCTGAGTTTCAAACCACTACATCACAACAATGTTTTCCTTTCTCCTCTTTCTACCTTTCCGCCTGCGCCCTGGAACAGTAAAAGGGTATCATAACCCTTTAGGTGCACGTAAATTATTAAAAAAAAAAAATACATCCACTCGATGTTATTTTCAACAAGGCAGTAAGGCTAACCAACGTCAGTGGGAGGTATAAGCCCCAAGTCATGCCAGGGAACTCGAACTGCATAATCATTTTACTCAGATATCATTGAAAGTCAAAACTGTCAAGCTCTTTGCAACGAACCACACATTTACGCTGATGGGGATCTTCGCTGAAGATTTGGACTCTCGCCTATCTTTCAATATTCCCAGCCGAAATCTCAGCTGGGTCGAGGCCTGGCTATCGATAAATACGATGCAGGAGACCAATATTGTCGTTTACACCTATGATCGGGCCTGATCAAATTTCTGGTGACTAGCACTGTAAGATCTAAGGCATTAAAGTAAATAGCTCGCAGTAAAAGCTCACCATCTGCTGATGAACCAGCAAGAAGTTGATCAAACGTTATTAAAGCAAATGCCAGGTAGTCTACTATAGGCTTTTAGGCTCTTATGACCGGTCTTAGAATAGAGGAGATCAAAAGGTTCATCAAACTGAAAGGCCACATCAAAATGAGACCTTACCTCACTTCCCCTTCACTTGTCAACAAAACCTTTTCTATGATCTACATGAACTGACCTTAGCGACGCTTAGATAGCTAAAACTATAAAATTGTTTCGAAGAATGTTTGGTTCATCGTTGCACCAGCCCAAGTCCTCCTCATCAAGCCCAACAATAAATCAAACTCTTTTGGTGTAGCGATTAGGACGCGTCAAAAACTAAATCAAAATAAAAACAAATAAAAAATTGAAAAATTTAATAAAAAGATGCGCTACCACAAAAAATAACGGAGCTGAACGTGGGGTCTTTGAATCGGGCAATTATTTGAAGAAGAAGAATTACAACTGTGCTAATAGAAAGTGCAACGATTTTCTTGAATTCCTACAAACACAATACATTTTTGTAACTTTTTTTTTCTTTTAGGAAAAACACAAACGATCCATACCAAAAGACACATGGAATTTACTGCTCGACTTTGCGACCCATATTGATGATAACATGACAAATTACGATTCAGAAGGAGCATGGCCAGTACTTATTGATGACTTTGTCGAATGGTGTCACGAAAATAACTTCACCAATCATCCGCAAAGCCAACAACAACAGAAAAACATATCTAGCAGCTTTCAAACGTCGCATAGTACAAATATGAATTATGGCTAGCGAAGGAATTATTTGTGTTGATTTTAAATAATTAATTATTAAACAAAAAAAAAAAAATTATTATATATATTAAAAACGAAAAAAAAACAACAAGAAGAAGAAGATGAGAAGTTATTACTATTATCATTAGAGAGATATTTGTTTCGCCGGGTTTCGTACAGAACAAAATATTTTTTCTTTTCTTTCAGACCTCCTCTGTCGATCCTTGTAAAATTTGACAAATAACAAAAGCCCGCAAACATGTTTCATAAGCATTTTCTGTTCTATTTTCTTTTGATTGAATTCTGAAAACTATTATCCTCGCCTGCTCTTTCCACTTTTTATCCTATTCTTACACTTCCCTTTACTGCAATAGATAAACAAAAAGAAAAACAAACAACAAAAAGAAGAACCCAATAGTAGTTGAACGTTATAATGAATTATATTATTTTTTTTTTATTTAGATACCAAGTTAGTGTAGGAAGCCCAAACTTTTAAAATAAGATTAATAATAAATAAATAAAAAAAAAACTGTAATAAAAAGAACTTGTTTCTTTTGAATAATACAAATATGATAAAAAATAAAAGAAAAAAAATTAATAAATCTGAATCAACATTTATTTCTTATTTTTTTTCGTTGCTATTTAACAATTGTTAAACTTCATTAAATCATAATATTCTCGATGTACGAGGGTTGTCTGAAAAGTTTCCGGCGCAGTTTAGGCACAATGTAGGTGAAACTTGGATACACCATTATACGCCCGAAACAAAAATTCAGTCAAAACAGTGGACTGCAAAGGGCGAGCCGGCTCCAAAAAAGCAAAAACTGTTTTTTTCGGCTGGGAAAGTGATGGCGACTGTTTTTTTTGGGATAGTAAAGGAGTTATCTTAATCGATTATCTTGAAAAAGGAAAAACCGTTACAGGAGCATACTACGCATCATTACTTGCCAAGCTGAAGGCAAAAATTGCGGAAACGGCCACATTTGCAGAAAAAGAAAATCCTGTTTCACCAAGACAACGCGCCGTCTCACACCTCAGCGGTTGCCATGACTAAAATCCATGAATTACGGTTCGAACTGCTAGACCATCCGCCTTATTTACCAGATCTAGCCCCAAGCGACTTCTTTTTGTTCCCTCATCTAAAGACTGCGCTCGGAGGACAGAGATTTTCGTCAAATGAGGAGGCAATCACCTTCGTCATCGATTATTTTGCGCACATTCGTGTATGACAGTGACCATTGCGGTTTTAGCACCGAAATTACAGTTCCCAACGAAATTGCGGAATTGGAGGGGTTTGTCCAAAGATATTCTTACAACTCGATGGACACGCTTCTCCGCAACCTTGACAAGAGCGCTCTCCTCGAACACGCTCCACCCACCGTCCAATAGGAATCTGTCAAACGAGGAGATCCACAATTACCTAAAACAAATGGACGAGACAATTAAACAAACTATGGACACTACAATACCGCGGTATCGACGTACAACTAACGAAGACCTGTTCCGCAATCCTACTATTGACGACAGAAAAGTAGACTTCTGGCGAGACTTAAAAACTTGTACAGACAGTTAGCTGACCGACAAGACCCGGAGATTAGGACACTGAAGTCGTCGATTAAAAATATCCAAACGCTAATAAAAGAAAATTACAGAATTTCTGTAAGTTTGTATTGGAACAACAAGGTTCGGGCTGTAAACCTGGACAATCGCGTCTTGGTGCACGACTTCTGCATTCGAAATGAAATAGGGAACTGGCGATCCGAGGGCTCTGGTTTCACCCGGTTCACCGACGAAAATACGGCCAATAATGTCATTGCCAGAGAGGATGACCTACCCCCGTTCATTTCGAAGGAAAAACTCCGTGAGATCTTCGACACAATCAGGGCTAAGAGGTCAGTGGGGACCGATGGTATTCCGAACATCGTGCTTCGACATCTTCCTCTAGAAGCGGTGGACATTTACACCACCCTGTTTAATAATGCAATGAATAATGCACATTATCCAGCGCATTGGAAAACGGCGGTGGTTCAACCTATCCCCAAAAAGGGAAAGGATATATCCAATCCGGCGAATCTCCGGTCGATAAGTCTCCTTCCGAATATCAGTAAGGTTTTTGAAAAAGTAATCAATAGAGCTCTGTCTATGTGGGTTGAGGACAAACATATAGTTCCGGATAATCAATTCGGTTTTAAGGCGGGACATGATATCTCACATGCCGCGTCTAAACTGGTGTCCGATATCCAATGGAACAAAGGCAAGAAACAGTGCACTGGTGCCTGCCTTGTTGACTTGGAGAAGGCCTTCGACACCGTATGGTTAGAGGGTCTTTTCTATAAACTGACTGGGTTGGGGATCAGTAAACCACTCTTATACATTCTTTATAATATGCTAACTAACAGACAGTTCATCGTGAAGAATGGTGATGTGACTTCTGTTGGAATTTTTCAAATAAAAAATGGTCTTCAGCAAGGCGCGGTCAATTCGCCTATTCAACATTTTTACAAGCGACTTGATAGGTTCACTTCCCCATACTATTGCGTACGCAGACGATTTGATAGCGTACAGAACAGGTCCAAAAATCGAGGTCATTAATACTCTCTTGCAGCGCGACTTCGATAAGATAAGACGATTTTGCGATGACTGGAAGTTGAAAATCAACTTTCAGAAGTCGGAAACCATTCTCTTTAGGACGCCGTTGTCTAGAGCCTCTAGGGATACCAGAAAAAATTGGAGAAAGTTCTCGATTATTGGACAACACGGACAGCCTCTTGCCTGTCGAAATGTAGTCAGATACCTTGGAATCTGGCTAGATCAGTTTCTGTATTTTGGCAAAAATGTAGATGCTGCTCTGGCCAGAGGTGCTTTTGCCCTTACAAAGAGACTGTTTTATAGCAGCCAACTCGATGCGAGGGTAAAGGTAATCTGCTACATGGCCCTTATCAGGCCCATGCTGGTATTTGGTTGTCCCGTGTGGTTCAATGTACGAGCAAGCTTAATGGAAAAGATTCGGGTGTTTGAGAGGGCTTGTCTTCGCTTGTACAGAACACCAGAGTCGCAGTACAAGAAATTTTATCCTAATGAAGTCCTTTACAACAGGGCGAACCTAATACGAGTGGACAACTTCGTAATTAAGCTGACTCGAAGGCACATTGCAAGAGCAATGACGTCGACGAATAACCTGATATCTGGGGCTTTCTACCCCAATTACCTTTACCACGAGAGTGTGCGCTCTGACGGCTTCGTTCCACCGGAAGCATTCCTCTACCTAGATCAGATAGGGTTGATCCAGGATAGATCAGCGGTGCCGTTAATCTTCCATGTCGCTCGGACAGCGACTCAACTACAACAGAGACGTCGCACACGGCAGTGTGGATCGCCTCAGGTTCAGTAGGGCGGTGGGGAATCGCGATAAGAGGGATGTCGTTCGGCAGCACCAGCATTTCTGGTGGTTGAATGATGGAGAAGATGTTTCGTCATCGTTTCCGTCAATTACGAACCAGCCTCACTAATGAGGCAGGGCTGACCAATATATTTGCGACGTGAGCTCTTAGTTTCCTTCATTGATGCTGAACGATATGTATATAGTCTCCGCAGATATAACAATATCTCTGAATTCTCCAATAAATTACTACTAGGTTGCACCTCTACAACAGGATCTCAATGCAAGAAATTGTATATTTTTGCATAAAATTATAACTTTCAAGTCTCCGTCCTATTTATTTGACAAATTCGTTTTTAATCGCTCCTTAAGAAATCTATCTATTGTCCCTTTTCGTTATCAATTCTTGAATTCATTGCGTATTTTTTACCTTCGTGCTGTTAAATTATGGAATTCCCTTCCACCGCGAATCAAATTAGTACTAGGTGGGGTGAAAAGTAACCTCCTTGACCACCATAATGCGCTGCTACTGCAAAAAAGGTTATGGTGCCTTGAAATCCGTTCATATTTAGGCAGACATGCCGAATTTCAGTGCGATACTGTCTTTAGTTTTGTTTTGACAGCTGATTGTTGTTGACGTGTTTGGCATCATATTGAGTATGGACAAAAACGATTTTCGTTCTCTCATAAAACATTATTTTTTGAGAGGCAAAACGGCGAAGGAAACAAACGAAAATATGGATAAATATTATGGGGCTAATGCTCCGTCAGATTACACCGTCAAATATTGGTTTCGAGAGTTTCGCGGTGGCCGCAACTCCACTACAGATCAAGTCCGCAGCGGCAGGCCCTCCGATGCGGTTATAGAGGACAATGTCAAAAAAATAAATACATGAAATGGTGTTGGCTGACCGGAAAGTGAAGGTGCGCGAGCTAGCAGATACCACAAATACTGAGCGCACATGCCATATTTTGGGCAATATTATGCATATGAAAAAGTTATCCTGCCGCTGGGCGCCGCGCATGCTCACTCCTGACCAAAAACACGAACTCGAGTGCACTTCGAAAGAGTGTTTGGACTTGCTGATGCGGAATAGGGCGGACTTTTGGCGTCGATTGGTAACTTTTGATGAAACTTGGATCCACTATTACACACCAGAGAACAGAATGAGTGGCCGGCAATGGACCGAAGCCGGCACGAGTGCTCCGCAGCGGCCGAGGGAGTCTCGAAGGGTCGGAAAAGTTATGGCGTCGGTTTTCTGAGATTGTCATGGCATACTCTCGTGGACTACCTCGAAAAAGGAAAAACCATCAACAGCGAGTATTACTGTGCATTATTGGAGCGATTGAAGGCCGAAATCGCTGCAAAACGGCCTCACATGAAACGAAAAAAAAAATAGTTTTTGCAAGACAATGCGCCGGCGCACAAGAGCATCGCAACCACAACTAAAATTAATGACTTACGGCTCCAATTGCTGTCGCATCCACCGTATTCGCCCGATTTGGCTCCCTCGGACTATTATCTCTTCCCAAACCTCAAAAAATGGCTCATCAATAAAAAATTCAGCTCACGCGAGGAAATCATCGACACCACGGAGGAGTATTCTGCAGACCTTCCGGAAAGTTACTTTTCGGACCGGATTAAGAAGTTGGAAAAAACATTTTTCATTCCCAAGGAGGTTACTTTTCACCACACCTAGTATCTAACCGTTCGACGTTTAAAAATCCAGTCATCCTCTACTTCTCCTCTCTGCTATCTCATCCCTAAATTTGTATCCTCCCCCACATATACTCCACTAATATTGCCATACAATTGTAATTTAGTTTTAAGTTAATGATTGTTTAATTCGCTAATCGATAATTTCTTAGTACTAAAAAAGATGTTTATCTTATTGTACGTAACCGACATTATGAAATAAAAGGAAGAAAAAACAACAACTAAATTATAAAATTACAATTATTTTAAAGTTTATTTAAGCGAGAGACTAACTGGCACAGTTTACAAGGAATTTCGAAATACAAAACGAAAAAAATATAAAAATCAGAAATATGGTATCGAAGTTACAGAAATATTAACTAAAAAATACGTAAAGAAGAAAATAAAGTAATAATAATCAAATACTGAATTCGTTAAAGAGCAGGAGAGTAGTAATAATAATAATTTAAATTAGCCATTCACAGAGGCACTCTATACTGTGTGCCTTGTGGCATGGGCAAGTTTATTTTTCTTATTTCTTACAAAAATTAATAGAAACTTAACAAAATAACATTTCTCTCTGTATCAGCACTTGACTTCTCTTTAATAGTCTATAAAGTTAAGCTTACTATCTCAATCTGAATTATCGCTAAAATTCCCTTGCATTGCTGTCCCTTCAATTTCAATCGTTACATAACACTACTTTTCACTAACTGCTTTCAAATTGGATTTGTTCGTTCTATGTGATTTCTCTTAAAAATGAATAGTGCTTAACAACTTGTAAATGTCTTTAAATGAGAATGATTTCTCTTTTCGTTTTGATTATGTTTTATGATTAAAAAAATAATAATAATAATAATAAAAGACGATATAATGGCAAACAAGCAACAAAAACAAAGGTGAATGTGTGATTGTAATATGATGATCTGAATCGTTGGGACGTAAAAAATGCCATAATTTGTTTTTATTTTGTTGTCGTTTGTTAAATTCTCCCCTTATTCTGGTTTTGCTATCAGCCGATGGTCCCTATTTAACTGTAAAATTCAATAATAAATACGCGCTCTCAAACCAAAATTACTGCTAATACATTTTCTCTAACATTTTTCGCAGTTTTTCATGGGCATAACGTAGCTTCTGATAGAGATCCTTTGAGCAACCGTGTGTTGTGATTGTCGGGAATCGATAAGTGCGGAAATTCTTTTCGCTATCCATGTAAGTGACGGCACTCATACGGGGGCAGAGGATCAATTTCATGTGATCAGAGAAATTCAACTGAAATGAATACAAAACAAAGATGACCATCATTCCAAAACTTACATTTTTTTGTTATTTAATATGCCTATTTACCTGCAAGGAACCATTTGTAAGATGCATAACAACGGCGCAGGTTGTCCTGAACCACGAATGTAAATGAGGCAATCTAGAAATTTGATCGTTTTCAAAGACTACATTATTGGCGCCTGCCTTTACAAGGTGTTCAGTCATGTAGCGCTTAAAGTACGACAGAAGTTTCATCTTCTTGTCCAATATTTTGGGATAATCAGCAGTGGTCATGTAAGTCTCTTTGCCATCTTTATCGATGAAATGCACATTCCTTTAAAAGAACAAAATTCGATTAAGAATCTTTGTGGGAGAAATCAAAATGAAACTCACAGTCCATTGGGCAGCATGATAAGTTTTGTTGTGTCATTAAACATAACACCCATTCCTTCATCACACAGTTGATAGCCGAAGCCGTATTTGTCGCTATAGTCCACCCATTTGGAGATCCAAAACAGTGGCTGAGCAGCTGGATCTGTATTCTCATCACCCAAGTTATTTGGCACTGTTCTCGGCTACAAGAATACCCACATAAAACTTTGGTACATCTCCATAAATGACAAAATTCTTACCTTCGAGTTGATCAATGTAGTTAATTGCTCATGCAGATTTTCAATATCAGTACGGTAATCCTCATTTAATCGACAAATCTGCGCCGATGCTGTGATTGCATCGTGTAAGTGGTTCTTCAAGAACGTCGATTCCAATCTCGTGTCATCTCCTATATTAAACAAATCAACTTTATCATAAATGGAGCCACAACTATGTAGATTTCTGAAAACTCACTCATTCCATTTGTTTCCATAAGCGGCTTACGTCTGATTTCCGCTTCAATTTCCACAGTCTCATTCAATCCCAAACGTGGTGCCATTGTCAAACATGAACTAGGCAAACTTGATGGCACCGGACTGGCATTGATGAATTCGAAATCCATCAACTGTCGGATGGTTGGACGTTTGTCTGGGTTTGACTGTAACATTGCAATGACCATTTCAGCAGCACTTTTCCTCATAAAATTCGGCACTCTAGAGAATTCAAATGGTTTAGAAAAAAAAAAGAAAAACTAGTAACAAAAAAACATCCATACTTACCTATAATCACATTTTTTGATCTTGGTGTATGTATCCTTCAGCGTCTTCGTTTCAAACGGAGGCTGACCAACCAGTAGTGTATACATCACACAACCAATGGACCAAATATCTACCTCAAAGGAATGTCCCTTCTTTGTCAGAATTTCCGGCGCAATGTAATTCGGTGTGCCACAGAGAGTTTTCTTACGCTCACCCTCATATTCGATTCGTGTGGCTAAGCCGAAATCACCAATCTTTACATGAAGATGATCATTTAAGAATAGATTACCGAGTTTCAGATCACGATGAATGATACGATTATTGTGAAGGTAGTTAACTCCTTCGATGATTTGATAAATATAGTATCGGCATTCGTAGTCTGTGATGACTTTTCGTCGTTTATGCAATTCCATCATAGACTAGAGGGCAAAAATTCTGTTTTAAGAAAATAGATAAAAACGATTTATCATTGAAGATATAATTACCCTCTTCTTACACAGCTCCAAAACAATATACACATTCAAACTGTCATCGAAAAATCCATGGAACTTGACGACATTCTTGTGATCTAGACTTTTGTGAATAGAAATTTCCTGAGTCATTTTCTCCTTCTGATTGTGCTTCATCATAAGCTTCTTGGACACAATTTTGCCAGCATACACATTGTTTGTGGCCACATCAATTATTTCGTAACATTTAGCGAAACCACCCTGCAGTGAAACAAAAAAATACAAATTTTTATCAACAAAACGTTGAATAGTCAGCCTAAAGTTTCGTCTGGCTTAGGACCTTGACATCTTTGGTAGCTGATGCGCTAAAGTTTCGATGAGGAGTTAAAATAAAGCGTATCGTGATGTAACCATATGGCAAATCTCACCAAACAAGAAATGATTCGAGAAACTGATCCAAATTAAATGAATGAATAAGAGGCCTACGGAGGTAAAGCGTATTTGTTTCTCATCCGTCTTCAAGATTTGACTCGTAGAATGTAGAAAAGCAAAAGCAACAAAAGAAACAGTTTAGAAACTGTAGCCGGGTAGACAGACTTCTGGCTGGATTGTCTGTCCCTATTCTCTAAAACATAATGCACGACAAAATGACCGAATTTTCGCTTGAATTTATGAAATAATCAAATCTGCACACTAGTTACACACGAGTATTGCTGAACAATCCGCTTAGCTACATATACAAACGAGCCTTAAGACTGTCGGTAAAGCTATTGCGGATGCCTACAATATCAACACCCAACACTTCAGTGCCGAGTACCTGCAGCCTGATGCGAGCGTAGGTCGGAGATTCACAGAGATAGTGCTCCGCAGTGTCGTCACCTTTTTCAAAGCAAGCGTCGCAAGATATTGTATCACGACAGAAGGTATCATGTATTTTAAAGTGAACTCCTGACAATATAACTCTTAATTACGCTGAATGACTAAACATACATGTGAGCAAGGATACACCTTGTCATCGCTCTCCGTCAATCCATTGATGCCAAATCAGAACTTGTCTTGCAGGTACAAGCTCCATCTTTGGTATGAGTCGAGGTTGATCTTGTTGATCTTAAGAGCGCCCAGTATTTATTGCAACTCTACATCGGGTCGAAAAATTTCCAGCGATTTTAGGTATAAACCATAGCCACCGTTAGGATCCTACGAGTCAGACCTGGACCGAAGTTCCTGGGGTTCTTGACTCCCATGGTTCCATGAATTAAGTAGTGTGGAGTACCGGTGGTCCTGCCACCAACATGACCGCAGCTTTTATCTGGTCAAATCGTAGAAACTTTCAGTGGCGTTAAGTTCCGAAAACCGGTACGATAAGACCAGTATTAATGGAGGAAGGCTTGATAATTGTACGAGAGCTCCGTGACGTCGACAGTAAGCAGCCTGTAGTCTTTCCTGCTAAGGGACTACAGGAATGTCTCTGATCTCTTAGAGGCATCCGGAAGTATTCGTTTGGACTACCGGAAACCTAAAAAGCCATACTATCTGCAGTTATCTTCATGAGACCCAACTGTCAATAGAACGTACGGCTCCAAGCACGGCTCCAAGCACAGCGTGAAATCGTCCTTCAGAAAGACACCAGCGCCGCATCCTAAATAGGTTTTGGAGCCATCTGTGAAGACTTGACTACATTTCTTTCCTGGCTCAGATTCTGACTAGTCGCGGACACAGGGAAAGTCGATTTCGTATTTTTTTTTTCCTCAGCTGGAGTTCTGGTGTGATTGCATCAGGCGGCATGTCCATATGATCAGAGTCAAAAGACAGTCGACCCACAAGGTCTTCAAAACTCTAGCACGTGTTGTATCAAAGACCACTTCTCTTTAAACTGAAGATGACTTTGAGAGTGCAGCCCATGGTATGTATATCAAAGAGGAGGAAGAGACGATGACCACTTGAAAATGTTGGTTAAAGCCAACCCACACGCAGAATTTCAGAGCTCGCTAGAGATCTTGATGTAAGCAATTCAATTGTGCTTTATCACCTTGAATGACTTGGCTAATAAAAACAGCATAACAGTGCATCCAGGCCCACAAAAAGAACAGTCGGATTAATCGTTTTTAGTTTTCTAAATCCAGGTGAAAGCATCAGAGCAGAGAATTGCTATCAATAAATTGGAATAATACACTAAAAACTGTCACGCCAGAGTCAGAGATTGGTCAACAGGAAAGGTTCAGCTCTGCATAATAGATCCTGCAAAAGCTAAAACAATTGGGCCAAGAAACACTCCTGCATATTCCACATTCAAAGAGGCCTTTCCCTGGCCGAATACAACTTTTTCAAACATCATGATGATCTCCTTCCGAGGAAAACTTATTGCAAATAAATCGATATTCAGGCCGCCTTTGAAGAGCATGTTGTCTCTTCAAATCGAGTGCTTCATGCCACCACAAGTAAACTTTTTTCTTTTTGCAAAAATTCGGCCAAAGCAGAGAATAACAAGAAAACAAACACGCAGACCAGAATTATTATATTCTGAAGAGTTAATCTTAAACCCACTAAGCTGGCCTTAGTGTTGATTGTCTGATCAGAAATTGGAATCAGTGATATAGAAATAACAAGAAAGGATAGAACGGACTTAACTGCCATGTAGAAACTATAAGAGAATGCTACCGCAAGGAGCAACTTCTGAGATGCACAGGCTTCATAACGTGACAGCTTGTTACTACCCGTGGCGATGACATTTTAAAATGAAAGATCTGGCGTTTTCATTCCAAATTCTTAGTACCAGAAGAGTTCTCCTCTTCAACACATAATGAGAGTACTCCCAACACTCATTTTTTATGCATACTGGCATGATCAACACGGAGCAGCTGGGCTGAACTATTAAATCCTCTGCATCAAGCAAATAACTACATCGCGGAGTAAAAAAATAAAATGGCTGAGTTTTAACTGAATTTCGGAGTTTTACTTGCACATACAAATCGGTCAGAAACCTGTTGATATCCAGATAAAACTCACAAATCGATGGCAATGAAGGTCATACATAGAAAAAATACTCTGCAGTGAGTTTACGTTTGCCAGGAGCAGAATTGTTACCAGAATGCTAAAGATCTTAGTAAATCAGTTAGAAATTGCTGAGGCCAGTCATACTTATGTTGGAAGCGGCAATATTTCCATAATACATTAACTTAACAAAAAAAATAAATTTTTAAGACTTGATACGGGATTGGGTTCGACCTTAATAACACAAGATAGAATGAAGAGCAAAGAATAAACGATCACCGACGGATGGCCTCTGAATAAAGGAGTAAAGGTAACCAAAAAAATGCAATTTATTATAAAATCACGTGAAAATAGGAAAAATGAAGTGTCCAGAAAAAAAAAAACAATATCTTCCTTTGCAGTACCAAACCAATGTGCCATGTGAATGGATGATGAGTGAGGATGCGGAGCCACTACAATACATCAAGAAGTACCACGAGTAAATGCCACTCGTCGTTGTGGTTAATTTGTTTTCCTTCTTTTTTGTTTTTACAGTTTTAAGTCAATGGCCTTAACTTAATGAATTCATACACGAGTAATGCCCGCGTGTGGAAAGCTGATCAAGAGGTCCCAACGACTCGCACGAATTGCACACATATTCAGCAAACATTTTCTCAGAATTCTTCCCTACTTACGCTCGTTTTTCATTCATACAATCTGGAATCTCATTTTAGCTAAAGCTAAACACAGATCATCAGAAATGCAATCACAGACTCGCCGGTATTTGCAGCATTACACATTCGCCACAATCCACCGCCCAAAATTGGCATTACCCTCACACAACCTCTTATAGAATTTCTTTAACCATACTCCTTACGTACCTTTCCAAAGAATCTCATCCGTTTGTAGGAAGAACCAGTTGCAGAATCGTAGAGCCTCTCAGGGATATCACCAGATTTATCATCAATTCGAGACGAAGCCATTTTTGCAACAGCTTTCGCGAACAATCGAGGAAAAAAATTAAAAAAAAAAAAAAAAAAATCCCAGCCACAAGTCTGGCAAATACTTCTCTCCAACACAATTAGAATTTTCTTTTTAACAAATAAAAATAAGGCAACTGGTATTTTGTTGAATAGAAAAATATATATCAACGGTTAAGCGGACAAATCTCTTTTTTTTTTAATTGAGCACACCCAGCAAAAAGAAAATAGAAAAATTCTTGACGAGCTGCTGCTAGTGGCAGGACACAAAACCGTTTATATAAAAATTTTCAAACACGAGTAACCGACGATGTTTGATTTCGAAGAAAGCCGAACAGTGGTTATCTCGCTCTTTTGACTTTTTGTAGAAATGGTTGGCTTTTTCATTTAAAAGGCGAAAAGACATATGATCGAAGATGATCGTTCACTTCAATGGTGCCATATTCGAAGTGAGTATAAATGGATAGAGGGTGTTGATTTTATTTTCGACATTAACATAATATTGTTTAATTTTGTTTTAGTATTCTCCTTCCCTATTCAATTTATATATATTTTTTTGTCATATAAAGTATAGTGAAACGGTTTTATTATTTAAAGAAGCCGAAGTCAAGAAACATATCATTTTGAAAAAACACGGCACAGTCATTAATAATGACGTTTTCATTAATATGCATAAACGGGTTGTGTGTCAAACTAGATTTCTGTTTTCGTGCCATCGTCTGTGTTTGGCCAATTTATTATTCTGAGTGTTCAAATTGATTCGCGAACAAATGTATTTAAAAAATACATGTAACAATTTTGACAGCAAATTCCTAAGAAGTTTTTGGTGATTCATTGGAATCAAAATCGTCCAACATCGGAAGAGTTACCAATCGAAAACGACAGAAGACACCAAAGCGACTATAAAGGGGTTTTCAAACTTTGACAGTGTTAGAGAAGTATTAGCTGTCAAATTTAGGGGCTATAATAACTAAGTTTAAGTAAATCATCATGGGAAACTACAGTGTAAAGCAACTCATGCAAATTATTAAACTTTCTCTCAAAATTGGCCCTGAGTTCGAGCTACGTGATTTTGATTCGTCCTGTTAAGTGGACTCTTCGTCGTTTGGTGAATTAATCCGAATCATCTAATTCAGTAAGAAATCAAGCAAAACCCGTACGTAAGATACCCCGAGGCAGTCACTTCCTCATCGCGCCCAAGGATTCGGCCTTTTTTAGACCTCAACCTGACGAATTTTGAATCGGGACTTAGATCTGCACCCGCATAAAATGCAATTGACCCAGGAAATGAAGATAAACGACCACAGTCAGCGTCGAATATTCGCTGACTACGCTCTATGGTAATTTGAGGCAGCAATTTTATCACATTGTGGTGGATAACAATCCACATGCGACCCATCAGTTACAAATGCATCCAGAAAAAGTCACTGTTTGGTGTTGATTTTGGTCCGGCAGGGTCATTGGCGCGTACCTCTTTCAAAATGAAGCTGGCATCGCCATAAGGTGCCACACATCTCGTGCAACAATCGATCTTCTGCATGACAAATTCGACGGCACAGTTATCTCGTGTTTCGACTACTACTACAATTGGCCACCGAGACCGTGTGATTTAACGTCATTAGACTTTTTCTTGTGGGGCTACGTTATATTATGGGTCTATCCGATGATTGATGCCTTAAAACTCAACATAAACAATGCCATCAATGATTTCAAGCCCTCATCGAAAATCGGACCTCTCGGATTCGCGCCGCGGCCATTTGGCAGATATCATATTCCATATACAATGTAACCGTAATGCAATGTAATCTCATAAACAACTTATTTTATATACATTTGAAGTTCAATTGCGCTTAATCAAAAACGCGTATATTCATAAACAACCGGTTTATAAATGTGATAAAAAGAAACTTATAACCACATGGCTGCACAAATAAGGATTAAATTGAAGAGAAAGCATAACGGAACAGACAAGATCTAGGACTTCTAGAAGACAATATCAAGTAAAAAGCGAATTAACGAGAAGTTGTCTCAACTAAATAGAGATCGGCCATTGCAACCAGACACAACTTCAAGGTGGGGAGATCTTAAAGAAGTTTTAGTGGAACAGAGCAAAAAGAATTTCAGCAGCAGTTATCGGCAAACTAAAAAAAGATTGGATGACAGCAGAAATTCTATCACTAATGGACAGAACAAACCAAACCATGATAGATACACAGAGTTAAACAGGGCGATTAGGAACAAAATTAGAGAGGCGAAATGTGAACAGCTGAGCCAGCAGTGTAGAGAACTAGAGAGACAATACAGAATGCATAACAGCTTCAATCTTAATAGGAAAGCGAAGGAGATCCCGGCCACTGGAAGGAAGAGTCAAGTCGGGTTATTGAAGTATAAGCATGGCAAGATACTTTGGAGCACCAGGGAAAAACTAGAAAGATGGAAATAACATATCGGAGAAATATTCTGAGATGAGCCGATTGGGCCTGCGATTCTATAATAAAACAAGTGTTTAATGAATCCAAAAACAAAAAAGCAGTAGACCCACATGATGTTCCAAATGAGCTAGTAAAAATCACAGAGGAAAAAAACGTACAAGTGATCGTAGATCTGTTACAGCACTATTATGGAGGATTGGCTAAAGTCTACATTCATAGCAATGCTTAAAAAGAATAAGGCCTCACAATCTAGTGAACAAAAAGCGATCAACTTAACGAGCCAAGCACTTAAGATCATTTTTGACTGGAAGAAGATATCAGTCCATCTCAATTTAATTACCGTATCGGTATATGCAAGGCCAGCCCTTGCTATGATTGTGCAACGAAACGAAAAAGAATTTCTTACTTGTTTTGTGGATTATGACAAAGCCTTTGATAAGGTACAACACAAGAAAATGGCGAAGATTGACAGGAATGATCCTGCTGTCATTAAAATGTCTGTTAATAGAGAAGAATCCGTAGGTATGGTATGGTAATACAAAGAGGAGTTAAACAATGCTGTTCAATATGTACTTGAAACAAATCTTTAAAGAAGCATAGATAAACTATGACGGTGGAATCTAGATAAACGGCATAAACATAAACAATATTATTATACGGATGATAGTATTGTATTGGCTAACAATATTGGGGATATCAACGTCATGATTACTCAACTTGATGACTGAACGCAGCGAAAATCAAATTCATGCTGTTCAGAATGAACCATCATCCACGAAATGTCGAGGTAAAAAGAGAAGACGTCATAGTAGAAAAATTTACCAGCATTTAATACCGAGGTACTAAATAAATAGCAATTTTTATCACCTATTGAGGAATAGTGCCTGTTTACATTATTGTGAACGTCGTGTTCACATTTTCATGTGGTTGAAAGACTTTTTGACAAGTGGAACACTTGAATCGGACCATTTTTAATTTGTAAATTTGAACAGTTGGCCTGAAACATTCCTTTTTTCCTGTTCTTCACACTTCCTTGCTCATCAACGATCAAAATTAAAATGAAAAAATATGGCAGAAGTGGAACGATATGGAAAAAAAACATGTACTTCACCCGTCACCCATCCACTTTAGAAATAGATTTTCGGTGGAAGTAACCCTTCTTCTTCCCACCTCAATAAAAAGCGTTCCCTCTCTTTCAGACAATCTTCCTGCCCGCGCCAATGTGAACAGGCACATAGCAAATACTACAATCTTGACGTCATAATTTTTTTAGATGAAAAAGTATAAGTGAAAGAACAGACATGGCTGGCAAATCTCTGAGAATGGTTTAACCGCTCAGTAACACTTATTCTAAGAGACGTGAAAGATAAACAAAGAATTAAAACAGCAATGCAGCCAACCTTCTACATTTATTTCAGTTTTCTCAAATATAAAATACTGAAATGTTATTATCGTAACGCATAGCACAATCATTTTTCTTTTGTTTTGTCTTTACAGAAAATAAAAGTTTACAATCTAAATACTGATTCTGCTTTTGATGCATCTGTTTCATATGTCACGTCAAGGTTCTTGTAGGCTTTCGCTGTAGAAATTGCTGTTGCCCTTGTTGTTTCAATATTTTTCTACTATTAACCTAATACTCAAATTAAATGAAAAAATGCCAAACAGAGCTGACTTAGAATAATGGCACTTCAACGTTCCATGGATAACACATATCCATGGATAAGACGCATACGTCTTACGAAAACTTTCTGGAAGAAACTGAATCGAAATTAAAACTTCAATGCACAAGATATAGTCGTATACACTTGTGCAAGTTGAAGACAAGTGCATTACTTACTACAATCCGGGATAGACCAGGGCCTCAACTGACGTGCCTCTCCAGCTAGAGTGATATTTTGCCAGCTGCCTGTAGTTTTGCACACGAAGTTGGTTGAGATCCCTAAGCGTCCGACACCTAAGATGGAGTCGTCCTCTACTACGTTGCCCCTCTGGGTTGGACTCGAAAACTTTCCAGATTGGGATGCTGGTGTCTATGCGCTCAAGGTGATCTAGCCATCTAGGGGGGTTTATCTTAGCTTTTCTGACGAGGCCGCCATCGCTGTACATTCTGTACAGTTCGCTGTTAAAATGTCTCCACCATTCTCCATTGATATAAACGGGACCGAAAATTACCCGAAGGGCTTTTCTTTCGAAGCGCCCGATAGCATTTTCATTCGCGCTCAGTTGCCTTCAAAGCCCAAAGAAGCTGCGATTAGCAAAACTGATTCTTCGCATGATTTTCACTTTGGTGTAACGTGAAGTTGTAGCTGCTTATCGTGGTATTTTGTCCTAGATGTCGATGTTGTTAGCAGCATATATTGTACTTTGTTTTTTCTGGCCGCAAACGCTCCACTGGCAGCTCGCCGTATTCTTCCCATATGTATATTGTCATCTACATAGCGAGTAAATCCATTTAAAAGTGTTGGAATGGCTAGAGATTTGGCTAACATCATTCTAATTGGGAGGGGCGTATACGTTTGAAATATCCAAAGCGATCGCAGAATTCCGTAGGTCTTACCAACGTTGTTATTGATGGGGTCGTTCTACACTATACCCAAATTCTTAGCTGACTCGACAATTGACTCGACATATTGCCTCGACATGTGAATTATTTAAGGTAATAACTGGGAAGTAGGAAAGATCTAATTTGTTTCGGGATATAGCGAGACATTTACATGTACAGCGATATAGTGTTAAATTGTTCTGCGAGGACCAGGGGACAAGAGGAAAATTTTGTTAAACCTCGACATCGTCGGCGTAAATATGCATCATCGAATTGTGAACTATGCTGGGAATCTCGTTGATGTAGATCGAGAACAAAAACAGGCATAAAATTTATCCTTGCGGGACACTATTACGCACGAGAAGGAAATTAGACAAGTATTTTGAACAAACACTGCCTGCCTACTACCACAGAGATAATTAGACATTAACTTTAACAGCGTTGACAAGCTGAGAAACCAAAGGAATAACGCAATTTATTCCATAGAATAGTGTGGTCGATCATATCGAAAGCTTTGGAAAAATCGAGTAGTACTAGAAAGCTAATGTCGTCGCTGTCAAGACCAATACGTATGTCATCTATGACTTTAAGAAGAGCTGTAGTGCAGGTGTGTTTCGTACGAAAACCAGACTGTATTTTTGTTAAAAGCTCATTATTGCTTAAATGTTTGTTAATTTGTGTTTTGCAAAATTCTTTCATAAACTTTCGATAGAAAAGGGAGTTTGGAGATCGGTCTAAATTCAATGAAATCGAGGTTTTTTGGTATTGGGATAAATTTTGCCAATTCCCACTGGTTATATCCTTACCCGGCACCCGGCAAGATTATTGGCAGAATTGCCTTGATAAACGCTATATGAATACCATCCACCTCAACTACTTTAAGATTATTGACTCCCGAAAATTCAAACAAGTTCTCCGGTGCTGAAAACTGAACAAGATGAACATTGTTCTCATTCATAGGTTCGCTTGATTCTAGAGGTAAGGTTGTAGAGCTGCTTGGAGAGACTGACACAGGGCATTACCATCGACATAACCACAATCCTTAGACCTTGATTTTCCGATGTCTAAGTTTCGAAGATTTTTCCATAGTTCATGGCCGTGTAAATTAGTTTGAAGCCGACTTGATAAATACAGAATTTTAGCTGCCCTTATCTTATAGCGAACAAAAGTATTTCGAAAATGTTTATACTCTTCGTGCAATTCTTCAATCCGAAAACGCTTTCAACGACGAAATGCTCGGTAGCGTTGTTCTCTTAGTACTCTTATATCTCCAGTAAACCAGGATTTTTGAACGCTGTAAACTGTTTTTGTTTTCATTGGTACATGTGACTCAATAAGCTTGTTCAAATTGTCATTAAGAAATTGAATTTTCTCGTCTGGTGTTGCATTCTATATATATTATCCCACGGAATTGAATAAATATGTTGTTCAAGTGCATATATATCAATGTTTCTAAAATCACTATACTCGAAAGAACTGAAGTTCCATTCTTCGTTCATACTTTCCTCGACCCAGATTATAGAGACGAATTGATGTATGCTCCTCATCCAGTTACTTAAACAGCTCGGCAGTTAAGCCATGGGGTCCAGCAGCTTTGTTTGAGTTAAGTTTGGAAATGGTTGTCCGGACTTACTCATTGTTTAACAGCCTGCAGAAACAATCTTCCAGATTCTTAGCTCAGACTGTGGTTAAGATATGATGTTTCGTTCTCCATATTACAGATTTCTGTTTGGGATGTACGTCTTCATTCGAACTTCATTCTTCTGGTAGTATCTCTCTTTATACTTCTAGGAGCCTATGTTCTTCCCTTATTTTCTGCTAGTAGTGATTTCGAACCCGTCTCGTTACTTTCTGAAGCGCAGCTCTATACGTCCGTGGTTGTTCCAGATTTGCTTGTTTCTATTTGTTATCAAGCAAGTGGTTTTTTTGTTGGGGCGGGTTGAAACCCAGTACCTTAGAGTTAGCCTCTCCTATAGCAATATAATGGTCGGAGTCGATGTTAGCTGGTCGGAGCGTTCGGACATTCTCAACACTGGAGGAGTGTCTGTGGAAATTGTATTCGAATTTAGAGGTATTACCAGTTTCCCAGCGAAGCTGAGGCATACCAATCAATGGTCCACTAGTCTTAAGTTGGAGCTTATTTTTAGAGCAATCACCTATACCATTACTAAGGAAATCGGTAATGCTAAGTATTTTACTCAATACAGATTTCTAATCAAGTCCGCCGGTACCTGCTCGATATAGATTTAGTTGTTTCTGAGATCCAATACCTCCAGTAGGGATTTTTTAAGATAAAGATTGCAAATATTTCTGATCAAAAGGTTTCTTACTTTTAAAAAAACATCAGAAGTTGGATTTGGAAGTATAAAAGCTAAACAATAAAATGATAATGGTCAAGAGAATATTGCCCAGATTATCATAAAAGATGACTAAACTGGAAAAGAGCATATTGTTTAGATATTTCAGCACCAAAGTTTGAGACGAAATAATACCTATGAAGACCAGCAAACTTGTGCATACTCTGATTTAGTTTTCTTTTTTGAAAGCTACAAACGGAGTAACATTAGATACTAACATGATAAATTTAAAATCACATCCCTCGAATGGCGTGAGAATTTTGTGTATTAAAGAATGATGGAAAATACAGTCCAAACGCACTCTTATATTACCCTATTCTACAACTGTCAATTGCTTGAGTCCATCAGCAACATTTATCTGAAACAAAATGTTGATATGTCAAAAATCTTCAGTGACCAAAAGCAAGAAACCTTCTATCAAGTGGCAGGGGGAGCCAGTTTATGCAAAATAAACAATCCAAACAACTAAACAAAGCAGGTATTTCATACGTTAGTCACCAAATATGACAGAACACTTAAGAGAAAAACAAACTGGGACCTGCAAGTTGTTGACCTTAAATGTCATAAGGAACTTAACATCATCCACTAATCCATTGCGTCATCACCTTAATAAACAATTTGATGGATTTTCTCCTGCACTCAAATTTACCAAAAAAAGAACATTTTCTCCCTTTCCCCTTTTGGACTTCTTTCAGAAAAACATACATTTCTTTCTCTTCTACATTGCTTATACTTTCCCAAGATACAACTAAAAAAAAAAAAAAACAGAAAACGGTGCTGAATGCATAAGAAAGTGAGAAAGTACCACATAAACAGCAATCCAAATCGTATATGCAAGACAGAGACCAATCACAAACAGATGACAAAAACGAATAGCACTTCTTCTGCTGCTGCACATAAACTACATCAGTTCTCTCCCTTACTCCACCTATTCATCTCTTTGTCCCCCCCATGCAATGACAAGTGTTAACGCATCTACAAAATTTCTTTGTTTCTTCATAACACACAACTTCTGCGTTGGAAAGGAAAATACAAATAGAAAAATTAGAAAGGAAAGGAAAACTTTTTTCTTCCCCTATTCAATCGCATCATTCACTTTTTTCGTCGTCATCAAAACTAGTGTGAAGAAAATTCCGTAATTGCCCATTACACGGTGTGTTGTAAGAAGTTTCCATTTCTTTGTTACAATCCGAGTCACAGCCATAGAAAAAATGGCTAGGCCCCCAGCTAAATTCAATTTACACATCGCTTAAACAATTTGGAAACAATCTGTGTAAGCATTTCAATATTAATCGCTCAGTGAATAACGTGAAAAGCGAAAAAAAAAATCAAATCAAGTCCACTCCTACAATATTTTTTCTTTTGGTTTTTTTTCCTCTCTTTATTTTTCTTGTTCGTCAAAACGTCAAATACCTTAGTAATCGCCACACACAGAGGAGAGAGTACTTTGTGTCAGCAGTAGAGGTGTTGTGTTTTCCTTTATTTCGACTTGTCGAGGAGAGTATCTTTGGAATAAAATTTATTTTTGGAAATCGACAAAACGCAGATACCATTCCCAGCACATATTCAAACACAACAATTTTGTGTCAACTGAGTGAAGAAGAAAAGAGAAACTCAAGGAGAAAATCACGAAAAAGAAAAACCTAAAAGTGAACGAAAGAAAGAAAAAGCAAGAAACGAAACACAGCAGCGAGTAATTCAGCTGTTTTCCAACACCATCAACACGACAAACGCGTACAACAACGAAGCACAAACGTAGAAAACAAAAGAAGAAGAACAAAAAAAAAAGAAAAAGAAAACAGCAGTGCGTCCCCCCGCTTGCTGCTTCCTTCCAAAGTTTCCCTTAGTCCTCCTCGTTTAGACAAAGAGACTCAAAATTGATAGAAATAACAAAAAAGCTGCTGCAACTGGTGCCTCATCTGAGGACCAGCCGCCGCGCAAAAAAGGACGACGTTCGTTTTCGGCAGCTCAGCAAACTACAGGCTCAACCTCTACCTCCAGCTCCTCGTCTTCAAACGCAGCAGCTTCGTCTTCGTCATCCTCTTTTGTGACTTCAGGTGTTATTAGTACAGATAGTGAACAGCCATCGAGCAGTGCAGCAGCAGTACGAGCTGCAGGGACACACCAACCACAACAGCAACGTAATCAAATTGGAGAGAGCTTAAGAGAAGATAACTTTGGAATAACAGATAACAATCAACAACAACAACAGCAGCAGCAGCAACAACACCAACAGCACCGTCATCATAATCGGCGACACTCAAAGAGTAGTAGTGGTGGTAGTAGAGGCAGTGTTGAACCAGGGGCTGAATCGCCTCAACAGCAACAAACGTCTTCTTTATCGCCGTCGTCAAGAAATTCACCAAGGTATAGTTCTAACGTAGCAGCTGATATTAGCGGAGAGCGTAGCAGTATAGAACGTCGCAATAGCAGCAGCGCCAGTGGCACTGCCATGCAACACGCTAATAACTCATCATCAGCAGCAAGTGGTGGACCAGGACCAGGAGGTGGTAGTAATAATAGCGGTACAAGCGGAGGCGGCGGTAGTGGTGAATCAACAAACGGACACATTTCAGGCGGACCCGAAGAACTAGCTCAAAATGGCACAACGGTCTCTTCGGCGTTACCGATATCACGCAGCGCAACGACTAATGGCACGCTTAGTGGCCCACCGTATAATACTTCGACAAATCGTTGTCATCTTGATAAGACGAACCAGGAGATGGTACGTCTAATTGGACAGTATTTACAGAATGTCGGCCTAGAAAGGACTGCCGATCTGCTGATGCAAGAGTCTGGATGCTATTTGGAACATCCGGCTGCAACCAAATTTCGGGAGCACGTATTGTCTGGCGATTGGACAAAGGCTGATAGCGATTTGAAGGTAAGTCTTTTGTTATTTATTAAAATTGCAATCCACACAACACAAAATACATCTCGCCCAGTATCAATATCAGTACCAGTGGTAGTACCCTGTACCCCGTATATCCCATTACTGCATTCCCTTGTTACTTTGTTACTCTTTCTGTGTTTTTTATTTTATTTTATTTGCTTTCTCCCTCGCTTGCTCTGTTTCTTTGTTGGATTGAAAATTGAAAGCAATGCGTATATGCAGGTATGTGTATGTGTTAAATTTTTGTTTGGATTCTTGGCCTCAACCCTATTCATATGTACTATGTACACACATAGCGCACTCCCTCATTAAATGTGATTTTGATTTTGGTTTTGGTAAAGAAGAGACTTTCAACTTCACTCTTTCCCAATGCAAGACAAAGAAAAGTTCAATTGCCTCTGCATTGTGATTGCGCTTTATGCTCTATGACTACGCTACACAACACAACACTACACTACACAACACAATATCATCTGGAACCAATGAATTTGTATTTTTGTACATTTCCAACCCCCCATGTGTCTACCCTCCTGCAACGCTGTAAACAAACAGGAAACGAAGGGGGCATGATGGCTCTCATCATGCAATACTCTCGTAGAAGAAATTTTACTTGTTGTAGGCTAAAGAAACACTCACTCCTACGCAGTTTATTTATTTTCCAACAAGGGGGGAAATGGTCACACGGAAAAGATTATTTGCCTCAACGTTGTATCAGAAATAAAATTGGTTATCAGTTCTGAGTTGACTTCTATCAAACCTGATTCGCAGTCACTGACTAATTTTTGGTTGAATTTTTTAAATCGTCGACTTGTTTACTTTGTTTCTGATGTTACATCATTCTCATCGATGCCAAATATTTGACATGAATTCACGGACTTGGTGTTTATTCAAATTTCGAATTTATGCACAATGCCCATGAGCATAGGTCAGCAGCAATCCTTATCACATTACGTATTCCTTATTAGGCTTCTCTAATCACACATTTGAATGAGTAAACAAAGTTAAACCTTAATGTTTGGGTTAAGTATGCATTGAAAAGCGGAAACCGAACTGATTATTCCTCACCCAATGTGAGACCTATTCTGGGTTTAGTAAGCTCAGTTTGTGGTTTAGAACTCCCGACGATTCTGAATTGTCTGTTTGGTCTCACATGATTTGCTCCTTTATTCTCATTCTGCTACTATGGATTGACTCTTTCACCACTGTGGGCTTCAAGAACTCTTTCAGTTGAAACGGCTTCTTATCTAGTGATGACACATCAACTTTTGATAGCTAAATGAACGTTATAAAGTCGTATCTGAGGTGTGCTCGGATCTTATTTGTGGAAAAATTATCTTGATGATGTACACACAACCTCTGTTTGTTTTGTGTTTGTTTTCCTATTGCAATAAATCCTTTTTCTCCAGGTTTCTATTGACTCAAACTAAGTTTATTACAGAGAGCCAACAGAGTTAGGTAAATTGATAAGTTATACAGGCAAAAGAATTCCGTTGGAAAATGGTTTACGAAAGAAGGTGTAATGACGATATTGGCAGGAAAACAAATATACTTTTCGTATAACCGGAACTTATACTTCTGATAGAACTAGTCTCTGTTTTGAACCTTCGCATCATGTTTTCTTAGGCAGAAATTTTTTCGAAAACAGACCACTTTCAAGGGGCAGTTTATGTATTGTTGGAAAAAGCCGCAGTAATCCTATTTTTTGGTATGCTGCCAACTACCTCTATGTTAAAAAGTATAATGTTCATATTACGAGTCATTAGGAAATTTATTTCCTTTCTCATCCTCAAACAACTTTACAGTTACAACTAGCAAGTTTACCATAAATAAAATCGTTTGTTTGTTAGGTTTCTTAACATTAGTCTTCATCTAAGACACCACATTTTTCGGTGGACATATGATAATACTTCGTTTTTGGTTTTAGTTGCATATTAATCTGCGTGGCGATTGAACGGATTGCTTGGATTATTTGGATTACTCTACAATGGCAAGGGCATGCTCAGCCAGTAGCATAACACCGGCCGTCATAGGGCTCACAACCTTATAGCGAAGAAAATAAGAAATGTGACGAACCAACTAATGGCCTCGGATGGAAATGAATTCACTGTTGAGGACCCTTGCAAACGACCTTCGGATCTGCACGTGGAATGTTCGGACCCTTAACAGGCTACGAGCAGACAAGCAATTAGCAGAGGCCGTTGGCTGCTATCATGCAGATATCATCGCCATACAGAAAGTGCGATGGAATGGGTCGAGCGTATGATGACTGCTATAGGAAACAGAAACAGCACTTATTCCCATGCAGATTTGTCATACGCGACAGGCTGGGGCAAGAACGCTTGGGCTTCCGATACGGATAAATTCGCTAACATAAGCCTAATATGCGCCGTGCCCCTATGAAAGACAAGGACGACGCCACCAAAAAATGTTTCTACGAGCTCCTCGACAAGACATATAAGCAGTGTTCGAAGTATAACGAAGAATAGGAAAGGGGGGCACCTTTGGTAGGGCAGATGGTAAGTATAGCCTATACGACACCAAGTCAACTAATGTGCTGTGTTTCACCCGACCACCACAAAAATATTCCGGGTTTGATGAAGAGTGGCGGCAGTCACATCCAGCTAAACAGGAAGCGTGCAAAACAAAGCGAATAACGAGAGCCGCACTTGAACTCTACGAGCAACAGAGACTTGAAGAGGTATCTCCAACAACTAAAACGAAAACAAGACCAGTACAGAAATGTGTAGAGATCAAGAAGGAAACCTTGCAGTAGAGTTGATGCTGAGAATATGGAAAAACGTCTTCCGCATGCAGAATAAACCATTCAACTTAGACGATGATGCCCAAAACATCCGTCAACCTGACCAAAACGGTTTAAGGATAGCAATATCCAAGTTTAAATCCAAAAAAAAAATGCTGGAACTGATGGCCTACCGGCTGTGGTATCCAAAGCTGCTGGAGAGCATACACCAACTCATTTCTCAGATGGGATCAGAAGAGTGTATGCCTGATGAATGGAATCACACCATCCACTTTGATGAAAACCCCATCAACTGCGCCAACTATAAAGGCATAGTCTCCTCAACATTGCGTACAAGATCTTATCTGCCATATTGTGTGAATGTCTGAAACACTTCTTCAACAACTTGATCGGCCTCTATCAGTGTGGTTTCAGGCCAGGAAAGACCATAATCGACCAAATCGACCCTCCTGCAGATCCTGGACAAAACTCAAGAAGTCCAAATCTATACCCACCATCATTTCATCGATTTTAAGACCGCGTATGACAGCATTTATATTTTTTCCGTGTTAGGGTTGTCATCAATCACTAGATATGAAAAATGTAAACTTGTCGCTCGTCAAACCTATTATTGATATCTGTCAGGGGTTTTAGGTGCCATCTCATACTCAGTCTTCTGTTGTATTTCAAAATATATCAAATGTGATCAGCAGCCACATTTATAAACCACAAATCCACTTCAAAGTATTCCCCTTGAGCCTTCACACTGGAAAGCCTCTCCTGGTATGGCGCGCAGATGATCTGCTGCAATTTGCATTATGCCTTCGCTGGTCTGAAATCTAGTCCCTTTTAAAGGGATTTTCAGTTTGGGAAAAGCCAGAAGTGACATGGAGTGTGGTCAGAAGACTAAGCAAGTTGGTCAACCACCGGTGTGTTGTTTTTGGCTAAGAAACTCCGAATCATGTATGAAAAATGGATGCGTTATCGTGATGAAGCTACCAACTGCCATTTGCCCACAGATCCGCCTGTTTACGTCTCACGGCATCATGAAACTGATGCAGAACATCTCGGTAGTACTCCTTTGTAATATATAGTATCGGTGCGTGGGGCGTGCTCATGATGGGTACTGGAGTCAAGAAAGACTGTCAGCACAACTTTCACATTGCAGCGGATCTTACTTGCTTTTTTGGGCCTCGGGGATATTGCATGCCTCCATTGTGATGACTGAAACTTGCTTTCTGGGCCGTACACATAAACCCAAGACTCATCACTGCTCCAAGCTTTAAACAAAATTTGATGCAGTAATCTGTGTCATTCTCTCGCAAAATAAAACCAAGGTCTGTTATACGTGTTCACTCTTCAATGCCGCAGCGCCGACTGAGTGGTCATAAAAAAATTGAGCATGTGCCGTAGGTATGCCTAATAATCCAACCTTCGTTTTGCCAATAAAAATTGTGGTCCCATGATTTTTGAACAGACCTCGTATGTACGTAAAGAAGGAATGGATAGCCGTATCCACAAATATACTCATAATGGTGTTAATAGCAATCAGAAGAGCGGGATTGAACAAGTTCTATGTTCGCCATACGCTAAAACCAATCCGATCCTCATTCATTTTGAATTGATATTATTTGAATTTTTAAAAAGCCTTTGCCATTAGCATTGTGTTTGTTTATCTTCCTCTAGTGTTAATTTGCGCCTGATTGCTAAACGCAATTAGGATATACATATTTGTCGAGCCACCCTGATGTCATTTGTAAATGAAAACACCCATGTCATGTTCCGTCGACTTATTTCTTATTTCACTATATCACTTAGATAAACCCCTCTGGGATTAATTTGTCTCCACCAAATTGGATGTACCTTCGATTGCCCCTATTTGTATCCATTATTGACGTGCAAATTTTTAAATGTGACTTACACTGATCAGATGTGTACTGTCTATGTGTTTGTGTACAATTAGATTTCCTATTAAATTAATCTTTTTTCACTTCTATTTTATTTATTTGTTTAATTTTTTTTGTTTTCAGGAACTGGAGCCCTTAATTGAAGCCAAACATGTTAACATCACTGAAATGAAATTCATTATACTCGAGCAAAAATATCTCGAGTATTTAGAAGATGGCTGTCCATTGGATGCCTTGCATGTACTTCGTAATGAATTGACACCACTACAGCACAATATCACACGCGTACACCAGCTTTCCTCATACATGATGTGTTCGAACAATCACGATCTCTATCAACGTGCTAAATGGGAGGGTAAAGGCATTGTCTCACGCTCTCATGTGATGGAACGTCTTCAGGCATTCCTGCCGCCTTCCGTAATGCTGCCACCACGTCGTTTACGTTCACTGCTAACACAAGCCGTTGAATTACAAACGCAACGTTGTCCATGTCACGATATGGCATGGGAGACTAATCTCGAGAATGTCTCATTACTTTCGGACCATTGTTGTTCAACTGAAGGTTTCCCAATGCAAGCGGTACAGATTCTCACCGAACACTGTGACGAAGTGTGGTTTATTAAATTCTCACCGAATGGCTTAAAATTAGCATCGGGCAGTAAGGATGCCAGCGTTATTATTTGGGATGTTGATCCATATAAATTAACGTTCAAACATCGTCGTACACTTGATGTTCAAATGAGTGTATCGTTTGTTAGCTGGAGTCCAGATTCGAAGCTATTACTTGTTGGGGGACCAGACGATTCACCAGAGATATTCATATGGAATGTGGAAGAATGTAATTTAGTAGTGAAGATGTCACATGCTATGGATGATAGTTTATCATGTGGTGCATTCAGTCCGGATGGAACACGTTTTGTGACTGGTGGCCAAAAGGGTCAGTTCTATTTATGTGACTTGAAAGGGACCATTTTGGATAGCTGGGAGGGAGTTCGTGTTAATTGTTTAGCATTTCTTTCGGACAACAAAACGGTTCTAGCTTCGGATAGTCATAATCGCGTTAGAGGGTAAGTACGACTATGATCTCATATTAGAAATATTATTTTAGAACCTAGTTTAAGTCTTAAATAAAAGTAGTTTATTCAGATGAAATCATGACAGCAGCGGGGATGTTGTTTCCTCCTTTTTGAGTAACAGAGTTCTGTTGAAGTGTTCTCCAGTATTTGTCTTAAATGATCTAGATTATAGTAGCCAGTTCATTACTTACTCATAATTGTGTAGTATTTGAAAAAATTGATCCCCGTAAACAGTAATAGGTTCCGTCCAATCTCTGGTCAGTCGAAAACATAACAAAGAAGTAAGTAGAATGAATGTATGATACATGGTTGGTGGAAAGAATTAGGAAGGAATTGAAGGTAATTAAAAAGACACTCGTCAGCGACATACAGGAAAAAACACAATGAAGATAAAGGAGATAAAGGATACTGGAAAGTACTGCACTTGATCAGTCCAATAAAGTATAAATATTATGCCAAAGTACGAGGGGCGTTCAATATATTCTCGGTATCGGTATGAAGGAAAATGCGAATTCAATTTAAATTGTTTTTATTTTTCAATATAATTTCCCCTAACATCAATGCATTTGTTACATCTTGAGATAAGCTTTTTTAAACCCTCAAAAAAATAAATTTCCTCTTTCTCTGCAAAATACCCATTTATTGCCGACTTGAGTTCTTCATCATCCGAAAATCTTTTTGCACGAAGAGATTTTTTCAAATCCGGAAACAGGAAATAATCACTAGGGGCAAGGTCTGGATTATAGGGTGGGTGTTGGATTTCTTCGAAACCACAATCTCGCGCAGCAGCCTTGGAAACTCGCGCCGTGTGAACAGGAGCGTTGTCATGAAGAAGCAACACACCCGCTGCGAGTTTACCCCGTATTTTCTTTTTAATTTCCTCCCGCAAATTATGCAAAGTGGAAGCGTAGGATGTGGCGTTGATGGTTTCACCTTTTTTTTTGTACTCAATGAGCAAGATTCCCTTTGAGTCCCAAAAAACTGTGAGCTTCCCGGCAGACGGAGTGACTTTGAACTCCTTCGGGGGGTCTGTTCCTTTTTTATGCCACTGCATGGACTCTTGTTTGCTTTCAGGGTCATAGTGATGGACCCATGTTTCGTCCCCAGTAACAATTCGATCCATAACACCGTCCGCGTTCTCACTACACATCTCCAAAAACTCTCTACAGCATGCGATTCTCACTTTTTTCTGAGGCGCTGTGAGCATTCGTGGCACCCACCTTGCACTGATCTTTGAAAGGTTAAGATGGTCATGAAGAATGGTGTGAATGGTACCAATTGAAAGCTTGGTGATCTCTGCCATCATTTTCACCTTTATTCGGGCATCCTCAAGAACAAGTTTTTCGACTTCTTTGATGCTTTCTCATCCCTGGTAAACGAGAATCGTTGCCGAAACACTTTTCCAACGTTCACGCACCATTAAATCCGTTTTTTACGCAAAATTTAATACAAGTTCGTTGTTGCATCCATTTCTAAAATTGTAAAAAATCGCCAACACACACAGAGATATATGTACTCTTGGCTACGTAACTTTGGCAAATGTCAAGCTATGAGGTTAAGATTTAGAGGGAATGTCAACAACAGATGTACCAACTTAACAGAACTCAAATCGGAACAATGGGAGCGCCACACGGTGGTTGTCCCGGGAACTTTTTGATCAAGATTGTATGCCCATAGACCTGGTATGATATTTCCGTTATGCCTGGAGCTGAGCACGCCCAAAAACACAAAGAATCATAAAATAGGTCTAGTGACGCTCTGTTCGAAGGTTTGCTTGCCGGTACCTGCCTCTCGGTTCGACGTCGCATAGCTCGTTTCACTCTCTCGGCTGTAACTGGCTTATTTATCGAAATATTGACTTTGCGTTTTCCCCAGATATTCTTAAGACCTTAAGCTTCAAGAAAATGTAAAAAAAATCTACTTTTTCGACCATGCGAAGGGCTTGTTATATACGGAAGTTCTTCGTCCAGCTTTAACACACTCATTGCAATGTTTGTTGATGTATGAAAAATGGCAGCAACGAAAATGAAAGTGTAACGAATGTCAATGGATGAAACAAAATGTGATCTTATAAGAAGTGCGTCCATCCGCGGAAATCTCCATATTAAGAAACCGATAGTAGATAAATTTCAGGTTGAACAAATGAGCTGGTGTTGCCATGTTCAACGAAGGTCGTCCAAAAATCCCGTCCCAAAAGCAAGAGGGGCTCATGTTACAGACGAGATTCAGAGAAGAGGCCAAAAGACAAATAATTGGATCACTCAAATGCGAAAATGCCAGCAAACTCTTGGCCTCACTGCAGAAGCAGCTCAGTAATAATGCAGCTCCGTGGGAGAAATATCCAATAACTATACGCTTTACATACTTCAACGGTGGTAATAAAATAAAAAGAAGATTGTATTTATTGGTCCTTTGTTTTTGATCTATTTTTCGCTTTTTTTCATCAAGCTATGGAGAAATATTCGATGAAGCAAAAAGCATTCGAAGCATGGATATGGGGCTGTGTGCAACGCAACGTCTTTCCACTACTTTCACAACGACTAAACAACTAAATCATTAACAATTAAATTTGTCCTCTGCTGCAATTGTCAATTTATTTTTAACAAACTCACACAACACATGGCCAAATTATCGACTGCCACTGTCTGTTAGGCTCAAACATTGGAACAATCATTTTCAAATCTTTCCTCCGTCTGAAAAATAATTAGAACATAACTAACCAAAGCATTTACTGAATGCATTAACAACTACTTTAATATGTAGGCGTGAGTCTTTTTAAAAATATATATACTTTCACTGATTTTATAATATAAACCTCATCATCACAGATAGCACTCTATTCAAATGTTTCCTTGGATCGTATAGATTTTTCTAAAAGCCTTACAAACTAAATCAATTGAATTTCTAAATATAAATTGTATTTCTCTAAAACTCTATTCGTTTCAGCTATGTATTCGACAATCCACGCAGCGACTATGACATTATTAAGGAACCACATCCTATAATGACATTTGCAGTGAACTCAACAGAACGTTATGCCCTATTAAATATCGCCACACAAGGCCTTCATCTCTGGGATTTGGAGGATAAAACATTAGTGCGCCGTTTCCAGGGTATACGTCAAAGTAATTTCGCAATACACTCATGTTTTGGTGGTATCAATGAGAGCTTCATAGCCAGCGGCAGCGAAGACAACAAAGTATGCATATGGCATATTAAGCGAGAAGAGCCATTAGGTAAACTCTCGGGCCACACAAAAACCGTCAATTGTGTTACATGGAATCCAGTGTTTCCGTCCCTGTTGGCATCGGCGTCCGATGATGCAACCATACGGATCTGGGGTCCGAAGCCACAAACCCTGAATAATACACCAGAGAGTGATGACTGTTCATCGTGTTCGTCATCATCGTCGTGGAATGTGACATCATAATAAAGCAAATTTCCCGTTGCTCCTACTTTTACTCCTCTGCTTACCATTATTATTCATTGCAATTTTTTTTTTATTATATTATTATATATTTTCTCGTTTCTTTTGATTTTTGAAGATTTCCTCTAAAATTTCTCTGTAGAGTACTAGTAGAGCAACTACAATAGAAGAAAAAGGATCTACGAATACACAACAAAAAAGAAAAAAAAAAGCGAAAATCCATTTAAAATTTAATATTAGTGTTTGATTAGGAAGATAATTTTTTTTAAAACAAAACAAAAACAACAAATTGGTGTGGTTCACCATAAGTTTACAAATTAGTGTGTGTGAGTTTTAAGCTAGAAAAGGAAACCTCTCTCTGTGCTCCCCTTTCCCTGTTTTTTAATTCACTTTGGCGAGGCATTTTTTGTTTTACAAAATAATTGTTTTTTTTTCTATTTCAATTAATTAGTTAATTCTGTGCGAATATATAGGCAGGCAAAATATATATATTTACTACAAGAAGAATTAAAAACAAATAACTAACAAATTCACACAGCAATAACAGCAACTTTAACATTTATGTTACAACAAATCGTTTTTATTTACTAACAATAAATAGACACAAAAGCATAACAGTGGCAAAACAAAACAAAGCAAAACAAAACAAAAACAAACAAAAAACAAATGGGTCATAGGATAAAAATAGTTAATAAAGGAAACAAAATAGATACATCTATATATATATATAACAAAGGAAAATATATAAACTAGAATTCTAAAAAAAAGTAACAAGAAATTATTTATATACGCATTGTCAGAGTAAATCAATAGAACATTATGTTTTTCTTTGTTTTTGTCTCCTAGAAAGAAATACGAGTATATATTAAATTTAAATTGCAACTAAGGTTAATGGATTGCAAAAGTAACAATTAGAATTCGAATTAAGTGGATTAAATGCAGAAAACAAAAACAAAAATATTAACGATTACTTAAGGAACAGAAAAAAAAAAAACAAAAGAAAAACAATTTAACGTATACATGTAGGTTTGCATCATATTAATAATTCAACTGAGCGTTTCCTTTCTCTGTTTTCTTTATTTTTTTCTTAAATAATTTTTCTTTTTGTCCGTTCATGAGGCCAATATGCGCCTGCATATACATGATACATTAAGGACATTATATATATATATATATAGGTATATAATTAATAAAACAAATACAACCAACAAAATAAAAATCAACAAATCGTCTAATAAAAGAGATTTTAATAAACCAATTCAAATTGGCGTTTTTCTGGATATTTATTATAGTTGTACGTACGTAAAAGATGATGTTTTAGGAACAGTATGTTGTTGGCTTCATTTTCAAGACATCTATGACTATTGCACTACTAGAGGAGAGGAGGAGGACCTATGCATGTGTTTGATATCTTTGAAAAATTCGCAATCGACTCAAAAAAAAAATAAATATCACCGGCTTAAAGGTACGAGCAGACGGTCATCCAAACTTGTCATCCGGATGGCATGCTGACGTCAGAGAACTTTTGTAATTCGACTGCCATCCGCGAGATGACACCCGATCACACAGTGTCATCCGAGTGTCATTTTGTCACAAAATGGATGACAGGCAATCACACGAGACGACACTAATAACAATGATGACAACTTGTAATTAGTTTTTTGCGAAAAACGAAAACGTCAGTAAATTAAAAATATAACAACAGAAAAACAGCCCTATTCTGCTATACGCCGGGCGGAATTTTTATGTCAAATACGAGTTTTCCGATCCTGCTATCGAAAGTGAAGTGAAAGACTCACTTGTCGGTAACGTAGGTCGGTATTCCACTATACACACGAATCGAATGTCCTCATAAAAATTATTGTGCCTGTTTACATTGGCGACGGGATGAAAGTCCTCACCATGAACGTCGTGTTCACATTTTCATGGGGTTGAAAGACTTTTTAACAAGTGAAACACTTGAATCGGAGCATTTTTAAATTTGAGCAGTTGGCCTGAAACTTACCTTTCTTCCTATTCTTCACACATCCTTGCTCATCAACGATCAAAACTAAAATGAAAAAATATGTCAGAAATGGAGCGATATGGAAAAATACGATGTGTTGCACCCGAGAATCCACTTTAGAAATGGATTGAGAGTATAGCTTTGTTCAGTGAGGCTGTTCCGAACAGAAAAGTAGAAAGTAGAATCTTTCCTGTTCAGTGAGGCTGTTCCAGTCTGTTCGGAACAGAAAATCTTGCACCTACTTTCGAAGTAGAACACAATTGTGAAAAATGTCAAAATCAGCTGTGCTGTACTTTTCTGTTCTCATTTGATTTGACGTTTTTCACAAATTTGTGCTGTTCTGTTCTAGTTTTTCGTCACTGAACAAAGCTTATATCAATTGCATGATTCGACCCTCCAAATTGAATGCGACGCGACATCTTCTGGAAATCTACGTAAATGTAATGCGACCAGTTCACCAAACACAAAATGCCGATCATCTTGCCTATGTGCTATATTGGTCAACACTTCAGCCGCCAAATTCCGAAAGCTACCAGAATTGGTAGCTGGTGTTGGTTAGCTTCGAGGGACGGCTTACCATTTGACAACTGCGTCAACTCATTTAAAATTGAGTAATCATCGTACACATCCTCCTGAAAAACAACAAACGAATATGGCCGTTTTCGAAAACGTCATTTGATCGTCATTTGCAATACTTAAGGGTTGCGAACATCAAACTGCAAACGTCATTTGGTATCGTTGATCTGTGTCTTTCGCAGCTTGCGTTTAAGAACATTTTGCAAAAGCAATTTGAAGCAGATGACGTTTTCGAAAACGGCCTATAGTAATGTGTTGTGTGAATGTATACATACATGACTCCAAAAACATCATTTCACTTAGATGAAGCCACGATGCTTTCGCAATTTCGCCTGTCCCTTGGCCTGATTTTCTGGCTCGAAAGGGCTTTAAAATAACTACGAAGTGATTGCCATTTAAGACGCGTTTTGACATCGTCAACACCCCCAATATTTAAATTGATGGCCCCCTATTTCCAGGAGTCAATTTTGGAATTCGGAGTTTTCTAATCCTTTCGCGCACTATCTCAAAGGACAGGATTTACCTGAACAGCTGTAATTAAAGCAGACTCTGTTTGACGGTCCCAGGAAAATAATTTTTTTTTTCCCTGAAACCTTGGGTGTTTTATTTTTGGCCTCAATATCGTCTTCCCCGTCGTTGTTCCTCATTTTATAACACAGAAACAAAACGAAAATGAACTTTTAGTTTTTTCAACGATGCAAACGTGTCATCCGATGTTAGATGATAATGTGAAAAATCAAGTAATGCCATCCATGGGACCTTGTCATTCGGATGACACACTGTCAAAAAATTTTGGTCATCCAGTCCTTGTAGCGATCACACGGTCAATCAAATCAGTCATCTGGATGACATAGAAATCGTGTCATCTGGTTGACACGTTCAATGACATGCCGGATGACAGTCGATCACACGGGATGGCCACTTTAGAACAAATTCTACGTAGTGACGTCAGGATGTCATCCGGATAACAAGTTTGGATGACCGTCTGATCGCACCTTAACACGCTTACATACAGATAAGAGCGCGATTTTGAATCCGAATCGGCTTCATACCAACTTCATTATAGCCTGAGGTAAATTTTCAGGAGGACGAACTTGCGCTGTTCAAAAATAAAATACAGGATGACCAGATAGTAATGATAGTTTCAGCAGCTGTCAAAGTTACCAATAACATCCAGCTGTCAAAATATTCAGTAAGCTTAACCATTTCATCGAGCATCGTTTTACGGAGATTATTAAAAAATATCGAAATTCCGGCTCAGTTGTATATATGCAACGGCAATTTCGTTGATAAGTCGTCATGGCTTCAGGGTGCAGACAATTCGTTGCAACGTGGAAAAGTTTGAGCGTGAGTACACTCTTTTAGATCTGAAGCCACCAACCACATAGAGATTGGTGCGAAATGAAGAAAACATAGCCGCCGTAGCGGCCAGTATCGAAGAAGACGCAGAAATGTATATTCGGCGCCGATCTGCTGAAGTGGGTATCGCCAGAGAGTCAACCCGGCTCATATTGCGTTTGGATTTGGGCCTGCATCCATATAAGATTGTGCTGATGCAAGAATTGAAGAAGGACGACCATAGGCAATGCCATGAGCTCATTAAATGGGCACTGGAAATATCCGGAGATCCGAATTTTGGCCAAAAACTCTTCTTCTCGGACGAGGGCCATTTTTGGCTCAGCAGCTATGTCAAGCAAAATTTCCATTATTGAAGCGAACACAATCCACAAGCGCTTCGCCAAGCACCAATGCATCCACAAAGATGCGGTTTATGGCATGGGGACATCATCGGACGTTATTTCTTTCGAAGAGAAAAAGGAGACGCCGTTACCGTCAATGGTCTCAGGTGTAGAGCGATGTTAACTGATTTTGCGGCGGAACGAAATATCATTATTAGCAAGCACACGGTTTCCCCATCTTAATATACACAAGGGGACATGGCGGTGTCCGGATCATGAAACACTAAACGAAAACGGATGGCGCCTGGGAGCCACAACAAAAGCTGCAATTGCAAGCAACCTCCAGAATCTTTGCCGAACGCATATCCCAAAATCTCTCAACTCCTATGCCGCCAGCATCAGGTACCGAAGACCAGTGGCTGTCATCCGACTACCACCAAAAAACCCACGCACATGCATACAAACAAGAAGCGTACAAAGCGGGGTTGTACTGAAAGGCGAGAGCCGCTCGTGACCTCTACGAGCAAAAGAGGCGGGAAAAACATCGGCTTCCCCAGAAGAAGAAAAAATAGCACGAGAAGCGCGCGATCGAAGATATTGAGAGGTTGTACTTCAGGAATAACCTAAGGAAGTTTTTCCAACTCGTAAAAAGAACGTGGCAACTAAACAGGTACAAAAACCTGAAAACATGAAGAAGGAAACCTTTTAGTAGAGTCACAGTCGATGCTGAGAATACTGCAGACAGTGTAATAGCGACGAAGCCCAACATCTCGCCGTGAGGCAGAATAGAGCTTTCAACATAGACGATGATAGCCACAACTTCAACCCACCTGAGCAAATCAAACAAAACTGCTAGAAGTGACTTTGTGGAGAGCGTACACCAACTCATTTCTCAGATCTGATCAGAAGAGTGTGTGCTTGAATGGAATCTCATCATCGCTTGTCCGATCCACAAGAAAGGAGATCTCTTCAATTAAGCCAACTATAGACGCATAAGTCTTCTAAACATTGCAAACAAGATCTTATTTGCCAACTTTTGGCCCTTATCAGTTACCCAGTTTATCCGACAGCTCAATGTGCGTTGAAGCAAGCCGCATTGGTTCAATACCCGTAGAAATGCTGGTGTTTATATGAAAATATCCAAAATGAGCGAGAGAAAATTAAGATAAATTTCTTTTCCTATAAAAAGCTGTTCTTATTTCTTTCTCTTTCCAAATATTTCGTTTGCAATCCGACATTTTAAATACACAACTAATACCTGCACGATGATGAAAGAATGATGAGAGCGCGAGAGAGTAAAATTTTTCTAAGCCATTTGAAAATGTTTATACGATATTTCCAAGCGGTTATAAATTTTCAATGCGTTTTATAAGCAGGAATGAATGTTTGCGTGTTGAATATTTCAATGCGGTTTGAAGTGATGTTTATTCGAGCATATTGAACCAATACGGATTGCTTCAACGGATATTGAACTGTCGGATAAACTGGGTAAGTGTGGTTTTAGGCTAGGAAAGTCCATAATTGACCTAATTTTGTACTGACTCAGGAAGTCCAAATCGATACCCTTCAAAGCCGTATATGACAGCATTTGTAGAGATGAGCTATATATGTAGAGCCATGCATAGTTTTGGTGTCACTGCATCCGTCTGCGCAGAATGAGGATGTAGATCAGTCGCTGCTTCGTCAAGGTCGGTAACAATATAACCGAGCCCTTTGATGTCAAAAAAAGTTGTAGGTAAAGTGACACCCTGTTATGTGCCTTCTTTAATATGATACTTGAATGCATTGTGTGGAACTCACAGATGAACACTGGAGGCACAATCTTTCAAAAGCCTTGCAAATCCTAGAGAACGCCGCTAGTATCACTCTTGCCAATCGCTGTTTTCTAAGAAGGCAATTCAGTTGTAAGACCCTATCCCGAACAACTAGAGACTATCGAAAGGCTGGATATCAGAGTTTATTTCGAAGAAAAATTCTTCGTAAGATATTCGGTTCTGTTATTTGGTTCACTTTCCCAAGTTCACCCCGAACTGTAGCTCCACCTAAGTAGCTACGTCAGTAAGACGCGATCACAAAGAGAAGCATTAGCAAGGAGAAGCAAAGTTGTGCGATTTGTACTATACCTACCTAATTAATACCTATCTAAGAATTGATATTAAAAATAAAAGGAACACATGAGAATCCCCAGGAGTCATAAAACGTCTGACTACTCCCTTATCAAGAAGATTATCAGGTTCACGGAGATTTATATTTCTACTTTGCATGCTTGATTGTATTAATACCGGCCAAACTTGAGGCTAATGCAGGTTCGGAAATCTAGTGACTCCTAGTTGATGTATCCATTAAGTGTGCTGGTCATTTTTTATTAGTGGGCATTTACGCATTTCTGTGCCCCTAGTCGACATCGGAAAGAAAATGAATTAGGACCCAATTGACAGCTTAATACCGGAAGTCTTATGAATAAATATTTTATTTATTTTATTAAATAATCTATAATGTATGACGAAATACCAATTTTGAGGTATTCCTTAAATGCAAACAATGGAAGCACTATTAACGCACTGCGAATCTTTGACTGTCGGCTCACAACTGTAAAGATTCTCAATTAAAATTGATTCACACTTTAAAGTCGTTCTACCTACCAGAATAAACAAATATCAGTGACAACAAATAATGACCCATTACTAGAAAATGATGCACAAGTGCGCCGAACTCAGTCGTATTGTCTCTCCATATTAAAGTGGGAAGCAAAAAGAACTTGGAGAAATTCGCTATTGTGATTCCTTTATACAAATCTATCGCTGACTTCATCGTGCATAGTTTCTGTTCAATTATTCTTGAACACACCAACAATAAAACAAATAAAATGATATTATCTGTAAGTAGATTATCTAGTTAACTTTTTCTGTTCTTTCAAATGTTTCCGCATTCGCCATACCAATAATATTCTGAAGACAACATACGTAAAATCCCTTCTCGTGTACCATATCAATGTTGCCTTGAAAGCCAACATCTTGTCGTTTTTGTCGCCACAAGGCAAACGATTCTAGTAAAAGTAGTACTAAAGATAGTTTCCAATGGAGCTGCAGAAGAAAAAAAGCTCAAATGAGTGAACTTTGAATGGAATCATGCTCTACTTTAAAGTCCTGGTTGTAGAGTACGTGCCGAAAGGCATTCTCCGATAATAGAACTGAATCAATCAGTATTACAACAGGTTCATATTCGACATATTTATCCACTATCTCGTTGCATTTATCCTATAAATAATTAAAATCCAAATTAAATAATATTGCAATAGAGATAGATTTTGGAATATAAACTTACACAACGAACAACTTTAACAGACGAACTGAATTTTTTGTAAAGCTCTTTGGCCGGATGTCCACAATTAATGCAGACAAATTGTTTGTTACTTAATTTATTCATTATTCATTTTATTAAATTATTTTATTTCATAGAAAAGAAGTCATTGCTAAAATTTGTAAACAAAACCATATTCAGCAATTCAGACAAACAGCTGATTTGACTCAACGAAATCGGATTTTGGACTTGACAGTCGTTTCTGATTTAAATATCTTTTAACGAATAAAGTTGAATTAAATTTAATGTGCAAACACTTATTGAATGCAGCATTAAATATCGGAATGGTAAAAGATAGATGAACATCAACCGACTTGAAGTAGAGCTGTCCCCAAATCTCTTTCGTTAGAACGTTGCTAATGATTTAGAGAATTGTTAAAATATAATAGCTTATCATACGTCGGTGGGACCACTAATTAGGGCATACTTGGGCCCAACCAGCATGGCCAGCCACTTAGCCCGTTTCTTAGTCTAGTGCCTGGAGTAGTGCGTTCCATGTTGATTACCAAAGACTCTCCAGTCCTTAGCATTCGTTCAATGTACACGTGCTAGTCATTCTAGGGGATCAATAACAAAATTTGCTGTCTATGTCAATGAACGTGAGCCCCTCAAAGTCAACGCAAACCAGTTGCAAATATCTTCTGAATTAGTACTAGTCCCATGTTTGATTTCAACACTCTCGTCTAGGTTTTGATTCTAAGAACATTGCAGGTATTGCTGTACGAATTTTGTCGTTCGTTGCTACCATTCTTCATGCGGTGAACAATCCAATTCACCGTAGCCTCGATATTGATTATAGGTCTGGGTTTGAGGATCATAATTTCATAGTATTCAGTGAAGAAAACCCGGCTAACGTCATCATCGCTGATGGAAGAGCTACTTCTTATTTTTTCGTGCGAAAATCTTATGCATCTTTGAGACTCTGAAAAACAAAAAGTCGGCAGGAGTATACGGTATCCCAAACTCCGTATTGAGACACCTGCTCTTGGAAATAGTAGATATTTATACCACGTTATTTGGCAACGCGTTGAATGATGAGTATTACCAAACGCATTGGAACAACAAAGCAACCGTACACCCTATTCCAAAAATGGATAAAGTTCCCACTAATCTTGTCAATCTTCAGTCAATTAGTTTACTGCGGAATATTAGCAAGGTATTCGAAAAGGTAGTTAATAGATCTCTGAAGCGAATTGATGATAACAAAATACAAAATTATACCGGGCAATCAGTTAGGTTTTAGAGTGGGTCATGACACTATTCATGCCGCGTAGAAATTGATTTCTGACAAACATTGGAATAAAAGCAATCTGTTTAGTTAATCTTGAGAAGGCCTTGAACACTATGTGGTTAGAAGGGCTTTTTGGCAAGCTGACTAGCATGGGCATGCGCAAATCTCTTCTTTATATGATCAACAACATGGTTACGAAATTTGTAAAATATGATTGCGAGCAAAGTCTTTGACACTAAAAATAGCTCACAACAGGCGACGCTGTTTAGTGTTTACACGCAGGTTCCCTCAGTCACGTTATAGCGTGCGTAAACGATTTAGTGGCGTACAGATCAGGTCCAAAAATCAATATCATCAACTCTCTTTTGTAAGAGTTGGGAAGTTGAAAGTCAATTTTCAAAAGTCGGAAACAATTCTGTTTAGAACTCCATTGAGAAGGGATTCCAGAGATATCGGAAAAAACTGCTGAAAATTTTCCATTATTAGACAGCATGGACTACCATTGGCGATGAGAAGCTTAATTAGGTACCTTGGTATCCGGTTCGATCAGTATCTGTATATTAGTTCGTTTATATTTGTAAATGTTTGTCTTGTTGGAGGCAAGGTTTTCGCTTTCACAGGAAGATTGTTTCACAGCGGTCAACTTAACCTGACCAATCATTGCTGATGGATGTCCTCTGTGGTTCAATGTAGCGCCGTATTACATGCAAATGATCCGCGTATTGTAGTGACAGTGTCTTAGGACCTGTCTCCGACTCTACAGGACACCGGGGTCTGGGCACATAAAATAATATCCCAATAAGGCATTTTACGAAATTAACAGGATTGACTATGTTCACATTAAGGTGACTTGAAGGCACGTCGCAAGAGCGGTAACCAGCAGCAAAAGCTTGACATTCCAATGAAATGTATCAGGAGAACACACATCGATCTGGTTTTAGTCCGCTAGGAGCACCACCACCATCGCGGTGCGAAAGAAAGCGGCTCACCTACGAATGGTACATCGTCAATGCCTAGTCTTTAGTCCCGCAATTGCAGATAGGGATAGGATAGAAACTGAAAGGCAATGCATCAAATTTCTACCAGGGTAATACATTCCGCCTAGTGATAAAGTAGGTTAGAATTAAATAAAGGGTTGTCGTCAAAAAACCGGGTTCGTCAACATGAATTAGTGCCTTCTAGAGGTGATCGACGCTTTCTGGCCTCGCCGGCGCGTGTGTTCCATATTGACGACTGCCAGGTGCAGTTGGGGTGGTGACCACTCGATGCAAGAGACAATTAGTGATGATTCTTCTTTTCAAAAAAGATTGCAGACTCTCATGCCCTTCCAATGATTGGCTATTGGGTTATTTTGAAAATATTGAGTGCAGCTTGGGGGCGTTCTACCGGGATGCAATCTATGTCAACTACCTTGATTTTAATTGAAGCTTTTAAGACATTCAATTTTATTGTTAGTTGGGTTACTATGATGTCCAAAATGGTCCCTGTATCGTAGCTAAGAAGTTGCTTTGTCAACTTTAAATTTACTCCGTAGACCGTCTTATTGTCACACCTATTGCTGCTTTTGCTTCCCTAGTAGCTGATGTCAAATCAGCACTTTCTTCTATTCCACTCGATATTTTATTTATGCCCCGAGACGCTTCACCTACAATCCTAACTTTATGTGCTGCACTCTCTTCGATCCATAATTACGCATCTGCTAAGAATCTAGTGTCTGCATTATCGAATCTACTGACTATTTTTGACTGATCTGGTGGCATCTTTGAATGTTGCGGAGCTTGTCGGTGCTATACGTCCACATGGATATAGTAGTCGTAGTATCGTAATCTCTAAAGCACGTAGTATGGTACTTAGAACAGTATCCATTTACATCCAAGTAGTAAGTAGTGGTTTCGCAATTAGATTTATTTTTGGTTCTGTCTCGTTAAGCCACATGCCATCAAATACTTATCTTGTTAATATATAAGGTGGCGCAAAATTAATCATCAGATTTTAAGTGATGGAAATCTTTATTTGGACCTTTACAATTGTTTCTGTAAAGTGGCTGCCGCCAGTGTTGATACACAATTGTGCCCGTTTTATCGCATTTTCCATGATTTTCCACAAGATTTCCGGTGATAAATGTTCGCATTCCTATCGAATATTTTCCTTAAGGGCTGCGATTGTCTTAGGCTTTTTGGCATAAACCTGCGGCTTCAAGGCCCGCTCATCCAATTCCGGCAATAAGAAATCATTTATCATGGCCCAGTAGCGTTCGCCAGTAACAGTGACCCGTGTGAACACTCCTCCTCCCTTGTGAACAACGCACCACACATTGGCCTTGAGTGGATATAATGGCTCTTTGTGCATCACACGCGGATTTTTAGTGCCCCAGAAATGAAGATTTTGCCTATTGACGTAACCGCTTAAGTGGAAATGCGCCTCGTCGCTCATGATGATTTACGACACAAAATCGTGTCAAAAACATCGACACAGTTATTCCACACTCTTGCCGAGTATAGCTCTCCATTTCTTGTCTGTTTGTATACTGCAGCTGTCAAGTTCACAAATGTCAAATATAATTGATGTACGACACCATTTGCAAAAATTATAGCATCTGCCGATAGGGTGATTAATTTTGCGCCACGTTGTATAAGGGCACAGAAAACAAGGCATCCGCTCTATTCAGACTTTGCAAGGTTTCGAGAAATTTGGAATGTTGTATTTTTTTCTAACTTCTATTAGACATAAGTTTACTGCAATGTCCGGGAATATGTCATACACAGATAATATAATTGGGCCTGAATTTGGCAAATCTTCAGTAGAGTGTAACATAGATTTTAAACTTTGTCAGCCATATAATCTTATCATAAGGTTGCATAATTGATGATATGGTATGATGAGGGTTTTGGAGTTTAGATTATTCTGTATGAACTCATACTTTTGGTGCTCTATCAGGAGAGAGAGGAATTTTAATTTGTATTACCACCCTTACCAACCACCTCTTCGTCAAGTCAGCTGAATGCAAAATAAAAAAACAAATGACACTTTCGTTAAAGTCATATGCTTGCCATCTACCTAACGTCAGTCATGTGACAACTTTTTCACTTGGATGCGAAGTTTTTCTTTTCAAGTCTTTTCTACGCACAAAGACCTTTTATAACAAAAAGTTTTTTTTTCGATTTTCTTGTACAGTATTATTTTAATTTTGTCCAAAATGGTTGCTGCCTTTATTCCACCCACAATCATAACAGTAATTTGGGCAATTGTAGGAATTGTCTGCCCATTTTTCGCCAAGGGACCAAATCGAGGGTAAGCAGATCAATCAAATCGAAACGACAAACTTGTTTTTTTTTATCAAAACTTTCCTCTTTAGAATTATCCAATGTTGTCTAATGCTTACGGCAGCATGCTGTTGGTTATTGTGAGTATCATGTGATCAAGGAAATGCCCATAGGGAATCGACGTTTAAATATTGCTTTTTCTGTATTTTTAGCTGGGTGTGTTGCTACATGACTCAAATGAATCCACTCATTGGACCTAATCTGTCGCGTAATTCTATTCTAATTATCGCTAGAGAATGGGGCAATCCCATTGTATAAAATTGTACACTGTAACTGTTATATTTTAATTTTTATTCCTTTTCTTGTTAAAGACACACTCTCCATTTGTTTGTTATATATGTATAATCCTTTGGTCCATATGTAAAAAAAAAGAAACGTACAAAAATGTGAAAACAACTTTAAGGAAAATGTATATTCAAGTGCCTATGGTGTACGGTAACACAAACACAATCAAGTAACTAAAGAGAAACGCCTTGTTCATGTATATTATACAATCATATTTACAGTTTACAAATATATATTTTGTCTAAGACCATGTTGATTATTGAAATAGTTTTTGCTAACTTTCGGGAGATCCAGCCTGATTTGGAATATTGTTAAACAGATCCAAGGATCAAATACACTGTTCTGTCAGTTGAGTTCAAAAAGAGGCGAACCGTCAAGGGGATACAAACACTGAAGTCCGGAAAAAAATTCAAACGCAATCAATAGTCAAGCATCGATTGTCATGTGATAAAGCAAGCATAGCAGTCGTGTTATCTTTGCTTTCAAAGGTGAATTTTTCAATGTTAATGTCCAATTACATTTGACGGAGTGTCGCTCTGATGGATACGAAGGCGTAAAGAGCTTGAAAGTCTGCCGGGACACTATAAAATATTAAAATGAACAAAATCCCACATGGCTTGCAGCGGTGTCAAACAAATCGTTGCTGATAGACTAACATTTGTATGTAGAAAATATAGATTAGGCTATCGGCAGTTTATATTGAAGATTATCCAACATAAATTCAAATTTTTGGATTTGTCTTCACGTTTATGTGGTATTTTATGTGAAAATTTCGAGTCATTTTATAAATTTTGAACATGAATAATCAACAACTCAACTCTGGATAGAATTTGAGTTGCTGCACCCATGTCCGATTGAGAGAAGCAATAGAAGTGAGGTTTAACATTTCAAAATGCAGCACTCACATAACTATCCACAGCATTCAGAACACAGAAGTGCGGTTCGGTTTATGAACATTTTCAGAAGGCATACATGAAGAGGCATAGGCGAAAACGAAAAGGAAAGACGCTGTATGTTTCCTTATAGAATTCACATTGCATTGCTTCGCTATAAAGATACATTTCAATTCCATCCTTTCAGAAGGGCCACAAGAGCCTGTAGGTTATCCAAAACAAAAACGCAGAGTGTTAACTTTAGTATCCACCGTTTACATTTGTCCAAGATTAGAATAAAAAAAGGTTGGCTAATGCTGCTCTGACCTAATGTACAAGAACATTGAAAGCACTACAACTGTTGGTGAAAAAAAAACGACCGTGGTTGACTTGATTAAATGGGTTTCTAAACCCATATCTGAACGTTCAATATTTTCTTTATAATTTCCCACCAAAGGAATCTACAAAAATTGAATAAAAGCATTCATTTGCTTGGTGTGCTACCACTACTGCCTATTGTTTCACGTGGTAGCTTAACAGGCAATTTTGGGCGGATGCCCTGTCGACACGGGGTCCTCGAGAGCGTCTTACCTCGGCTCCGTGCCAGCCGTTATGGTGATTGTGAGAACCGGGCTCGTCGGTTTGCTAGCTCGGGAGCGCAAAGAAATGTCTGCCCCGGAAGCCGAGCCAGATAGCGACAGTAGGGATCGAACGTTTGCGTGCTGGTAGCAGAAATGAGATGAGAAGGTCGTGGGTAGGTAGACACAGAGATTCATACCCGTGCTGAACCCGTGGATGAAGCGAAGTCATGGTGAGTTCAATTACTACCTTACCCAGCTTATCTACAGACACAGGCAGTTTAACGCATATCTACACCGCGTTACGGTGAAAGCATCACCCAGATACGAATATTGCCCTGCGGTGGATGATATCGCTGACCACACGTTCTTAGTGGACTGTTAGTGCACCGGCTAGGTCTGGTAATCTCGCCCGAAAACATCTTTCTCGCGATGTTGAGGTTGCGAGGACCACGAGTTGCCTACGCCCAGTTGGTAATAAAGGAAAGAAAAGAGAACAGCAGGCGGTATGCGGACTTGCGTGAATCATTTCAAGCTGCGCTGGCGGTGCATATCTCTGTGGTGCTAATTCTTCCTGGTTGCCAGCAGAGTAAAACACGAAAACTCTATCTAAGGTCTGAATAGCCCACCGATAAGATATCACGGCACCCATCGAGGTACTAGCGGTGGGTGTCTTTTAGACTGAGAGACAAGCTTGGTCGTTTTGGATCTGAGGATGCAAGCGGTTCCAGCTCAAATTAAATCTTTACGGGGGATTTCAATATCCACAATTGTGGGTAGTTTTGACATTTTGGACAGACAAAACTCGAAGGGCGGTGTGTTGAGATCCTCGCAACTTGTAAATATAGCCCACGCGAATACCAGAAGTTGATAGATAGTCTTACCGCCAACACAATGAACTTGGTTTTAACTTCTCACCCTGATAAATACAAAGTCGATGTGCTATCCCCTCTAGGCTCGTCGGACCACTGTATCATATCAGCTAATCTCTCGCTGCTGATAAGATCACAGACACTATTCTCTTTAGAATGAGATCATTTACCCCTCATTAGATGAAGAGTATCAAACCTAAAGAAAAGGCGTGGGACGACTCAAGCTGTAAAGAGTCTCCCAAGGATACAAGGTCAACCCGACAGAGGAAAACCAGCCAGGAGAGACTGCAATGTCTGTCTTAAGCGTATAAAATTTTAAGACGACCAGAAAGTACGGCTAAATATGCTACAATGTCACAAAACATTAGAAATTATGGCCCATTCTCCATCCCAACGCTCATTTATAATGACAATCCATCTGTTAGCTCTTTGGGCAAGACCAATATGCTTGCTGCACACTTTTTGGCCAGATTAACTCTTCCATATTCTACTTTGTCCCCGCCTAAAGTTGAGTGCGTCTAATCTTAAAGATCTTAACATACCATACACAATTCCGTTGGTCCAATTGGTGTATATCCCCTTCCGCTGAAGAAGTGTCTCCCACGCTTGCAAAACCGCTGCTCATGCTTTTCCTTCAACAAACCATCCTTTACGACTCTTTCCGAGCAGACGGAAAATAGCATTTGATAAAAAAAAGGGAATCTTCTCTCTCCTACAGACCCATTGCACTTACGTTCCTTCCTTGCAAAATCATGGAAACGCTGATAAATCGTCAGCTCATGAAATATCTTGAAACACGAAACCTTTTCAATGACAGGCAGAACGGCTTTTGCAGCAACAGGTCCACCATTGATTTGATGGCACGTCTCAAAAAAAAAAAGTGGAATCAATGTGGCCAAACTTGATATTTCTAGAGGGATTTGGCAGAGTTTGGCCAAATGTCTTTTGTCAAAAATGCGGCCATTTGGGATCGAAGAATCTCTTCTTCTTCAGTGGATTAAAAAACAGCTTTCAGAACGTTCAATTCAAGTTATCTTGGATGATTTCAAGTCTTATATTCACAAAATAAATGCACGGGCTCCGTTTTGTCTCCGGTACTCTTTTATATTTTCATCAATGATCTCTTTTCTGCTACGTCCAATCCAATATATTCCTTTGTTGACGACAAATTCTCTTACTTTGTTCTATCGGTATTTCCACTACCAGTGCTCCATAGAAATCGCCAGTAGCATTACACCCCTTCAAACCTTCTCGCTCGTCAGTATACCCTCAAGCCCACTTTTGGACGTATTCTGAAATATCGTGATTTGTTCCTAAGCCGTACCAATCGCTTATGGAATGACCTGCCGAGCTCTTTATTTTCTAGTCGTTATAACCTTCAAACATTTAAAACCAAAGGTACATCGGCACCTCTCTTCCCTTCCTGTTTGTAAACATTTTAAGGGTACTCAAAGTACGAGTACCTTGAGCGCGAAAGAATATGTTTGTTTTAGAAACGCCAGAAATCGTTTCACATCCTGGAGATTGATATCATATGTAGTTGTGCTTGAAAGACACTGAAACGTGAGCGAAAGATTGTTTCTAAAAAGGCCTTCCCTAAGACAAACCTAGAAAGTTTATCGGGGATTTCATTCCCCCTTGATTTCGTTGTGACCTGCCAATATGAACTCAATCTCAAGAGTTCGTTCTGTGAAACCTTGCATTTTCGAATTAAATTGAAGGCAGTTGAACTGTTACAAAAACAGTTTAAGCTTAGGTTGGTTGTTGCTAAGAACAAAGCCACTTGCGCCTGTATGTCTCTGATAGAATACAGACGCATGCTTACCTTACTTACCTTGAAGCCATCTACGTTTACTTTCTTTTCCTTACTCGATTCTTGTCTCTATGGCTAGTGCTAGTCCTGAATATAGAGAGTCATTGTCCATAGTCAGTAAGAAGCGCAAAATCATTGGATCCCCAGTGCTAGTTCAAGCAAATACTGCTTTTTTTTAAACTGGTATATAGCTTTTGGCCAGGTTTAATCAAGACTCCCAGAAAACCCGAAGCATGACCGACATAATTAGTGCAAGACTCAATAGAGAAAAACCGACGTTGATGCCTCTTTGTATTAACTGAGTCAGATCAGCCAACTTTCACTTCTTCATGAAGAAAACAACCTCGTAGACTTGCAATTCATTGTAGATGACATCTAAAGTTGATTGTGCTTTGTGTAAAAGTAGGCAAAGCAGCTACATACATCATCTGTTGCCTTATCGAAGGAACTCTCAATGTCTACGGAGTCGTCAATGCGCATTCTTCTACTTTTTACATTGTAAAACACAATTTTACAAGACTCTCCGCATTGATATGCATGTTGCATCTTTGATCTCTATTTCGCAAGGCAGTCATGACGATTCTCTTCAGAGTTTACACCAACTGCTCTACATATATTTGCAAAAGAGATGAATAGATGCGTAACAGAGAACGCAGCCGATTTGAAGCTATCAAAGAACGCTGCAGCATACTTCATTCCCTAATCTGTGTCTAATTCAGTTCACAAGCACTAAACTTGACCGTTGGTTGTTTTTAAGTGGACATCTTAGAAAATTAAAGAGAATCTCATTGAAAATCGCTAGAAATGTAAGCATTTCAACAAAGCTTACCGTGTTTTGTATGCAGCATTAGCCCTGTTTTTTTGGTTTAAGCAATCTTAATATTCTACTTTTATGCATCTTGCATTCGTGGAGCTCCTGTATACTTTGGAGATGCCCACCTTTTTAGTTTGTTCTTTGTATCGTAGAAGAGCATTGTGCCGCCAAGTGCAACCTTAGTTAGGACTACAGTGATTCGACATTAAGCATTTAAAGATGGATTTGGGGCTCAATCTCAGCGATGGCGGCTTCAATGTTTACTTTCAGATTGAATTGTTTCCGGATGGTTGGCGTCGACTTTGCTTTTAACATACTCGTATGCCCAAATAAAGAAGTCTAACGGTGTTAAGTCGCACGATCTTGGCGGCCAATGGGTGTCTCTGAAACGAAAAATTATGCGACCAGGAAAATTCGCGCGTAAAAAGCTCGATTGTTTTGCGATTTGTATGGCACGTAGCACCATCCTGTGGAAAGTAGTAGTCCGTATCCATATCCTCGAGTTCCGACCACAAAAAATTGTTTGTCATACCGCAGTTGCGTACTCCATTGACCGGGGGTTGTTCCGGCCTCATTTTCGTTAGAATACGGCCCTATAAAACCCACCGTCTCATAAGTGGGTGAATTATCATCTTCTAAATGGCTCGTGCATTTACGGCATCTCAGATGTGGCTATTTTGCTTATTAAAGAAGCCACCAAGCACGACTTTCCAGGACCCTATGCGATTCCACAAATAATCCCCATGTCTACTTTAGAAAGCACTTCAGTTTCAGAGATGTCGCAACAAATCCTACACAAAGAAAGGGCCCTGTTCTTTCCAACTAATCAACGGATTCCTGTAGAATGTGAAATAAAAACTCAAACAGCAAATTCCTTTTTGAAGAAAACTTTTTATTACACTCGTTCAAAAGTTGGTGGCAACTCGCCATTGGATTGTCAATCCGACGATAGTTTGCCACTTTCTAATTACGGACAGTATAATGCAGACTTCCTTAATCGAAGAGACCGAAGCCCATATCATCGTCTTCTTCTTCCTCGGATTCCTCCTTCTTTTCTTCCTTGGCAGCAGCGGCTGGTGCAGCTTCAGCCGCAACGGGTGCGGCAACGGCAGCAAACTTGCTGGGATCCTTAATGTACTCCTTGATGGTGGTGGCTTCCTTGAATTCAACCTCGGTAGTAGCAGCGATAGCCAATAGATTCCTGAAACCATTGGCAATGCTGTGTGGTGCGGAAGCAATTGTTGGGTATCCAACTTCCAAACACACGGCAGCCAAATTGGCAACACCAGCTTGGAATTTGGCACGTAAATCTTCAGGCTTAATGTCCAAGATTTCTGGTGAGAAAATCGAACCAGAGTCATACACTTGCTTGATGATCAAACCGTATGAGAACGGAGAGATGTTCAACATGTTAAGCAAGGTAGCTTCTGAAGCACCGACCTTGTCTCCGGGCTTCAAAATGGGCACATCGTTGATGATTTCAATTGTACCCTTGGAAATCTTGGTTGGGATGGACAGAGCCTGGAAGAAAGAAGTCTTTTCGGGACCTAAGCCAGTGTTCTGAGCTGGAATGATGACCGACAATGGAGCAATAGCACCAGCACGAGCTGGGGCACGAACTTTGCTTTCCATCAGCTTGTCACGGATTTCACAGAGATCCTCCTTGGTGAAGACGAAGCCGACATTGCTCTTGATGTGTGGCAGCAATTTCTCCAACTGACCATTGTTCTCCAAATGTCCGCGGATGGCCTTACGGATCATGGTATTCTTGCCCATAAGAACAACAGCCTTGCCACGCAAGGAAGTACGGATGTTTTGCATCTGACGGGAACCTACATTGTCAGCTCCGACGATGAAACATTTCGGGAATTCGTCGAACAATTGCTACAAGTAAAAGAAAAGAAAACTACTTTTAGCAAATAGACAACACATGTGATGAATAGATTTGGTTTTTGGATTTATCAGTGAGCCGGCGAAGGCAATTATCAACAGTCAATGAACGTGGACACTTGGGTTCAGCTATTTCTAGCCTTAGTATCTCATCGCCATGTTAAGACGGGGAAATGAAGTCATCACAAAAACACATTTTATAATTAAATAAAGCCAAAATGAATACTTACAACGACTTTAATGAAATAGTTGGCTTTCCAAGCAGCTTTGTTCTCCCTAACCATCTTGAATTAACGTAATTAGGGACTCGGTGAGAATTTAAGAACTGCAATTAAAAAATTTCTACATTTTAACAATCGCACTGGTGTGGGCTTAAACTTGAAAAACAACTTTCGCTAAAATAGTGAAAGATGTTTGAGAATTTCTAGGATTTAGTATGAACAGAAAAAAAAATGTGCAAACGCGAACATTGGAACTTACCAAAGCACAAACGTATACGACGACGACTTTGACTGAAATGAACGATTGTAGGTTGCTGGAAGTTGATGGTAGCGTGGCGTATTTGCTGTGCAGATGCTCATGAAACGTGGATAAGGTAGTTTTTATTTTTAAATAGATGGCGTTTAAGTCGAATTTTTGCGCTTTATTCTAAAATATTATATTTGAGAAATATTTTTGCATTCCCCCATTCAAGATAGATGATCGTTCAAAAAATTTTTTAAGTTCGCGAAATAATTCAATCCAATACATACACATAAAGGGTTTACCTTTATTGGCGCTTGAGCTTTATATTTAAGTAAAACCAGTGGTGTATGAGATGTTATTATAAAACAGTGCGGCGAGTTTCCCAGAGGTCCAAATTTCGACCGCTTAAATCGAGCTTAATATCATTCGTAGCATTGGTTATGTTCACATTTAAGGCATCAGGCGCATAGAGCAGAGATTTATCATAGCCTCACTAGAAAAATTCTAATGGCGTTAAATCACACGATCCCGGTCGCCAGTAAACGTCGTCGAAACGTAAGATAACCATGGCGTTGGTGGCTAGTAAACGTCGTCGAAACGTAAGATAACCATAGCGTCGAATTTGGAAACACATTGAAATCCATATCTTCCAATCTAGGTCACAAGAGTTTAGTTATCATCGACCTGTACCTCTCGGCGCTGACAATTATGGCATTGTCAGCTTCATTTTCGAAGATGTACGAATCAATCGGTGGGCCAAAATCCACACCAAACAGTAACTTTTTCTGGATGCATTTGTAACTGATGGGCCTCATGTGCATTGTTAACACCATAAATGCGTCAATATATTGTCGATGTAGCCATTCGTTCCTCGTCGCTGAAGATGATTTTCCATTCGAAATAGGAGTCCACTTTTAACTACTCAAGAGCACAGACAGTGAACGCTCTACGCTGCCTATTGTGGTGTGCTCTCAGTTCCTGGGTCAATTGAATTTTGATTTGGTGCAGACCTAAGTTCAGACATAAAATTCGCCAAGTTGAAATCTACGGAATGCCAAGTTCTTGGTCGCTACGAGGAATTGATTACCTCGGGTTATTTTGTACACTGTCGTTCACTGTAGCAATGATTTCTACAGACCTCACGTTTCGACGACGTACGGGTGTTGATTGATTACTGATTGACTGTTGTGTGCGTAGTGCATGGAAAGTAGTACGAACTGTTTAATAATTTGCATGCACTACTTAACACTGTTATTTTCCATGATGATTAACCTAGCACTAGTTAATATAACCTTTAAATTTGACAGCCGTAGCTAATTTCACATTTCCTATATTCCTTGTCAAAGTTTAAGCGCCCCTATTTGGGACGTTATATTCGAATTGTGTGAAGCTAATATGATTGTATCGATCTGCTTCTATTCATGCCTGATTTTGAGTATCGTGAATGCAGTGCTTAGTGGTCATGCGAATAATTTAGAAAATTTCATTGCGCGATGAGCACCCTGTACGGATTTCGGCGGTGCATAATTTAACCCTACTTTACCGGCAGATAATGGAGATTATTACATAACTGTAATATTGTAATATTTGGTATTTTATGCATATACATATATGTATGCATCCATTAGCGTATACACGAATTTGTTCTTAGCAATTTCATTCCTTCAAATTGGAAGTACTTGCTAATTAATTAAAGCCTTAAAGAGCAGTTCGAATATACAAAAATTAAATTAAAGACAAATAAGGTTATCAAATCATTTTAGATACGTGTGAGTGAGGTGTCAACAGCAGTCGTGGCCGAGCGGTTAAGGCGTCTGACTAGAAATCAGATTCCCTCTGGGAGCGTAGGTTCGAATCCTACCGACTGCGAAGTTTGGTGGGTTCTTTTTTTTTCCTCGAAAGAGGATGATGTGTGATTGTAGAATAATTGGTTATTCTAAGAGTGTTGTGTAAATTTTGAGGCTGTACGAATATTGCTATTTGCGAATTAACGGTGGCGTCAGCATTTAACAAGCAGGTATTTCACATGCACCTTATATTAGAAGCTTTATCGCTTTCAGAGCGGATGGAAAGCAGCATTTCCAGCTCGGTCTTAAAAATAGTGAATCTTCTTCTATCTCTTCCTACAGACCCATTGCATTTACTTCCCTTCTTGGAAACGCTGATTAACAGAACACGAAAACTTTTCAATGTCAAGCGGTACGGTTTTCGTAGCAACAGGTCCACTGGTAATTTAATGGTATGTCTCACCGAAAAGTGAAACAAAAGCGTACATGAATCGGGCGTTGCACTTGATATTTCTAAGGCATTTGCCGGAGCTTGACATTAGGCGTCTAAAATGCTTGCATTTCATACCGACGACTTTCTTCTTCAATGGATTAGAAATTACCTTTCGGAACGTTCAATTCAAGTCGTCTTGGATGGTCTCAAGACTGATATCCACAAAATAAATGGTGGCGTACCCCAGAGCTCCGTTTTGTCTCCGACACTCTTTTTAATTTTCATCAATGATTCTTAGTCTGGTACTTCTAATCCAATATACTCATTTGCTAACGATAGTACTTTCTCCTTTTCATATTCGTTACCCTGCTCTTCAGCTGTAGGACACAAAATAATGTGTCCTGTCTCGCCTTGTTCTATCACTATTATCACCACCAGTGCTTAAGCGAAATTTCCAGCAGCATTGCGCCTCTTTAAACATTCAAACGTAACACTCTATGAGTGCTTATCAGTATACCCTCAAACCTACTTTCTGAAATATCGTGTATCTTTCCTAAGCCGTACAAATCTCTTATGGAATGCCCTGCCTAGCTTTTTATTTCCTAGTTATTATAACTCGCAAACATTTAAGACCAGCGTACATCGGTATCTATGTTTTTTCCCTCCCTAATTTCCCTTCGCCCACGCTACGTGCAAACATCGTAAGGGTACGTAAAATCCCTTGAGCGCGCGTCAATTATTTATTAATTAAACACAGGTGGTTCGAAAAGTATGACATATAAAAACTAAATTGTTTGGCAAAAATTCGACTTTATTCATCAACATAGTCTCCTTCTATGCCTTCCTTATATAACGGTTTTTCCAACCCTTGAAAGTCCGCTTCAGTTTCGGCCGAGCATTTTTTTAAGGTTTGCGAGAAGATAACAATCGTTGGGGACCAAATCTGGAGAAGGCGATGGATGTGGAAGCAATTCGAATTAATGCAGTTTTGTCACCGTTGCGATCGACTTGTGGTACGGTACATTTTTTTGGTGAAAGAGCGTTTTTGGTCGCTTTGGATGTCTTTCATCTTTCCCTGTTCACTCAGCTCAGCTGTCTGTAGATTTCACTCTGGAGTGTAGTAGTGGTTCCATGTTTAATCAATTGTCACATACTGCATAAAGAAATTGCTTTCATTTCGCTTAAATAGCTCTAAACAGCGCTCTGAATCATCAACACAGATGCTTTCGCATATCCAAATACTCCTGCAAAATATAATATAATATAGATAATAATAATATAATAAAATAATATCTATTGATATCGATATTAGCTATCTCACGCACTTTCTGACTAAAAATCGTATGGATTCGAGTCGCCATCTACATATGGTATGTGGGACTTTTCGAGCCAGCTAGAGATTAGTTAAGATTTGTAGGAGTAGTCAGAGTGAAGAAATAGATATGATGGCGGTTGAAGATGAGCGGGTCACTGCTTTTGGAAAATCAGATCCATTTCGCCAAAGGAGTAATAGGAACAAACTGGTTCTTCCAGTTGCGGGTTGTATGAAGATTTAACTATCTGTTGCAAGACAACTAATAGTCTCGGGTAAGTTGAAGGCCCTGGCAAAATTAAATGGTCCTTGAACAGACTCCCTCCAACATCAAGCTGTTGCTCTAAAGAGGGACTGATCGGTATTGTGTGACTTACAGCGCTCTGAATCATCAACACGTATGCTTTCGCTTATTTTAATCTCCTGCAAAATATTATGTATACGGTCTATTGATATCTCTCGCACTTTCGCTTTACGGTTGTTCAAAACAAATGGTTGCTTCCAACAGAGCAGATTCGTTATAACACTCTTCACGCCATTCTTGTGTTTTAACGGTATTTTTTTCCGATCAAATAACAGTGCTTTATCAACGAAGCTCGTTTTTTTCCATGGTTTTGAAAATATCAAAAGGTGGATCACTATCACCATCGATCAGTAATGGTTGAAATGTCATTAAATTGTGACACGTATTGTTTGAAGGTTGGTACTGACTAAAAATCGTATGTATTAGAGTCGCCATCTATGTGTCAGTCACGGGATATTTCGAGCCAGCCACTATTTATAGATCAGTCATGTGCGGGTCACTGCTTTTGGAGAATCCCATCCATTTCGCCAAAGGAGTAATAGGAACAAGCTGGTTCTTAAAACTCCACTGTTGCAAGACAACAAATAGTCTCGGGTAAGAATGGATTCGCAGTTGAAGGCCCTGGACTCAACAAAAAAAAGTAGTAGAAGGACTTTAAGATCTCTCTCAGAAAAATCCCAAAAATAAGACGTACAAACATATTTTTCTTGTTTTCACTTTTTTAATATCATATGTACGAGTACATGGTGGTTTTCAAAACGTTCTCATTTTGCCTGAGATCTGCTCCAGTTTGTATTGAAAATTAGTGTAAACTTAATTGGGATGAATCGGAAGGTGTTTATAACTTCAAGAAATAGCCTCAGCATCAATATCTTCTTTTTGTGTACTGGACTGTTGAAACTTTTCATAGCAGTCCCATCAATGAAATGAACCTGAAACGATAAGAAGGAAGTAACAAAAAATACTTGCATTTGAAATACATCAAGTATAGGTTAGACTTGCAAATGGATGTACTACGGCTTGCTCATGGAATAACCGAAAGGCCGCTCAAGACCGTCAAAACATCAAGGGATTTTTTTTGAGTACCCTTAAAAGGTTTGCATACAGCGCACGCGACGGACAATTAGGGAGTAAAGGAAGAGAGGTGCCGACGTACGTTAGTTTTAAATGTTTGAAGGTTACAACGACTAGGAATGCTACTGGCAATTTTGACGGAGCACTGATGGTAGAAAAGACTTTTCGTGTTCAACGGTGTCAATTGACTGTGCAATAGTTGTGTCACCTATGAGTTATATCGTACGCTTTGAATCCTATCTAGAGAGTGCAGAGGGGTCTTAGAGACATCTGACCAGATGTGGGCATTGTACCTACTCCAATCTTAGGCGAATGAATTCCTTATATATTGAGGCCAGATTAGAGGGGGTGAAATATTTCTTACATCGCTTGGCGTTTAGGGAAATCTAGTTATTTCAAATCATCATTGAAATACATACAGAGAGTGGAGTGTTTTTTGGTTTCGACGATGCTAGTGATATTCGTGGATAATGGCACATCATTGCGTTTCGGAAGGATTAAATTGCACCCTGTTAATGGTTCCCCAATTAGATAAGCTGAATTTGTTAAGCTTAACATATAAGTGGCTCAGAAATAAAGTGAACCAAGTCCCCTTGAATTTTTTGAGAAAATATGACACTGAAGACTTGTTTCTGCAGGACATACAATTCAAAATATCAAAATTGAAATTTATTTGGAATTTGTTTAACCAACATCTTGGTTTAAGTACGACAACGTTTCCGTTCCCCAGTCGAATAGCAGGGTCGTGAGTCTGGGAACGAACATGAAAAGCAGAGAGTATTGTCGTCAGCAAAGGAATATATCGGGTTTTCCAATAAGGACTTGACAAATTTTTTTTTTGAATAAAACGCAAACCATTTGAAATATTTCAAAAACTTTATTATCGGTTTGAAGTACAATTAAAACATTTATGAATGGAACTCAACTTCGTTCATATGGCCACCGCGGGCACGTTTGTAGCGCTCAATTCGTTGGACCCAATTTTCAACGACTCGGCCACACATTTCGGCCGAAACGGCCGCTATTTCGCATTCAATGTTGACTCTGAGCTCTTCCAACATCGTCGGCGTGTTGGCATAAACCAATGACTTAACGTAGCCCCACAGAAAATAGTCAAGCGGCGTTAAATCGCACGAACGAGGCGGCCAATCGACTGGCCCATGTCTTGAGATAACACGCTCACCATACTTACTCTTCAATAAATTGATTGTAGCGTGTGCTGTGGCTTGTGGCATCATCCTGTTGAAACCACATGTCGTCCAAGTCCATATCTTCCAATTTGAGCCAAAAATAATCGGTGATCATGGCGCGATAACGCTGACCATTCACACTAACGTGACGATCATTATAGTCGACGAAAAAATATGGACCAATAACGCCGCCGGCATGCAAACCACACCAAACAGTTATTTTTTGTGGATGAAGTGGTGATTCATGAAGCACATGTGGATTTTCACCCGACCAATAACGCATATTTTGCTTATTGACGAACCCATTGAGCCAAAAATGAGCTTCGTCACTGAAGATGATTTTGCGATGAAATTCATCATCTTGACGCATCTTCTCCAGGACCTAATCGGAGAACGTACGTCGCTTCAAATGGTCCATCAGCTTCAATTCTTGAGTCAGCTTGATCTTGTATGGGTGCAAACCAAGATCCTTACGCAAAATACGCCATAATGTGATCTGAGCGATGCCCAATTCTTGAGAACGCCGTGGAATTGATTGATTTGGATCGTAGGGCGAGAATTACGACCGAAAATTGGAGTTAACGCTCTTAAAGTTGCAGTCACCGACTCCGAATTTCAGTAGAATTTTTTTATAATTTGCAGACGTTGTTCGTTCATGTACTTTACCATGATGAAAATGTTGAGTTTACTGAATAAATTGACAGTGACAGTTTGATAATTAATGAAGGAGTGCGTTCACAAATTAAATTCAAAGTTGTCAAGTCCCTATTGGCAAACCCTTTATTACTTAGATTAGAATCATATACTAGACAAAACATCATTGATGGAGAGTAAGAAAAGTGTCGACGTCGGAACAGAGCCCTGTGGCCCACCAGCATTTATTTTGTAGATATCAGACTATAAACTGGCATTTCTAATCCATTGACGAGAATATTCGTGGATCCCAAATGCACGCATTTTCGACAAAAGAGCCTGATTCCAGACTCTGTCAATTGTCTTTGGAACTATCTTGCTTTCGCCCCATTGGTATAGACTTTTGTTACACTTTTCGGTGAGGCCGTGTCATCAAGTCAAATCTCCGTTGGACCTGTTGCTATAAAAACCATATTGGCGATCATTTATCAGCGTTTTCATGACTTTGGAAAAAAGCGAGGTAAGTGGCAATGGGTCTGTAGGATGAGAGGGAATTTTGCCTCTTTTTGGGACGGGCTGGATAAATGCTCGGGAAGGGTCCTAAAGAGTGGGATTGATGAAAAAGCTTATGGAGTGGTTTCGTCAGCGAAGAAGAGCAGCTGTTCAGAAGAAGGGGAAATATACCATCTGGACCAACAGATTTATGAATGTTAAGATTTTTAAGTACTCTTGCTACTAAACGAGTGCAAAAGTGGATTCGTTGAGTTGTATATTCGACGATCTCGAGTGTAGGCGGAGACAAGACATAATCAAGATGTGTTAACCTTGCCTCAAAGTGAGCAGCAAGCAGATTGGCCTTGCTTAAAGGGCTGACAGCTGATATGTCATTATAAATGAGAATTGGGATCGAGAAGAATTTCTAATGTTTTTAAAGAACGACCAACAATTTTTACTACCTATGTTGACTGAATATTCATAAAAATGACTCTTACTTGTTCAAGAAGTGAGATGCGTCTTGCCTGAAGTTGTGTTCAAAACATTATGTCATGAACCCTTCTTCATCATGAATAAAGGTAATCGATTCAAACTCCATTCATTTATCACTTATGATAAAACTTTAAATATCTATGCGGATATATTCTATTTCATGATCCTACTCTCCAGAAAAGCAGACGACAGTTTTTGGGGTAAATCGAATCGCCGGCGGGGAAGTCATATGCAGTCTCTATGACATGAACGTAGTTATACTCTTCGTGTACTTTAAGACATAAACTTTAATAAAAATAGAGCTAGCTACATAATATAAATTATCAACAACAAATTATCAAACGGCTTAATTAATAAAATCAATCTACATCTACTCTAATTCTAAATCTAAATCTTATCCAATCTACATATTATTAAGCCTAGAGGTTTGGTTAGATTAGTCTAAGAATAATAAAAAGGGACACTAAAAGGACTTTAGATCTGAATTTGTTTCAATAGAATAGTGATTTGGGCGTTTCTGGTTATCTCACATGCTCTGTTTACGGCTAGTCAAATGAAAATAAAGTAACTTCACTCTTGATAGCCTTCGAAGGTCCACAGTTTCCTTGTTCCTTAAAGCTTTATAAGTATAAGACCTGTATATACACGTTAAGCGTTTATTTTTAGTGAACTCTTCTGTATCTATTGTACCTGCGCCTTGGTTTCCGAAAAGAGGCTGGCAAAGAGTAGAGAAATCTGTTAGCTAGGAGATTAATGCTTAAACGTATATTGAAAATGATAGCACCAAATAATTGGTGCTAAGTACTTAAATTGCTATAAAACTGTGAAATAAAACAAATCGTAAAAGAACTTTCTTAAAATTTCAAACAAACTACTTCAGCTGCTACCCCATGAGCAGATTATTAGATTAAAAATAGCAGCTTGTAATATATCGACCTTATTATTAGCTATTACAAAAAAACAAATATTTTCTTATTAAGATTTAAACACAACTTTAAATATAGGAACCAAACTTAACACTGATACTAGTGCATGCCTTTATTTCTCCAAAAAAAAATTCTCTGTATAATAATCGTAGATTTGCAGTCTCAAGCGATCTTTTATTTGAGATTTCGTAATGAATGTGAGAGAAAAAACTTCAAAGGTTTCTTCGATTGTTTGTGGAAATCCCGTGGGGACGTTTCGACTACTGATCACCGCAAACTCTGTGTCACACATCAAAATTAACGAACAAAAAACTTAACTTATTTTGTTTCAATTGCATCAGGTTCAAATGGAAACCTCACAAGTGTTCAGAATTCTCGAAAGAGAATTTTCTGTGGTCAAAAACACTATAAAGTTACGAATGTCACACACTATCAAAATCACTACCAAACACTGTATGTTATAAGTTGTTGTCGTATCCGGTGCTTATTTCAATCAAAAGCACTGATTTCGAATGGTGCTAGAATTTGCAAACGCACTCAATTTAATCTATCCACCAACCGATCTCAGTTCTTCATTATGAATTCGTTGACGTATCGTCCGTAAGTCTAATGATCAAATGTTCAAATGTCGAAATGTCGAAATGTCCGCATGTCCTTTACCCGTATAGTATCCTTTACACTTGATCACTATAACAGAACAGAAATAATAAAAATCACTTTGGTGTGTTTGCTTCAGGTGAGCGGTTCCATGTGGTTATCCATCGTTTAGATTGACACACTGAGTCCAACTGGTGATATAAAATGCAAGTGCTGAGCTTAAATGTGAAAAACCAGTTACAGCTGAGGAATCTTTTACAAAAGATTTTGCCCACTTTTCACCCCCAACGAATGCTGGGTTGTTTTTGTTTTTCCTTCTGAACTGATGGGTGATGCTTTCCATGCTGGTTTCAGTTGCTTACGTCGACTTTGACGGAATAATTGTCACCTCAATCTCAATGACATGATGATGAGTCTATTTGGAGAGAAAGGTATTTTGCTTCTTCCATCATCCACCGGCACCAGGCACCAGCACCAAGCACCAGCACATCCGATCTCTTGGACATGGGCAATGACTGAAGCGCGACGCAATTCCTAAGCAACGCATCTAAGGTTACATAGCGTAGAATCCCATTTTGAATGGGACCAGAAGAGTATGTAGATGCACGTTCGTTCGCCGCTCGTTGTCACAGTTTCATCAGATAGGATCTCCCTTGCAGGGGTTATATTATTTTTCAAAACTTAAACCTCTTCTTGCTTGCCCCGGATGACCATTGCGGAAAGAAAGGAGAAAAAAAAAAAACAAAAAAAAATCAGCACAAAAGCGACTCCTCTAAGATGAGTAAGTGTATCTCTTTGCGAACTTCATGTTGGGTATCCAGTTACGTACATGGCGTAACCGATTTTTTCCCTGCTTCCTAATTTAGTTTAAAAAGTAAGCAGTTGCAAAACACCTTTCGAAATAATGAGCCTCTTTCGAGAATATTAAAAAAACAGAAAATAAAAATAATAAAATTAAAAATATTCTTAATGATTTTAGCTCCCGATTTGAACCGTTAGCGGTAGCGATCTCAAATAATACTAAACGTTGAGTGGCAGAATTTTTAGGGAAGAAACGATCGAACAGACAGAGTCAGTGATCTAAGGAGTGAAGCCAGCATTAAAGGTGATCGATTCCACAGATTCAGTTGATCAGTTTGTATTGTGACAGTCAGCAGCCGTTATTTGATACTTTCATATGAGTTGTGGTCCAAAGGGAGCACAATCATCCGAGACGTTTAGACTTCAATTTGAACGCTGCTGGTCGTCTGTTAATATGTTGCACGTGTAAGTGTACAAATATTAGCGTGTGCGTAGGCAAAATTGTATTGGTGTCATTCGTCTGAAAAGGTGAAAAAGGGTCGTCCACGGATTGTACGTTTCAGTTGAAGTTTGTTGCAAACAAAATGACATGGATCTGAAGGTGGAGCTTTTAGATAAATAACCTGTTATCCGGGTGAAGTCTTATAAAAAAAGATCATATGACAACAGTTGTATCGAAATGTGTACTACCAATTATTGGCGGACAAAATAGTATACCTTGATCTCTTGCTAGCTTTTGATAAGGCATGTCATAAAGGCTTAAGTTAAAATTACGGCAGGACTTGCCATTGATTTTTTATTTTTCTATATACACGAGACATACCCAAGAAAAGCGGACCGTTCTAGCTACGTTTGGCGATGACACTGCTATACTAGCTAAAACTAAGCTAGAACGTAGCTAAAACGATTGAAAAAACAACGGTGAAACTGCAAAGCGTTCTCGATAAGTATACGAAAGGACAAGTCCTGGCGGATAGCCCTCAATGAGACCAAATCTGTTCATATAAATTTTACAAACAGAAAGACGAGATTCTCATAAACTCGGTCTGAATTCCATTTGTAAACGAGGCTAAGTACCTTGGAAAGACACTCGACACAAAGCTAAAATGGAAGTTGCACAGAGAAATGTATAGGTTACTTGGTAAACATTCCAAGCTTAGTATCGAAACAAGCTGCTCTTATACAAGCAAATATTAGAGCCGGTGTGGACCTACGGTATACAAGTTTGGGTCGTACCAAGAAAACGAATGAAAATATTTTACAAACTTTTGAAAATAAAGTGAGATAAAGTGAACAAAGAAAATATTAATAATACAGTCCTACAAATTTTGGACGAGAAAAACCTATTGCGACGTCTCCAAAGGACAAAACTTTTCGACCTAGTGCGATGAAATGAAACCGCGTTAAAAAGCAGAACATCCAGGAACTTTCATTGGAAAGTCACTTGCCAAACGAGCCTAATTTATGATAGACAAAACTGCTTGATAAGTTGATACTTAGTTGCGGTAACATAAACATTAATAAACTGAGTAAGAGTCTCACAGTACTGTGAACAACACGCGCTTGCGATCCTCATATTGTTTAATGGAAGATTTTAACCCTCGCTGGGTGAAAAAAAAATGAAAAACACGGAAGAAGCACCTATTAACGAAGCTGCTGGTGACCTGAATAACAAACACGTCGTAGCTGGTATATCCCATCGGTTGTTGTGACGGATGAGACCATTAAACATGTACACCAGCTGCTGGTACTCGTAACTCTGAAAAGAATTTTCACTGCTAGCCTGGCACTGACATAAATACCGAAACCCTGAAAACAGTGGGCCAAAATCGGAAAAGAGGACTACACGCTCGTCAAGAACTTCAGACCTATAAGTTTAATTTTCTTCATGTTGAAGAGCATGTAGAGAATGCTCTATATCCATGTGCGGAAAACTGCTATGCGAATGCATCCTCTGTCTACGATGCAATGCGTCCACCAACGCGGAGGACCTTGCGAAAGCGTGTTTTAAAATCCAGCAGGCAGAATTGAAGGCTAAGGATTTTCATCGACATTGACGATGCTTTTGACAACGAACCTTTTGACGGTATGTGTAACTCGGCCAGATAACATGGCGTAGACGAATCACTAGTTTTGTGGATAAGGGAAATGCTGGTAAATAGGACGCTGATTGGTGACGCCGACTGCGGCCAATATGCGATGGCAGGGGTAAACAGGGGTCCTATCTCCACTGCTATGGTGCATGTTGGTTCACTTACTGGACCTCCCTTGCCAGCCATTAAACAATCCCGCCTCACACCTCCACCCCACAACATCCCTCTTACATTTTACTACCAGAATGTGAGAGCTCTTCGCTCTAAAACCAATGCTGTCTTACGTCAATCGCATGCTCTTCCCTTTGATATTCACGCCTTGACCGAAACCAATTTGATTCCCGACATAAAGAACCAGGAATTGTTCCCCCCTACTTTTAATGTTTTTCGCGAAGACTATCCTACCCGCACAAATGATGATTTCCCCTATCGAGGCGCCCTACTGGCGATCGACAACAGTCTCAGTTTTTCATCGCTTCAAATGCCAACTCAGCTAAGGAATGTCTCTTCTTAGATTGCTTAACAGACTCAAGTGTATACCAAGTCAGTTGTATATCCAATTATATAGGCAGGCAATTAGACCTTATTTTCACAACAGATCCAATTAACTCCTCAGTCTCACTTTGTCTCCTATCTCTCTCAACAATCGATAACCACCCCCTACCCACCCCTTCTACTTTAATTTTTTCATAACTCTTCATTCCAGTGCACTCCCCCCCACAACTCTCTCATCCCACGACTTTCATAAAGCAAACTTTCACAAAATCAGTGACTATCTCAGCAGATCCCTCTTTAACTTTCACAACCTAAGTATAATGGACCCGTCGTATATCGAATATAAATTACACCAACTCAATGACGAATTCACTCCCGGCCAAGATGGCCTCCCTGCCATATTTCTTAAAAAATGTTCTTCCTCTCTTTCCCTTGCCCTTTCTAATCTCTTTCGTCTATCCCTTTCACAAGCAGAATTTCCTCAGGCTTGGAAAACCTCCTTCATATCCACAAGAAAGGATCAAAGAATGAAATACCAACTATCGTCCCATAGCTAAACTCTCCCATATACCCAAACTCTTCGAAAGCATTTTGTATGAAGCTCTAAGCTTCCAATGCAAATCACTTATTTCCCCTAGACAACATGGCTTCCTGAAGGGTAGGTCAACCACCACAAATCTCGTTGAATTCGTATCCTTTGCCCTCTCTGTCCTTGAGAATGGCAACGAAGTCGATGTAGTTGCAACTGATTTTAGCAAAGCCTTCGATAAAATCTCTCATCGATTAATACTAGTAATCTTCAAATTGTCTGCCCTCGGCTTTGAACCCATACTGTTAAAATGGATATCCTCTTACCTCGAAAACCGTCTTTACAGTGTTCGGATTAGGTCAGCCCACTCGGCTCCATTTTTGGCCACCTCTGGAGTTCCATAAGGCAGCCATCTCGGTCGCCTTCTTTTTATATTAACCATAAATGATATCGATATGATCATCAAAAACTCGTCTGTCTCCCTTTACGCCGACAGTACCAAATTTTTCAAAACCATTTCCTCTCCCCATGACTCTTTCCTCCTTCAACAAGACCTTGATAGTTTTTCGAGCTGGTGCTTTAAAAATTGTGTGGAACCTAATATCGCCAAATGCCAATCCATCACCTTCTCACATGAGCGGAACCAATCTCCTGCCCATCCAACCTATCCACAACCAACCTATCTCCTCCGTACAATCTGTTCGCGACCTCGGCATTTGGGTGATAGGGAGCTCAACTTCCGTTTATATATGGATGAGATAATCCTCAAATCCAACTCTTGCACTAGGTTTTGTAAAACGGTGGTCCAAAGAATTCACCAACCCATACGTGACCAGGTCCCTCTATATTACCTTTGTTCGCCCCCTCCTAGATTACGCAGTCAAGTATGGTCCCCATATCATCGTGTTCATATCTCGAGAATTGAAAGCATCCAGCGCCGTTTTCTTCGATTTGCTCTTCAAGGTATGCCCTAGGACGATCCTTTTAATCTGCCCCCCTATCAAAACCGTTTCAACCTTATCAACTTAAACACCCTTGAGGATAGCAGGGATGCAGCCAACTTTCTCTTCATTCATCGACTCCTTTCAGGTTGAATGCGCGTCCCTTCAAAACTCTATTTTCATCAACAGTAACCCTCGTAATCTACGTACCCCTCGACTCTTCTATCAACCAACCTACCACACCTCCTATGGCGAGAACGAACCAATCTCCCGTATGCTACGAAAAATCAACTCAAACCTTACCGTCCTTGATGCACCATTTCATACCTCAAATCCGTTCTCCTTCACCACTCCAACCAACCTGAGTTTTAAGTTTTAGTTTAAATTTAATTTTTAAGTTATATCTTGTATTAAGCCGAATAAATGGGGGCATTCGCCCCCACCAAAATTAAATTACTGCTGAAGCCAACATACTCAGTAGGTATGAGGTCTATTCTCAAGCATATGCAGATGATGTATCTGTACTGCCTGTTGGATCGTGTCTAGCGACTGTCTGTTCTAAAGCTCAGGCAGTTCTAGACGTCATCAACGATTGGTTACTGAGATTGTTTCCTTTACTCATCTAATTAATACTCGTAGTTAAAGGTATCACCATCTAATTTTATAAAGAAGCTAAGTATTTAAGGGTCATGCTGTCTAGCCAACTTCTCTGAACTAAACATGGTACTTCGTAAGCCTCTAATGCCTCAGCTGCCGTCAATACATAGGCCGGGAAGGGTCCTTTGGATCTACCCGGTTATAATAATGGAATAAGCAACCGATTAAAGTGATGATGAAAACCTACTACCCGACACAGCAGTTGACTAGATCTGGGGGACATTTTTGGCGAAAAGTCTTTATCGTGCCTTGTCGCGATTCAGCTTAATCAAGGCACGTTCAAACTACAAAATCGGATATTATAAAATTGAATGAGAAGCCCTGGAGTGATTTGTGTTAACGCAGTAAAAGAATGGATCTCGAATTCATTTAATCCATGACTCTATTTATTTCCGAACAAACAACTTCATTAAACCAACAAGTGAATCTCCATACAATTTTTATATTAGATTTATCGAAGTGTGTTAAAAGATTTTTATATACGGCGATGAAATTTAATCATTTTACGTCTCTTTGCGGTTTTATACGCTCTAAGTTATTTGAGAAACCAATCATACATACGAGTAAATATTTCCTATCCATATATTTATAATAAGAGTAAAGCAAAGTAAGTTAAAAAATAAAATAAAAATAGAATTAATAAATAAGTAGCGGTTATTGTATGTCAGCGCCATTAAGGAGGAAAACCGCTTTCATTCATAAAATTTATTAATAAAGACTATGATGGATGCCAGAGATATATAGATATTCATTACCTTCTTAGTAACATATCAGACTACACATTTTTCTTCTTTTTTTGTTTGTCTATCCGAGAGATAATTCATTTTATCAATCTGGCGCGCATGCAAAAGAAGACGAGATTCCGAAACCTTGCAAGCAATTTGGGAATATTAATTTACCAAAGAGTGGATCAATGACCTACATTAGAGGCTCTTGAAGTGTAAAGGACCTCTGAAGGAGAAACAAAAGACTTTGGTTCTTCTTTTCGGGACAAGTTGCTTTAAGTTATGTAGACGAATCGTTCTGGCAGCTGTGATGGCTTAGCCTTTCAAATGGAGATGTTGTCTTCGGTGTTGGGTTGAAATATTTTGTATTTTTCGACTATAGCCAGATCTGGACACGATAGTTCGGGGTTGTATTCGATCTCTTCGAGCACAGATGAGAACATTTAAAAAAACGTACTAAGTTACTTGCTGTGTGTTTGAAATTTACTACTAACTTGACAGCAGAGGAGTCAGCTGCTTGTATGCTAAACTATTCAATTGTGGCAAGAACACGAATTGCTTTTTTACTGCATCATTTGCTGCCCGAAACATGTATGTATGTTACTATTACACGCAATAATTAGGTTCTCTTAACCCATATCGTCCCAAGGATTTTTGTTTTTCGAGTATCTCGAAGAAATTCGCATAGTAGGGTAAAATTGGGCCACTGAACTCGAATTTGGTCAAAATAATTCTGCGAATTTTAGTTTTCGAGATTTGAGGTGTCCGATTTATCGAACGCTGTGCTCTATGCTATGTAAAAAAAAATAACTGGGCTTATGACACAATTTACATCTTGTTGTTCTCAATTTTAACTATGAGATGCTGTCCTCTGAATGGAGGAAGATCTACTGGATGACGGTCGTTTAATAATATTGACGAATCACTGACGTCTCTCCCTTCGTTTTCTTAAACGTCTTCAGATTCCTTTACTTCCCCTGTCATTAACAAAGAATAAGCAATCTCCACCCGAAAGTCTTTTTGTTGAAGAATATTTTTTTTCAAATAGCGACGAATGAAGCAGTCAAGTTTCCATGCGTTAACAATATTAGAATTCAAAACTGAGATCCATAATGGTCAATACCACTTTTTAGATCTGATTCCAATGTAATAATTCTGCGCGGCATTGTGGTGAAGATCCGCTCCGCCCATCCTTTTATTGTAATTTTTTAGTAGCTGGGGTTGGTTGTAGTTGACATAACGACCAGGTTCAACGATTTCCCCTCCTTTGCTTGTTTTCTGCTTCTTCCATCTTTTAACAGGTACCATTGGCAGGATCTGGTCAAAGTTTGTAACAATTGTAACCTCGCTATTATCCTGCCAACGACAAATCAAAACCTTATTACTGCTATCAAATTGGAAACCATGGTGACCTCTTTCCAGTTGTTTTTCCGGTTTTAAGTTGTGCACTTCCAATACGGTTTGCTCGTACGGTCTCTGTTGCACATAATCGTTTTTCAGATAAAGGCACATTAGGTAGTAGGACGTAAAGAAATTGTCGAAAAAAAACATGTGGCGACTTGGATACTCAACATTGTCTAACAAGCGTAAAACTACATCAGCTCCTAAACCAAGCTGCTTATCATACTTATCCGCTGACCCAGTATACAGTTATAAAGGTAACCAGCTGACGAACAAAGGCACCACAATTTGTATCCAAAGCGGATGGGTTTGCCACGCATGAACATTTTGCAGGAATGACTGCCAAAATATGGAACCATTTGTTCATCGATCAATAGTTTTTCCTCCCAAATACCAAATTGCATGAATTTTTTGTTTATAGTTTCAAACAATGGACGAACCTTATTTAATAGAACAGAGTTAAAAAGTCAAGTTGAGTAAATAATTAGCAATTGTTGCCTTAGCTATTTTATCTTTCGTATCGAACTTGGATGAACTTTCTTGATTTCAAAAAAATTATTTCTGGGCATTCACAATTTCACAATAGGCACACCTAAAGTTGGGTTGTTCGACCAGTAGTCGCGAATTGTTGGTAAAGTATGATATCCAGATAGAATTAAAATACCAAGAAACTGCTTTAATGTCACGTTGTCAACGCAAAAATCGGAGTTCTTCTGCACAGTATATCTATTTGTTTCTTTTATAATCATCTCGAAAACCTTATTATCAAAAAAGAGTGCAAATAACTCAAATGGCGTCATATCTTTAAGGTGTTCGGCCAAGTTTTTCTTAACATCCTCGAGTGGTTCAATTAATGGTACAATGTCATATTCAAATAGTCCCTCAGGATTCCTTCTCTGTACTCACTTAGGCTTATTAAAAGCAGACAAAGGCTTATAAAATTTGTTTGGTTTCGGTTTTGTCTCGATTCGCTGCCTTTTGGAAGAACATTTTACCGCAGATGATGTTGAAGCTAACGAAGATTTAATATCCGCTACTGTGCCTCCTTCAACGTGGTCACTAAGATCTATATAAACTCTAGTAGCTTTTTCAACCGCATCTACCTCAAACATTCTCGCACACTCAACTATATTTTCAGACTTTTAAAAGATAAAGTTAAGATGGTAAAAACTCTTTGTTTTATGATTAGAATTATGAATATACTCACTTCATGCATAGGTATAACATTATCATCAAAATCTTCTTCATCGGTGTTTTCGTCAACTCTGTCTAGTGGTATTATTGTAATAGCGGAGACCTCCGTCTCATCGTCACTCCAGTCGTCAATAATAGTCATCAATTCAGATTCCATGAGAGCTCGGCGTTGAAACCCTGCTATCAAATAATGCAAAAACATGGCGTCTTAACTCTGAAAAACTACCAAAAAAATTAACAAAAAGAAAATGAAATTCAAGTGTTCGACTTATCGAACATTGGGCCGATATGGGTTAAATATTGTGTAGAGCATTAATTGCCAGCTTGATGCAAGTGCCTTGGTTTTCTTGACTCTCTGATATCATAGGCGACGTTTTCTTTTCCTCTAGTATCCTGCATGCGTCGGTGGAGGTGGTTTACCTCCTCCAACTAATGGTAATTTTATGTCCCCTTTCTACGTTATATCTGATCGTATAATAGCCTTGTGTCGAGCATTTCAACAGCCCTATATTTTTCCTTGACTGTGGTTTTGATCATACCACGAGCTCTTTTTCCGAGCTTCTTTTCCGATTTGTTGCTTTTCTCTTGACAAGTATTGCATGATTTGTGATACCATTATTTTAATTTGATAAGCCACTCCGACTTTCCGAGAGGAAGACTTTTTCAAAGGCAGACAATTTCACTTTCGGAGGTTTTTCATTGCCTTACAGAAGGGTCAGAAAAATCGGAAAATTACTTGCTTATTAGCCGAGTTTTGAATCTCTTGCGTGCTGGTCGGGGGACCCTTTTTGTGGGAGCTGAGCTTGCCGATTTATATCACGAAAAAGATCTTGCCATAGATCTTTCCAATTTTCAAAAGTTCCATAAGCTCTGGCTGTATATGAATTTTCTATTTGATAAGATCTTATACCTGTCGTCTACTATTAGGTGACAGTAAAATTCGGCTCGGTCTCAACTAACAAGCCTCTCCAGTTAGTCGGTTTAGGTTCCCTTCTACTTGTGCGCCCCACCTAACATGAGGTCTTGCTATTGCGTTGTCTCTCCATTATCTCTCCATGCATCTCAGACGACTGATGCCCAGTTTTCTGACTAGATCAATATTGCCGTACTGCTCGTTTAGTTCGTCATTGAACCTCCTCCAAAGCATGTCCACGCAAATGGGACCGAATATTGTACGAAGTATTTTGCTCTCGAAAAGGTTGAGATAGAGTCCATGCCTCAGCGCCATAAAGTAGGACTGTTATGATCAAGGTCTTATATAGAGTCTCCTCAGTTGTTCGGGATATGGCCTTCAACTGCCTTATTAGCCCAAAGAAATAGCGATTGGCAAGAGTGATTCTTGGTTTTTGTAGCAGAGCCAAGGTAGACAAATATTCTTACAACCTCGAAGTTATAGCTGTCGACTGTGATGTTCTGTTCAGTTCCTAGATGTTGTGTGTCCTTCTGTTGACAGCATATACTTGGTTTTGCACTCATTTACCGCTAAACCCATTTTGGCAGCTTCCGTTTCAATACTAGCGAACGCACCGGTGACAGCCCGCTGTGTTCTCCCAATTATGTCGATATCATCGGCGTACGCTAATAGTTGCGCAGACTTTTGAAAGATTGTGCCTCCAGTGTTCACTTGTGAGATCGGCACAATTATTTCAAGTTTAAAACCTTTTTTGACATCAAAGGTCTCGGTTAAGTCGTTACCGACCTGGGCGGGGCAGTAAGCGTTCTGCATCGTCATTCTTCACAGACGGACGAGTTTGACAGGGATGTCAAAAATAGACATGGCTCTATAAATGCAGTCATATGCGGCCTTGAAATCAGTGAAAAGATGATGGGTATTGATTTGGACTTCTTGAGTTTTTTCCAAGATCTGCCGGAGTATGAAAATTTGATAGATTGTGGTCCTTCCTGGCCTGAAATCACACTGATATTCACAAAATATGACGAATAAGATCTTGTACGCAATGTTAAAAAGACGTATATGTTACCTCTATAGTTGGCGCAGTTGAGGGGTCTCCAGTTTTGTGTAGCGGAAAAACAATGTTGAGATTCCATTTATCAGGCATTCACGCTTCTGACTAGATCTGAGAAATGAGATGGTGCATGCTCTCCACAAAGTCATTTTCAGCAGCTTTGAATACCTCGGGTCTAGAAACTTTGTTGGATTTTAGCTCAAATATTGATATCATTACCTCATTTTGGCCAGGTGGATAGAAGTTTTGGCTATCATCGTCTAAGTTGAATGGTATATTCTGTTTGACGTCGGGATTTTGGGCTTCGTCGCTGTTATACAGCCTGCGGAAGAAGTTTTTCCATATTCTCAGCACCGGCAGTGACTCTACTACAAGGTTTCCTTCTTCATCTCTTCAGATTTCGGTACGGGTCTTATTGCGACGTTCCTTTTACCTGTTGGTATAATTTTCTTACACTATTCGTGAAGTACAAACTCTCAATATCTTCAGTAGTGCATTTCTCGCGCTCGTTTTTCTTCTTCAACAAATTTAGTTGAATCCATTGTACGGGTTTTTCAACTCTATTTAACCAACGCGTTGGAGATGATTGGAAATCCTTGTTCAACAAGTGTACGGATAGTGTACGAGTTCGTTAAAAACCGTTGTGCAACGATTTCGAATAATATATTGTACACTATCTATCCGAAACGTCAACATTTTGAATTTTCGTTATTGTGATGCCGTAAGTGTGACAAAGTATTTATCATAGATGTTCTAGATTCAAATTAGATATTCAATAGCGGACAATGCCTTAAACTCTACTTAGTACGGGCAGCCAGAGCACTCAAATTGTGGAGTGGTCGACTTAAGGACATTATTGACAACCCAGTTAACCAAATGTTTTTGATTAAGACGCCTCTGAACATGACGGAATTCAACTTGGTAGCCCACACGGCGCTTCAATCCTATGTGTGTTTGACGTTATGTTTCGTTTGTGTGTTGTGCGCATTGCTCGCTGTCAGACTGAATCGAAATATTTGTATAAGAAGTTCTACTGCAAGGTTTAATTTTCCATAGATTCAATCACAAAAGTTAATTAACTAGATTAACGAGTCTATTTGGTGGAATAAGTTGATTAACAAAGTGTACGACGTTTACAACGCGTCCGAAACGAGCAAGTTTAAGGTTTTAGTGCAGATCCGTTTGCCCATTGAGACTACCAGTTTGGAATACGCAGTTGGTTAAATTAGTCCCGGAACTGATCGTCCACTACGATCGGCGTTATCAAAATGATTTTGTTGCATATCGCCTTAAGGCGCAATCATTTTCGGACTGTTTAGAATTTTATTCATGTACCGACCTTATGGTTCGATTCAGCTGTCATCTAAGAGACAATAGGCCTATAAGATGAACTTGTTGTTGGCACTGCTGCTATAGGAATACATGCACACGTCAAGAAAAGTAGATTATTACAGATTTTGAATGAAGTTCAAACCTTGTTACGAGTACATTTCCCTTCAATATTACTCGTACCAACCTCCGGTTCAAATGAAAAAGGTACTGCCCCAACACTAAAATTGTTCGTACTTAACAAATAACATCGAAAACACTTTTCATTTACGTATTGTCGTCACTACTGTCACTAGTCGGCAGACGGCACTTTTGACAGCAGCATTCGTTTGCGAGTTGTCTGTATTTTGTTGATTTTTTTTTTGTTCTTGGGATGTTAATACCACCTTCCTGGGGTGTTTTACAAGTTTTTTCATTTATTTGTTGTTTAAGCAATGGACATTGAATCATTCCAACAGCAGGCATTAGAAGTTCGTGAACCAGACGGTGATTTCGATCCATTGTTCGTGCCACAAAATGGTGAAGAATTTTTAATGAAAGTTATCTACGAGAGAAAACGTTGTCCTGCAGTTATTGTAAAACGGCCACAAGAAAACGACTCAAAGGCAGATACAGTTACAATTCCAGAAATGGTATACATGTGCTTTCCCGTCAAACTTTTTCTCTGATGATTTTTGTTTTAAGGATTCTGTCAGTGACATATCACCGACATCTCTACGACCAACCATTCAATGGAAAGATGCTCAAGCAGAGGATTTTATTGCAATCATGACTAAAATTGATAACATGAGAAATAAAGCAGAGATGCACAGTCCCTCAGACAACATTAGCTTACCCATTGACGATGATGAGAACGAATGGGAGGCATTCTGTCGCATAAACACACCACTTTTGAGTACAATCCTTCGAATTAATCAGCGTTCGTTGGAGAAGCTCTTGGAATTCGAATCGGAGTGGCTGCGAGAAGATGAGGAGGAGGAAATCATTGTGGATTTATGTGGAAAGGATTCATGGTTGGGATCATGGATTTATTCGTGTTTGGCGTGCCTTCGATTGCCTTTGGAACCAGATGTGCATAGTGTCTTAAGGGACATTGCAAGGACTTGCATTACACTGCGAAACAAACTTGGACCCGATGATGTGCAGAAGGCTGTGCCATATAATCTGTTTATACTCATCATTTGCAAGGTCTTCGATCAGCTGGACTTGGCTGAATTTATTTAAGTTTAAAATGCGACGTTCCAACTGAAGGAACAACAAATAAAAGAACAGTTCCACATAGAATTTAGATTTAGATTTTGATTTTATTTTTTATTTTAAATTTGTTATTGGATCAAATGCTTTTCTGTAGGACAAACAGATGGTGCAGTGCTTCTGGTGTTCTTCAGTGTCGGATGGATCACTGAAACCATGCGAACATTTACCCAAGCTCGATTCGGATAGTGGGCCAAAAGAGTTACTCGTAGAAAAGCTAGAAAGAAAAATTTAAAGGATCTTTCAATACATATTCTTTGAGGTGTACGAGTATTAATTGTGTTTTATGAATGATGTGCTGCAATTGTAAGGATGCAATAAAAATTGGTGAAAACGAATTTGAGTCTCAGTGCGCAGAAGTTGAAATACTTATGTGCTTGAGTATATTGATATTCCGAAACTGCAAATGCAACAGATGAACATACGATGGTCATACACAATAAAATATGGCGAATTCCCCAACTAAGCATCATCAATAGAGCTACACTTAGGTAGAGCAGTTATAGAAACTAGTCGATGAAATCAACATACATATGTATGCCAAGGACAAGAAAAGTCAAGAAATGTTTACTTTTGACCTAACGAAGCATTTGCCAAATACTTGCTCTCTATTACTTATATCACTCTTCTGATTCATGGTATTCTTGCGGCATATTTATGCGATGATAGTTACCAACAGCATCGTCAAATGGCACGATAATGATTAAATATATAAAAATAAATCTTTCCACAATCTCATTTTTGTGGATGGACTTCTAAGTCGTTTAGCTTCTGACAAGGTGTCCTTCCTATTTAGCATGCTCTGGAAAGTTCCAACTGCTCAAAATCCACAAGTTAAGTTGCATATAACCTGGTCCAAACCCAATCTGGCTTGGTTTTTCAGAGGTAGGATTTTATCTTACCAGTAAAAGTCCAGTCGGGTGCTTTTAAGCTGAAAATTTCTCTAGTCTTGAAAATAACGCCTTGCATAACAGTAAAAATGCAAATATCCAGACCAATGTAACGAAGTAGCTCAATTAAGCCTCATTCTAAATTATATACCAGTTTTAATTTTTGTTTTGTTTTTGGCGGTTCCCCCGAAAGAGAAATTTTCGAAAGAAATTGCATCAAGTTTATAGGAGGGGAGCCCTGTGCTTTGTTGTAAACGACATCGTTTATCCGAATAGAAGAATGTAAAAGCCTAGGCCGACAGATTCATTCTAGTGGGAGGGAAAACACCTTCCAACGATCAGTGAACTAATGAAGTCGCCCTTGAACACACTCGTAAAATGGACAGCACACAATGGTTTAGGGATAGGTCCATCAAACACCGAATTAGTGTTGTTCACACGAAACTGAAAGTTTGAAAAGTTTAATTTCCCCAGAATCAACAGTTTTATAAAACAACTCTCATCCTAGGCTAAATATCTAAGAATCATACTAGTACCAACAGAGCATTCGGACCATAGATATATGCCATACATATGCCAAAGAAGCTTTGGTAAACTTTGGGGAGTAATCCATATACAGGGTGTCGCATTAGGACCACCTATTTTTAGTTTTGCGCTATTTTTTTTCCTGTCGGTCGTGCAGCGTTGTTGTTTGACAGCTGTCATGGGTATTCACCCAGGCTAATCATGGAAAATTACACGGACACACAATACATAGAGCCCACACTATGCTAAAATTTCATCGAAAGTTTCGTCGAAAGGACCACCATCAGTTACGAGGCGGCCATTTATAGGTTATTTTATTTCATACATAACCTAAAGGGTGTAGACATGTATAAAAACATCAGATCTTTTCAAAACGATTTAAGGATGTCGAGAAGCACAACCGTGCTCGCCCTAAACTCAGAACCCTCACCAAGTGTTTTGAAATGGCATGTCCAGCTAAAAAGTAATCCTGCAGATCGCTCGTTCCTATGGCTACGCTCTAGACGCATTGATGAATCTCCTTCCCCTTGATATTCATATCATGAGCTGCACTTTCAGTCATCTCCCGTTTAAAAAGAAGTGGTATTTGGTACAACACGCACTGGAGTTTTGATTACTTGCGCGTCGGCTGTCTTTTGAGTCTGGCTTTATGGATATGCCATCTGACGAATGACACCAGAACTCCTGTCTTCACGGATGGCTCCAAAATCGATATAGGACGCGGTGTCTTTCTGGAGGATGACTGCTTTAAATTTCAATACTCGCTAGGAAAACTTGCGTCTGCAAGCACTATATTATCGAGAACACTTACGACTACCAAGCTAGTTAGAGAATGCAAGAAATCACTAAACGCAGTCGAAAGGCTAAATTAATAGTCTAAGTTCCAGGACACCATATGAACACGGGAAATTAAATCTTCTTCCCAGATTGCAGGCAGACCAAACGAATTGTTCCCGACCTCTCTAAGAAGTCAGAGACCCTTTCTGCTGTCCCTCAGCAGGAAAGTCTTGTGTTCGTGAGGGTGCACTACACTTTTGCTGAGCACTTAAGTTGTCTGGCTATAAAACATCCTGCGGCGCTTGCTGTGAAAGTGGAGCGGAGCACTACCTCTGCGAATGTTCGGCTTATTGCTGCAGGTACTCAAAGTTGGCGTGGTGGGTGCTGGTACTGAAGAGCTTTCACATTTTTCTTCGAAATACTGAAAGCTTCTATTAAAATGAACTTACAAGGAGTACAATGGACAAATACTTTGCGTGGGTGCTGTATTTCGCCCAACAAAAAAGACAGATTGGACATTGCCTTTTTCTTTGGCTGTTAATTTGCTTTTTCCACAATTACAACTCTTGCTTAACATCATTAACTTCTTCACGCAGGGTCTCATTGAGCGGTTTGAACCTTTCTTTACAGGCTTTTGAATATTTAGTCTTCAATGCTTTTTAATATGGGGATGCTGTATCAATCCTTCTACATACTCCTTATAAAAGGGTTGTTATTAAGCAACATATGGCCCCCATTAGGCCGATCTCCGAAGAGGGTGGATTTACCAGTGTAACTGGCCTACCACTTGGGGTATTAATATCTTTTGTTTGTTTCATTGAAAAGTTTAAACTTTTTGCATTTACGTTGCTTTCACGATGGGCATACCTTACCTCGGGTATATTCTAGACCCCAATCCCGAAAGATGAAACACGATTTTAAGTCCAGCGTGTGGTTGTGCATCAGTATTTAAAAAAAATCACATTTAGCTTACCTTGAACATGACGATATCCGTCTAGATTCTAGTCTTGATTCATTACGTGAAAAAAGGGAATCCTTAATCGATGAGCAATGATCAATTGGCTGGCTTGGTCCCGTTGAAATTGAACTTCCAGACGAAGGCTTTGCTGCTTGAAGCCTAAATTACAGATAAGCTTATTATGCGCAAGAATTCAATTTCAAGACTTTTACCCATAGGCTCTGGAATGACACACCGGCTTCTGTCGTCGATGATCATAATCTCGCCTGCTTTCATTGTGACAATGTGATGTGTACCCCGAGGTTTCCCTGTGTAAATTCGGAATTATTACTGAATGATTTGAAGTAGCGGCCATGCTACATGTATCTCTGGAGCATCTTCTGTCTTGCGCAACGGCTCGTGCTGAAATTTCTAATTTTGGCGCAATAATTCCCTGTAAAGAGGAAGGATACTTTTCGAGTCACGAAAATCAATAAGCAACATGTACTGTACTCGTACACGTACTTTCTTATTCAAACTCACCGGAAATGCTTTTGATGGATTCATTAGTATTTGGACGTTAACATTATGGAAGCACGATAGTTTTGGCATCGGCGGATGCATTACATCAGCTAACTTCCCCATAAAGTACGCTAATCTTCGTCCATTTTGCCAGAGTGTAATTTCGATACCCTCAGCTCCGAGGACTTGTTCTAATTCTGACATACATTGAACAGATTTAAAGTAACCCTCCATTACGAACTGGTCATGACAAAGAGCTGGAAATTTCGGTTCCATGGCACCAGTTTTGAAGAAGTATCCTAGGGTTTTTATTGTTGCCTCTAAGAAGCCACTGGTACAGAGCCAAACACCGGGACATGTTATCTAAAAAAAAAAGAAATAATAAGATTATCAGGAGAGTCATGGTAGTGGCTAAGGAAACCTAACAGCATGTAATTCGAGGACGACTTTAACGTGAAAACGTTTTCTCATTTCTATAGAAGAGAATGAATTTTAGAGTCTATATCCCAGGATACTTATAGAAAAAGCTATGTATTCCGGTCAAGGTGATTGTTGACGACTAAAAAAGGAAAACTCAACAAATGGGGTAGTACCTACGTGGGGGATTGTTGCGATGGAGTTGTGTTTTGTTTGTGTTACCCGGCTTTTTTGTCTCTTCAGTGTTAGAGGATGATGTGGGGGTTTTGTGTGTACAGGTGTTGCTAAGGAGTTTGAATGACTAGATGTTAATGCTTTGGACTATCTTTTTTGTTTTTCATACAGAATTGTGTCACAGTAGTGTTGGAGGTATTTTTACTTTCGTTCCATGCTTTTACATATATAAAGAGGGACAAATTTAACACTTAGACAAATGTAAAAGTTTAAAATCGAAAACTTATCGATCTATGGAAATTGGATAGGATGGGAAAGACGAGTTGGCTATGGTCAACATGAAAAGCATTCCCAAATGGAAAGCAAAAAAACTGGAGGCAGCATATGTGTACTTAAATATAGAATTGCCAAAGAATTCCTTAGTCTACTAAATTTTTATAAAATTTGTTCATCAACTCTGCTGGAATATGTGTGTGTAGAACTCATTCGACTGGGATAAAGGGCCGTTGGAAGTAGACAGATGAACATTCTTATAGAAAAAATCCTCTCAAAAGTTCTAGAGCAACGCTGATCATGATGAAGGCATAAAATGAAGTCGAAGCTTTCTTATCCTTGTTGTCAAAAATAGCCGATAAGTCGTCTTTTTTAGTTGCCTTAGCATTCCGAGAAGGCTCATGAGTCAAAGATACAAAGTGAAACATCGAACTAAACGTCAAAAATATCTTGGTTCGAAATTGAATCAGATAAAAATGTATGTAGGACGCGTACTGAAAGTCGTACTTGTAGCAGCGATAGCCCACCTGTGGTCTTCTCGATTAAATCGGATGCATAGATTGTAGATTGATTTCGGTGAGGGCCTACTTTTTTTTCTGTCGGAACAGAGCACTCAGACAAAGTCCATTGTACTCCTTATAAGTGACATTTCCCAGTATTTTGAATAAAGACGGATAAGTGCTTCAACGTACCTAAGGTACCAACATCCACCACGTCAACGCAGAGCACCTGCAGCCTGATGCGAGCGTAACGCGAGCGTAACGCGGTGTCGTCATCACTTTTACAGGAAGCAGACTGCTGGGTTTCCCACTGAGGAACTGCAGGAGGGCCGCTGATTTCTTACAAACGTCGGGAAGCAATTATTTGGACTGCCATACCATCTGCAATTCTGCTCATATGAAACCCAACCATCAATGAAACCAAAGACACAGACAGACTCAACATAGGTTCAAGTCCTAAAAAATTCTCCTTGAGCCTAGCCAGTTCATCGTCGATTTCATTTGCCGTGAAATTAAGTCGTAAGAAGGTTGAGCAAAGCTCTAAGCGCAGTTTAGCTGTCGCTACAGATCCAAATGCTTCACACTCTCCACCGATTCTCCACATTTCCGTTTGGAAGACAGACGTAAATTTTTCTAACGAGGAGTGAAATCCAATGTCGTTGTTTTTCAGAAAGACACCAGCGCCGCATCCTAGATCAGTCGTGAAGATCCGACTACATTCCTTTCCTGCATATGAATATCAAGCGGAGGAAGGCTTATCAATGTGTCTAGAGCAGTTATACATGCCGTCAAAATTTGTGTTGTCGGCCCACAAGATCGATGAAAATCTATTTCTTTTTTTTTAAATCAAGAACAGGGCACTCAATGTACTGACTATTTCGAGACACTGAAACTGACTATAAGCAAACAATAGATATAGGTAATATCTGAAAATGATTTCACATCAAAAACAATTCGCCTTGAAAATGCAAATACTTCCAGCGAAGTTCCAGCACTTTTAGTTGAACCAAACATATGGTAAATCACGTGTTTTCTCTTTTCTCCTGCCACTTAACTGAAAGTTACCAAGTACTCGTACATTACTGTTAGAATTTTCAGAACGCCCTTCCTACTCACAACACTGATTTCAAACTTAACTGATTTATGCAAAAATCAAGAACAAGGATATTGTTACGAGTTCAGAACCTTACCGAATAGGTTCCACACATTTGTTTTTATCCACAAACAAATTCTTTTTTTTTACTTTTTTAAATAAAGTAGGAACTTCTCGCACTCTTAGTCGAAGGGACCACGAACAACTAAAGGAGAAAAGTGAAGAAACACCCTTGTGGTCAACACAATTCGATATATTGATTTCTTTGCGACACACTGACTCCGTTTTCACGTGGTAAGTTCCTTCACTTCCTAATGACTCCTCCATTTGGGATGGTACTTGTACACGTTTTCCAAATGTATAAATATATAACGAATTCCAGCTCAAAAACGTGCACGGCTGGATACGTATATGATTTTGTATAATTCATTCACCCGAATCCTTACATAAAGGGCTGGAAGGATTTTCACTTATACTCAAGTGTTTTTTCGTGATGGATAGTTGAACAGTTGACGACATTAGCAGTAATTAGGTAAATTATCCCAATGGATTCTCCCACTTCAGTAAAATGTAGTTGCAACAAAGAAACAAAGAATTCCTGTAAGAGTATGAGTATAGTATAAGTGTTTGTTGTCAGAAAGATTGTTAGAAGTTTGAAGACATTCTCAAAAGGACGAGGATTGATTATCTATGATGAGTCGCTCTCTTCCGGTATGGAGGAATTTTCTTCGATTGCACCATGCACCTTTAGGTGTGACCGATCCTTTGCCACTTCCTTAATGCCTAACCTCAGAAAAGCTCTTAATTACCACCCTCTCCGACCAGAAGCAATTTCTTATTTTCAATAGGAGCCAAAACAGGGCAGCATTAAGACCCATTTACAATGCTCCGAGATCCGATACGAGGGTCGCATTCGAATTCGAATGCGAGAGCCCTCTCATTCGGACATCGGACATCTCTTTACAATGATACGTCAAAACACCACTCACAAATAACAAGATCAAAATGAAAACAACAACAATTTAGCTTTCACGCATTGCGAGATGCGAGAGTTTTCCAGATTTTCGAAATTGACTGCGATGCTTGCTGCGAGACTCGCATTATTGTAAACAAACACATTGAAGTACATGTTACGGAAATATTTTTGACAGTTCCTGCGCTCTCTTTTTCGAACAACGTATCGGATCTCGGAGCATTGTAAATGGGGCTTAACGCGTTGCTTAAAACCTCTACACTTAGCGAAATTTAATCAAGGGCAGTTGCGCTTTTGTCCAAAAAATGTGTTCTTAGTGTAAACGAACATTTATGTCCAATTTTTTTCGTTTGTTTTTGCTTTGTGTCCTTTCTTCGACTTATGTTTTGGAAGTACCGTTACTCCCGTTCAGAGAATTTCAACATCTGTTGTTTTGTCACTAATGATCGTGCGAAATTCAATTAAAAGCAGTCGTGCTTATGCTGAAAAGCTGTGAGTTGTGGAAACGAAAGCAGGGTTTTTTTTTTGGTGATTACAATTGAAAATATTTTTTTTACATTTAGGACTTTTGGATTTCGATGGTTGTTGGCCGCAAGTCAGAATGGAAAACGGAAAAACGATCTCGGATGAGGAAATCGTCAAAATCCATGCGAATAAGGCTACCGATATGTCCAATCGCCTAATTTCCATTAAATTAAATCGATCGACTACCGCAATAGATAATGTTATTAAATTAGGAAGTAATTACAACGCGAACCGGAGAAATAAAAACAATCAAACAATTGCACCAAGGCAGAAATCGGCCATTATCCGAGCTGGGTTGCAAAAAAATGCTACTGATTCTAAAATTAATAATCAACTGGGTTGGAAAAAAATGAGGTCAAAACCAGCTCTTACAAAAGCACATAAAGTTGCTCGACTACACTTTGCCAAAGAACACATGACTTGAACAGTGGAAAAGCGTGATCTTTTCGGACGAAAAAAAGAAGTTTAACCTTGATGGGCCAGACGGTTTTAATTATTATTGGCATGATATAAAAAGTCCTGAGAACTTCTCCACTAAGCGAAACTTTGGAGGTGGATCTTTGATGGTCTGATGGCAGTTTTAGCTATCATTGCAGGACTCCAATATGCAAATACAATTTTCCAGCAAGATAATGCCGCCATTCATGTATTCCGGGCCAGTCGTGAGTGGTTTTCGGACAAAGAAATTCAACTTTTAGAGTGGCCAGCACGTTGACCGGATTTAAACCCTATCGAAAACATGTGGAGAAATCTGTCTTGTCGTGTTTATACTGGCGGGCGCAAATTTGCTTTGGTGGAGGATTTACGCAAGGCGTTTACAACGGAATGGGCGCTAATTCCAGTTCAGGAGTTCAAAAACATTGTCAATTCGATGCCAAGTCAAATTTTTAAACTTATAACCAAGATAGCATCATCCAATGAAATCGATGTTGAGGAACTTAATGCTAAATTTATATCTACAGCCACGGACACGTAAATAGCACAAACTCAAATGAAAATTCTATGTGCACATTTCTTATCATATAATAGAAATGAATCCTACTTCTGTTGATGATACTGTTTACCCCTATCGTACTGTATATTTCTGGTGAACAAATGTACCGTTATCATTTCGATGCTTTGACAAGTGTTGATTTCAATAAGCGAAGTGATTTTTGTGGTTTGGCGTACACTATTTACAATTCCTAGGCGAATTATTTTAGTATTTTTGCAAAATTTCATTTATTATTACTCTGTGGGTTAGCTAAGTGGCATAATGGGAAAAGGTGTACATTGCACTTCGGCCCCAGCCCAATTATCAAGGCTTCGCCCATCAATGACGTTGTCTAATAATGAACCGGGGCAAAGCAAAGTACTAGTCTTATCGTAAACGTCTTCAGATGACGCTACCGAAGGTTGCTACGATTTGATCAGTCACAAGTTGCCGGTCATAGATCTTGTTGGCGGCTGGACCACGGGTAGTCCCTACCAGGACTTAAATCACGGTATCATGAGAGTCAGGAGCCCCCCGGATCGCGGTTCGGGCCTGACTTGAAGAGATAGGCCCCTTGTGGGAGCGTCTTGGTGGCTGTGGTTTAAACCCAAAGTCGCGGGAAGGGTTTTCCTTTGGTTGACAAAATGTAGAGTTGCAATAAGTACTGGGTGCTGCGGCCCTAAGAGCAGTAAGAGGTTTTAGGCCGACCTCGACTCATACCAAGGGTGGAACTTGTGCCGGCAACGCAGTTCCGATTTGGTATCAATGGATTGGCGGAGAGCGATGGCAAGGCGTATCCTTGCCCCCATGGATGTATGGGCATCCCGTAAACATAAGTCTACATGACAGGTGGTTTACGTTAAAAATCAGACACTATGTACATTGCACTCCAGAGAAAAGAAAAATTATATACGACATGTACAAAGATGGCAAAAAGCCAGCTGAAATAGCTAAAAGCTTAATAAAGATTTCCAGGAAAATGGTCCCTCAATGCGATTAAACTGGTAAAGGAAGGTGAAATTTATATAAATGAAAACAAAAAACGGGAACCGAAACCAATAAAAACTACTGTCTTCATCGATAAGGCTATAATCCGAAAATGCAAGAAGAATCCGTTCAAGTCATCTCGGCAAATTGGAAACGAAGTAACGAAGAATTTGATGTTAATGTATCCAGGCGATTAATTAGAAGGAGATTAAATGAAGCTCAGCTATTTGGACGAATGAGTAGAAAAAAACCACTCTTGTCAAAAAAAAAAAACATTCGAAGACGCAAGAAGATGTCCATATGTTGGATTGGGCAGCTGCCTTTCAAAATTAAGCATGAACTCTGAGATGGCATAAGAGAATCTTGTTATTCTATCCCGAAGGAAAGATGTCAGAAGCTTGTTGAAAGCATGGGGCGACGATGTAAGGCAGTAATGGAAAATTTAAGCTATAGTACAAAATACTGAAGAGGTAAAGGACAAAACAAAAACATTTTAAATTAATTGATTTTCAGAAATCAAATTTTATGCTATTTCTGTGTCCAGACAAATTTCTGCCTATTCTAACTTTTTTTGTATGGATATTAATACATTATTTTGAAGTTAATTACATTCACTGTTAACAACGTTTTCAAAAGAAATTGAGTTTATTATTGTTTTTGAAATATTACTTTATCCAATTACGTTTTTATTCTGGAAAGAAAGTTTGTGCTATTTATATGTCCATGGCTGTATCTACCTTTTCGACTTCATCTGCCTTCCGCACCACATTTTATCTCTCGCTCTCGCTTATTGACGAAATATGATTTGGAAAGAACATTCTAGGTATTAAATCAAATGCCAAGGCAGCAATTATATCGAGCCTCAATTCATAAAGATTCTTTATAAAATCACGTATATTTTTAATATGATAATAACAATATCTGTTTTTCCAGAAAGTTGTAAGATTTCAAAAGTCCTATTCATTCCAAAGTCCTCGACATTCCAAAGTAGTATTTTACGTAAAGTTTTTGAAACTGTGTGATGACCTACATACCGGCTTGGATAAGGCATTTGACTGTGTTAACCATAAAATACTACTTAAAAAACTACAAACACAATATCCATATGACATTTATCTATTCAATCTTGTGGATTCATACATTTGTAATCGGTTACAATAATATATTATCATATTGTCGTCTAGTCCCTTCATGTGTTCCGCAATGATCTGTTCTTGGTATCCTTTTATTTATTTATTTTGGAAACGATATCCTTCGAAGCATTACAACCTGCCAGCATCAACATACCATCAAAACGGTTCCCGGAATTTATTTAGAAAATTAAAAATACAAGTTTATTCATCTAAATCTATATTGTCCCCTTCAAAGTAATCCCCATCGACTGCAATACACTTATGCCAGCGCTTGATCCAATTCTCGAACATTTTTTTATATTTGGTTTTCGGTATGTCCATCAGTGCTACCTGCGATTTTTCCATTACTTCCTCTCGGCTGCTGTAACGCGTTCCCCCTAGTGGTTTTTTAACTAGATTGAACAGAAAGAAGTCGGTGGCTATTGGATGGTATTTGTTGCATTTTTCGTTAAAAAATTACGAATAATGATGGCACTGTGCGACGGTGCGTTATCATGGTGCAAAATCCACGAGTTTTCTGCCCACAATTCTGGTCTCTTTCGGCGAATTGCTTCACTCAAATAATAATCTTTGTTTACTGTCTGGCCTTCTGGCAAAAATTCATGATGCACTACACAGTTGTAATCCATGAAAACCGTGAACATTGCCTTCTTTTTTGACTGAAAACGACGTGGTTTTTTTGGTCTCGGCTTATTTGGTGAATGCCATTTACTTGCCTGATGTCTGGATTGCGTTTCGTACTCACAAACCCACGTCTCGTCTCCAGTAATGATCTTTTTAATGATGAATGTGGGATCGGATTCAGCCTCGCAAATCATCTCTTTTGCGACGTCAACAAGGTCTCTTTTTTGCATTAAATTGAGGTCTTTTAGCACCAACTTTGCTGCTACACGACGGAATCCCAAATCAGTAACCAAAATATCTTGGACGGATCCATAGGCAATGTTCAAGACCTCCGCTATCTCTCTGATGGTTAATTTGCGGTTATTGACCAACATTTCGTTTACTCTGCGTTCATCATCTTCGATTGACTCACGACCACTTTTGAACCGCTCGTGCCACTGGTAAACGACCGTTTTCTTTAGAGAATCGTTGCTGAAACACTTTTCCAACATTTTCAACTTTCGCGCGCCATTATGCTAAATCCGTTTTTACACAAAATTTAATACAAGTTTGTTGTTGGAAATTTAAATCCATTTCTAAAATTGTAAAACATCGTCAACACACACAGAGATACATGTACTCTTGGCTGCGTAACTTTTGCAAATGTCAAGCTATGAAGCTAATATTTAGAGCGAATGTCAACAACAGATTTACCAACTTAACAAAAAAAAAAAAAACAGAAATCAAATCGGAACAATGGGAGCGCCATACGGTGGTTATCCCGGGAAATTTTAGATCAAGATGGCATAGTCGGTATTACGAGATATGAACATGTTTCTTTTTATGCTAAACAGAGAACTGAATGCTTATTGAGTTGCTTGATGAACTGTAGAAGCTTCCTGTCATAAGATTTGCAATTAAATAGTTCGCAGACTTGGCGTCAAATTATTGTATTTGCGGTTCACCTTTGGAAGCTCACTAAAGCGTAGCAACTAGCCTTCACAACAAAATTACATATTTTAATATTGCTCAGACAATTTTTAGTAATGAATACTTAATGGAACTTTATTTTAAGCTCGTTAATTTTCTCTCTTCTTTTCTAATTTTCCGTATCTTTGACTTCCTGTCCTCTCATTTTACACCCAGGAGCTGCGATATAATGTCTTCTGTCTCACCTTGTTTTATCGCTATTTTCACCACCAGCACTCCATCGAAATAGCAATGCGACTCTTCCATCCTTCAACCGCAACACCCGTGTCCTCATCCGTATACCCTTAAGGCCTATTACGGACGTACTCCGAAATATCGTGATTCTTTCCTAAGCCGTACAACGTTCTATTGTCATTATAACTTGTAATTATTAAAGACCAACGTACATAGGTATCTGTCTTTTTTTCCTCCCTAATTTTCTTTCGCCCGCGCTGTGATAAAATATTGTAAGGATACTCAAAACCCCGTGAGCGCGCTCCATTTAAAAAAAAAAGAAGAAGGAAAGTATGCAGAAATAACAAAGCAGAGAGCTCTCGAATCTAAGATGTGGTTTATCGTGGACAAAAAGAGAAATAAAGGACACACTTGAAATAGCCACGTCACAGTGGAAAAGGATAGAATATTTTGCTCGGTTTCGGCTGTTGAACAAATGCCTAAGATTGCGATGACGCAACTTATTGCACAATGAATATCGAAATCCCACGTAACCTGCCTGACATGTAACATACTCGTATGTCTTCCAGACTGCACAACAGTATGTTTATAAATTGAATAGAAAAGCAATCTTAGATATTCTGGAAACAAATACCTGAAAACGATAAAAACGATAAGTAAGTGTTAAGACAGTAAAGGCTAAGACCATACCTTCCATATTTCTTCTGTTTTTTAGACGAGAAAAAACGAAACGAATAAGAAAACCACACAATCGACCTGTGAACAGGAAACACAAAAACAAATCTGATTAGAAAATTCGCATCTCGCAATAATTTATTTTATTCGGTTTTTTCTTTCTTTCGTTTTCTTTTTACACATTTCCTTTAAGACACATTTATAAATCCATTTAAAAAAAAAAAAAATATTAACAATGAAATCTCTTTTTTTATAATATTATATCTCTTGTGCATAGCAGTACTCTTTACTCTTCACTCTACATACTCTAAACTATCCACTGTCCATAGTCCATCTTGAATTCTTAAATTCTTTTCAAACTTCATTTACAAATCCATAACGTCCCATTCCTCGTTCAAGTAATGCATAATTGCTCGCGAATGTATTTTATTGCCAAAAACTTCAGTCAGCATACTGATGACGCGATTTTGAATGGTAGTGACTTGGTTAACTGGACAGTAGTCGTCCTCGGAAGAACGTGAAATTGTCACAATCACCGGTGGGCAGGGTAGTTTCTTAAGAAAGTCTTGAAACCTCTTATAGTGTACCTCTAATTCTTCGTTGGTAGACACATGATTTGGAAGTCCGTCGGTATCAGCTGTACACCCAGCATCGTAGACAAGAGACCATTCCACCTCGTCCACCTTGTAATGTTCTCTCATTTTAACGACCAAATCCTGTAGTTCTTCGAATGTCTCCTGTTCTATGCCAGGATTTTCAAATGTTTCCAATGACTTGTGCTCATCGATAAATTCGAAGGCCACTTTGAGATCTTCCAATTGGCGACGACGTTTGTTCGACGCCTCCAATGACACTTCGGTCCGATCGAATTTGAAAATTGTCTTCAGGTGCTCATAACAGTTTGCCTTTTTGTACACTTCAAGGAATGGATTCTTCGTACTGAAGAAATCTAAATCAATGTCAAGCACGTAACGAGTTAGATTCGGTGGTTCGATGCCTTCATCGAAATTCATCACTTCGAAACGAATGTCTCGGGGAGATTTGAGCAATTCCGTTTGGCAGTAATTTCCCTCTGAAGCAAAATAATCCAAAGCAAGGTCCACATACATGATGTCGTCGTTTTCGCCAATTTTAAAGTTGTACTCTCCAACTGGAATCTGTTCGCACCATGAATTCTTGAGCCAAACCAAATGGGTGAACTGACCAGCATACAATGTGGGCATTACCCAATTTTCAATGCTCAGCTCATTGAGTAGGAAATCCTTGTTTTCAACACAGGAAGCGGGGATGTCCTTTGAGATCACCATATCGGGATGAGAATCAAAATGGACGAGCGTATTATCTGTTAGTGGCAAGTGGCGGGATCCAAAGCACCGGTAGATAAATTCAAGTACATCATTGTGATAGTCCACCACGAAGATGGGGATTTTACGGAATCGACGCAGTGGTTTCGGTTCCACTTTGCAGCGCTTCTCCTCGGGTTCGACTTCATCGACTTTTTTATCCATTTTTTGTTGGAGAACAAAATAATCGGAAAATAAGCGTGGAGGCGTCGAATTTTAACAGTAAGTTCGATGATAAATTTTAGCGCGATTTAGGGAATTATAAACAAAACTGTTGAGAACAAAGAGTACAGCTGACATAACTGTCAGAGGTGGTTGCTGACAAGAGGTACTTGGCCATCTGGTGGGAGATGGATTTTGTAAGTGGAATTGGGAAATTTTCTAATGGGAAATGTTTCTATCTAATTTGAGATGAGATTTCCTATTGGATGTTTTCCGGTCGCCATTGTAAAATAATTCAGTGAGCAAATGAAATTTGATTTTGATTTGAATCTATAGAGTGATGAGGCTTTGAGCAATGCAGAACTAGATGAACGCATCAGAAACATTGTGGAAATAAGCGAGAATCGACTGTTAACGCTATCTGTGTATATTCGTAGGCATTCTACGAACTCTCTTTGAAAGAGTCGACTAAACGAAATTTTTATTTTATAGCGTCTTCATTGACATCCAAAAGACCGTACATTTTTGGACTGACAGTCCCTCAAAAATCAGTGCATTTTAGAACCCATTATAGATCTTGGTCGTGAAAAATACCAATCATCTAATAAATAAAGTGCGTTTGTGAAATTACTAATAAATTTGAAGTAAAAGTGGGTGTCTATTAGAACTCAGCCATGAGCCCGTTGTTGCTTAATCTAGCCACAAAGAACGCTGCTTTATACCGTTGACGTGGCAGCAATAAGCATATATGTAAATTGTATGAGCATACTTAAACTCAAGCTCTGAGAGATCTGCCTTACGGGCATCTAATGAGGTGACCTTAGTAATGTACCGTAATGCAACTGCCGAATGCGTTGCATACAAACTGTATACCAGAAAGACCATCCCTGAAGGAACACGGAAAAGAAGGACAAAAACGGCTGAGGGATGCGAATTACCGAGCATTCCAGGATAGCAAAGCCTGCCGACATCGTTCATTCAGAGCGAGCCCAGAAAATAACAAACCGTGACCTGGTCCAAGGTCTTATGAGCAGAGTTATTTTCATTTTGTGCATTGTTACGAGGGCGGGTCAATAAGTCCGTGACTTTTTGAATTTCTGACCTCTTTACTGAAACAGCAACACTGCTCCTGTCAACAGGCATCTGTCAGTTGACTCCTGTCAAAATTTAAACTTCCTGCGTCAGTTAGTTTGTGTTTGACAGCTATTTTTATCAGACTACTCACTAATTTGAGGAGAAAATGGAAAAAAGTGAATTTCGTGTGCTTAACTTCACAGGAAGGTTTGGCGTTGTTTAATCGCAATATGGAGGAGTTTTTGCGCCGTTTTGTAACCGTGGACGAAACATGGATCCATCACAACACACCAGAGAACAAACAACAGTCAAACAGTGGGTTTCTAAGGGTGAATCGGCGCCAAAGAAGGCCAAGGTGGGTTTGTCAGCCAATAAAGTTATGGCGACTGTTTTTTGGGATGCACGCGGGATAATCCACATTGACTACCTTCAAAAGGGAAGAACAATCAATGGGGAATATTATGCCAACTTATTGGACCGATTCAATGATGATTTGAAAAAAAACCGACCTCATTTGGCCAAGAAAAATGTTCTTTTCCACCAAGATAATGCAAGGGTGCACACATGTGCTGTTGCCATGGCAAAAATCCATGAATTGGGCTATGAATTGCTCCCTCTTCCACCCTATTCTCCAGATTTGGCTCCGAGCGACTACTTCTTGTTCCCAAACCTGAAGAAATGGCTTGGTGGAAAAAGATTTGACTCCAATGATGAAGTCATCTCGCAAACAAAGGCCTATTTTGAGGACCTCGACAAATCATTTTTTTGGAAGGGATAAAAAAATTGGAGAAGCGTTGGACAAAGTGTATAGAGCTCAAGGGAGACTACGTTAAAAAATAAAATTATTTTTTTATCAAATAATCTGTGTTTTATTCCAAAAGTCACGGACTTATTGACCCACCCTCGTACATTGATTTCCTTTAAAGAGTATTCTCTTCTTTGAAGTGATAGATTTTTGATAGGGATAACCGTCAAACCAGTTCTCACATTTGGTATATGGAATTTACATTTTTGTTCAGTACCACGTATCCAAAAACGTGTGACGCTGACTGTGAATACGTCTGAATTCTCAACAATGTCAATTCGTCTCTCATTTCAAGATCCACGTCATAGAGATTACCATGCTTATGCTACGTATAAATTGCTGTTTTACTTAATTACTTATGGCTCTACAGTCCGGGGCGAACCATGGCCTCAGCTAACATGCCTCTCCAGTCTCCAGGTGGCGCGGCCTTTTGAAAGCTGCCTCTAGCACTACCTAAGATGGAGTCGAAAGCTCCATGACCATGGCCATCTAAGCCGGATTATCCGAGCTTTTATGTCGGGGTCAACATCGCCGTACAATTCGCTGTTGAAAAGTCTCCTCCATTCTCTCGAATCGCCCGAGAGCATTTTCATCCGCTTTTGTCAGTGTTCACGCTGCTGCGCTCTAAAGCAGGACTGGGATGATCAAGTATTTTATATAATGTGTGGTTCCTCGAGAGAGTGCTTTACTATTCAATTGCCTTCAAAGTTTAAAGAAGCAGCGATTAGCAAAAGTGATTCTTCATGAGGTCGCAGTTGATAGCGGAGCCGAGGTAGATGAGGTCCCTTACTATCTCAAAGTTTTAGTTGCCTATCGTGATGTTTTGTCCTAGTCGTCGATTTTGTGTGTCCGTCTTTGTTGACAGTTGACAGACAGAGTAACTGAACTGACTTTTGAAAGATGGTGCCTCTGGAAGTGACTTGTGTATTTCGCACAAGAACGATGATGTATGGCAGCGCATCGCCTTGCTTAAGTCCTTTTCTGACATTGAAGGTATCGGTTTTGTCATTACCGAACTTAACAGAGCAGCATGGATTCTCCACCGTTATGCTACATAGCCGAATGAGCTTGGCAAGGATGCCAAATCATCACCTGCTCCTTTCAACAGCTCGGCACTTAAGCCCTCTTGTCTAGCAGCTTTATTGGATTTAAGCTTGGAGATGGCTATCTTGCCTTCATCTTGGAAGGGTGGACGGCAAATTGTGGATGGTCATTGTGGCAAATTTAAACCCAAACAACCAATCACGTGCAGGCTTAGACTAGTGTTCTGTTTTTTTTTTATGCGGTGGATTTGTGAACAGTGCCAAGCGTTGAAGAAGTATTTATTTCTAAAATTCGCGTTCCGTTTGGTAAACTTATAGTGAGCTTCGTTAATTTTTGGCGAGTATAGGCCTGCGACTGAATCAGCTATTCATCGAAACATCGATGGATTAACATCTCCCTAAGCGTTACTATTTACCAATGGCATGTTAGGACCTTTTTCTCAAAATAATAGCCTGGAGTTCGAATTACGGCCAATATATAGTAAATACAATAGTTACCGGGCATGCTCAACAGCAATTTCTTTTAAAGAATGGTTGACATTGATCCGGACGAAATGTGGTTTTAACAGGACGTCGTTCTGAAATCATGACACGCCTTGACTATCTTTTTGAGGCCAGTTATAGGCAATAGGTTATGCGGATGAATCAGCAGCTATTGATGACTTGCAAGTTAATATTGTGACTGTTATTCGCGATGTGCAGGTCGATATACCCGAAAAAAGGCTCAGAAACTGGAAGTGCTAAGAATTTTTTTCATTTGCAGACTTTGCGCTCCACTTTGCGAATTAGAAAAGCTGAAATTCTAAAAATATTACTGAGATTGGTGACTGACTATCTGTCAGGTCTTTGGAAATTGTCCACATATTCATTCTAGACCTGGGATGATGATCGTTTAATTCTAAAGAGAAATCCTACTCGAACATCGATCTGGTTGTGATAAGGGAGCGAAGAAAGATCAACGTGTTAGGAGTTCTTCCTTAAATGAGTGTACTACAAGTGTGGTAAATTTTTTTATTTCTAGTCCATCCCCATCCTTAATGTTTTTATTTCATTAAGTGCTGAAGTGTCTCAGAAAATTTGGCATACCCAAACACAACCTGGTTTCCACAGCAATATGAATACTTTTAGGAAACTTGTTGCAGCCAAGGTACGAATGCGGATCTCCCAAGTACCGCAATAAATAAGAACTGAGAATATAAAACGTAGAAAAGCTGCAATCGAAAGAAACCTCCAGAATCTTTGTCGAACGCGTATCCAGAGGTCATTCAACAACTCCCATGCCGCCAGCATCAAGTAGCGAAGATCTGTGGTAACGCTTACAACGTGCCATCAGACATGCCGCTACTTATGTTTTGGGTTTCACTCGACCACCACCAGGAATCCCTGATAAGATTCAGATAAGTAAGAGACAGGAAGAACGTCAGCGAGATGCGAGATGCAAAAGAAAACAAAGGGCAAGAAGCGTGCGATCGAAGATATTGAGAGTTTGTACTCCAGGAACTACATACGGAAGTTTTACCAACAGGTAAAACAACCGTGTCAAGGCGACAAGATCCGTACAGAAACCTGTAGAGATAAAGAAGGCCTTATCGTAGAGTCACAGTGAGTACTAAGAATATGGAAAACATTTTTCTGCAGACGTATAACAGCTACGAAGCCCAACATCCCCGCCGTCATGCAGAATAGACGATGGTGGCCCAAAATTCAACCCACCTGGTGTAAGGATAGCAATATCTTAGCTAAACTCCAACAAAGCTGCTGGACATGACGGCGTAGCGGATGATGTATTCAAAGCTGCTCGATGTGACTTTGTGGGGAACATACATTAATTCATTTCTCAGATCTAGTCAGAAGAGTATATGCCTGATGAATGGAATCTCACCACCGTTTGCCCGATCCACAGGAAAGGAGGCTTCTTCACCTGCGACCACTATAGAGGCATAAGTCTCCTCAAAATTGGCTAAAAGATCTTAACTGCAATATTGTGTGAACGTCTGAAACACTTCTTCAACAACTTGATTGGCCTCTATTGGTGTACCTTCAGCCAAGACAAGTCCACAATCGACAAATTTTCACACTCTAGCAGATCCTGAAAAAAACTCAAGAAGTCCAAATCGATACCCACCATCTTTTTATCGATTTTAAGGCCGCATATGACAGCATTTTTCGTGACGAGCTATATGTATAGAGCCATCTCTTGTTTTGGGATCCCTGCCAAACTTATCCGTCTGAATGATGATGCAGAACTCTTTGATGTCAAAAACGGCAAGTGACGCGCAGTCGGGTGACATCTTTATCGTCATACTTGAAAGAATTGTGATGCGGAACTCACAAGCGAACACCGGTGGCACAGTCTTTCAAAAGTCTATGCAACTACTAGCGTGCGAGGATGATATTGACTTAATTGGCAGAACTCAGCGTGCTGTCACCGGTGCGTTCGATAGTGTTGAAACGGATGCTATCAAAATTTGTTTAGGTAACAAGTAAGGAGACTCTAGTATATAAGACCATGATCATCCCAGTTCTACTTTTGGCGCTGAAGCATGGACAAAATCCAGCGGACGAAGGTATCCTCGGTAGTCAGAAAACTGCACATCAGTCACCAATGGCCTGGATCGCAGAGTCTTCGAATCTAATCCGAAGGGACAGCGGGGACCTCAACCGACTTGGAGTGTGCAAGTGTTGGCAGTTAGCTAAGGATCGGGCTTATTAGTTGAGTTAGTAAGTAAGTAAGATCTGAGTTAAACGCTTTTCAAGGCCTCGCTAAAGAAAAACATATAGCATTTGGCAGGAATACAGAAAGATGGCTTTCTATAGTAGTTTACCACAAAATTAATCTTTGTTTAAGTAAAGACAGAACGTAAAGCTAGGTAATGAGTCGATTTCCACTACAACTTCAAAGCAACGAATAAGACCTTGGTTCAAAAGCCGGACGGCGTTGCAAGAGACAATAACTGAAATAGTTTCCTGTTGGTGCAATACACCAGAATTACCCTAGCCTCGAGACGTTATCCTTTGCATATGGCCAGGAAGCAAAAGAATGCAAATTGCATCCCTTTTTAACACTCTTAACCATAGTTCCGATAGTTATTGCACCAAGGATAATCTCGAATTATGAACTTGACCTAATTTATGTGTCTAAATGCTATCCAACACCCTCGGTCTGTTTGTACTGATTTTGCAATCGTTTTTATTATTTATTCAAAACACGAATACAGACTATGTACTTCTCGAATCCTGTAAAATTTCCAAATATGTGGGCATGTTCCGTAACCACTGCAGTTTCATATTCGTACCAAGAATGGCACACGCCCACGTCGCTTACACGAATACTCGTATATCTCGTTTACAAAAAAAAAAAACAGAAAAACAAGTAAACCAAGAAAAGAGCTTTCGGTCCAGCTGGGTCCAAGGTCATGTGCTGCTTCCATGTCAATACCTTTACAACGCCACCCCAAAAGAGGTGCCATCAAACCAGCCCTTCTCCATTCCAAATTGAAAAAAAGAAGAAGAAGAAAACAATCCGAGAACTGCCTGTGTGGGCGCATATGCGGCGCTACTCTGAGCGTGGGCTGGGATCGATAGTGGAACAACTGTACTTTCATGGATTCCCTTATTGTTGTTGCTGTTGCATAGATTTACGGACCAAAAAGAGCTTTAATCAAAATCCATCCACTTGGCTATAACTACATATATAGGGACAAATGTATGTATGTATCCCAACCATTGAGCTTGTGGGTGAGGATAACAGATATATATTTACTTACTAGGTGGTTGTTTCAGCTCCAACTCCAGCTCCAGCCACAGTGCTCCTGCCAACCCACATTACTCGTATACGTATTCTGTCGAATTCATTCATAAGAAATTCAATGTTGTCCCGGGGGCGTTTGTTTGTTTGCTTGTTACGCACTAGGGAACCGAAGGGATGAGACATAAACGGGAATATTGGAAAATAACTAATAGAAACCATCGCTGGAGGGTGTAGAAAATATAGAATGATAGAAAGTGTGTGTGTGTGTGAAACTGAAATGTACGAAGTAAACTTCAAGTGGATAAGGTTGATAAACTGGGACAACTTTTTTTTGTCTTATTTTTGTTGCTCCATGAGTGCTTCTCCTTAATGAAACTTATGCGTAGGCGATATGTGTGAGTATGTGGCACTTTTTTTTGCACTTTTATTGGTTCACTACCAATGACATTGTAATTATTGCGTCCATGACAGCACATGAGGTTGAGTAGGGTGCGTGATGTACTAGTAATTTTATGACATCGTACTTCTTGACGAGATTTTCATTAAACTTTCGCTTACATACCCATAAATACCAGCACAAAACTTTGCTGCTTTAAGGAGCATGTAAAAGAGATTTTGAAGAGAGGTTTGGAGCACTTCCTAAAAACGTCAGAAATGGTTTTTCTTTTTTAGGCAAACCCCCTAATCTGACTGTAAGCAAATTGATCTGAGCTTGTCAGCTATTGGTAATCAACCCGATAAGCCCAGGTTCAGCATCATCGAATCGAAATTGTTCCCAGCTTGAATGTGGCTGTGGTCAAGACATAGTTCGTTCGACAACGCAGCAGTTGACAAATGGGTAATATTTGTCTTTGCTTCAACCCATTTCCTTGCCGACTTAATGTACTCTCTTACCCGGCAAGAGCAGATATTGAGGTCGTCGTGGTCTGTGAAGACAGAAAAATAGGTCTCGCCTTATGTCTTAAGATGCCACTGCTCAAAACGATGTTGACAACAGCAATTGAAAACTTAAAGGGAGAGAAGCTTAAAGATAAAGCGAAACTGAGGGAGATACTTTTCTGTTTATTAGAGCGGGAGAACGAACACACCGAAATCACTTAGAAAATCTGATGGCACTTCCACAAACGCTAAGCCTAGGCCTTCCTAGGTCATAATAGGTGTTACTTATGAAACAAGTAGGGCAACCTTCTAGCTTTAAGTCTTTTATGCAAGTCGGTCGCCATCGATGAAATATACGAGTACATGTTGCAACAATGTGTAGTTTGAGGAAGTATTTGGAGTAATTCCAAAGTGTTAGGACCAATCTTCTCATGCATATGGGTGGTTTGGTGAACGCTACTGCTTCCTTTATTAAATTCCAGAGACCTGTTTGCCTCTGCTTGATAGGGGCATTTCTTATCATATCTCATGAATTCTACACCTAAAGCCATATATTGGCTTTCACGTCATTCTGTTGAAAGTATTTCGATGAGCTCTGTCTTATGGATATGCTTTCTGATGCTATGTCTTACTTACTTACCTAGGTGGCGCTACAGTTTGAAATAATCCTGGGCCTCAACTAACATGCTTCTCTAGTTAGCCCGATCCATAGCTAACTCCTGGAGTTGCGCACTCCAATTCGGTTGGCGTGCCCTTCTACACCAAAGCCCCTCAATTCGTTTCTTCGATTCTTCGTTTTATTTCTTCTGAAGTGTTGTTAAAGCGGAACCAAGGCAAACAAAGTTCCTTACCACCTCTTCAATTCGTTGATATTGTGTGTATCTTCCTGTTGACAGTATATAATTGGGTTTTCCCTCATTTATCGTTAAACCTTATTTGGAAGTTTCCGTTTCGATACTAATGAACGCACAAGTGACAGCCCGCTAATTTCTGCCAATTACTAGCTGTGTTCGTTAGCAAGACTTTTGAAAGATTGTGCCTCCAGTGTTCACCTGTGAAGTCCGCACGATTCATTCAAGTATGATATTAAAGAAGTCACATAACAGCGCGTCTCCTTGCTTAAAACCTTTTTTGACATCAAAGTGCTCGGTTAAGTCGTTACCAACCTTGACGGAGCAGCGAGCATTCTCCATCGTCATTCCGTAGAGATGGACGAGTTTGGCATGGATGTCATAGCTCTATATACGAGTACTTGTATGTAGCTCTTCCTTAGAAATGCTGTCACATGCAGCCTTAAAATCCAAGCGAAAGATGGTAGGTATCGATTTGAACTTCCTGAGTTTTTTCCAAGATCTGCGGAGGACAATCAGGTTGTTGCCGAAGGGTTTTGAACAATCAAACAATATGACAGATAAGATGTTATACGCAATGTTTTGAGGAGACTTATACGTCAATACTTGGCGCAGATGAGAGGGTCTCCCGTCTTCTGAGATTCCATCCATTTGGCATACACTCTTCTGACCATATCTGAGAAATGAGTTGGTGTATGCTTTCCACAGATTCACTTCCAGCAGCTTTGAAAATCTCTACCGGTAAGCTATTAGGTCCAGCAGTTTTGTTTGATTTAAGCTTAGATAGAGCTATCCCTACCTCGGTTTGGTCAGGTGAACCGAAGTTTTGGCTTATCATCATCCATTTTCGCACTCGTGTAGTAGCAAGAGTACTTATAGATCTTAAAATTCACAAGTCCGCTGGTCCAGATGGTATGTCTCCCCTTCTTCTGAATAGGTGTGCTTCTACGGTGGCAAAACCACTGCAATCAATCCCACTCTTTAGGACTCTTCCAGAGCAGATGGAAAAAAGGCGAATCTTCTTCTCTCTCCTCTAACAGACCCATTGCACTTACGTCCCTTCTTTCCGAGGTCATGGAAACGCTGAAAAACCATCAACCGAAGACTTCTCAATGATCGGTAGTAAGGTCCACTGGGAATTTGATGGCATATCTCACCGTAAAGTGCATATCTACACCAATCTGGTGAAAGCAAGTTAGTTGCACTGGATAGTTCTAAGGCATTTGACAGAGTTTAACATCAGGCTCTTTTGTCGAAAATCCTCATTTGGGATCGAGGAATCTCTTCTTCAATGGATTAGAAACTAGCTTTGAGACCGTTCAAATCAAGTTCTCTTGGTTGGTTTCAAGTCGGATATTTACAAAATAAATGTTGGTATACCCCAGGGCTCCGTTCTGTTTCTGACACTCTTTTTAATCTTGTTCATGTCTGCTACTTATATTCCATATATATTCCTTTGCTAACGACAGTATTAACTGCTTTTCATATTCGTTTGCGGACTGATGTCCCTGCTCTTCGCGGCAGCGTATGCTATGCACAACAATGTTTCTAAAATACAATGCTGTCTGTAGTTGTTAAAGCGAAATTTAAACATCCAGCCATTATCCATGAATGGTACTTGCATCGTCGAAACTGAAAAACTCTCCACTCTCGGTATGTGTGTCGATGACAACTTACGTTGGAATGATCACAGATTCGATGTCGCCAAAAATGCTGCGAAATGCCTAGGTTTCCTATATTGCGGTGGTATCTGCGTGATAGCAGTCAAGAGCTTCTGTTAATCGTGTGGCTGCACGATTTGATTGGAGGTAAGGATGCATTACGCTACAAACTTCATTGTTGCGTTGCTGGCACAATCCAAATTGAAGAACAGTCATCAATTTCTCGATCAATGTCATGTTGTACAATTTTGAAGCGGATTATCCCTGCAATCAGGTTTACATTAAGCATAATCTTACCTGGGAAGGGCGTTAGTTAAATTTTAGCGGACAACTCCAAAACTAAACAATGTTGAAGCGCTCCAAATGAAATTGCCGATGAATTTCACACAGGACTGCTAAGGACCTGAACCTGCGTTAAGACTGTTTTTGGTCTTCGGCTACGGCATGATTTCTCAGGATGCGTGCAGATCAAACAACTCCCTCAGGAGGAAAGATTATGCTAACATCTAAGGTGTTTGCTATGCTGATGATGACGAGAACACTGCTGCGCACTTCCTCTGCGAAGTTTTGACTTATGTTTGCACCAGGCCGCCAATAATTAGGCGCTGATAAAGTAGGTGCTGGTAACTCGTGCATGAAGTAGGTGTTGGTATTGTAAACAATGGATTAATGACAAAAAAAAAGCGAACATCTTCGACTGCTTTGGATCAGTGTTGCGTATTTGACTTCATATTACAATACATAGATCCAAATGTCATAGGAAAAAATCTTATAGCGGCTTGAACGGTGTCCGTGGTATCAAAATCTCTCAAGCTTCTGCGACTCTTCGTTCACTGCCTAAGGAAGCCAAAGTGCCATCTATTTGTTTTTTTTACCAGAAGTATTGCTCATCAGTAGCCACTACTTTTTTCCATCTTTCCGGCAATAGATGGATACCGCGGTGACAGAACGCTTTATCTTTGGAGGCTATCCACGAATCGACCCATTTTTCAGTTTCTTCATAAGACGTGAAGCGCTGCTTAGACAGGCCATGGGCCATCGTCGAAACAAGTGATAATACGAAGAGGCAATGTGTGGTGAATATGGCGGGTGTGGTAAGGCTTCCCAGAAATCTTCCGTTTATGCTTCAGTTCATATGGAACCAAATTTCCTAGCTTTTGAATCATTTCCAGTGCTTTTAAGCTCCCAATGGCGGCCTTTACACGCATTGGAGTACACGCGCCGGAGCGTGGTAAAGAACAAGTGAACTACCGCGCGCTAGGAACGTGGTACCAAATTTTAGTTACAAAAATACAAACCCTTTCACTCGCGAAATTATGCGTTCTTGGAGCCTACACTCCAGCAGTTTGTGTCTAATCCGCAATCGCGCGCGAAATACCGCGAGAAACTGGAACTAACTGTTGTGTATAGTTTTCGCTGGAACGTGCGGTAGAATCTACCAGAGCCAGTGAATAATAATTACCCAGTGAAAATGAAAGGAAAGGACGAAAAATTTGGCTATAAGATTACAGACAACGCTCGGTGCAGAACTGTGCCATTACGCGTGCACTTTTTCGCGAGCGAAATCACGCATTCCACGTTAATATGTAATTGGAAGTCCTTTTTGCGTTTGTAATGAATAGTCATCCAATATTGCTTCCGATTTCTCGTTTTCGCACACTTTCGACCAACCGCCACGCTCATTGTCTTTGACGTCAAAATCACAGTCCTTAAACTTCTGAAACCACTCACGACGATTTCTTTTACTTGAGGAAGCCTCACCATATGCGTTTACAAGGAATCGATGTGCCTCAGCAGGAACTTTTTTCAAATTAAAGAAGTTAGTCAAACGTTCCCGCAAATTACGCTTTTTTGACTCAAAACTCGCCATTTACGCCTGAAAAGAAAAAAGTGGTATGGTTGACAGATGCCCAAGCTTATCATATGACGTTTCACATCTGACACTTTTAACCACAACTTACTAGTGCAGTCATTTTTTGTAAAATGGCGGAAACTTATTTGCAGACCTAATATACTCGTAATTGGAGAGTTATGGTTTCGAAGTCTTAACTTATTATTTTCCAACTGACACTACTCTCACTTTTCTGGCCACCCAAGTAGTTCTTGGGAGCACAATCGTTTCAGTATTTCAGTATTTCAGTATTTTTATTACAGTATAACAACGACATTTATAATAGACCATTCAGATCTTTAGGCTATAAATGTGATACAATTAATAAGTGATTTAAGATTAAACTAAAATTATAATTCTTTCTCAATAAGGTAAACTTTAAAAATATTAACATCAGATTAAAGTAAATTTGAGTACAAAGAGAGAGAGAGAGAAAAAAAAAATTATAAGCTTTCTTGAACAATTAAAATAAAATATTTGTATGGTGTGAAATTTATGTTCAGTATTCCTGCTAGTTGTCTGCTATATGTCGAAAGAGAGTTTCACTAAAGCTATTTGTATTATAGAGTCGTCTTATATTAAGGGGAGTGAATTCCAAAGGCGAATGGCGTGAACGAAAAACTGTCGTTCGGTAACTTGATAAACAACACGAGGTATAATTAAACTTAAAGATCTACTTGAATGCGAAAACCTTAGTTTATCATATAAGTATTGGGGCTGTTGGTTGATTATAATCCTGTGTAGATATTTGATTGTGCAGTAGTCAAAATATCGGTCAAGTGTGCAACCAAGTATAAGCCGACACATGAGCAAACCGATTTAGGCCGTATACGTATCGCACAACATTGTTAAAAGCAATGTTGAGCTTACGTCTGGCAAAGGCGCCGGTGCAACAAAAAACTTCGCAGCCATATGTTATCAGAGGAATGAGCACGGCCTTGACCAACATGAGCTTCGTATTTACTGGTGTGAAGCTTTGAGTTTGGGAGAGATTTCTAAGACATCCGTATATTTTTCCCACAACTGAGCAAACGTGGTCCTCCCAGGTTAATTTTGTATTGAACCAAATACCAAGATTTTTGGCTTTGTTTACAGATTCGATAGGTTCATTACCAGGGTATACTGAAGGAACGTTGATAAAAGATAGGGGGTTTCTATTTATGAGAAGACATATCGTTTTTCTTGGGTTAAGCTGCAGAAGGTTTTCATCTGCCCAGCAATGGATACGTTTTAGGTCATCATTAAATTTCAAAGCAGCATGATCAATAAGATCATTCTCAAAGCTTAAATAGAGCTGGATATCGTCAGCAAACATGTGAAAATTAGAACTTTTAATGCTTTTAGGAAGATCGTTAATAAAAATTGCGAAAAGTAGGGGACCCAAAATGGATCCTTGTGGAACACCAACTGAAATTGCAATATAATCTGGCACAGCATTGCTTACATGAACTGCTTGTTTTCTTTCAACCAGATAGGACCGTACGAGATTAGCGCCTGATGCAGAGAAGTTATAGAAGTTCATCAATTTTGATACAAGTAGTTCATGATCAACGGTGTCAAAGGCCTTAGAAAAATCTAGGAGAGCGATAAGGGTGATTTGTTTTTTGTCTATTGCAACTCTCATGTCGTCGGATACTTTTAGAAGCGCTGATGTGCAGCTGTGGTGTTTCCGAAATCCAGACTGGTAGGCGCAAAGAACTTGTTCTTGTTGAAGAAAACTTGATATTTCATGGTGTATAACATTTTCAAATACTTTTGACAAATATGGAAGTACAGCGATAGGTCTATATTCAGTTGACGAGTTGCCTACTGCCTTCCTTTTTGGGATTGGTATAATCTTGGCTTGCTTCCAAGCACACGGAAAAGTGGATCTTGTTATTATATTATTGAAAATATATGTTAAAGCTGGAAGTATATAGGGTAATATTAATTTAATAAAAGTTGGATGGATGTTATCGACACCAACAGCGTTAGATTTAATTTTTAGCACAGCTCTAGCAACGTCGATTTGTTCCACTCGGGCGCAACATCGCGATCGACCTGGTCTGTCCATGGTAGACTTCAAGTTACTACCTACACCTAATTCTCGTAAGTTTGTCCAAAGTGTTTTGGTTGGAAGTTTATGATCGAAGTGCTTAGCATAATAGCGACGTTTGGCTTCTTTAATCTTCGAGTTGACTATGTTACGTAACAACCGATAGCTGTCATAGTATTCGGGAATTCGAAATCGTTTCCATTTTTTGAATTCAGCATCACGCTGGTTTCTTAGCTCAACAATTTCAGAAGTAAACCATTTGATGTTATTATATTTGACAGCTTTCCTTTTTAGAGGAACATGTTTATCGAAGAGCTGTAAAACTACGTGATGGAGAAATTCAACTTGGGCATCGACCGATGTTTCAAAAAATACGTTATGCCAATCAAGGCAAATAAGGTCTTGTTCAAGTTGCTCCACATTAAGATTTTTAAAGTCCCTGAATGTATAGGGACGATTGTTTGTTACTGGTGACTAGATTAAAAGTGGCAAAGATGTTTAGAAAAAACAGGAGCGGAAACCTGGGTAAAGAACACTTCTTGACCGTCACTGGTAATAAATATGTCCAAGAGTGTGCTGTTGGAACCAGTAAAGTGCGTTGGAATGGTCGAATTTACAACATCAAGACCATTCCATTTTATGGAATCAATAAAAAGTGACGATCTCATATTTTCAAGATTATTATTATTTCAAAATTGCTAGGATTGTTTTCTCTAACTTGTAGCCTTTATTAACCCATCTGATCGTCCCTTGCCTCCTATTTGGTTCATTCGTTCGTTTTGTAGCCTTCCTTCCTTTACCTAGTCTCTTTTCATAGTAGTAACTTTCTTCAACTGCAAGGAACCGGATGTCATGAAGCTGTTCTGCAAAAGTTATTGTCTCTACCGACGTTAAAATATCACAGGCACAAAGAATGTAAGAGTACATCCAAGACTACAGGAGTTTACGCAAGCTTTCACCTCCACCCTCAATGTTCGCTTGGCATTGTACAAGAACCTGTCATATAAGTTATTCTACTCCCAGGTACTTTCCTGCTCCTTTGGCTGATATTGTTTTTGAGTTTGACTGTGCTCCAGAGTTAATAAATATCTGTTAGCTTTCCAGTCTGTAGGATTGTAGGACCTGCGTTGTCCTCTTAAATAATGATAAAAACACTATTCCACTACATTCATCCCAATGTACAATGCTACCTACATGTACCTATGTCTTATGTAAGCAATACTGAAACAATTTCAACCCATGGACCGTATTTTATGTTCCTTATGTCCAACGATTTGCAAAAACGCCAACGCCAGGCACTTAATGGCATCCATAAATCCTAGTGATAAGCAACTAATGTCAGTTTGTTTTCCTTTACTACCATCAGATTCCTTCAAACCCATTATCGTCTAATCCCCAACTCATCGTAGTGCTTTATGTAACCCTGAACTTCGACACTACCATCAACGGATCACCTTGGAAAAATATTCATTCACTACTTCAAGTCACCCAGAAAATGGCTTCTTCAATTTGCAATGTTTACTACAAAAGTAACTGTATCCATGGAGCATACACACAAACACCTCTCTCTTCGATTTCCACTCACACCACCAACCACCTACTCGGAGTAGAGTAGAAAAAAAAAAATCGTATCCTTCTGCGTGGGATTTCTGAATCATTCATTCATTCACCACCTCAACAGGAATCCCCCATTCTAGTAGTACGAATATTTGCCTCCCAAAGAGTCTCTGATTATGAAGTACAATTCCAAAGCGTCTCTGTGCCAACAACCCACGATTAAGGCCGCGTCATTTGTACCTTTTATGATGTGATGCCCACGCAAACGAATTGGCATAAGAATATATTTTTTTTTTTTTTTTTTTTTTTTATAATTTTATTTATATTTATACGGCTACGGTATCCTTCCTCTGCTCGTCCCTATTCGTTCATGTACAGCTAACACAAAGGAGCAAAAAAATCGTACAGCAAATTCCGTTTGCTTTTAATGAATTTGCTTGTCCTGGGTGTAGCTAGGCTACAAGTTCTTCAAAAAATCAATACTTCCATTTCAGTTCCAGTGACATAGTATTGTAGGTGGTTGCCTTGAGGTGTGTAACGGTTTTTGGTACAGTCTGTGACAAGGCATACAAGATTGTGAGGTGAAGAAATATTGTATTTGAAAAGGACCAGGTGATTGTTTGAGGGTAAAGTTCTATCGAGTACTGTCTGAAAATAGCTCTCATTCAGGATTGTCTTATAAATACAGAAGTTGGACGAAAGAGATATGAGTATTTGAGAATTTGAGAATTTGCATCCGCCCAGTTTAAAGCCAGTCCTTGGACGTATCCACTGTCATGTGTAGCTTTTCTTTTAACTAATATTGGGTTACAATATGAATTGCTAATCTTTGTATAACGACCTGCATACATTTAAAACCAATGTACAGAGGTGCTCAGTATCTTTGTTTCCAGGCTGTGTCAGTGTATAAAATAGATAAAAAGAAAAAGAACGAGAAAAGACAGAACTTGACTTTTAGAGAGAAAAATAGGAAAGTGAAATACTGAAGAAATAAATGCACCTACAATTCAAAATGTAACTTACTTACGCACTTAGATGGCACTGCAGTCCGGAGTGGACCAAGGCCTCAGCTAATATGTCTCTCCATCTAGCGCACTCTTTTTCCAGCTGTGGGCTAATGTCCATAAGTGTGCACCAGTAAACCTACTGCGTTGTCTGTCTTGGTTGGAGTCGAAATCTTTCCAGGCTGGTACGCTGGTGTAAACACACGCTCAAATACAGCTAGCTGTCTAAGCCAGGTTATTCGACGAGGTCGGCATCGCTATACAACCAGTACAGTTTGCTGTTGAAATGTCTCCTCCATTCTCCATTGATCCATGGGATAATCCATGCTTTGTTAATATCTCTTTGGTCACTTGAGAGAGGGCTTCACTACTTAATTGCCTTCTAAGCCTAAGAAAGCAGCGGTTAGCAAGAGCTGCCTGTAGCTGCCTATCGTGGCATTGTGTCCTAGTCGTCGATGTTGTCCGTCCCTCTTTGTTGACTTCGTTCTCCTTCGTTGACCGTTAAACCCAACTTTGCCGCTTCTGCTTCAATAGTCGCAAACGCACCCCTGACAGCTCACTGTGTTCTTCCCTTTCCCATTCTTCTCAGAGTTGACTAGTGAGTTTCGCACATTTCTTTGAAGAACGATGTTGTTTTCTGACATTGAAGGTCTCGGTTTTGTCAGTACCGACCTTGAGGAACAGCGTGCACTGTGCGTCCAATGTGTTTGGCAGGGATGACAAAACTGTTATCTTATTCTCCTATACTTGACGCAGTTCACAGGATCTCCCTGTTTTAAATAGGACCGGACAAGAAATCCTGAAGTTCCCTTCGTCAACCCAGATATTGGAGATAAGTTGATATATGCTCCGCACTCAATCATCACCTGCTGCTTTAGAGAGCTCAGCAGTTAAGCTATCGAGTCCAGCAGAAGTTCGGAAACGGATGACCTGACTTCATCTTGGTCGGGTGGACGGAAATATTTCCTGTCTTCGTCCAGGTTGAATGGTTCATGTGGTGTGTTGTTAGACGTCACTGTTTAACACTCTGCAGAGATAATCTTTCCAGATTCTCAAAACCGACTGTGGTTCTACTATGAGGTTTACTTCTCCATGGCATGCGAGAATCTGCTCAGTCTCTTATAACTTGGATTGGTCCAGCAGCGTAAAAATCAAGTTCGTAGAGAACTGCGGTAACTGTATGAGTAAGCCCGTACTTATGCAGGTTAAAATAGCAAGGACATGCCCGGCCAGTAGCATTATACTGCCCTACGTCGTCATGGGGCTCACAACCCTGTATGGAAGAGATTAAGATATGTGACGAACCAACTAATGGCCTGGGATAAAAATGGACTCCCTGTTGACGACCCCATCAAACGTTTAAAGAACAACCACTTTCGGATATGCACGTGATATGTTCGGACCCTTAACAGGACACCTGCAGCCGAACAATCAGCAGAGGCCCTTGACTGCTATCACGCAGATATCACCGCCATCCAGGAAGTACTATGGTGATTGATATAGGGAAAATAAGCAGCGCTTATTCGGATGAGGTTTTGTCATATGCGGTAAACTTGGACAAGAAGTCTTGAGCTTCCGACACAAGAGCGAGTGTCTTATGATACTCCGCATCAAGGCTAGATTCGCTAATATAAGTCCAATATGCGCCCGTGCACCCACGGAAGACAGGTACGACATCACCAAAGAATGTATCTACGAGCTTCACGACGAGACCTATGAGTAATGTACTAAGCAAGACCTAGTCAGAAGACATTTTTGGTAGGACATATGGTAAGCATCGCCTACACGACACCACGTCTGACAACGGACTTCAGCTTATTGACTTTGCGGCGGGACGAAATATTACTATAGCAAGCTAACCTCAATATACACAAGGGGACATGGCGGTCTCCGGATCATCAAACGCATGCCTCGATTATTCTGGACGTCCGAACGTTTTGCGCAGCTGACTTGGATCAGCAGAAGAGACAGGAAGAACATCAGTTTCTCCAGAAGAAGAAAACAAAGAACGAGATTGGCGCGATCGAAGATATTGAGAGGTTGTACTCCAGGAGTAACGTACTGCAGTTTTAGCAACAGATAACAAGAATGTGTCAAGGCAACAAGACCTGTACAGCAACTTGTAGATATGAAGAAGGAAACCTTGAAGCGTACGCCGCTAGTAATTGATAGAACTTAGTGGGCTGCCGCCGGTATTAGTATTGAATGGGAAGCAGCATAAATGGGTTTAACGGTAAATGACGATAGAACCAAGTATATACGGTCAACAAGTAGTGGTAAGGAACTTTGTCTACCTTGGATCTAGTATGAATTCTGCCAAAAACACCTGAGCAGAAATAAAATGAAGAATCACTCTTGCCAATCGCTATTTCGTTGGGCCAGGAAAACAATTGAGTAGTAAGGGTCTATCCCGAAATTCTAAGGAAACTGTATATAAGACCTTGATCATCCAAGTCCAACTTTATGATGCTGAAGCATGGACCCCATCGAAAGCGAATGAAAATATCCTGGGTCGTTTCGAGAGAAAAATCCTGCGAAAAATATTCGGTCCTGTTTGCGTTGATGGACTTTGGAGGAGAAGATGTACAGCGACATCAACTCACAGCAAATGGACACCAATGAGAGGATTCTAATACGGAGGGACAACGCAGTAGAGGAAAACCGCACCTCAATCGACTTAGAGTGCGCTACTGAAGGCAGTTAGCTAAAGACCGGACTAACTAGAGAGGCTTGTTAGTTGAGGGCCAAGTTCACCTGTTGCGTCACCTAAGTAAGTAAGTAAGCACCTTTCTAAGGCCTCGATTCTGGTCTTCTCGAATTCTTTATTTTTTCTTCTGAAGAGCCTATGTTCGTCTCTTGTTTTCTGCTAGAGGTCACGAGCTCCCCTCGTTCGTTTATGCAGGGCGCTCTGTACATGCGTGTATTTCTGTGCATTTGGCTGTTTGCATTCGTCATCGAACCACGGGTTCTTTTGTTCTGGCGGGTTGAAACTCAGCACATCAGGGGCGGCTTCTCTGATTGCTTTTTGGATGTGATGCCACTGGCCTTCTACATTCGATGCTGGCAGCATCGGATTTCTCGAGAGGTTAAGGGAAACTCGATCGGAAAAGGCCCTGACAGTCTGTGATTGTAGCCGATCGATTTTGAACTTCCTCACAATGGTTCTGTGACTTTGGGCTGTTAGGCATACGTACCTTGACTACAACAAGGTAATAGTACTGTGTGCTGGTTATAGTTACATTACGTACCTCCGCTAAATCAGTAATCCTGTGCCCGTTTCCGGTGGTAATGGCGTGAAGGCTGTGCTTCCCCGCTGTATCATCAAAAATGCCGTCTTTGCCTAGCTTGGCATTAAAATCGCTAAGCACGATGCTCGATCACATGCTCATAGGTTTTGTCGAAAAGCTGGTAGAAGCAGTCTTTAGTAAGGTCGTCCTTCTCCTTTGCCGGGACATGGGCGTTTATAAGTCTTATGGCGGCCACTTTACTCTTAGATGCCTGAAGTACGATGATATACACATGTATATGTACACAAACCGTGTCGATTAAAAAAACTTTTCCCCCTTAAGAGCTTTTTGAAATCAGCTTCTTCGAATTTTTAAGGCTTGTCACCACATCCAGTGTACCCAAGAGCTTTCTTTTGAAAACCCCCCATTTTCAACTAGGCCACTTGGGGGTATATAATTCTGGGAATTCCTTGAAATAAAATTAAATTATCTTCCTACGAAAAAAAGTATCTATCCATATTTACAATTCAACAGCGCGGCCTCTAAAGAAAATCAAGGCTAAGTAATAATTCTGAGAAAAAAATCCTCCCATCTACAATATATGTATACAACCCCTGGCTGTTTACTGTTGTTCAGTATTTCGCTAAAAACAGCAACTACGCCCTCTGTCTTCATCATGGTTTTTGTTTTTTAAAGAGACAGTATACATACTTACAGGTACTAGGAAACAGTGTTAATATGCAGTCATCGATACTCCCAGAATAGTGGTTGTTGCCCAAGGCTTTTCACCAAGTAAGATGAAACACGAAAGGGAGAGAACAAAAAAAACCATCGAGAACAGAGGCTCAGCTATGTGTCGGTACAGTAAACATCCCCCGAAATGTGGGATGTGGGCGCACATTCTTTACTACCCACTCATTTTTCATTCATTCATGCTATCCAAAAAAAGGTATCCCAAGAGTCGGGCACAACTAAACTACACCTTCATCATCAAACAGTTTTACAATTTCTACTCCAACTTCTGGTCATAGGAGTACCACACCTCCAAAACACATTCCCTCAGGATGACAAAGAACCCATATTCAACCTTCTGACACCCGAAAAACAGTCGAAAAAACCAAAAAAAAAAACACAATGAACGTCCCCACACGTGCGTTGCTCAACTCCCCCAGAAACGAGGAGAATCAGGAACCGGGCATAAGTCTTCGTCCTCATTGCATAGAGAAAACGTTTCCAAGCTACTAAGCGGCCTATTAATAGAATAGAGAGATGAAGAACAAAACGAAAAACAATATCCATGTGAAGCCGCCCTAAAAAAAAGACCATCCCTTGTGTGTTGCATGTATGGCAGGTCCTCTACCGTCAATCCCATCAATTCCATAGTGATATGCTGTCATAATTTTACTGACGTTGCGTACTCGCTACCACTGACAGGTCTTTAGTGTTTTGTTCTAGTCAACGTTCTGCTTCTTCTTATGCTAATTCTCCTGATTCTGGTACTTGTTTTGCTCCTATCCCTGCGCTTGATCATGATTCTGCTTAGGATTTAATGTGATGGCGCTTGGTAATTTGAGTAATAGGTTTCCTTGGAAGTCCTTTGCCTTCTTTCTCTGGCTCCTAGATGGGCCGCATTTGGTGCGTGGAAGTTTAATTGTTTCTGATTGATTGTATGTATATCTTCCTTCTTTTGTTTCATTTTGATTTTTTGTGTCCTGTCTACTCGTTGAGTGGGCAATCTACTGTTGATGCTCTCTGCGTGGGTAGGGAATGCGTCATAAGCAATTTCTCAGAGCAGCAACCATGGTAGGATTTAAAATTTGAGTAGAGCACGTTTAAACAGTTATTCAAAGTTAAATTGGAAATGACGGAGGCTTTTATAGATAAAGTCCTGAGGAACGTGTAGTTAATGTTGACACATTCAACCACTTGAGAGTGTTTTGTTTAACTTAATGGCGGGAGCTGACTCAGTTCGATACTGGGACGATATTTAAGTTGGATGAAATTTATTGGAGTTTCCTAATTTCTCAGAAGTTTCCTAATAGTATCTTCGTTGGAAAACGATGAGAGGTAGAAGGAGGAGATGAGGGAATGGGATAACCACTTCAGAGATGACCGTTCATCAGCGGAGTTGTCATTGATCAAGTAGGGACCCTAATGATGCTGAATCGTTGAACATTCTATCCATTCATTCTATTTTAAATACAAATTTGGTGCTCAGGAGGGTCTCAGCAAAGCTTGTGCCAAGGTTGCTGGCAATTGAGCAGAAGCAACTTCGTGTAGAGATCGCATAGGACATGCTGGACTGTGAACTGTGATCCCAAGTTTCTTAACACAGTGATGAGTCTGATGATGGGTATGAACCAGAAACCGAGTTCCAGTCATCATGTTGAGTGTATGCAAGATCCCGGAGACCAAACAAAGCCAGGCAGATCCGCAGCAATGTGAAAGTTATGCTGACCGTCATTTTTGACTCTAGTGGCGTGGTCCATCATGTTTTTTTTTTTTTAGAATTAGCGCGTGCTCAATGGATTTGAATACCATTACGCCTCACACGACACTACTATAATCACCTTCGTGATGCCGGACCTGTGGGCAAATGGCAGTTGGCAACTCCATTACGATAACGCACACGCTCATTCTTCACACATGATTCAGAGTTTATCAGCCAAACACAACACACTTGTGGTTCGCCACCTTCCTTACTCTCCTGACTTGGCACCCTGTGACTTCACTCTTTTCCCCACGTTGAAAATGCGTTCGAAAAGGACCAGACTTTAAACCATGGAAGACATCATGAAGACTGCGCCATACCAGAAGAGGCTTTGTGTGCTGGTTCCAGCAGTGACAGGAATGTTGGAAGAAGTGTGAGGCAGCCAAATAGGACTATGTACTTTGAAGGGGATTTGTGTTTAATAATTGTACGAGTATGTATCTCAATAAATTTTGACTTTATGAATGAAAGTTGGATACTTTTTGAACAGATCTCGTATGTTCTTCCTTGTGATATCTGCTACAGATTTTCTCCGAGTATTGTACACCAACTATTTAAAAAAAAACGTACGTCTTTCGTCGTAGACAAGGAGGTTTGAAAGTTAGGACACTGCTTAGAATTTCAGGCATTGAATGCAGTCTGCATGTGCCACAAGGCTTGTTTATTATTCAAGTTGCAGCATTTCTAATAGATTTGCTCACAGAGCTACAGAAGAAGGGTTCATAGTTTGAGGCAGTTACCTGGATTGAAAAACCTTTTCGGTGGAGGTATAGGTCTACATCGGACTGTAAACTCGTCTAAAATACTTAAGATACTTTCTTAGACTTACTAAGGCCTTTTCAATATAAAAGGAATTCGGTTACTTAACGAAGAATTCTCTCCGCTGTGGTGAAAACGTCAGATTTTATGGAGGACGAAATAGGCGAGTCAGTAAAACAGGAATCGAGGATGTGCAGCCGAATCGGATCACATACCGGAAAGACGCGGAAACATTTGATAAGAACGGGTTGCGATATTATTTATTTGAATGGTGAGGAGCGATCGAATGCCTGGAATGAGAGATTTCTTGTTACACTATATAAAGGCAAATGCAACACGAAAAATTGTAACAAAAATGAGAGATCTCTTGTTCTACTATATAAAGGCAAATGCAACACGAAAAATTGTAACAAAATTGAGAGATTTCTTGTTCCACTATATAAAGACAAATGTGACACGAAAAATTGTAACAAAATTGAGAGATCTCTTGTTCCACTATATAAAGGCAAATGTGACACGAAAAATTGTAACAAAATTGAGAGATCTCTTGTTCTACTATATAAAGGCAAATGCAACACGAAAAATTGTAACAAAATTGAGAGATTTCTTGTTCCACTATATAAAGGCAAATGTGACACGAAAAATTGTAACAAAATTGAGAGATCTCTTGTTCCACTATATAAAGGCAAATGCAACACGAAAAATTGTAACAAAAATGAGAGATCTCTTGTTCCACTATATAAAAGCAAATGCGACACGCTAAATTGTAACAAAATTGAGAGATTTGTTGATCCACTATATAAAGGCAAATGCAACACGAAAAATTGTAACAAAAATGAGAGATCTCTTGTTCCACTCTATAAAAGCAAATGCGACACGAAAATCTGTAACAAAAACGATCCGCGAAGCTAATACAAGTGAGTTCTAGAAAGACGACGGCACAATATACTCGATAACCGTATAATGGAAAAAGATGGAGATACATTGCGACGACGCGAAAGATTCCTTAGCGATTTTGACAGAGTTGCGAGAGATCTTACAATATATGGACGGCGCTAAGAGGTCAAAAAGTTCTGAAGACGAATACGGTGACGTTAAAATGAAGTACAGCGGGACTAACCTTGGAATTCGAATCTAAAGTTAGAAGTTAGAACACCAAGCGAAAGTTGGAAGCATGATGCCCTTCAAAGTCGTGTAAAATTTTTATATCGACGAATTTGGAACAACTGCTCTTCCGATCGCTAGGAATCGTGCTATCATAAACAATCGCAGGACAGGCCCTTAACTTTATGTGACAGCTAGTCGAGAGTCCGGGTTTAACATAAGCATCGCAATGTTGGACGATGTACGTGTAAAATATAAAGGCAATATGACAGCGACTGAGATGAAAATGTTACGTATGTCAGCGGGTGTTTAAAATAATGCCTTTATAGAAGTATGCGTATTGGAGAAGATCTTCACATGAAGAAATCAAAACTTAAGGCTAAGCGTATAAGTTGGTATTCCCAGTTAAATGAAGATCTTCGAAAAATCCCCCCTAAAAGCAATGCAAATTTAAGCCGAGTTAAGGGAAGGAGGCAGAAAGAAATTTATCACAAAAATGCAATAACGTGAGAAGGTCATTCAAAGGAGGGCAGCCTGTAACATAACACTAAGGTCCGCAAATATAGCCAAGCTTACAACTGGTACAGTAGTAATATGCTGAAGAAATAAGTATTATACTCGACAAATATTTCGAGGGTTAATAAACGAAAAACAAGAAGTCGGGAAAGAGTTTTGATGTTCTGGAACTTGAGGCTTATTTCCTACACTTATGATACGGAAGATGGAGCGAAACTAGAGAGCCGGTTCCGGACAAGTTATAGCTTCTGATACTAACTACTACCAAGTATGGCATATTTTGAAATATAAGCGTCATAGGTATAGACCAGCTGCTGGTAACTTTGAAGAGAATTTTTACTGGTAGGCTAGCATCCATACCGAAACGATGTCGGATAATGAGAATAGCCTTTATACCGAAGATTGGAAAAGAGGACTACAGGCACGTCAAGAGCTTCAGACTTATAGGTCTGACTTTCTTCATATTAAAGAGCAATGCTTTGCACATTCAACGAACGCAGAAGATCCTGCGAGAGTGCGTTTTGTGGACAAAAGAAATTCTGTTAATAGGAGACTGATTGGGGATTCTGACCAATATGTGGTGGCGAGGTAAACGGGAGTTGTCCGCAAGGCGGGTTCTTCTATCCACCAATCTGGTCCATGTAGCTGTACTATCTGTTGCATTGTCTGCTCTAAAGCGCAGGTAGCCCTAGACATGATCGACAATCGGTACTTTAGAAATAGACTTTCAGTCAATCTTGTTGACAAAACTGACAAAACGCCTTGTGGAAGTGCAAGGAAGGTGTCGGATCTACGAGGCTATGATAAGGCCAATTATATCCTATGCAAATACGTCATTGCTCCAAAGAAAGGTCTGTTACGGCTGTATGCGGTCTTTCCCTAGCATGCATTGCTCTGCTCTAGACGCATTCATGAATCTCGCTCCCCTTGATGTTCATATCAAGGGCTTCAGTCTTAAAAGCCATCTTCCGTGTAAAGAGAATTTGTCTTTGGTACAACACGCACTGGAGCTTTGATAACCTTACTCTCTGTACTTATGCATACGCCGTCACCAGAACTCCTGTATAATATGAAACCGACTTTCACTGTGAGAAGAAAGAAGACTGGCTTCGAGTAGAATTTGAGCCAGGAAAGGAATGTAGTCGAGTCTTCACGGATGGCTCCAAAACCAATCTAGGATGTGGCACTAGTGTCCAACTTCCAAAACTTTCGACTGTCTTCCAAGAGGAGATATAGGCAATCCAGATGGGAAGTAACTATAATATGTTGTAAGGAATCGGTATAGTGGGCGAAACATTCGCATCTGTAGCGACAGCCAGGCTGCGCTTAGAGCCTTACTGAACCCTTATTGAACAAGGCTAAAAGTCTTGTCTGGGTCCCAGGTCACAATGGGATTACAGGAAATGAAATCGCCGATGAACTTACTACGAAAGGTTCAGAGGAGAGGTTTCCAAGGCCCGAACCTATGTTAGGTCCACCTGAGACCTCGGATAGAGCTTCTATTGACAGTTGCGTCTCAGATGAGCATAACTGCAGGTGGCATAACTCTCCAGATTGCCGGCAGATCATGATTCTCGACTTCTCTAAGACGCTTTTGCTAAGCACTTAAGTGTGCTGGGTGTAAGTGATACAGCACGCTACGATGCTTGCTGTAAAAGTCTGAGTGCTCTGTTCCGACAGGAAAAAAAGAAGAAAAAACAAGTCAGTTGTAAGCACTCAGGGAAAACATGTTTGAAAAAATGTTTCAGTGGTCCAATACCGTCTTAGACAAATGGTAATAATCGAACTTTAACCAGAAGGCATTTTGAAAGTTTTGTTTTATTTTTAGTTTTTACATTCTAACCTCGCCAGGTTCATTTGGACACGGGATATAGCCATACAAAGTCTCACAGATAACTTGTCTCGCTGTAGACATCATCAATCCTGTTTTTATCAAATTTCTTGCAAAGATTTAACGGTCTTATAGTATCAAGTTACCAAAAAAAATCTGTAAAAGCTCTTCCAACAAACGAACCGAATACTGACCACTCCAAATTGATATGAATGAAAACACTAAGGCAATTCTTCTTTGCTTGGTAAATGACTCCCTTAAACCTAACTCAGATTAAAGCAAACTTCTCCTGTTTACTTTGCTCCTAAAGGATATTCTCTACACTTGTACTCTATTCTACTCTACTCTACTCAATTGAAAATGATTATCTACGCCATCGCATTTTCTGAATGAAACTTTTCATTCAGCATTCACACGCAAAGGCACCGTCAAAGTCCCAATTATGTATTGTACATGGACACATGCTCGTATGTACACTCACACAACTCATTTGGGGAATAAGGATACCCGTACACGCCAATCCTCTAAAAATATAATCCTTAAGTGGGAGTTATCCCTATTTTGGGAGCAGTTTTTCTTTTTGCTGCTGTTTCAATTTCTGCTGCTGTTGCTGTTGCTACGAGTAGAGTAGCGGATGAACCTTCAGCTCCTGCCTCCTGATACAACTTAAGCTTGAGATTCGGCTACGTCTTTCTACTTCGTTGCTGTTTTTATGGTCGACGACTATCACACAGAAATATGGCTAAACACCGAAACGCAAACAGGGGTGCCCAACAGGATTTCGGCTTGGATTGGAATTTTTCATGTGGGAGGCAGCAGCAGTTTGTTGTACTAGGCTTGTTTTTTCTCCCTCTCTGCGAGAAAGTTGGCGCGTGGGTGATGTTTTAATCTCAAAGCCCAAGCGTTGGTATACACTTAAACAGAAAAAGCCTCCGTGTTGTACAACAGAAACTTTTTTTTCTTTTATAAGTGTAGGGATGAAGCTTGCTCCTGCTCATGTACCGTGACACAGTAAGAAAGCCTGATTTGGAAATCTGACATCCACCGTGAAGTGGATTTTGGGAACCAGTTTTCGTTATTCGGATTGCGCTCGTGTGTACGTTATGAGCTATGATATAAGGACTTTAGCTTTACTACGTACAAGTACACCCTATACCGGAGAATGTTTATGGAAATTCTGGAAAACAACGGAGGATGATAGAATTTTTGGGGGTGACATAGTCAGGGCGGTTGTGGAATGTATCCGTATTGCTTAAAATACGAGTACACACAATATATCCCTTCAGGCAAATGATGGATTGCCTGCCGTTTTATTTTCTCTTCTCGGAATTGTTGTTACTTCGTACTTTTTCTGCTGTTTTTGGAATAGGGATTTTGGGCCCCATGCTCTCTGATATGGCCATGGGCTGTTTTTTTTTCTAAAGGCAGTGTTTCCTAATATATGCACGATACATGCACAGTAATTTGCACACAAATTAAGGAAGAATAATTGAAAATTAATATTTGAGGATTTTTGAGGGATGTATATTTTATTTGGGAGAACCCTGAGACATGTGAAATAATAGCTAACAGGGTCAAATCGGCTGGGGAATAGTTGTTGGTTTTTTGTACTAGGAGATGTTCATACTCAAGTTCAGTTATGGGTCAACATCTAAGGGTTAATTTAAAGCAATAATACGGAACCTACTTCTCAATTTGTAGGGTCAGCACAGTGTTATATACCGACTCGGTTTAAAAGCGACGGATAGTTAGCCATTTCCACACATATTTCGGAGGAAAGATCAAAATGACCTTCCGTATGTAACGATCGCCCTAACGACGAAGAACGAACAGATATTGTTAGCAGCAGTAGTATAGATCCAGGAGAAGTTGTAGATGATGATAACTTCTTTGTGACCGAAGGTCGGTAGAGGCCGTGGGCGCCACTTTCCAGGAACCGTTTTACACTGCCTTATAGTCAAATGTTACCACTATCTGGAGAATCGAGTCATTGTGAACAATTTCTGCTCTTGAATTGAAATATCCAACTGGCGGTTAGAGAATTCGGACTTCACTGAGTTTAATGACGAAAATATGGCAAGTAATGCAGATGAGATCGGTATCCGAAAGAGATATCAATATCTACATCGATAGCCAGGACGCACTCAAGGCAATGCAATCAACCAACGTCAACTCTGATACAGTCAGGGGCTGTCGCACAGTGCTCAAGGCACTATGTAGTCAGAACCGGGTAAACCTGTGCTGGGTGCCAGGACACTGTACAAGCGGAAGAGCTTGTAAGAAAAGGAGGCCTATTCAAAAATAGTGAGGTTGCCAACATCAAACCAGCCCTCTGCATAGTAAGGGGCACTATCAAAGAAAAAATCACAAAAACTGTCAACCTAAGGTAGTCAAGTCTTGAAGGACACAGGGTATCCAAGGCTCTTTGGCCGCTTTTTAATGGAAAAAGATCTAGGAAGTTAATAAAATTAAACAGGGATAAGCTTAGGAGAGTAATAGGAATCCGGACAGGACACTGTCTCCTCCGGCAACACGCAAAGAGACTCAAAGAGACGGATATCTGCAGATTCTGCGTTGATCTGGAAGCTGTTGAGGACATAACACACATACTGTGTGAATTCGAGGCAATATCGCGTATCAGAAGAAAATGTTTAGGGAAATACTTTCTTCGACAACCTAGAGGAAATAGACTGCACGAACTTCAAAGACCTTCTTGGCTTTGAAACCAAAGCTCTGTCACGTCAATGTCATTCAACTGAGTAACGAAGAAGTCAGAAATCATGTTTCTATAGCGCTCTCCATGGACGGTAACATTCTGGCCAGCATCGTCCTTAAAGAAATATGGGCCGATGATTCCACCAGCCTATAAAGCACACCAAACAGTGAGTTTTAATGGTTTGCTTGTTTACATATCCATTTAACCAAAAATGGGCCTCATAGGAGTACAAAATTTTGCGTTGAAAATGAGGATCAAGCTGAATGATGTTTTCGGCCCATTCACCGAACCTACGACGCGTATATTGGTCAGGCGGTTTCAACTCATGCACGAGCTGTACCTTATAAACTTTTAAGCCAAGATCTTTTCGTAAGATCTTCCACAAAGTCGATGGGCATAACATGGCTCCAATTGCTGTGCACGATGGCGAATCGACTCATTCGGATTCTCCTCAGCACTGCTCTCCACAAAGGCAATAAGTTCTTCTGTTCGCACTGTTTGTCATCTTTGGTGATGCGTATTATCCGCTAGAGTGTAAGTGGTGCGAAAACGATTCATCGTGTTCCGAATAACTTGCACAGATGGACGATTATGTCGACAGTAAAATGGACGTTGCGCACGATAAGTTTGGTGAACTGAACCATGGTTTTCAAAAAATTTAAATTTGCACGCATTGCTCAGGCGTTAATCTATTCATCGTAATCAAAAATCAACTTTAAACTGTCAAATTGACAATCTGTAGAAACAGTGTTGCCAGTTTAAAAACCAAATCTCTAAGAAAAACATCCTTATTCCACCGCCCGACATTGGAGTATAATGCCCACATCTGGTCTAGATACGGTCCAAAAGCGTGCGATAAACTCATAGGTGATGCCAATAATACTCAGTCAATTGACACCCTCAAACACTGACGAAATGTGTATCGCTATTTCCGTCACCAATGCTCCATAGAAATCGCCAGTAGCATTCCGCCCCTTCGAACTTTTAACCGTAACACCCGTCTCGCTATGAATGCTCACCAGTACATCCTCAAGCCCACTTTCGAACTTACAACTCACTTATGTAATGCCCTGCCGAGCTCTCAATTTCCTAGTCGTTATAACTTGCAAACATTTAAGACCAATGTACATCAGTACCTCTGTTTTCTTTCTCCCTAAGTTTCCTTCGCCCGCAGTCCTTGCAGATTTTGGATGTGAGTCTTCACAGCATCATCCCAGGCAAGAATACCATACCGAAGCCTAGACTCTACCGTTATAGCGTAGTATACTTGCTTCAGGACTGGAACCGTGGTGTGATACTATAGATGGGCTTGCGCGTATGACGCCTTTTTCAGGTTCATGTGCAATTTGTCGATGTGTGCATCCAGCCAATTATAACTCCCAAATATTTGTAACTGTCGACAAATTCTGGGCCCCCGCCCAATTATCAAAGCTTCGCCCTTTAATGACGTTGTCTAATAATGAACTGGGGCAGAGCAAAGTACTGGTCTTATCGTAAACATCTTCAGATGACGCTACCGAAGGTTGCTACCATTTGATCAGTCACAAGCTGCCGGTCATAGGTCTTGTTGGCGGCTGGACCACCGGTAGTCCCTACCAGGACTTAAATCACGGTACCATGGGAGTCAGGAGCCCCCCGGATCTCGGTCCGGGCCTGACTTGTTAGAGGTAGGCCCCCTTGTGGGAGCGTCATGGTGGCTGTGGTTTAAACCCAAAATCGCGGGAAGGGTCTTCCTTTGGTTTTCCTTTGGTTTTCCTTGGTTTTCCTTTGGTTGACTCAATGTGGAGTTGCAATAAGTGCTGGGTGCTGCGACCCTAAGAGCAGTAAGAGGTTTTAGGTCGGCCTCGACTCATACCAAGGGTGGAACTTGTGCCGGCAACACAGTTCCAAATTGGTATCTAAAACAGTGAAAATCATTGGTGAGCGATGGTAAGGCGTATCCTTGCTCCCATGGATGTATGGGCATCCCGTAAGTTTAAGCCCACACGGCAGGTACTTACGTTAAAAACATGAGACATCTTTCGACAAATTCTATGACTTCATTTGTCACTATTGTGACACTATTGTCATCATTTCTTTAATTGAGATGTGTGTCGATTTAAAACTAGGATTTCGCATGTGCTTGGCTTTGCATTTATTTGCATTAATACCAGTGGCCTCGGTTCAAGTGGTAGTGTATTGGCTTCCAAATCGGACAGTTCGGGGTTCAATACCAGCCGCGCCCGAAAAACATTCTTTTTTTCAGGCAACTGAAACACGCCTAGAATACAACAAAAAGTCCAATTGCACTAATAATTTAGTCTCCCCACTAAATGTTGGATGCCACCCATGAAGAGAAATAACCACTGAGCCCAAGACTCTTTCTTTCTCTCTGTCTCTCTCTGTCCCATTTTCCTAAAAACTTAACACGTATTTTAAGTGTAGTAATACCTACTTGAGTGTTAAGTTCCTTAAAAGAAAAAAAAACAAAAACAAACCAAGCCGTTGTCGTGAAAACACCTGTGTAGCAACAGCCATATCGAGTCAATAAAAACAAAGCAAACTGTATTCCCACGAAAACGACGATGCGAAGAATCACGTTCGTATAGAGGATGAAAAGAATTGGACCGAGCATCGATCCCTGAGGGACTCCGTATTCGACCTTTTTCATCTTACTGAACACGTTGTTTCTTTTAACACAAAGTAGCCTGTTATGCAGATGGTTTTCGTTTATACAGTTAGTGAATTCTGCTAGAGTTTTCCGATACTTTTGTTCTTTTGGAACCCGTAATGACTGTTGTGAAGAAGCAAGTGCTATTAAACTTTTGAATTCCATACATTTTTCAACAACTGGAAGGATTGATAAACCATTGTCTATAGTTACTTAGTTGATTTTTTATTGGCCTTACCACGGCAGTTTTGAGGGCTGATGGAATTTCTCCTGTGTCAAGCTGAGGTTGACAAATTTGATCAGGGGGCACAAAATACATTTTTTATATCAATCGCTCGAATTCCGTCGATACCAGGTGAATTTTCTTCGCCCAGCAAACGAATGATGGAATGCATTCCAGAGATATTTGTGGGATTGGCAAAGATTCAACGGTTCTATTCGTATGAACTGATATGGCCCTATTACATATCGGAATCAACCATACAGAATTTGTGGAAAAAGATGGATATATCTTACCGAGCCGCATATAGAGGCAAAGCGCAACAAAGCCTCACAAGAAAAGAAACTATTTTAACGACATAAACTCCATAGATAACATTTCTTTGTTAATAAAGACCAGAGGAGAGCTCTTGCAGCTAAGCTACAGGCCGCATATTGTATAAGACTTCATTACAATAGAATTTTATGTACTCCGACTCTGGTGTTCTATATAAGCGAAGAAAAGCCCTAGACCAAGCCCTCTCAAACGCCTGGATTTTTCCATTAAATTTGCTATACTCGTACGTTGAACCGCACGTGACATACAAATAAAGGTTGTTGTTTTTTTTTCAGAGGTTTGGTTAGTTTAAAAAACTGGCAACACTGTTTCTACAGATTGTCAATTTGACAGTTGAAAGTTGATTTGTAGTTAGTACGTTTTGGCACTTTGCGATGTTTAGATTAACGGCAGCACAACGCATGTAAATTGTGCAAACTTATGAAAATATTGGTTCGGTTCGCCAAACTTATCGTGCGCTACGTCCATTTTACTGTCGACATAATCATCCATCTGAGTAAGTTATTCGGAACATGCTGAATCGTTTTCACACCACGTACTATGGTACTAATGGATAATACGAGTCCCCAAATACGACAAACAGTGCAAACAGAAGAAGTTATTGCCGTTGTGGAGCGCACTGCTGAGGAGAATCGGAATGAGTCGATTCGCCATCGTGCACAGCAATTGGAGTTATGCCCATCCACTTTGTAGAAGATTTTACGGAAAGATCTTGGCTTAAAAGCTTATAAAATCCAGCTTGTGCAAGAGTTGAAACCGCGTGACATTATACGCGTCGTAGATTCGGTGAATGGGCCGAAAACATGATTCAGCTTGATCCTTATTTTCGACGCAAAATTTTGTTCTCCGATGAGGCCCATTTTTGGTTAAATGCATATGTAAACAAGCAAACCATTAAAACTCACTGTTTGGTGTGCTTTATGGACAGGTCGAATCATCGAACCATATTTCTTTAAGGACGATGCCGGCCAGAATGTTACCGTCAATGGAGAGCGCTATAGAAACATGATTTCTGACTTCTTCGTTTCTCAGTTGAATGGCATTGATGTGACAGAGCTTTGGTTTCAACGCAGTCATCGCTTAGGCTCTACTTTTCGGTGAGGCATGCCATCAAATCACCATTGGACCTGTTGCTACGAAAATCTTACTGCTGGTCATTGAGTAGTTTTCATGTTTCGAGATATATCATTTCGGACTGTAGCACCAACTAAAGCTAATCTTCTTCACCACACTTCCACAAAAGTGAGTAAATCTTTTACTAAATAGAAAAGAGTTCCCAGAGTGACAAATACAAAGCGCCTTCCATGCGAGTACATCAGGCAATCATTATAAATATTCGAAGGAAACGTTTCCAATTAAATTCCCATTTTCTTTAATCAACTGAAACCGAACAATGTACTTGCATCGCATTTAGAGATGAATGAACTAATTGTTTTGGAAAATTCAATACATCCGATGCGCTACTATCACAGCCGGACCCATATCAAGTGACAACCACTTGAAGCCGTCATTCACCCAGAAGATGATGTACAAGCACTTCATCTTTCACCATTTGTAAAAGAATACAAATGTGCATTACCCGTTCCTGGTTAATTAAAGAGAAATCAATTATTCACGGCATTTACAGACAGCGGTATGGGTAGCTAGCTCTTCCGCCCGCCATTATTACCAATCGACCTTTAACTCCTTACACATTTGCTTAATTTATGAATGAAATTCAACAGACACTGTCGTTTCAATTTTTTATGAATGAATGAAACGACGAAAGTAGTAATTCACCCCTAAGAAACCAAATTCCAGAATTAATTTCACATGTGCGTTGTGACGACCAGGTTCTGTAGACCGATACTGACACGGACGAAGACGAAGACCGAACTTTAGAACTCACAGTTCCAATCTGATTCGGAATTCCTATCAATGGCTCTTGATTGGATTTAATGATATTGTTTTTCATTCGCAATCCAGATACGAATGTGACTGGGGGTACGACTACGTGTAGTCGGATGGAATTGTGTACGTTTTGATATGAAGGCCAGCCCTGATGGCTTGCGGCCACGCTAGAGGCTAACGAAGGTTAATGTACAACTCATTGACCGAATGGGTCAATCGGCGTGCAATCGAGACCGGCACAGCAGTCAAATGGCTTAACGGCCGATGACAGTCGATAGAGTCCAGAGTCGACGACAGTCGAATACGAGAATACTCGTACTCGTATGTCTTGTGTCCAATTAATTGGTCACAATTAGACGATGGACATGGAACATTGACGAGAAGCCTATTCTTGGTATCTGTGGCTGACTTTGTAGTGTAGTGTAGTGTAGTAAATTTTGCACAGAGTGGATATTTTGAGTGCACTCAGAACTACAAAGTACTGAAGTGATCCCTCGGAAGATGGGGTGCGCATTGCAATATTGGGGCTATCATGGAGGAGAGATTAATTGATGGTTGATGGTTATGCGGGCTTTCATCTCAGGAAGGGTGTGCCACTTGTAGTGATGAAAGTTAATTAATTGCAAGGAATAACTGTTTATTTTAGTCTTTAAGAGGATGATGTCATCTGTTTTTGAAGTCAAGCTATGCAACCTGAGCAATTGTTTCGAATGCGGGATCGATCGTGTTTTGAATTTTAATTCGACTTTCAAGATGAAAACGAATTTCCTAAAATGATGCAATTTTTACGATTCAGTTTAACCACAACCAAGGTTAGATAGAAGTTCAAATTCATAACACAGTCCACCCAGTCACAAACTACTTATGTATGTCAATTATTCTATCACAGCAAATGTGGGCTTCCCCAACTTTTACCACAGAAAAAGTGCGCCGTACGACAATGATTAAACCACAAAGATGTTTATGGAAATAGTTCTGAAATACCTGTTTATTTATTTTTACATTTCCCCTGTCACACGTCCTGAATTTGTCATTTTTCGACAGTCCAATTGATGGTGCTGGTTTTTATTGACTTAACCCAAGAAGATGAACATTTTTAGGAAGATAGCACTACAACTTGGAATCAGCACGGTGATTGATCGAGAAACTGTTTGATTGTCCTATGGTCTGGATAGGGCCAGCAGTGCAACAATTAAGTTCGTAGCGCAATGCTTGTCTAACCTCCCAGTGGTAGTCCCCGGTAACAGCATGACTAAATCCTTACTCACGTATGCTAAAATATCAAGGGCATGCTCGACCAGTAGCATAATACTGGCCTATGCCGTAACAAGGCTCACAACCCTATACGGAAGAGATTAAAAAAATAACTAATAATGGATCCACTGTTGACGGCAAAGGATTAAAGAACAACGATCTTCGGATCTGTATGTCGAACGTTCAAACCCTTAACAATTGCTACAAAGCAGACATAACCGACGGAACGGACAACAAGAGGATGAACCACTGTGATCTGTACTAAGGAGAATGTTGCGACAAGGACAGCAGCCGCAGCGTATATTCGGATGAGAGTTCGTTGTTAGAGCAAAACTTAACGAACAAGTCTTAAGGTCCAGGCATGTAAACGAACGCCCGGCGACTATTCGCCAACATAAGCCTCACACCCACACCCCGACAGAGGAGAAAAACGACCTTACTAACGACTGCTTCTACTTGCTCCTCCAAAACCTACGACCAATGCCCTGAATATGACGTGAAAATCGTGGGAATATACGCCATCACCCCCGGAAATGGACCTAGCCATATATTGATTTTGCAGCAGGACTTAATGTAATCTTGATGCCCACAAAGGAGCTGGCTGACTCCTGACCAATAAGAAGTGAAAGAAATGAAGAACATAAGCACCTCATAGGAAAAGAGAAAGAGCACGAGAAGCGCACAATCGAGGCCTTAGAAAGGTGCTACCGGAAGAATGAAGTTCGGGAGTTCTACCAATAAATAAAACGAACGGGCCAAAGCTGTAAAGCCCGACCATAAATCTGCATGAATGGAGAAGGAAACCTCGTAGTAGAGCCACAGTCGGTGCTGAGAAACTGGAAAGATTATTTCTACGGACAACGAACAACATCCCATCATCATCATCAAGACGAAGACAGACAACATTTCCGTCCACCCGAACAAGGTGAAGTCAGGACAGCCATTTCCAGGATTAAGTCCAACAATGCTGCGTAACCCTATAATGTGACTACCCAGCTGTTTAACGCAGCAGGCGATGATTGAATACGGGGTATACATCAACTTACTCGTAACTTCAGCATTGTTTGTCTGATCCCAAAGAAGAGAGACCTCCTGAACCCACAGGGGAATAAGTTTCCTCAACATCGCATGTAATATTTTGTCTAACGTATTATATGAACGCCTTCGTAAACAGACTGTTCGGTTCTAAGCCAAGAAAATTAACCATAGATCGAGTTTTCACATTATGGAAGATCTGGGAGAAAACCCAGGAGTTCCAAATCGTTGAACACCACCTCTTCATCAGTTTCAAAGCCACGTATGACAGCACCTATAGAGACGAACTATACGGAGCCGTATCTAGTTCTGGTATCCCTGCCAAGCTCATGCGACTATGCAGGATGACGATAGAAAAATTTTTTTAATGACAAAACCGAGACTCTCAGTGTCAGAAAAGGACTTAAACAGGGCGATGGGTTTTCGTGTGATTATCCCAACATCATTCTTGAGAGAATTATGCGAAATATTGAAACTATTATGCGGGCTGTACAGATTTGGAAATCCCGTCAGAAAACCACTGATAACCCGGCTTAAGTGCCTAGGTCTCCTTAAGAGCACGGACACCAGAGCCCCATCCCTGAAAGTTTATGACTCCAACTCAGATGGACAATGCCAGCTCATCTTAGGTGGCATACACAAGTGCAAGGGGACTTCAAACAGTTGGCAAAAGACCGCGCTAACTGGAGGGACATGTTAGCTGAGGCCCTAGTCTACCCAGCACAATTCCAGATTGTGCCCGTTCCAAAAACCGCTTTGCCTCTATCTATTTAGATCGCTTAAGTCATTGTAGAAGAAAGCTCCCAAGCGGAATTGCATGTACAGAGTAAGTGGAGGATTATTTCCTCCTCCTTCTCGTTCATGTAGCTTCTGCAGAAATAGTTTGTAAGACCGGCAAGCATTTTTGCACGTTTTCCTATAAGACAGTGTCCAGTGATGACAGGGACGGTCTTCATCCGCACAGGCAACCTCTTTGCTACCACCCGCTTTCAGGTATATCAGCAATTCGCTGACCACTAAGTGCCAGAGAAGAGGAGAGAGTACACCGTCTTGCGACGTACCTCTACTGGCACATCTATTATATCTTTTAGCCAAAGCCCCACCCAGCTATTTAGCATAAGACTGATCAACTTCCCAAGTGTGTCATCTACCTTCAGAGTTGACAGCTCAGTTGTGATAGCCGATGTTGTGAAGTTGTTGAAGGTTAATTTTATGTTCAGGAACGCGATCATTGTGTACCCTCTATAATGTAGGGTTTGTTCATTAGTGCAAGCCAGTGAAGGAAAAGACATTTCCAGCGACTTTCAGGCATGCCGTAAATAAAAGTCGTGGATCAATTCTGGATCGTATGTGGGTATCAATCAGTCGTTCTAGAGTTTTTAGAAGGAAAGGCGATAGACTTATTGGTCTGAGGTCCTTTAGGAAAACATGAGAATATTTTTCGGCTTTGGGAGTGAAAACTTCTCTATATAACAGTAGAATGTGGATAAGTTCTACACAGCTCCTCATAATATTTTCTAGGGTAGGCAGAACAATATCTGAGGACCTTTTTAGCAGGAATTATACCGTCTGGCTCAGCAGATTTGCATGGCTTGAAGCTACGCAGCTCCCACAACAGCTTGTCTCTTGTAATCAGACCTTGAATTTTAGTCGCGGCAGCAGTAGTACTTCTAAGGGTGTTGCCGGCCGTGAATAGGGAGCTACCTGGAAAGTGGATGCCCAGTAGCAGGTTGGGTGATTCATTAACAGATTTTCACACAGCTATGCATCGTGGGATGCTGTTTTGCTTGGTTGAAAAGTTTCCTGCAGGTTAAATAAGAGAGCAGGAAGCAGCCAATGTCTCATTGAGAGCCAGGGTGAAATCCTTGACTTTTATGTCATGGTCATTGGTGTCACCCGGGGGACTTGATAGTTCAGAGGATAGCGTTTCTGACAGTATTCCTCTGTATTTTGGCCAATCAATTTTCTGTGTAGGAGCATCATTCAAACCTGCCGGTAATGCCCCATACCGTGTGATGTGCGTTGGCATTGAACCAATGACGAGGCCAGTTTTCTGCGTTCCGGCTTCCAAGACTACCCTTTCTACCTTGTCACCAGGGAGAGGGCCAACATAACCGTGGCCAAGATATCTCTAAGCCAGCAAGTAGGAATTTTTATAATTTACAGTCAAGAAACAGTTATGTTGGGTTCGCAGAGAACAAGAGCGCATTAAGGCCACGTTTCATATACAAGTTCTGATCTCACCTTTGCCTTTTGTATAGAGTGTCCCAAGTTCACGAAACATGTCTTCAGTGTCTTCTGGAGAATGAGTGCTGTGGAGGACTTTTTTGTGTGATGGAGGTTAATCTAGAGAAACCGTAGCATCATTGCTACAATCAACCAGAGAAGCCAACCATTTGAGTCCTCCGATTCTGAAAATGTGCCCAAAAGCTCATCTTCATTATCTGATCGAAAAGGAACGCTTTTTGATTCGTCGGCGGTTTCTATTTCCGACAGAGGTGGAGACCATCGGCTTTATTGTCACCTCGGAAAGATTGAAAACGTCGCTATACATTTCAGGAAAGGAGATGGACGCTCCAAGACCTGAGGCTGTATTATCTGTTTCAATTCAAGGGACAGAAGGTTGCTAATCAGCATCCAGCTCATACTTTTTGTAAACCCTTAGGGTTAGGGACTAGAATCTGAATCGCATCATGCCTTTAGTCTGCGTCAGAGGATTAAGGGGTTCCTTATTGATCACAATTAACGCTCATCTATAAGGGCCCTTTAGTTCCTCTAGTTTACCGACTTTCCAGTCATGAGTCGGAAGGCTTACTGAGCCTAATGATTCCTAGAATGTCTTCTGGGGATCTGGGTGCAGGTTCTAGGTCTGTTAGCGATATTCTCCTTAGTTACAAGCAACAAGCTGGTACCAGCCAGCATCGCTTGTGATGGAAGGTGGTCCGGGGTTTTCTCGCATGATGACCAAGAGGCTACTCGAAAGCTTTAACTTGACCACCTGCTACAGTTCAGGTGCCGATGACGATCTTACATCGAGATTGCCAAATCAAAAATTTACCAGGTTTCAACCAAGTTCTTTGTTTCTTCTGTTTTGTTTCAGATAAAAGAAGCCACACAACTACGAAGGACGATTACATTGCAGCTCCTTATTACACAAATTCTTTATTGGAAAATGAAAAACACCAATTACGTGAGTTCAGTATTCTAATGCATTAAATAGAGAGTTCATTCAAATGAAACAGATCTTCATTTGGCCAAATCACTGTCTTTATCTGTAATTACCCGAAATGATTACTTTCCCTGATCCTGCGTATAGCCTATTCTAGATATTAATGAAAACCTACCACCACACCGTCACCATTTCAAACTGTCCGGCTTAATGAGATCAATTTGTGGCAAATAAGTAAAACCTTCCCAGTCCAGTCTCGCAGGATCTAAACTTCTAGTATCGACCTTCTTTTACATCCAACATGACGTCATATTGTGTGACATTAATCTACAATAAATCCAACTGGGTAGAGAAGAATCACGACCGCAATAAATTGCCCTTTATTAAACCAGAAAAAGGGAACAATTTTATCATTTGATTAAATCCCTTGGGATATCCTTCCCACAAGGGCAACCAAACAAAACTGCTCTACACAACTGAACACACTCATACTAGCTCCAAATGTACGAGTATCCTACGAATCCCGTCCTGTGCTGGTCAATAAACAACGGCACACTGGCATCTCCTTTATCATCACCTAGTGCTTAATTACATTTTATATCAATTTACTCACCATTCTTAGATCCCATGATATCCCCTCGATGAGACTCTGATGTACACTAGATGTAAGTACTCTCGTATCTAAAGCTTGAAGGTTGCTTGGGACGTCAACAGGAAAAGGTGCAGCTAAGGGATAAACCAATACGTCGCCACCGTCATTCATTTCATTTCATTTCATCAACGTAACTCTGGTCGGTCCTTGCTTTGTATATGATATTACTCAAATGTCGATGAACGATGGTAAGTGATGTCATTTTGAGGGGGAGTCCTTTGGTAGGGTGTTGTTGGTTACTGTTGTTTATCGTAATGACGTTGCTTTATTATGCCCATGTAAATATGTGTTGGTGTCTGTGTTTTTGTTGCCAATCATTCTGGCATAAAGTTCTGACATTTGCCTAACTTTTAAAAGGAATGAAATCATGATGTCATCGGTGTGAGGCTGGTAAATTCTTTGAGGAAGGTCTATTTGATGGATTGCCATTTTGGCATTTCCTTCCTTACGGGAATAAGAAATGGGAAGAATAAAACGTTGGATGCAATCCTTCAACGACCATCAATCTAACCAACGACAACGACAACGACCACGACAATACGGGACGTCAGAGTATTGTTTTTCCTCTTTTTTATTGAGTAATCGAACAAGTAAAATGTCAGAGGGTAAAATTGAGGGGGTATAAAACTATTGGATATTGTGAGATACCAAATGATTCAAGTTTTAGTAATCCTGTTCTCAGACGGTGTTGGCTTCAGGAGAGGAGGTTTAAATAAGAACACCGATTGTTTTATATTGGGTTTTATTTCCTGTTTAAAACATTTAAATTGATGATTCTTTTGGATAATAAGGATACTTACGCTTTTTCACCTCTCTTACCAAGTTCAAGTTACAAAATGAAAGGGACAATATGTCACAAAATGGCACCGGGAAGGAAAATTACAAATTCATGATCACCACCAGGGTGCGGTTGCTTCAGTTAAGTGTGACTTGGCAGGAGTGCGTTCAGCGCATTACAACGATAAAAACATAATATTTATAAACTCTTCGTAAGAATAAAAGAAACATAATAACTCAAAATATTTGTAACAGACGGTATGCTGAAATTTGCCCAGCATAGAACTTACTCGTACATGTTTGGATAGCCACGATCTATACGTGCTAACATAGGTTTAGTGATTTTAACCTGACCACATCGAACTGTCGAATAGGAGTCAGTTTTTCTAGTCTGGTTTCATAATCATCTGCTTACTATCTGTTTGATGCTGTTCTAGTCTTATTAGTTCGGAATCGCTTTCAGCACCCAGTCTTCCGATTGCATTGCATTGTGAATCCTGATGTCTGTCATCAACTGTGCTGACAGTACATACATACAGAAATAGTATTTAATTACTCACTTACTTACTTAGGTGGAGCCACAGTCCGGGGTGAGCCTGGGCCTCAACTAACAAGTCTCTCCAGTTAGCAAGATTTTTAGCTAATTGGCTCCTGTTGCGCACTCCTAGTCGGTTGAGGTGAGGTCTTCCACCATTGCGGTGTCCCTCCGACCCTCCGATTGTGTGGGTCGGAGCATTGGTGTCCATGCCAATGCTGTCTAAAACGAATGATGTTTTCGATGTCGCCTCACTACTCAATTGCTCTTTTAGCCGAAAGAAACAGCGATTGGCAACAGTGATTCATCGTTTTATTTCTATTGAGATGTTGTTGGCAGAATATATAGCTAAGCCAATCTAGACAAATCACATTAATACTTTGAAATCATAGCTGTGACGTCCAATTCGTTGATGTCATTTTCCGCTAAACCCATTTTGGCAGCTTTCGTTTCAATAGTAACGAACGCACCGGTGAAAGCCCACTTTGCTCTGTCAACAATGTCAATATCATCGGCGAAAGCTAGTAGTTGCACAGACTTTTGAAAGATTTTGACTCCTATGTTTGCTTGTGAGTTTGTCACCTTGTCTAAAACCTTTTTGGGATCAAAGATCTCGGTGAAGTCGTTACCTTGACGGAGCAGCGAGCGTTCTCTAGCCATGGCTTTATAAATGCTGTCTTATGCGTCTTTGAAATCAATGAAAAGATGGCGGATATCGATGTGAACTTCTTGAGTTTTTTACTGGATCTGCCGGAATGTGAAAATTTGGTCGTTGTTGAAGGATCTTTTACACTATGCTGAGGAGGCTTATTCCTCATAGTTGGCGCAGTTGAAGCAGTCTCCTTGTTTGTGGATCGCGCAAACGATGATGAGATTCCATTCATCTGGCACACTCTCATCTGATCAGATCTGAGAAATGGGTTGGTATAGGTTCTTCGTAAACTTATTTCCGGCAGCTTTGAATACCTCTGTCGGTAAGACGTCAGATCCAACAGTTTTGGTGGATTTGAGCTTAGATATTGTTATCCTTACTTCGCTTTGGTCGGAAGTTTTGGCAATCATCATCTGAGTTGATTGGCGAATTTTGCTGACAGCGGGTTGTTGGGATTCGCTGTCATTTTTTACAGTCTGCAGAAGAACCACGACAAAAACTGTAACTCCACTACAAGGTTTCCTTCCTCATTTCTATAGGTTTCTGTACGGGTCTTGTTGCCTGGACACGTTCTCTTTACCTGTTGGTAAAACCTCCCTGAATCGTTCCTGGAGTACAAACTCTCAATATTTTCGATCGCGCGCTTCTCGTGCTCTCATTTCTTCTTCTAGAGAAGCTGATGTTTTTCCAGTCTCTTTGCTCGTAGAGCTCATGAGCGGGTCTCGGCATTCGCTGCCGCGTCATTTTATATCCTTCGTTCTTGCCGGGATTGGATGGGTTGGGTGAAACTCGGCACATCGATTGCGGCGTCTCTGCTGGCACGTTGCCAGCGCTGCCACTTGTCTTCGGAACTGGATGCTAGCAGCATAGGAGTTGTTTAGAGATTTTGGGATACGGGTTCGGTAAATACGAGTATACCGGAGGATTCTTACAATTGCAGCTTTTCAACGTTATATCTTCTCAGAGTAGTTCTTCTTTGTTGTGGCGCTTGGGAGTTTTCGTGTTCGTATCTTGGCTACAACAATGTAGGGATCGGAGGCAATATTGAGTGTCCGCAAGCTTCTGACGTCCAGAATATAGGTGTCATGCATTACGTTGATCGCAAAACGATCAATTAGCCCTTCGTAATTCGGATACCACCATGTACTATTGTGTATATTGAGTTGAGAAAACCGTGTGATTGCAATATTACCGACTGTCCTAACAAAGATGTCCTCCTTTCTATCGCCTAGTAGATTTTAACGTCATTTTTCGGACATTGCTCATGTGTTTTATCGAGGAGCTCGTAAAAACATTCTTTGGTGGCGTCGTCCTTGTCATCCGTAGGGCTCGGAGCATATAAGGCTTATCTTAGCGAATTTAACCTTGATGCGGATTGTCGTAAAACGCTCAATAATTGTTGCCTAAGTCTGCAGCGTATGATAAATCCGCATCCAAATAAACGCTGTTTCTGTTTAGTAATACAGATATCACAGTATTTCATCCTCCTTTTGCTCAGCCCATCCCATCGAACTCCATGGATGGCAGTGATATTTGTGTTCGAACACAGATCCGAAAGTCGTTGTCTTTTAATCGTTTGTCAGGTTCGCCAACGGAGGATTCGTTATTATCCGAGGCTATAAGCTGATTCGCCACTGCTACTGTTCAAGCACTTGCTATTCTAGCCTGGATGAGTGAGGATTTATTCATGCTGTTCCCGGACGCTTCAATTTTTATTGTTGTGTTGCTGGCTCAATACAAATTATAGTACAGTCAGCAGTTTCCCGATCAATCACGGAGCAAATCCCTAAAAATGTAAACAAAACTAAAATAATTAGTATCTGGATCGTCTTTCTTGCAAATGGAACATGTAGACCTAAGATTTTAATCACCTATGCTATGCATTCAGCTTGATGCACTGAGCATGCTGCTCGCTGTCTCGGTTACTAAGCGGTTCTTGGTGTGACCCTATTAGCCGAGAGAATTTTACCTGTTGCCACTTTTCTTCAAAGGAAGGTTTTTAAAAACTACTATCAGCTACAGATTCAAAACGACCTTAGTTCCACCACAACAGAATTATACTACAATACAAATAGAATCTGAAAACGTCATCCCTCCTGCGAGCTTCCATTGAAGCAAGCCCAACATCAAAATCTTTCAAACAGCACATTGCTCAATCTACGGGTAGTATCCGGAAGCATCAATTAACACATGTTTCTTTATTTTGATTCGCCAGAAAAATGTGTTTCATTGAAGACGGATACGCATATAATTAAAAATTTCGTTGAAATCCAAATTTACGACTTGAAACTTCCGGATAACTCATTAAATGCGATCTACTCACACAATACCATAGCTCACCCTTATCATTATGTGAAATGAACGTTTAGAATGATCGCACATCTTACACCACCACCAAATACCAATGCACTAAGACTTACTCAGATGAAACCGTCAAATGAGTAAGAAATCTCGCATTGCACACGGTCGGTAATATTCTAATTAGTCGACGCCAACCGATGACTAACACCACACCGACCACATCGACCACCAAATGGCGAACATTGATTAATAGAGTCATGTGGGGATTTGGTAGATTTGCTCAGAAAGGAGCTAGAATCAAACGATTACATTTGATCTGCAAATATCTCATTGAAAGAGCTGTCCATCATTGCCATGCTGAATAGCTGAGTTATAGCGGAAGTGTCAGGATGGCTATTACTCTTACTGTCTGTGATGTCATTGTGCGAAAAGGTAACACTTGTATTCGTTACTTGTCTATTGTGACGCCAATTTCGATTCTGTGTGCGTCTTTGGAGCATATGTAGCCACCTGGGAAATATTCGATTTGATTCATTGACACGATATCTTTTTGATGTTAGACCTACATGCATACATATGTATCCATGCACGTGGGCAGCGTACCGACTTGAGTATGGGTATGGGCCTCATCTTCGATTCGTGAAGCTATGAGTGTAAATAAACAACAAATTTAAGACTGAACTTTGTGGAAATAATTAAGACTTCACCTCTGAAAAATTCTGATGAAACCAATGGAAAATTTCCACCGGAAATGCCAGTTTCCTCGGACAACATGTGTCCATGGTTCTTCTGTGGTACTACTTTCTGAAGTTTTCAAATACTCGATACATTCCCAATTTGTAGTGCTCTTTACTAAAGGCGTTTCAGCTTTCAACATAATTTGTAGCAAATCCTTTGTCAAAATAACTTTGAATCCTGATATACTTTTTCCATAACCTCTAAGAAAGATCGTCCAGATATTGGACATATGTACTTAGTTGGGTAATCTTTCAAGGGCATTCAATCAGAAAATGACACTCGAGTAATTTTCAAAACTTTGAAAGGTTTCCTCGTTACAATCCATCGCTATCCACTGATTCATAGTCCGAAACTGTTCTGTTTGCTTTATTTATTTGATTACTCATAAATGACGTCGTACAAGTTCGACGTTCGACCAGAGCACATAGAACTATGATTATCAGATACTCGCAAGTATGACGTATCCGAAGGTTTTATGCAAACATTATTGACGACATATTAAGTTGAAAACCTACACAGCCATCCACGTGACTCATGATTTTCAAATTTAAACTTCAAATCTACACAAGTAATCAACGGTTCCTGTGTTAAATGATGTTATGCACACCCCAGCCACAATATGATTCTGAGTCACTTGGTGTTCTCTGGGTATTTACAGATGCAGACAAGCAGTCTTGAATTCCAAAAATAGAAAAAAAGTTCTATGAAAAGATAAAAAGATGCAGAAGTTAGCCGTAATGGGTTTTCGTGGTTTTGATAGAGTCAGATATGCGGGATAGGCCCAGTTGCCTGGTGTTACGAGTAGCTGTAGGGATCATTAAGACGTTATTAATCGAAAAAAATACATTTTTCCAGAAATTGAGAATTATTTGAAACCAGAAGAAGTTTACTTTTATAGAAAACCTTTAGATAGATAGTCCAAATTGTGGTAAATATTTTTTCCGTCAATTTAATTTAAATAGGAATTCTTTCGGCCTTTGGAATTACATCCAAACGGATGTACGGCAACTTGCCGACGGATATGATAAAGGCCAGGTTTTGTTCTTGTTCGGAATCCAGGTTTTCAGCAAATCAATAAGCCATCATTGCTCACATAAAGTTTTGCCCTGTTCTTGCAAAAGTCTTGCATACTTGACCAATACCGAAAGATCAAAAGAAAAATCGATATCAAATTACCAGAAAAAATTGAGGAGTATTATCTCACAACTAGAACTAAAGGGTTTGCCATTAGATGCACCCTATCTTTCCCATTGGGATTCTCTGAACTCACTCATACCATGTTTGACAGATGTCATATTTGTTTTCCAGTTTGTCTAACTTCCATCCAAATCCGCTTCGTATCGATAATCGTATGTTTAGTGAAAAAATTCGACTTATCGACTGCCATGACAGTGGAACGCCAGGAATGAATAGAATATTGCGGTTATACGAGTATGTACGTGAGTCGGTAACACATGAACGCAATCAATCGATTCTGCGGTATTGTCAAGAGCCGGTCATCTCTCGAACGTCCTTGTGGTGTACTTTTCGAAAAGACTTGGCTACGTATAAGATCCGATTGATCCAACAGCTTAACCCAAATTACCATCGCGCATTTCGATAATTGTGTGAAGATCCGGATTTTCACCGAAAAATCGTACTCAGCGACGAGTCAAATTCTTAATCAAATAAGCTTCGCTCATAAGCATACTCGCGACATTTAATCAAGTCAACACTGGAAGTGCTTCAACATTGTAACGGGTGGCTCGAAAAGTCCCGAGACTAACTTCCTAAAAACACAATTTTTTGATAAAATTCGATTTTATTCATCAACATGGTCTCCTTCTAGAGGCATACAATCATTTAAAAGCCGCTCTAACATTTCTATGCCCTTCTTCTTGAACGATTTGACCAACCCTTCAAAACATGTTTTAGCTTATTCGATCATCTCTACATTGGAGCTATATTTCTTTCTGACGAGCATCTTTCTGACGTTTGCGAACAGGTAACAGTCTCTGGGGGCCAAATCTGGAGAATGCGGTGGATGTGAAAGCAATTCGAAATGAAATTTATGCAGTTTTGCCATCGCTGCGACCGACTTGTGAAAGAGCACTTTTTTCCCCTTCAATTGGTGCGTTTTTTTCCGCGATTTCTTCCTTCAAACGCGCCAATAACGTCATATAATATTCGGTATTGATGGATTTTCCCTTTTTAAGACAGCCGCAAAATATTAAATAATGCGAATCCAAAAATAAGGACGCCATAACCTTGCCAGCCGATTTTTGCGTTTTTGCTCGCCTCTCATATTTTGCTGTTCACTCAGCTGACTGCCGATTTCACTGCGGAGTGTAACAGTGGATCCAAGTTTCATCTGTTGTCACAGCCCCAAACAGAGCTTTAAATCATCAACACGTTGTTGTTTTTGGTTCAAAAGTGGTGCCCACTGCGTGCAAAATATGATATACACGGTGTGGGAAAAGTACTGTCATAATGTGAATTGGCTGCCATTTCGTTAGAAATGAACAAAATTGGGCCCGGTTTACACGAAAAGTTTATTTGAAAGTGTACTCGTAAAATTGATGTAATTAAGTTGAAAAAATACTGATGACGATTATGGAAACCGGCGCGGCGGATTGACTGCCTCCGAATTTCATCCAATCCGCATCACTTCCCTTCCGCAGTTTAATGCTATTATAAAAAACAGCGGATGCACAACATTATCGGTCGGGTTGTACCTTATATTTTGAAATATTTACATTTTTTATGATCAGTATAACTTACTTCTTCAATTTTATCATTTTTGTTTTCAGAATCCGCATCAAATGTGTTGCGGTTAAGAAACGTCACAATTTGTATGGAGTGCATATCGAATATGTTTTCAATAATGGCTGGTTTTTGCACTTCTTTACCGACATTTAGTCACTTGCGTTTTCAATAATAGCAAAACACAAAAAGTGACAATCCGCCAGTTTCCATAATCGGCAGGAATATCGATCAAATGACCACCTCCTGAGCTGATCACACTTGTGCTCGGGAGATCACAGGCCTGGAAATTAGTGATTCAAAATCTCCATCGTGGCCTGAGCTGTGTGAGCGGTTGTTCTGACTAAAACCAACAATGCTCGAGATCCAATTCAGTAACTTTCTGCAAAAAAAGTCGTTTAACGTCTGTCTGTAGCGCGCTTACACATACGGTTACGGTGGTGTCGTTGGCATCCTCAAAAAAATAAGGCCAATCACCATCAGGGGATGGAATGGCTCTTTGTGCATTTCATGTGGATTCTCCGTTCCTCAGAAATGCAAATTTTATTTATTCACATAACCACTTAAGTGGAAATGGGTTTCCTCGCTTATCCACTTCTTGCATCAGATTTAACAGAGCTTGGGAGTAAGTTAACCTCACTTGACTGTCAGCAGGCAGAAATTGGTGAACGGTTTGCACTTTATAAGGGAATATCTTCAGGTCTTTCACCAAAATTCGACGCATCGAACGTTTGTTGATGCGAATTAGTGGACTCTCTTAGACGTCCTCGGCCACAGCAATGATATTCTCGGTCAAGCAAATAATACGGGACCTGTCAATTCCTGCGACATCTCTAGTGGACCCAGTTTGCACGAGACGCTCATCCAAACGCTTAATTGTTCGCGCAAGGTGCAGAACGATGAGGAAAACGACGACGAAATTCACACTGCGTTAAACGACAGACCGGAAATCGGTCAAATAAGAAGTAACAATAATTCCGCGTTCTTCAGGTGTGGTTCACTTCCATTGCTTGTTGTCAACTAATTCTCTATCTGCCTACAACATAAATGTCAAAATACAATGACACTTGACGCCATTTGCAAAAATTATGCCACATTCATATTATGAGATTACTGTTGCCCCACCTTGTATATGATCTATTGATATCTTTACGATTTCAGCTATCTCACGCACTTTCGCTTTACGGTTGTTCAAAACGATTTTGTTGACTTTTTTGATGTTTTCCGACGTGACGAGAGCGTTCAGCATTATTTGTGTCTGTACGACCGCGTTTGAACACAGCAAAAAGTGACAAATAGTTGCTTTCGATGGAGCAGATTCCTCATAGCATTTTTCAATTAGATTTCAATAGATATGTGACAGAGATTGCAGGCAATTTAAATCCATTAAATAACGGAGCAGTATATTTCAGCACCAGTCTTGAACATTGGGTGTTTGTAAGTAGACATCTTTAGGAAAAATCCATCCATCAATTAAGTTGAAACGTTTTGTTTTAGATAATCTAACTACTTTTCCTTTCTTCGCGATCACTTCTTTTCTTTCATCCATCTTGCATTCGTATCGTAGTAGAGCACTCCATAAATGCTATTTTCGTCGTAAGAAGGTAGGTACTAACTAGAATTAGTATAGATATGATATTAGAGTCGCCATCTATGTGTCAGTCGCGGGACTTTTCGAACCACCTTTTATACGGCAGTGTCATTTGGCCGTACTTCTTCCTAGGAGCTAGATTAAGCACGCGTTTTACCTATTTGTAATCCTCAAGATAAGATGAGGAATATGGTTAAACACCAGGCTATCAAAGAAAATGTAAAATTACTTTCAGCAAAATTTAAAGTCTCTGACATGAAAGTGGCCGAACTGTGACAAACGAGCTAGTTACTTACTTAGGGTGAACCAGGGCGTTAACTAACAAGTCTCTCCAGTTTTAGTTAACTTAGTTGCGCACTCCAAGTCGATTGATGTCGCCTTCTACTTTTACGCGTCACCTAAGGTGGTGCCTTCCTTTACTGTGTTGTCCTTCCGGGAAAGATTTGGAGAATCTATGTGTCGGATCATTATTGCCCACTCACTCTGCATGTAATATCCATCTAAGTCGCAGTTTTCTGACTAAATCGATGTCGTCGTACATCTCGTATACTTCGTCGTTGAATCTTCTCCTCCAAAGCTCGTCAACACAAACGAGACTGAAAGTTGTACGAAGAATTTTTATATTAATATAATACGACCGAGGATATCTTCATCCGCTTTCGATAAGGACTATGCTTTAGCCCCATAAATTAGGACTGGTATTATCAAGGTCTCCCTAGTACCTCGGGATAGGGTCTTACTACACAATTGCCTCGTTAACCCAAGGAAACAGCGATCGGCAAGAGTGATTCTTCGTTTTACTTCTACCAAGGTGCTGTTGGCAGAATAGGTAACCGAGTCAAGGTAGAAAAAGTCCCTAACTACCTCAAAGTTATAGCTATTGACTATGATGTTCTATCCAGTTCGTCTATATTGGGTGTCCCTGCATGTGGACAGCATATACCTCTACAGTTGACGTAGTTGAGGAGGTCTACATTTTTGTGGATCAGCAAACGATGCTGAGATCACATTCATCAGGCTTACGCTCTGACCGGATCTGAAAAATGAGTGGCCGAAATATTTGCGAGTAGCAAACGAAGCAGTTTGGAAGAGTTTAGAGAACTGCCTTTGGTGAGATTCCCAGCAGGGTAGTGATTGTTTTCCAGCCAACACGTTGTTCTTTTTTAGTTTCTTTTCTAAAACATTAATATAAGGACTCTACTGTTGAGAATAAAGCCCACTAAATTGGATGAAAAATGAGCAACACCCAACATAATTAAAGGTTCAAAGAATTGGACAACCTAAAAGAACCATCTATACATGGAACAAAAACTTTAAGTATATTCTCAATTACAACAAGATTAAAAGTAGAATATTTTCAGCATAATCAACGAACACTGTGGTCTGAGATATAGCCTACGGTAAATGAATCTGTTTCCCGCAACCGAATGTCGACTCTGTTCTGAAGATGGTAGAAACATAGTAAACTCTTACTCAACAACAACTTAAACAACTGTTGCCCCTGACGATGGTATAAAAGTCTCAGCTAGTGACATTCTCAACCTCAACAGGAAACCTATTCAAGACTTATCGGCTTCCGGCACAAATACCCATAGAAGTCACAGTGGCTATTGCTGTTTTGGATGATTAAGTCCGTAAAAAACTATAAACGCCCGCAAACGTAGTCTACCTAACAAACGACGCATTAAGAACACAAATTTTATACATGGAAAAAATATGGTTAGTAAATATGGAATATTGTAGCGTGGCACTGTGGTTAAGTATTTGACAGCTACGCCAGACAATCTGGGTTCGATTCCAAAGGCATATACCAAAAACAGAAAACAAATTATTTCTAACACCACCACCCATTCGGCAAGACTCCGAAAGTGGAAAATTCTGCAGAGTAAACAAATCTCCCTTCTCTTGCCGTTCCTAATCAGCAAAACATAGTAGGTGCCCCTCTCTGCCGGAAAAAACTGGCAAGGCCAACGAAGAAACATTCGGAAGCCTAACCTAATCAGTATGCCGCATGTGCTTCGCATTCCCAATTGAATCCCCAAAAAATGGGGAACAAGCGCCACATCAAAACGAAAAAGCCTGCCTTTCTTCCGGTTGTTCCAGTGAATCGGAAACCACTTCCATATAAGTCGCCGCTGACAGTTCTGATGAACTGATAAGCAAAAAACACTCAGAATCAAAATTACAACACACAAAAAGATGATAATGCAAACACGGCATTGCGAACGTGTCTCGAATTCAGCGAATTCCTTGCAACATTTTACCCTTCAATCTTCTCCTTCCCCTCATTTCCATTGTTTAATTAATAACGTTATTACACTCACTTCCATTAATTCTCACTTGCCTCTTCTGCTTCTGCTTCTGCTTCTGTTACTGTGAACCGGCATTCACAGGAAATTGATATATTTATCAACTGGGCTATAATTATGCTAATTAAAGTGCATGCCATTGTAAGCAACATACACCACCACCACCGGGGTTACCATCGCTGCCACACCAATGTTGCTGTGTGTGAGTTGGGCACTGCCAGAATCTATAGTCAAAGTTCCACTGCCATCACACTACACCACCACGACCACATGTGGAATTTGTCATTTGGCGGGCCGCCCTCTTTGTAATTCGAGACCAACTTGTACAAATTTTTTCTTTCCTTGATTCAAAAAGAAAAAAAAAAAAAAATTAAATTATTAATAATAAAAACAACGCCTGCGGAGGAACAAGCCACCAAAGCAAAGAAGGGGTAGAAGCAGTAGACAAGCAGTGCAAGGAACACCACCTCTGCCAGTGGCTTAATCAAACGGAAGAAGATGCATTCCATTGATCGCTGGGACAGAGTGTTGTCGGTAGTTGGTTGAACCCTTAGACGCGCGGTTAATTATGTATGAGCATGAGACATAATGGGAAAGGCGTAAAGAATACGATGCGCCCGGACTTGGATTCCAATTATTGCGAATTGCCGGACGACATGCAATGTGGGGCATTCCGATGACTTTGGTAAACAATTCCTTAAAAAGCCCAGTTGCCATGGAACGTACAGAAAATTACGATTAAGTAATTGCCATGACAGGGAATAGATAACTTGGATAAATAATTGGAACCGACCGCCGCGCCGTTGTCACGTTGAAGGTTAGTTACCAGGTCACAGTCAGGGGTATCCTACGTGCATATGACATGCACAAAATAAGTTAGTTTTTTGATCTGAATAAATTGTAAGCATTTGTGGTGTACGGACATGCATGTGTATCGATTTACTCATATCTTTTAAGATCGGGAAGTTCTGGCCATTCAGTTTTGAGCTCTGATCGCTTGATCGTTGAACCAGGGAATGGACTTTACTACGAACACATGCTCAGCTGGAGAGCTATCGCCTTTTCTCTTGATGTAGCTCGGCCAAAATTAGCTCTTGGACTGCATTCACAACTCGGTTAGTTTCGGCTTCTCCTTCATTCGCCCTTCATGTACTCAGGATCTAATATCTTGATAAAAGTTTGAAACTCACTTGTTTCGTCCAATTAAGGTGGCAACGGTTCCCTATGGTAAATCTTCGTCACATCTCCACTACGGATTACTCTGAGATGGCCGAACAAACTCCTTAAATACTTTGAAATTGTAGCTGTGGGTCGCTGCCCATTTTATTTTAGTGTGTCAATGACATACATTTGACCTGTCCTTATTTACTTCAATGAGACTGATGTTGTCGACGTCGTCAGAATAGCCCAACAGTTGGGCCGTCTTCTTGAATATATTGTCTTACATGTTGACACCTACTCCATGGAATATCTGTTCTAAGTAGTGCTGGCCTATCAAGGACTTCGCCAGGTTTAGCAAAATTCTGTCCAAGCAACATTCCAACTCTTCCTTTCTAAAAAAGTCAGATGGGGGATCGATGTTGATGAAAACACACTTTCCCCGATGCAGTAATATCAGTACGGAACCCGGGAGGTCGGCAATTATAAACTCCATCCCAGCGCAATATCACTTCCGCGGAAAAGATTTTCTGAGAACGCAAAACCTAACAACACCGTAGCTAGCGTCAATCTTCAGAAACTCTTTAATACTGAACTACGTATCCTACTCTTGGAGACGCGCTCGAGTGATGTTTTAACTGAAGGTCAATGCGGGGACGAGTCGTCGAATGATTTCAGGCCAATTAGTTTAACCTCATTTGTACTTAACATTCTAGAAATCACAGCACTCGTACCTCAATGGAAGATCCACGGAAACGGCTCTCCACGAGGTAGCGCGTACAAACGAAAAATCCAAATACTGCAAAGAATATACTCTAGCTTCCTTCCTAGACATAGAGGGAACCTTTATAACGGAAACTCTGAAGCTATTCACAAATCTCTGATCTAGCTGTGCATCGAAGAATTTATTAGTCAATGGACAGTCTCTCAGAACAAGAATTGTTCAGGCAACACTAGGTAACAATCACTTAACCAAATTTGCCCATAGAGGAACGCCACAGGGCGGCGTTATTTCTCCTCCACTTTGACTTTGACTTTGTTAAGACTAGACAGAGAAGGCGTCAAAGTTGTCGCGCGTGCGGATGACCTGGTGATATGAGTATAGTAAGTTGTGACCTCGGTGTCAACCCGAACAAAACCAAACCTGATTTTACCCTTCCCTGACTTAACGGTCAACCGCTCATACTATCCTTCAGCTCTAGGCATCTGGGTACCATGCTTGACCTAAAACTTAACTGGAAGCAAAACATCGAACACAGGGTAAGGAAGACATGCGTAGCCTTCTATGCCTGCAGCAAAACCTTTGGACAGAAGTGGAGACTTCAACCAAATATGACCTTGTGGATGTAAACTACCGTAGTGCGTCCAATTCTCAATTACGGGACACTAGTATAAATAGGCTCCAAAAAACAGCCAGTGTAGGCACCACGGTGCATTGAGGTCTTCTGCCTCTCGACCTACATACAAAAAATACCGCACTAAGCAGAGCAGTCAGACGCAGACACCGACTACATCACACCCAAACTAAACTTCAAGAAACGAAGTAGTAAATAACTTTGACACAGATATATACACCGACGGATCAAAGATGATCTGTGGTGTGCAGGCCGCAGACACCGAAATTATCAATATCATACCGCTTGCCGGATTTTGCGGAACTAGTGGCTACCATACCCTCAAAATTCTTGCCGGAGTGCCGGAACGAGCTTGATCGCCTACACGAACACTTAAGGGTCACACTGCTGTGGGTTCCAGGGCACAGTGACAAAGAAGGAAACGAGCGTGCAGATGAACTGGCCAAATATTGATCAGCTCTGCTCGGCTCACTCGCGGCAAGGAAAAACATTCAGCCAGGACCGGCTAAAGGATAAATGCACTTACAATCCCTACAGAAGGCTAACCTCGAAAGGGGTTAACTAACTGCGCCATATCAAAGATGATATGGCCGACCTACAATAAGAAACAAAAGGCCTACTAAACAGAACCCGCACAGATATTGGCTGAATCACGTCAATAACCACAGGGCACTGACCAATTCGATACCATGCGGCCAAACTAGGTATTCCTTACAACCTCCACTGACGCAGTTGATGGAATGAAAATGAGAAGGAAACGCCCTATCATTTCCTCTGCAAATGCCTGCGAGAGCCAGACTGCTTACACTAAGCCAACCATTCTTCGACGAACTTAATGACATGTCTGGTAAAAGAATACGACATCTAATCCGTTGTCTTAACTTCACAACCTGGATCTAGGCACAAGTCATCAACGAGGTCACATGCGTCGTGGTAACAAAAAGGCATATTCTTGTGGTGGTGAACCGCCACCTCTGCCTTCATGTTGAAGAGCATGAAGAGAATAGTCGAGATCCATGTGCGCAAGACTGCTTTGCGAGTGCCACATTCTTACGAACGCAGAAGATTCAGCGAGAGTGCACTTCAAAATATAGCAAGCAGAATTGAAGGTGAACTCGACAAGAAAGAATACGCGCTGGACATTGAGAGTCCTTTCGACATCGCAACTTATGACGGCGTATGTAACTCGACCACTCAACACCGCGTAAATGAACCACTGGTTTTGTGAATCAAAGCAATGGTGGTTGACCGAAAACTGGTAGTAAATAGGGTTTGCCAGCAGCGCGGCGTCCTGTTTCCACTGCTATGGTGGATGTTGGTCAACTCACTGCTTAATGTTCTCAATAGTCCTGATGTCTATGCTCAAGTACGAGTATACACGAATACTGTCTACGTATGTGTCTAGCGACTGTGTGTTCCAAAGTCCAAGCAGCCATAGACGTGATAGACGATTGATGCCCTAGAAATAGGCTTTCAGTCAATCCTCTCAAAACTGAGGTTGTTCTCTTTACGAGAACGAGGAGGCCGACTGGTCTGGCTCATCTAGTGGTCCAATTATCGTAAGAAGCTAAGTATTTGGGTGTCACTCTGGATAACAAACTTATCTGAACTAAACAAGTTGAAAGCTCTAAGACTCTGTGGGCCTTCTAGCAGTGCAAACGAGGTGTCGGCCAGACATGGGACTTGTCCCCGAGAAGGGTTATTTGCAATTACCCGGCTATGATAAAGCCAATTGTATCCTATGCGTCGGTTGTCTCGTAGAACAAACTCTTAGAGTATTTGGAGTATTTCAGTGCTGCTTTTAGCAGACTCCAAAGAACGGTCTGTCTCCGATGCATGTAGGCTTTCCCTATCATACCTGGTTAGGCTCTAGACGTATTGATGAATCGCCTTCTGCTTGATATTCATATCATGAGATTCGCTTTCAAAGCCATCTTCCGTTTAAAGAGAAGTGGTCTTTGGTATAATACGCACTGGAGCTTTGATGACCTTCCGCGGGGACTGTCTCTTGACTCTGGTCGTATGGACATGCCTTCTGATGCAATGACACGAGAACTTCTTCTGCGGAAAAAATACGAAATCGACTTCCCCTGTGCCCTGGCTTCGGCCAGAATCTGAGCCAGGAAGGGAAGTAGTCCAGTCTCCGCGGACTGCTCCAAAACCTATCTGGGAAATGGCGCTGGTATCTTTCTGAAGGACGAAGACATTAGATTAGATTTCACTCTTCGTTAGGAAAACTTGCATCTGTCTTGCGGAAACATATGCAATTCTGAAGGCAACGAACTATAATGTGGAGAATCAGTGGAGAGGACAAAGCAATTGCATCTGTAGCGACAGCCAAGGAGCCGAGTCTTTTTAGACCCATTGTAATGCCCGGAAGAGAATAGGGATTTGATTGCGGTTCTTAGTTCTGGTTTCCGTTTCCCGTCTCGCGTTGGTTGTCGTTTTGGTGCTGAGTGGGAGATGTAAATGAAGCAGCAGATAGTTCTGAGAGGTCGTGAAAGTAATAACTTCCTAAAGTTCTTTGCCTCAAATTATTGCGACTGGGACAGTGGCACAAAAAGTGGAGGGTAACCTCCTGTGAGCCTATATCACATATATGTCGTCGTCGGTAAGGCGCAGCTTTATTGCGTTCGTCCCCAGATGATGACCTATGAGCAATCCAACAAGCGCAGATAGTTCAGCTCTGCTTTCCAAGAGGATCTTACTTGTTCTGGATTTTCTGAGCTCCGGCTACAGTTGTCTTGAGGTCTGGCAGGTTGGAAGGTTTTTCCACCTTTCATTGGATTTTATTTGTACCGTTGGCTCTACTTGCATTCGCAGAGTGCAGATCAGGTTTGATATTTTGATCTGCCAGTTCTCTTCGTCTGCATGCTCATTGCCTGCCAATCCTTTATAGCCAGGAACCCAGAATAACGTGTACTCATGCTGCACGCAAAGAGGCTTAAGCTCGATTTCATTTCGACTGGTTGTCAATAAATACAGGAATATTGTCGTGGGATATTGCCGCAAGTTTAGCTGCTTCTGCTACAGCCGATATCTCAGCCTGGAAGAGACTGCTGTAGTCCGGCAGGTGTAGTGAACATTGTAAGTTCAATTGGTAGTCCACTTACTTGGTTTGATAGTGACGATCAGATTTGGTTCATCCGGTTAGTATCGTGTTGAACTAATCGAGACAGTTGAAGAGTTTTACTTGCCGAGACCAAAGTCTGCCTTGCATTGGGCAGCCACATTAGTAAGTCGGTTTTGATCGTCCAGATTTGGTTCTGGTTACGTAATACGTACGCTATTTGTTCCCTGCCACAATTCTATACATAGCTCCGCAAAATGTTGACCACGTATACACAAAGCCAGCTGTGACAAACGAAAACCGTGATGTACCTACTAAGCGACCTTGATTCCAAATTGATTTACTTTCTAATTGAATAGATCCATTCAAAATGTTTATCAATTGCAAATGAAGTTTCCAATTAAAAAGTAACATGACCACAATGACAGCACATCAAATATTTGCACGTCAATGGCAACAAACGAAGCAATTGAAAATTGAAAAGTCAATAAACATTCATGCTGAGGCCTGAGGCTTCACAGATACTCAAGCTCGTACGCGCACTCGTATTCGTATTCGCATTCGTACTTCACAAGTATTTCCTTTCCTGGACAGATTACACGTAGGTGTCGTCATTCACGTTTTCCCAAAAGTGGCAGAAACAACTTGAAATCTCCACCAAATCCACCTCCTCTAAATCTAAATCATGGTGGGCAACTACAATATCACGTTCAAAATCAGCAAACAATTTTCGTACGTATTTAGATCAAACGAGCAAACTAACTACCAACGGCACGGTGCGGCGTTCGATAAACGCCATCTGTCGTGCACATTCGAGCCCAAACCATAGAGCGTGGGTTGAAATAGTGGTCTGTTTTGTGTCCCCCCGTGCTCCAACCTAACCACTTTTCTTCACATAGATACGAGTACGACAACGGTTAACAGCTTCGCAGAGTTACTACATACTACTCACTCCAGACGCTCGACAGCGGAAGCCAATACCAGCTATTTGGTCATACTTGTAGTTTGCGTAGAGTAGTATCTCAAAACTATGATACTACGCTAGATTTGGGTTGTTGTGTTGCCCAAGTCTTTGGGCCATTTCTGGAGCAGGGGGCTGGTGACGATGAGTTAAAATTTCATTCATGAAATCTTTTCATGCGCACTAACATTGTATGCGCCTGGGCTGGTCTGGCGTGTGGGCGAGATACTAGGATTTATTTGTAGTAGCGTGTGGATATGAATCTATGCGGGCATTCGGTAGGTATATGGAAATTTCTAGTTTCACTTCGAGTCTCGACCAATGTCGGGGTTTTCCCTCGGATCGATATTGTAATTCGTAAACAAAAGGAACAAATTACATAGACCATCGATTCCACTTAGATATTCAATCAACGAAAACCTCTACAACTGCGATTGAATTGAATCCTGTGAAAGGGTCATTAGGTACGTGCTGGTATGCCGTTGATTTACCGAAAAGAAAACGATATGGCTTAGGAATAGACAAGTGATAGTGGGTTTGGTCAGTAGTAGATAGTCAGTGGATACTTGGGTTCATTAGTGGCGTTTGGTTGCGCCTTCCTCATAGTACACCGAGCATAGCATATTCACTCACCTACGAGTGAGTACGTATGCCATACGTACAATGTGCTTTCGAGTGTATGCCTGTGTCCTTCAGAAAAGCCAGTTTCGCGCCCATAGCACTGGAGGGTATACATATATGGCAAATGCTTTCGACCAAAACCAATACATTCAAGAAGATGAAAACGCCGTCGAAGCGTGTGTCAGTTTGGTTAGAGATTTAGAGATGAAGAGAAAAAGTAAATGAAATGAGATTTATTATTTTAGAAATCAATGGAGAATCTCTTCAAATTAAGGCTACTGTGACATCGCTTACCTGCACTTTATTTGAATTTGTTTTGTTATTTCAAATATGAGAAACATAAAAGCAAGATTGGCTCAAGTTAAACAACGTAATCATAACTGTGGAAGATGTTCAGTAGAACACAGATCAAGAAGCAATATTTCTTTCTTAACCAAATTTTTCGGGGAAATTCTAAGAGTACGGCTAATGACTCCCTCTCAATGCTACAAATCTTTACCTCCAGCCTAAGCTTTTTCAATATGTAATCACTAACATGCACAACGCTAACAGACGTCAAGCCGCCAAAATATGTTTCATTCCGCAAACTGACGACCTACGAGAAAGGTAGGTATCTACCTACCTGCCAAAAACTACTGGCATGCCAAAAGGGACTATCTTCAGACCCCTATCTTATAAGTCATATGTAGATCATGACGACAGCATTAATCAATGACATGGCAATTATGGCTGTCAATTGATGGAAAGGATAAAACTGAGATTTACCCGCCTTTCACTAATTAATAGAAGGACTAGTTCTAAACTGTGCTGGCGCGTAATTATTGAAAGTACATTAGGTAGTGAGTTTTCGACACAAGCAACATTGGAAGATCTAGAAAAAATGTAAGATTTTGGATAAGCATGGGCCAGGAGTTCCATTTAATTTCACTGGCTACCAAAACTGGGCAACAATAAAGACTACTCAAAATACAAGATATTTAACTGGAGAACAATTTGACATGAACAAAGATATATCTACTCTGGGAACCCAACTAAAGTTTCACGTAATTTGTGGCACATCGTTCGAGCATGACGTCTGCCATAAATTCAGAGAAGACGCATATTGAACACAGAAACCTGCCATTGTTTAGCTCAAGCCCGCGGTGTGGCATACCCATAAAATGGGGAATTATACCTTCCCGGCGAATGATAGGGAAACTGCTGAGTGTCCTATAACGCAACAATCAAGTTCGTAGCGAAGTGGCCTACACCATCATAGGGCTCAAAACCCTATACGGAAGAGATTAAATTATATGACGAATGAAATAAAGGCCTCGGAAAATCTTTACTTACTGTTGATAACCCTAGCAAACGTTTAAAGGACAACGGCCTTCGGATTTGTACGTGGAATGTTCGGATCCTTAACAGGACGATTAGCAGAGGCCTTTGACAACTATCAAAACTATGATATATACTATCTGGTTTGCTATAGGGAAAAGAAACATGGCTTATTTGTATGCAAATTTGCCATATGCGGCAGACATAGGCAAGAACTCTTGAGCTTCCGACACGTGAGCGAGCGTCTTATGACAATCCGCATCAAGGAAGAAGCCCAACCTGCCATTCAATTTAGACGATGATAGCCAAAACTTCCGTTCACCTGACCAAAACGAAGTAAAATTCAACAAATCAGCTGGACGGTATCGGTCGACGTATTCAAAGCTACATGAAATGAGAGCATGCAACGCCTCATTTCTCAAATCTGGTCAGAAGAGTGTATGCCTGATGAATGGAGTCTTAGCAACGTATTTGCGATCTATAATACAAGAACGGATACCCCCTCGACTGCTCCAACTATATACTATAGCTATAGTCTCCTCCACATTTCCTTCACATATTGTGTGAACCAGGAAAAACATCAAAGGTCTCGGTTAAGTAGCTACCGACATTGACGGAGCAGCGAGCGTTCTTCCTCGTCATTCTGCGCAGACGGATGAGTTTGGCAGGGATACCAAAACTAGACATGGCCCTCTCTACAAATGTTGTCATAAGGCCGCATATCAATGGAAACATTCTGGGTATCGATTTGGGGTTTTATAGTTTTTTCCAGGCTCTGCCGGAGTGTGAAGATTTGGTCGATTGTGGAATTTTCTGGTCTGAAACTGCACTGACAAGGACCAATCACGTTGTTCGCGTAGGGTTTCAGACAGATAAGATCTTATATGTAATCTTGAGGAGACTTATAACTTAATAGTTGGAGCAGTTGAAGAGTCTCCTTTCTTATGGATCTTTCAGACGATGCTGAAATCCCATTCATTAGGCATGGCCAGATCTGAGAAATGAATTGGTGAATGTCACTTAAAGCAGTTTTGAATACCTCAGCTGCAGCTTTGTTGGATTTAACCTTAGATATTGCTATCCTTATGTCAGGTGAACGGAATTGTTGGCTTTTATCGTCTAAGTGGAATGGGGCTATTCTGGCTGACTGTAAGATGTAGGGCTACTTCGCCGTCATACAGTTTGCAGAAAAAGTTTTTCCATATTCCCAACATCGACTTTGATTGTACTATAATGTCTCCTTCTTCTGGAGAAGCCGTCTCTTTGGCTTGTAGAGCTCGCAAGCAGCTTTGGTCCTTCATTGCAGCGCCGCTTTATACGCTCCTTTTTCAGCTGCATGTGCTTGCCGGCATTCTTCGCCAAATCAGGGATTTCTTCCTGATGGTTTGATGAAAGTCAGCACATCAATTGCGGCGTCTCTGATGGCACGTTAGCAATGTTGCCACTTGTTTTCTGAACTCGATGCTGGCTGCATAGGAGTTGTTGAGAGATTTCGGGATAGGCGTTCGGCAACAGTTCTGGCGGTTTCTTGCGATTAAAGCTTGTCGTTATACTCGTATCTTCTCACAGTAGTTTTTCTTTGATGTGGTGTTGGGGAGATCCACATCGGTACATTGGCTGTAATAAGATAGTAATACGAGTCAATTTGCCATAGTCATCAAAAATTGCAATAAGCAGCGGAAAATGAGTTGCAATCCAGCGCGTGGTGTATATTTGAATGCTGTTACATATATTGTTTGCCTTAGAATAAGGGAAGTAAGGTCAAACTTGAAGATTTTTGCGTCTTGAATTTTTCAAAACAGATTCTTCTATTTCATGCTACAATGTGTATAAACTTACTGAGTTTGTTTTCCGGACACCTGGCAGTGCCGTCGAATTTTCAAAGAGAACTGTAAAATAACGTGCAGATTGCTGAAGAGAAATCCACCCACTCAAACAAGTGCTACAACACTTGTGTTCCATGCCACAATACACCTACAACTCAACTACAAATGCAAACGCAAGCCTCGTGAAAACAAAAACTTATACTGTTTGCCATGCCATCTCTCTCCAACGCTATAGATTTCATTCAAAACCAGTACCGCACTTGCAACAACCCCACAACCCCATCACAAAAATTATCGTTAATTCACAAACCCACACATGCACCAATTTCAACCTCATCCATATCATCCGCGCAACACACCCTCGCTTGCTTTATACGAAAAAAAACACAAGCGCAACAAATTGCTCGTATGTACACGCTACTTTGCTCGTACAGTCTCCATCTATTTATTTATTACATATTCTCTTATTCCGCTTGTGTTTTCTTCTTTATGCTCTCTCTTTCTCTCTCCTGGTCATTTCTTTTCAATCAAATTCGAATGCAACAACTACACAGAGCACACTCTACACAACACACACCACTCAACCAACACGCACATCACCAAACCGAACTCAGGGAAATTTCTGAATTTTTTCATCGAAAATCCGAGGCAACTTCAGATTTTGTTAGTCGGTCGTTCCAATTGGTCGTGTAGTGCAATTCTTCCTCCGGGAATCTGTCCAAAGGCGTTTTTTTTTTCTTTTGACAGAGTTATCATTTTTTTTATTTGTCAAGTTTCTTTTGTTCGGATCTTCTTTTTACAGTTTTAGTGTAATCAAAATAAAACCACAAAACAACACGCGATCGGTAATCGAAATTGCAATTGGAAACATTTTCGAACGCAGAAAGGAAAAGAGAAACAAACTGCAAGTGTCAACAACAAAAGAAAAACTCTCAATTCAAAAAAAAAATAAAGAAAAAACAGCAAAAAGGAAAAGGAATTTTTCTCCTCTCTGTTCTACAGTGTTTTCTGTGCGAAGATTGCAACAGAGAAACAAGGGATACAACAACAAAATAAATAAATAGAAAAAACAGAAAAAAAAAACAAGAGGGCGCTGTGTATAACAAACCAACTCGTACCTACCGACCTAACCGAAATAAAAAGTGAAAATTTCCTTTTATGCCTCTTCCTCCATCTCTCCCCTCTTAAGTTCTACACCTTCTACTTTTCTTCTACCTGTTTATTGTTCGCGGGGATGTATACAGTAAAGAGAAAATAAAACAAAAATCTAACCAAAACGAAAGAAAAACAGTGAATGACCAGAAGAGAGAAAAAAACGTCAAGAAAAAACCTCGCACAGAAACAGCAAAAAAAAAGATAAACAAAGTGAAAAAGTGAATTTATGATATAAAGAAAAAATGAATAAAAATTAAAATATTACATACCTGGATTTTCGTTCCTCTGTCAACGCAAATATGTCGCAAATTACGGTTTTTACCTTCCAAATGAATTATTCTTCCTAGAAAAGGAAAACTAGAAAATCCAATCAAGTGAATCTACAAAATAAACAAAAGAAGAAAAATAAAATCTAAAGAAAAACAAAAACAGTTACATAAAAAAAAACGTCAACGCACACGTTGACTTAAAGCTGCGATAGTAAAAAGTGTCCAGTGCGGTTAAAGTGTCAGCTTGAAGTTTTCTGCTTTTGGAAATAAAGTTTTTTTTGGGAGACGATTTTCGTTTTCGTTTTCTTTGAAAATGCCCGAAACAGAGTATGATTTTGTGTCGAAGGAGTGGTTGCAGGCCGAACTACGATCAGATGTCAAGGATCTGATCTTGTTGGATTGTCGCAGCTCGAACGAGTTTAGTGAATCGCATATACGATCAGCTGTTAACTTCTCCATACCGAGCATCATGCTGCGTCGTCTGGCAGCCGGTAAAATCGATTTGTTATCGACGATCAAGTCACCGGATTTGAAGGAACGCATCCAGAACGGATACAAGATTAGTTTGTTCATATTATACAATGACAGTAATTTGTTAAGTGGCGGCGGTGGAAGTGGAGTAGTGTCATCATCCGCACCTGATGGCGGTAGTGTTGCAATGGACATTGCTGGTGCAACAGCAACGAGCAATGGCAGTGATGCGACAATCAACGTGTTGCATCGACGTTTAAAACAAGATGGCTGTCGAGTTGTTACATTGCAAGGTGAGTTGTTTTGTTTTTTTTTCTAAGAAAAAAGGGATGAAGAAAATTGAAATTGAGGAGTTGAGTAAGAGAAAGAAATGGGATTAAGAATGTCAGTGAGGGAAAAGTCGATAGTGGTTAGGACCGGCACACGTTGGTTTTGAATGTTTGATAATTATCGTTAAAAATTGGTGAAACTGCATTTTCAGAGCGAAAACCACTGCTTCCAAGTTGAAAGTTAAACGGAGCCGTTAAAAACAAAAAAATCTATAATCGTGCAACGTTGTAGCTTGTCCAGAGTTTCGGATTATTCTTAATTGATGTAAACTGATTTTGAGACTCCTGATCAGAGATAGAAAGGTGTCAATTGCTGATATTCGCCTTATTGAGGTTGAAAACACAATTCGGTTTCAAAAGTATTGACATTCATTCGTGATTAAGACGATTTTTGAAGACGAATTCATATCAGTTACACCAGAAAATAATTTCAGCGTTCTTAACCAAGACACTTCTGACCTACTTTTGTTCACCTTTTGGACAAGAAGTCTGTCGTTGTCGGTCTAAGAACATAAACCAGTGATCTTATGTGGTCCAGAGGAAACAGATGAGTACGGTCGAATGACATTTTTTTTGTTTTTCTGCGGTCTATTTGCTGTTTTATTTCTCAAAACTAAATGTTCACCAAATGTGATTTCAATGAGTCAAAATCGGAATCATATGTGCCCGTAGAACGACGTAACTGAAGTACTCGATAGGGCTATTTGGCTTCCTGAAGTCGAATTAAACCCCTGGCTCCAATCTCACTAAAAATAGCCTCCTTTTTGGACTGTTTAACCGTATCATTTGGTGACTTTGAACTGCTGTAACGGATACGGTCCATTTTTAAGTCTTCATCCTCGAATCAACCGGTATTGAAACCCTTCTATCATCCGCGAAGAGCTGAATTCGCTAAAAGAAGTTTGAAGTTCGTAGAAAATCAGAAGAAAAATGAGGGGACCTAAATGACAGCCTTGTGGAACTACAGATACAAACGATCTAAAAGTATTGCTCATATACTGATTTAACTTAATCCATGAAATAAGGAAAGGTGGAATGTCAAGATTGAACCTTTTGATTAGATGATCACAACATCTATTTCTTCTCCACATCATAAAACACTGTGACGATCGATCATGATCTAGCCTTGAAACAGTTTGCTTTGGAGGGAAGATTGACCAACAATTTGAAAACATCGAATTTTGAGCGATGTTCTCAGATTTATCAGGCTTCACATTCTCATTTGGCCCATATATTTTATAAAAGGCCCCAAGATTGTCAAAAAACATCTCTGTTAAAGCCACATTATCCGGGGCCACTGCCATATTTTTATCGAAGCATTGCTCATAAACATTCTTCATTAAGAGTTGGCGTTGGAGAAATTCGAAAATGTTAAAGAGGATTCTCTGGAAGCGGGATCCCTGCTTTTGTTTCCTAAAACAAATTTCGAAAATTGGTTTTAATGATCGTCAGTATGTCTCCAACGATGTGGGCCCTATTCACTATCTACTGTCGCATTCATTCATGGAGTACCGCGGGCTTTAATTATATAAAGCATGTCAGAGTTACAATTTCCAAGGCTGCATGCGTCCTGTGTTTTTTTTATGAGAACAGTATTTATTCATTTTAAAATTAACTTGCCAAAATATTTAAAAGAGTGTTTCGAAAGCCGATTCATTCGCCGACATGTTATGTCACCCATATTGCTCCGTTCAAGGTACTTCTGGCTGCTACTATATGTGTGACAGCAGCTTAAAATTGTAATGTTAACGCCATTGGAAAATTATCTCGTCATATACAATAGTTGCTGATAAACCTACCACCAATCTTAAGCCGATTCAGCGGAATAACTACCGAGATTTTAACTCTCCATAAATTTAACAAAAGGTTGCCACCTTCGAAACAGTGAAATCGTATCTTACTCGTACCTCACGTTCTCAGTCGAAAAGGTCAAACGTACCCCTACCAAGTCGAAGCGTTCATAGCAACTCACAGTTTTACAGGAAGTCGTGCCAAGAGAATGGTGGCAACGTTCTTGGTTTTTACGAAATTTTTGAATACGGGGAATTACGAGAGAATGATACCATTCACTTACAAGGTGCCGCAAAATTAATCACCCTATGGGAAGATGGCGTCGTACGTCAATCATATTTGACATTTGTGAACTAGACAGCTGCAGTATACAAACAGACAAGCAATTGAGCGCTATACTCCGCAAGAGCGTAAAATAATTGTGTTGAAGTTTTTGACCAATAATCGGTCGGTGGTGTTAGCGCAGCGTGAATTACGACGTAGATTTCCTAATCGTGTCGCGCCAACTGTTCCGGCGCTTAGCTACTCGACCCGAACATAGTGGAACCACAGGAGACCGTGCAGGGCGTGGCCGCCACCGGACTGGTCGTTTGCGGATATTTGCGGATGCTGAGAACGAAGAAATATCAACCAGACGACGGGCCACGCAATTGGGCATCACCAGACGGACCCTACATCCAATTTTAGTGAAATACTTACACTTGTTCCCGTACAAAGTGCAAACAGTGCATCAGTTAATGCCTCCTGACCGTCAATCATTCAAGCCATCCTCAATGTCAAGAACGAAGAGGACGATTTTGTGTCGAAAATCATCATGAGCGACGAGGCGCATTTCCACTTAAGCGGATACGTCAATAAGCAAAATATTCATTTCAGGGATACTGCAAATCCGCGTGTGATGCACGAAGAGCCATTACATCCACTCAAAGCCACTATGTGGTGCTGCATTCGCGCGGGAGGAGGGGTGATAAACGAGTTCTTATTGCCGGAATTGGATAAGCGGGGCTTGATGAACATGTGCTTTCAACAAGACGGTGGGTTTCCTGGTCGCGTAATCTCCCGTTTTGGCCATTTGGGTTGGCCAGCAAGATCGCCCGATTTAACCATACCAGACTTCTTTATTTGGGTCTACTTAAAGTCGCGGGTTTATTCTAACAAGAGAATATTCGACAGGAATGCAAACAGTTATCACTGGAAATCTTGCGGAAAGTCATGGAAAATGCGATAAAACGGGCACAAATGTGTATCAACACTGGCGGCAGCCACTTGGCCACTTAACAGAAAGAATTGTAAAGGTCCACATAAATATTTCCATCACTCAAAGTTATTTTTTTTATTTATTAAAAAAGTAATTCAAAAACAAAATTGGATGATTAATTTTGCGCCACCTTGTAGTTATCTGTCACTCTCAATTTTAAGGAGAGCAATTTCAAGTGATCACTTTTTCAACACTTCAAATAAATCATCAAAGTATTTAGCACAACTATTGTAGATTCGTCCAGTTGTGAATTCGTTAGGCTGCCACACTAACCTGACCTAACCTAACCAAACATTTTCCCAATATCTGAAATTTTTGCAAATTTACCTAGCAGAGCAGGTTTGAAAATTGTATGATTAACACAATCGATCTATACAAATATTTTATCAGAAAAATCATCGAAGGATTATTCCCGCAAATAGAGAGTTTAAGACGAAAGATCCAAAATTTTCTTTTTGAAATTGATCGATAACTCCATCGATCAAACACAGATTCCGGATCAATTGAAAGGAAATCGAAAGGAATCGCCAACTCCTCTAAGGTTGACAACTCAACAATTAGAAATAAATATTTTCAAGACATTGATATAGGTTTTGAGTAGGTAATAAAGATTAACGGTCCACTACAAAATGGTTACCAATGTGACTAATTGTATAAATCTACCTACACTCGTATGTTTTCTAAAACAATGGTTAGCTAAGGTAAACAAGCCCATAAAAACGTACCAACGATTTAATTAAAATTCAAGTGTCGTCGAAATAAATATTAGGTACTGGAATTATGATGGCTTCTGGACAAACAAATTACCCAAATTCTTTAAGTTAATCAAGAGCCAAACATGGCTTGAAGGTGATCATTGGAGTGAAACACAGGATAGCACGAGACAGTACTTATACCTTTTCTGGACTCGAATTTGTCCAAATGTAATTTGTTTTGAAACATTGTTTGTATTAGAAAGTAGGGTTTATGTTTTGGTTTCCCAAAACAAAGACCTGCTGATACAAAATCAATCGATTCTACGGTGATGGTTTGATTGTCCGATCGGTCCTATTAAAAGTGTGTCAGTCGCATTCTAAGACACATATTATGCGATGACCCATATTCGCTTTGAGATTTATGTTGTACAATAGACAGATAGGGAATCAGTTGACAACAAGCAATGGAGCGATACACACCAGAATTACTGTTACTGCTTATTTGACCAATTTCCGGTTTGTTGTTTTAACGCAGCGTTAATTTCGTCGTAGTTTTCTTCGTTTGGCTGAGCTTTACTGGATTATTCTGTTTAACAGCCTGCTGGAATAATCTTCTAAACACATTTTTGAAGTTTCCCATTTTATTTATTTTTTTGGTAAAGCTTCCGGAATTTATTCTTCCGGTAGCACCTCCCTATGGCTTCGACCGAGCGCCATTCGTGTATTTTCTTCTTTCCACTGAAAACCCTATGTTGTTCCAGTCTTTTCTGCTCGTAGAGCTCGCGAGGCTTAATCGTTCTTTTCTGCAGGGCCGCTCTGTACATCTGTTCTTTTTCCAAGTTTGCCTGCCTGCATTCGTCGTCTTTCTTTTTGGGGTCGGGTTGGAACCTAGTACATCAAAGGTGGCCTCTGTAATTGCTTCTTGGGCTGTGATGCCACTGGTCTTCTACGTTCAATGTTGGCGGCATCAGATTCCTCGGAAAATTAAGAGAAACTCGACCGGAAAAGTTTCTTTTGGTCTCGCGATTTTAGCCCTTCGACGTTGAATTTCCTTACAATGTTTTGGTGGGCTGTTACGGATATCCGCATTTTGGCCACAACAAGGTAATGGTCCGAGTCGATGTTACCTGTTTGGAAAGTTAAGGACTGGAGGAGTGTCTTGTGTCGATCGCAATATGATGAATTTCGTTGGCGGTTTGTTTGTCAGGAGTTAGACAGGTCACTTTATAGATATCAAGGTTTCTACCTATAGTTACAATACATTAAGTTCCGACGTAAAATCAATAACGTTAAGTGATGGCGTGGAGGCTCTACTTTCCAATGTAGGATTACTTATCAAAGATGCCTCCTTTGCCTAGAATGATCATGTTAATGATCAAAATTGAACCAGATTAGCTGGCAGTTTCGAATAAGCTTTTTTGATCAGATCAGCTCCAATATCAGTGTTTTTCAGTTCCTCGCAATTCATTGGTAGAAAATGTTTACTGGAGTTCTGACTCAGAACTTTGGAACGATAATTACAGATGATCTTTGCATTCTCATATCTCCTCCTAAATCTAGAAAATTCAAAATTGCTTTGCAAAATAGCGGCTACCTATTTCATCATCAATATTCCGACTGCCTACGCACTTTTCACAGCAGGAGGAGGAAATAGCAAATCGTCAATCTCTTTTCACGTGCTCCCCAATCAGTTCAATTAACTTTTTTTTGCATTTTATATTTACAAATAACCGTGAGCTATTTTTATTCGTTAGCTACTAAATTTTACTACAATAACTACCTCGTTTGTAACTCCACCGCATGATTCGTTTCAATTATTTTCTAGCCATTTGTTTAAGTATTCAAATTTTTAGCAAAACAAAAACCGAAATCATTGTTATTTCTCCCTTCTCCCATACACCGTTAAGAACACCACATAGATTTTGTTACCACTTTCATTTCATTCGGTTGACCCTTTTAGTTCGAATTTTACAACCCACAAAACTACAAAACATATTCCCCACTTAGTTCATATTTATTTTTATCGCTTTTCGATTTCCTGTTTCGTCGAAAAGCCAACAAAAAAAAAATTCTGAAAAAAAGCAACAAATTCACAGTGTTTAGAAGAAGACAGCGGCAAAAAAGCAGAAAAAAACATAAAATTATCATTTTTTTCCCCCACCTTCGGCTTGTAGTTGTTGGAATATGTAAATAATATATTCCTCCCGGTGGTGTCGCGTTTAACGTTCATTCCTTCAGCCCAGAGTATTTCTATAATAAATATTTGCTCATTGGTTTTATTGTGATATTTTATAAAAAAAAAGGTACATTGGTATATCAATCGCAAACAATTGACAGATTGTGTACTTATTTTGTAATGTAAAGCAACAACTCACCACCGAACGTGGTGAATATTCATCTTTTAAATGTGACATTGGCAGTACAAAGTGCTGATAGGAATTGCCAAACTGGGAGAGATAAAAATCGATTCTATTCTTTTAATGAATGAATTAATTATCACGAATCAAATGGGTAACCAACAAAAAAGAAAGAAACACAATAAAAAGCGAAAGAAATACGAATAGAGAAGCAGAAAAAGGCAACAAACAAATAATAAATATCACCTACCGTATTGAATGACTAAAGATAAGATAGCGAGCACATTTTTTCGAGCACTGTATTGTTGTTTTTTTGGTGCAAAAAAAAAAAAGAAAGAAAAAGAAGAACAAATTGTGTAAATAAGGTAAACGTGACGGATGGTGGTTGTGCTCAAAAACGAGTAAACAGCAAATGAAAAAAATTAAGACAAACCAGACACAGATAAAAGAAGGATAACAAAAAGAAAAATAAGAACTGACCTGACACCCGAACTGTCAAACAATTGATTTTTAAAAATAGACAGACACTAGCACCGTGTACCAAAGCCGAGGTATTGTACAAGGCAGACACTTGAACAAAAAGGGCTAACAATGCACCTTTAAGAATCGAACAATGCCCTCTGTTGAACGGAGATATACGACTTAAATGAGTACATACCTACTTTATGTTCATTGCGAAAAGCAGTTCGATGCACAGCAGTAGGCCTTACAAAAAAAGACAAGCACTTCCAACTAGGACCAGTTTATTAAAATAGAGCTAATGAAGTGAGCAATAAAAAATAAGAGAAAGAACGTTCGATTCGAACTGTCAAAGTGATTAGTGCATTGTTTGAGTCGTTCATTGTCCGCATAGAGTAATCCTTTTCTTGTCAACTGACGCATTGTCTAGATTTTTATGACATTTTATGATGATCGATGTTGTTTTAAGGCGTTCTATAGTCTTTTGTGTCGTTTATGGTCGGTAGGATGTCATGCAGTTTGTCTGCTTTGTTTTAGGTGTTGCACTAAATGCGGTACCATGTGTTAAAAATGTGTATAACATTCATCTGCATTTGATTTCAAAGTTGTGTAGTCAAATTTTATTTCTCCTTTTCTGTTTAATGATTTCTTGTCGGCCAACAGTTACTCTTGTCTTTTTAAGCTTTTTTATGTGAGAGTATGATCGCTCTCTTTTATTCTTTGCATTAAGATCGGCTTAGTCGAGCACATCATCAACCCTTTTTCTAACTTGGGATGAGATGTACAGTTTTAGAGACTATTTGAATACCAAATTAAACCACTGAATAGTAACGCTTACTGTTAGACTCTCCTTATATACAGAGTCAGCTCATTCATATAAATAGTCTTTCACTTCATTTCAAAAATAATGTTTATTATAAGAGTTTAGGCCAAAAGGTGGAACCCTGCGGAACTTCATTGTATTTGCATTGCTCATAGTTCAAAACCGTTTCACATTTATGATTGGAAATGCTAGTCGAAATGAATGCTGTTGGATTATCATTAAGTAATGGGCAAATATAACAGCGTAGATCTTATTAGGTTCAACTTTTTTTCGTAGGAATAGAGCGTGTTTGAATATTTAGAATTACAACTTTATTGTCACATATAGTCACTAGATCCCAGAGTTGATCTCCGCAGTGTTTGCACTACGTCGTTTGAATTGGTCTCATTGTCAGCCTTCCTAATTCGGGACGTTAAGAAGCTTTATAGTTAAGCAACTTTATAGTTAAGCCGGTGTTTCCTATTGTTGTTTGCTTAAATGTAGATATTTCCGCGACATCCAATTCCCATCGGCTTTGGACCGGTTTTACATTGAAAAATCGTTAATAACTGACCTTAAAATCACGCCTGACCACGGACTTGAATATGTGGCTGGACGAAATACCACTATAGCATGCACACGGTTTCCTCTTCTTAATATACACAAGAGGGCATGACGATCACCGGATCATGAAACGCTAAATCAAATTGATCATTGTGCGATCGACGGAACGCATGCTGCCAGTATTCTGGACGTCCGAACCTTCCGGTCAGCCAACATTGATTCGAATCACTACCTTGTTGCAACCAGGGTTATCGATGCGGATCCCCTCAGCGCCACAACAAAACAGAACTACTGTGAGAAGATATAACGTAGAAAGCTGCTATCACAAGAGACCGCCAGAATCTTAACCGAATGCGTATACCGAAATCTCTCAACAACTCCCAAGCCGCCAGCATCAAGTACCGGAGACCGGTGGCAACGCTACAACTGATATCCTGGGTTTAACCCGACCACCGCCATGAAATCCATTGTTTGATGAAGAATGCCGGCAAGCATACAAAGCAGTGCAGCTACAAAGGACTAGAACCGCCTGTGAGCTCTACGAGCAGAAGAGAGGGGGAGAACAATTTCTAGACTTTCTATTACAGGACCGACGTACAGAAGTTATACCAACATGTAAAAAGAACGTGACAAAGCAACAAGACCCGTAGAAGAGGACTTCAACCAACTTGGAGTGCCCAACTGGAGGGGCTTGTTAGTTCAAGCCCAGGTTCATCGAGAACTGTAGCGCCACCTAAGTAAGTAAGATTTATTTTTATTTATAGACTCGACCGGGCAGTCAATCAGAACTATGACTTTAACTAGGTGTAGCACCAATTTCAAACGTGCATTCTACACTTTAGCCATCGTGTAGTCCTCTTTTGTCTCCGTTCTATACAGAACTTCTCTGGTGTTTTACGTGGGAACCTACCTTGAATGCTTAAGCCCACGGAGCGCCTATGCTCACAGGGACTGAAATGCGTCAATCACCGCTCTGATCTACAATACGGAATAATTTCCATTCTCGATCATTTGATCATCATTGGGAAACGCCATTGTGACCAGGCCAATGTTGAGGCCCATCTAAAGCCAGTCTTAGGGTCCTGGCACCCTGGAAACTTTACTGGGATTTTAGGCCTAAACCACAGCCACCATTACGATGATCATTTGATCATCATTGGGAAACGCCATTGTGACCAGGCCAATGTTGAGGCCCATCTAAAGCCAGTCTTAGGGTCCTGGCACCCTGGAAACTTTACTGGGATTTTAGGCCTAAACCACAGCCACCATTACGCTCCCACAAAAGGGCCAAAGTACCTATGTACCTCTACAAATCAGGTCGGAACCGAAGATCCGGGGGCTCCTGATTCATTTGGTAAAGAATTAAGCTTCTGTCGGGCTACCAGTTAGACCCTACAGATCTCATATATCGACTGGCCGTTGAAAGGCCTTCAAATATGTCTGTTGCAACTCTGCAGAGAGTTTTGCTCTACCCCCCTTTAATATCAGACTACGCCATTGAAAAGACGTTGCCTATGTAATTAAGCGGGGGCCCTCCGTTAAAAACGGTAGAAAAGGAGACATCTACAACTATGAGACATTGATCGGTATCAGTTGCTGTAGGTTTTTACCGAGTATTTCTCTTAAGCGTCGCTGATGTATACAACTGCTACAACTACTTAAAGTTTATGGCGCTTAGTTGACTGCCTCATCTGGCATCTTTTAATAAACTTAAGATCATTGATTTGTAGGTCTATCTACGGCGAAAAAGAAGCCAATTCATTCTTCTTTTTATACGTTACTGAGGTGGTTACTCGCGATCTAACTTTAGAACACAAATGAAGAATGTACGAGTACATAGCGTGAAATATCGAAGGGTCAGGATCAAAAATTTGCCGTCCAACCCTATATTTGTTTTGTTCTATAATAACCTAAACCACAATCTCTTCAATCAAGTTGAAGAAAGTTATCCTTAAATCCCATACCCATACACCTTCTATCTGTATCTTGTCTGTTTCTGTTCTTGTTCTTCCTTCTTGTCAAGCCTTTTGTATGTGTTTGCTTCTTACCTATCTGTTACCTGCATTGGCGAACAAGTTTTTAATTAAATTTTTGCTTTGTCACATACTCTTGCACAACGGAGGGATGGGTGAACTTTTAATTAATATAAACGTCCCTTTGAAGATTATTTTCTATGCAATTCCCTAGACAACATCGACATCAACATCGACATCGAACACAACATTGATTTACAACCAGAGGTGCGGTAATACACAGAAGCTCCTTTTTTACTCTACCGTAACTATTATGCAATTTCGATGTTTTGCAGTTAACTTTAGAATGTACGAGTGCTGCCTGAGGGTGTATGGGTGATGTTTGCTGATTGATGATGGATGTTGTCAAAGAGTGATTCAAAGTGGTTTTTCTGTTTTCCCATTAAAACCACTTTTCACGAAGAAAGTGAATGCACTTAAAAAGAATAGCAAGAAGAGTAATATCAACCCTTCAACTCAGATTGTGTGAAGTGCATTCCATCAGGTAAAGATGGAGATTTTTACCATTGATTTCCGTACTTTGAACTGTGATTTTCCTCTTACTGTCACAATTTGTCATAGTACGCAATAAAACCGCTCCGGTACGGATATCCGCAAGCATGTAGATGGGTCAATATGTGTTCCAACTTTTGACCTGTTTCAGTCATTTAAATATTTTCCGGTGCACACACCCCATCATCAAGGCACATTTTCGCCCAGATTTGTCGCATGCACATACACATTATCCAATCCATTACAACACACACGACCTTGACCCCATGAACAATTATTTCGCCGAAAATTATTGTATAACACACTGAAAAGCGAAAACACCAACGCAACGCCTTCCCTGTGTGTTATTTCACGCAAACCATTCCAAATACAAAAAAGAAAATGAAAACAAAACGAAAAAAACATTCTCCTCCTGCCCTAAATAACAATTTAATGATAGTTCTGTTTGTTTGTAGTGATTTTCGTGTGCTCACCGGTGTATGTCAGAAGTTGTCAGAATGTCAACTGTCACTTGTCAAATGGAATCATCAATATCACATGGTAAATCACCTTGAATTGGACCATCCGCTGTAATAGTGTCACATTTACATGGCTCCGCTGTCAGTGTGCTTATCACATTAATGAGAATACTATGTCTGTCAGTCGGTCGTTGTGCTTGTCCGCCTTCATAAATAAAATTTTGAAACGGCGCAAGAGCTGGTTGAATTTAACGCTAGAATGAATGCGGCACGGATAGATGCGATATACGAGTACGAATACGAATAGGAATAGTTACGCGTTGGGCAGATATCCTCGCATAACAACAGCTTCAACTTCCGCCTGTCAAATTCAATGTAAATGAGAGACGAGCGATGGAGTGAATGAGTGAAGGGTTTTTGTATGGGGTTGTGTTCGAGTGTGCATTGCTAGAGCATGTTAGTTCGTATGCTCCATTGCACTCCAGTTGCATGGCATCATACTCGTAATTGCATCTCTTTTTTTCTTGATTCTGATGTTTGAAAATCCCACAGTGATTCGAATGTTAGCGGTAAGAAATCAAGAACCCTCTTGTACTTTTGTTTTGTTTTTTTTATTTTTTATTTTTTATTTTATTCGATCCTCCTCCCCTCTTGATGAATGTAATTTAATTTGTTCATGGCTTTCATGGCCGGTCAGTAATGGTTTTTGTGATATTCTATCTATCATTCGCTTTAACGTCCACTGTGTTGTACGAGTAGTAGTAGTGTTGCAATGGCTTGAATTACCTATTGCATCAGTTTACAATTTCCAGCATCAGCTCTGACATACAAAAGGATTCTCACACGGGACACATAATACTCGTATTCCTATTCGCACTGGATTCTCGGCTCAACTCTATGCGTGCGAATGTGCATTTAATAGCAATTTCATCCCACCCTGTACCTTAAAGTCATTACCGTCATCTTCGCTTGAGTTGACGTTCGCGTTGACGTTTACGCTTTGTGCGCGCATTTATAACATATGGATATGCTGATCATTTTGATGAGAATTGGATAAACCACCAAGTAAAGAAGAGCACACGAATACGAATATGAATTAAAAGGAGAAGGTGGAACAACAAGAGAATGGTCCGTCTTCCAAGTCGATCTTTTTAAATTGTAAAATGGCTTAGAAAACGAAGAATGATGAAGAACGTTGAAGACGACCTGCGTGTACGCGAACGCGACATAATACGAGTAATATCCGTGTGTGCGCGCATAGTAGTTGAACTCGCGGTTGTTGACTCCGCGCGCAGCTTGTCTGGCCGCCACCATTGCCGCTGCTGCCGACAGCGCCAGCCGAATACAACAAAAATAACATTTACTCGTACAAACATTTTCATCGATTGCGCGCGCGCCTTTATGCTGTGGCTTGCTTTAACAACTTTGGTTTTTAAATTTGTTTTGTCGTGTGTTTCTCCTTTCCAAACAACAACAACAAAGCAAACTAACTTGAAGAGGACGAACAAAATAAGTTCTCTCGCTTATGTTAAGGAATCATGAATTCAACAAGTGATGGAGGAAGAGGAGGAACGAATAGTATGTGGACTGTTTGGAATCAAAGAAACAAAGCACATAAAGCCTGAGGCATTGAAAATTGAAGCCATGATTATGGGGGAGCTTGATTTTCTTCTCTTTCTTCTTTTTCTTTTGTTCCTTGGTTTTGCCGAAAATCACCCTTTGGCGTACAAGTATGTAACAACAAGAAGCTTAAAAGGCATTTTTTCCGGTTTAACTTCGTTTTCATTTGACCACGTGCCAAAATTCGCTTGGTGGATGCTAAATTACAGAGGTGCACTAGGATTTTGTTGGAACTGGGGAGCACATTTCAGAGAGTGCTTTACGGATATTTTCTCATTTTTAAAGCTTCAACGAATTCGAATATAAATTCCGTTTTGACCCAAGATCCTTCCAAAGAAACCAACATCACTTCCGTAAGAAGACGTAGCAATGTCTCGAACAATTTCTTATCAATAAAGGAGATCGTGTCGCGATTGACGATGGTCGGTTGTGATACCACTGGATCTTGATCCATTTCTGCCACGTTGTTGTCTAGAAAGGGATGACGAGCTTTGCGGCATGTCTTCCGATTAGAATGTGTCCAGCAATGACAACCATTAGGATACTGATGTGCGACGGGTTTAGCATGACTAAGTTCGGGAGCGTGTGTGATCTAACTGATCTAACAGCCAACCTGTTGTTCGTCTTATCGATCGTATCCTGTAGAATTATATTTTTACAAGTAGCCAGAGCCATGTGTAAAGATCTCAGCAAATTAATCTTCCCTGCAGTTTCCTAGAACGTCACAGTGGCCTGGCACACAGCAGAGGTGAATATTTAACTGCTCAGCCATTTCGTTAAGAAATGCTCGGCAATTGATTTAAAAGTGACTGATTCCAGGGACATAAAAGTTACCTGACTGTCAGTGTAAATGCAGATATCGTAGGACGATATCACATTCCCTTTCAGCCAGTTAAGAGTTTCCTTGATAGCTACTGATAGACAGTCCAGTGGTTTGGAAGGCAGAAGTGGAGATCAAGATTTAGTTTCTCAGAGAAGATACCGGCTCCGCCCCTTCTATAAATGCATAGAAGGGATGGATTTTTCATTAGGTAATTCGCCATCCACCCGGTCTTTATGATTTGGAATAGTAGCTTTAAAGCAGCATTAGTATGGGCCTTATGTCAGCTAAGTACAGTCATTGCGTAATACAGGGTTGCATATCCCATTTCTTGCCAACCGTTCTTTGACAAGAGTAGAGGGCTATAGTGGCTTTCCTAATTCTTCCTTTCCTGGTTAGTTTCTTATCTAGAATGAGACCAACGTTTTGTCCTCATTTACCGTTAAGCCCATCTTAGCAGATTGCGTTTCAATACTATCGAACGCACCGGTGATAGCATTCTGAGTTCTGCCAATTATATCGATATCATCGGCGTGCGCTAGTAGTTGGACTTGCGGAAGATTGTGGCTTCGATGTTCGCTTGTGAGTTCCGCACAATTCTTTGAAGTATGTCTTACCTTCTTAAACCTTTTTTGCCTTCAAAGGTCTCGGTTAAGCCGTTACACACATTACCGCCCAACAGCGAGCTTTGTCCATCGTCACTTGTCCACAGACGGACGAGTTTGGCAGGCATGCCAAAACTAGGCATGGATCTATGGTATATAGCTCGCCTCTATAAATGCTGTTATATGCGGCCTTAAAATCGATGAAAAGATGGTGGGTGTTGATTTGGACTTCTTGAGTTTTTCCCAGAATCTGCCGGGGTGTAAAAATTTTATCAATCAATTGTGGACATTCCCGGCGTGAAACCACACTGAAAGGAGTCAATTACGTTGTTGAAGAGGTTTCAAAAGTTCACACAATATAGCAGACTCATTCCTCTATAATGGGAGCAGTTAAGGTTTGAGTTTGAATACCTCGGCGAGTAAGCCGTCAGGCCCAGCAGCTTTGTTGGTTTTAAGCTTACATTTGTTCAGGTGGAATGAAGTTTTGGCTACCATCGCGATCGCCTAAGTTGAATGGTCTACTCTGCCTGATGCCGGAATGTTGGGGTTCATCGCCGTTATTCCGTATTCTCAGCACTGTGATTCTACAACAAGGCATTTGATGCTGGTAGCATGACCAAATTCCCGAAGTCCGATGGGTTCTGACTTCCACGGTACCGTGTTTTAAGTCCTGGTGTGGACTACCAGTGGTCTTGCTGCTCAACAGGACCTATGCAGCTTGTAACTGGTCAAATCGTATCATACTTCGGTGGCGGCAATCTGAAAGCCATTACGGTAGCCTAGTATTTGCTCTACCCAGGTTTACTATTAGACAACGTTATTGATGGACGTATTCTTGATAATTAGGCGGCGACCCTGACTGCCAGAAAGGTTCCGACGTCCAGAACATATCTTGCGTCAATTTGATTTAGCTTTTCATAGTCCAGAGATCGCCATGTCCCCTTCGGTATATTGAGTTGAGGCAACCATGTGGTTATTATAGTAATATTTCCTCCCGCCGCAAAGTCAATAAGCCTAAGTCCATTGTCAGACGAGGTGTCGTGTATGCTTACCAACTGTCCTACCAAAGACGTACATAGTACGGTTTTATACGGTCATACTTAGGACATTGCTCATAAGTCTTGTGGAGGAGCTCATAGAAACATTTTTTGATGGCGTCCTCGGATTTTCATAAGACGCTCGCTCACGTGTCGGAAGGTTAAGATTTCTTGTCGACTACTTCGCAAGAGGGCTTAGATTCAAACGAAAAACTGAAAAGTTAATTTGTTTTTTGCAAAGATTTTCACCCTTTCGGCATACAGTGGACCGCAGTTTTAGGTCTTAAAAAATCGAAGAAAACACGCATCGTAGTGAGTGAGAAAGAGTGAGTTTTGGTCCATTCCAGACAATCGCGGCAACAATTTATTTATTTTAACTATCAATTATACCTCGCAGTGCCAACCATCCTTGTGGACTACAACTGTTTTTGTTTTAGAGCTGAACAGGAAAAATGCAAGCCAGTACTACGTCTATCAACATTTGGAATGTCGTCGGTGTGAAAGATACGAGTATTTTGGAGAAGGTTTAGCGCTGCCTTGCAAACTGAATCGTGTGATTAATATTTTGACAGGTTTCGGCAAGGACATGGGGCTGACAATGCTATATATTCACTAATACATATGACGTCAATAGGAAGAGAATAATCAATCTCTTATCAAGTTGAAAATAAATCTTCTTTGGCGACGCTAAAAACCTTAAAAACAGACGCAGAAACCTAAGATTTTAACTTATCATTACCTAACCATTTTGGAGTGGCTTTCCTCTAATTTGCATGTACCATTGAAGATAATTTCATTGATTTGCTTAAGAAAAAATATGGGTCTTAGCACGCATCCCTGGGGTACTGCACGAAAGTACGAACTTTCGAATAAATATAGATCTCTATCAATGGAATTAAGTGGGAAATGTTCCTTCATGGACTGTTACTATTCCATCAAACATGGTAAGATTCGAGTTAATCTAAAACACACACACAACATTCCAACGCATAACGTCCGAATGATGACTCACCTCTGAGGGTATTTTTGTTTTCTTTCAAGATTCGTTGTCGAAATTCCTTTCTTCTGTCCTCTGATTTACAACAAAAAAAGAAAAAAAAGAACAGTTTCTCTCTGCACCAGTGCCTAGCAATGAATGGAATTTCATTTGAAATTAAACACCACTTTAGTTTGTTTCTACGAAAGAATCTAAGGAATGTGTTTACACTTTTTATTTCTGTTATTTTCTGTTCCTCCTCCTTGTTTTCATCACATTTTCAACGTGTTGTTTGTCTTTGCTTTTTCGGCGGCTCACATTCATTGTTAACTTTCGGCATATTTAATTATTGCTACTTAATTTTTTTTTGGCTTGAATGGAAAGTGGATATCTATCTGCGACTATACTCGCATTTGTTTGTAAGTCCCCCTGGAAACCGGAAGTTGCTAATTGCTTTTACGACAAGCTCGGTACTTGAGTATTAGTATGACTTATTAGAATTTTTTTATTATTTTTTTTTTCTGTAATCTCATATCGTTTCATTTGGTGCTGAATTAATTTGTTCGATATCTAATTATAGTCAAGAGAGAATGAGTAATGCGTTGGGGGGTTACTATCTTTAAACTTGACTTCACAGCGAACGAAGGTGCGATACGCGGCATTGAATTTCACTTCAAAGCACGTTACAGTGCTACCGGTATGCGCGGTCTCTATTTTTATTGTTTTTATTTTTTTTCTATTTTTTTGATTTTTCCTTTTTGGTTTTTTTTTGAATTTTGCAAAATCATTCTAATTAGCGAGTAAATATATTCCTAAGCCATATTCTTTCGTACACCGCCTTTATCTAATTAGAATGGAACGGTGCGCTTTGGTCGTCGGTTATGGGGGTATTTATGCAGGGGGATCAAGGAGGTTTAATAGGCTTTTATCTCGTGCAATTCAGTGTCACGTGAATGGACGGAATTAATTTTCGAATGATAAGCTCTAATTGAACTTTTACGCAAGCATATTTCAACACAGTTGCCTTATAAATAGCCGTAGGGGTCATAAACTTAATTAAGTCGTTTAAATTAGCTGTTGTCATTCATGAAGGTGCCAATGAATGAACGGTTTTTTTTTGTTTTTATTATTGTTCATTTGGAATAGGTGATTTGCTAGTGGTGGCAACATTTTTGAATAAATTTGAATAGGGGATTAAAATTTGATTAAACTCCTGAACCCCTTTATACTCGTATGCATGTGCTAAGTTAATTGGAATTTCGATAGAAATGGTTTCGTCGGACTTCATTTTCTTCTATTCATTTCATTATGATGTCCAGACATTGAGCCTTTCTCTAATTGAATTGATATTTGCTCTTCTCCAGATTGACCGTGGCAACCGTAACAAGGACCAAAGATTTATGGGCCCACGAATGTTAATCTGAAACTGAAAGGTCTTCAAACTGCTCTGGGCGCTGCATAGCTTCAAATCATACAAGTCTGCTGGTCCCTATGGTATAATACCTGCCAAGCTACAGAGGTCCTCAGATATTATTCTGCCTACGCTAGCAAATATTATGAGAAGCTGTGTTGAACCTATCCACATTCCACTGTCATGGAGAGAAGTACAATGTAGTATTCTTTCCCAAAACCGCAAAATGTTCTCATGTTTTCCCAAAGGACCTCAGACGTATAAGCCTATCATCTTTCCTTCTGAAAACTCTAGAACGACTGATTGATATCCATATACGAGCTAAAATTGACCCAAGACTTCTGTCAAGGGCTCAACATGCCTACTGTAAAGGAAAGTCGGTGGAAACGGCTCTGCACTCACTGACTAGCCACATCGAACGATCTCTACAATATAAAGAGTACACAATGGTTGCTTTCCTGGATATAGAGGGCGCTGTTAACTCTGCAGGTGGAGGTGATCAGTCTTATGCTAAAAAAGCAGGATAATCAACTCCAAACTGGGTGGGACTTCTGCTAAATGATGTGTCAGCAGTGGTGTCCTCTCTCCCCTGCTCTGGAACTTAGTAGTTAATGAACTACTGACACACATGGAAGCGGGTTGTAGTGGGGTGATTGCCTGTGCGGATGACGTTGCTATAGTCGTCTCAGGTAAGCATCTTAATACCATCAAAGAACTCCTACAACTAAATCTCAACAGATTAACCCGTTGGGTAGATCGCTGTGAATTGGGAGTAAGCCCCCATAAAACTGATCTTGTCCTCTTTTCCCGGAAATACAAAATTCCAACTATAGACCCTATCTCACTAAACGGTACCAGTTTAGTATTTTCCGATACAGCAAAATATCTGGGTCTCATTTTTGACATGAAACTAAACTGGAAACCTAATATTCAAGAAAGAGTCAATGCAGTCAACTGCATTAAACTAAGCAGAGTCCAAAGAACAGCATGTCTATGCATAAGTGGAGCCTTGCGGTCTACCCCCTCTGCGTCATTAGACATTCTGTTTCATTTGAAACCCCTCTATATTTTCAGCAGGCAAGTAGCCATTAAAGCTGGATGCCAATAAAAGAACGGACCTTAGGTGGACTGTTGGACAAACATGTCTATCGACCAAACAGATCTGGCAGAAGCTGGATCTGAATCGCTCTAGGTGTCTGATCCTTTTAAATAGGAAACATCTCAGTGCCATAATAGGTGTCATCACTGGACACTGCCTCATAGGCAAGCACACAAGAAGGCTTGGCGCTTTTACAAATGATTTCTGTAGAAACTGCATTGACGAGAAACAGGAGGAGAAAATCCTCCACCTACTCTGTACATGTCCAGCTCTCTCCCAGAGAAGAAAGCTTCATCTAGGAGCATTTATGATTTAGATGTCGATGAAATTTTTATTTCGATATATTGTTTGGATCTTTCCATTGTGAATGGAATATAACATTTAAATGTCCTCCAAGGGAGTTCTTGTAGGATTTGTCAGAAGGTAATTTTCGATGGATAGGCAGGCAATAACTCGGTCATAACTTGATGAATATTCGTTCTCAAAGCGTCAAGAGGTTGCGGATTGTGTAAACACGATCTTTTGCATAGCTCCAGAAAAAGGCATCCAACGGCGACAAATCACACGATCTTTGTGGTCAGTTCACATCACCAAAACGCGAAATAGCACGTCCAGGAAAATTTTCTTGCAAACGGGTCGTGCGAGAGATCTGGCAGCGTCACATGTCTTCCACACCCATATCTTCGATTTGAGGCTAAAAAAATTTGGTTAACATTTGGTTATAGCGATGAGAATTGACGGTGACGGTTACACTCCTTCCTCATTTTCGAAGAAGCACTGACCAATGGCACCACCAGACCAAATTGCACAATACAGTGACTTTTCGTGGTCTGTCAATGATCTTTGGACGGTTACAGCCTCATTGCTGATGAAACTGTTATGTGAAAATTGGTCATCCGTTGGGATGTTCAAGCACTCAATGTTCTACACATTCCGTAGTTAGCTGGCTTCAATTCATAAGTGAGTTGAACTGTATAAGGATATAGATGCAAATCCAAATGCAAAATACGCCATAATTTGAGGTAAAGCAAGCAAAAATGCTGTGCTCGCCGTGAAATCTATAGATTTGGATCTTCATCAACACTTTCACTAACGGCAGCCATATTTTCTGTGCACTTTTGATGATGGATAGGCCTTAAGATATCTGTGACAGGTACACTCGTATGATGTCTTTTTGCTCTTTTTGCTGCCTCTCCCATTACTTTTTCGAGCATCTAGGGCGGTATAGCGATGATATCGACACGAATGTTTGCCTTGAGCTCGTCAATGGTCTGGGGCTGCTGCCGTACACTATGTTTTTCACATAACCCCACAAAAAGAAGTGCGGGGGCCGCCTATCCACCTAGATTGATTTGTAGTGTGGATTGACGCATTGTCTTGTAGAAACAAGTAATCGCCCAGACCTTTTTGACATATTGTATTTGTGGGCAGAAATAATGAGCGAACATCGGCTCCCCAAATGCGACAATTTTGCTTGTTAACGACACCAGAGAGTGAGAAATGGGCCTCGTCGGCCATCACAATTTGCTTCCAAAAATCAGGTTCAGTGTCAACCATTCGAGCGACTGTTTGGCCGTATTTCAAACGGTCTGTCCGCAATATTCTTTGAGTCAATTCCACTTTATACGAAAAAAAAAATGCAAATCATCCTTCAAAATGCGCGGCAAGGTGGTTTCACTGAAGCCAAAATGCTGAGCGCGGTGACGACACGACACATCTGGGTTCTCGGCAACACTCGCTCTTACCGCTTCAACTAGTTTATTGGAACGTCTTAGGCATTGATGAACGGCATGTCGACGATCTCCCACTGTCCCGCGCTCAACAAAATTCGACACCAAACGACGAATAGTGTTGTCAGACGGTGCTTGTTGGCAACGATATTTTTTTGATATTTTCGACGATATGCACGTTGAGTTAATACAACTGAACCACTATTTTCAACGTACAGCGTCACATGGTTAAAATTGTACTGAATTGACGTTTCAAAAACATGTCTCCTCGAGTCAATCGGTGGATAAATGACGAATATCGACACAAAAGATGGCGCACTCTGTAGTTTTGCGTATATTACGTTCAGATGCACGATTATGTTGACCATAATCTGCTTGTAATCACTGTTTTTGTAGTAAGTTTTCAGTTCAGTTCGGTTGGACGTATGTGATTGAAACAGGGATGTCAAAAACGGACCATTGAATTGTATAGTTTGAATGTCGTTTTCTACTGTATTAAAAGTATGGTTTTAATGAAATGTGCCAGATCAGTGGATTGGATGTATTCGGCAATCGAATTCAAAATTGAACATCCTTGGTGAGCCTTTACGCTGATCCTTGTATCCCCTTTCGGCTTTGATCTTGCGTTACAGTCCAGTGTGGACCAGGGCCCCAGCTTATATGCCTCTCCAGCTAGAGCGATCTTTTGCTAGCTGCCTCCAGTACACACACGAATTCGACTGAGGTTCTCTTCAATTTATGTGCGTCACGTCCTTTACTGCGTTGTCCCTCTGGGTTGGAGTCGAAAACTTTTCGGAGTGAGACACTGGTGACCTAGCCATCTAAGCTGTCGTTTTCGAGCCAGGTGTACCTCACACTTTCGCTGAAGCTGTTGGCAAAAACGTAGCCAATCCAACAGATATGCTAGTTTGCGATGCCAAACTGTTGCGTTACATTAACGTGCAACATTATAGCGACAAAACAACAAAGGCCATAAGTAAAGTGGTCCTCGATATAAGAATTAGGACCAAGGATTTTTGTGGTCAATCAACCATACAAGATTTCACTCGTAATATTATCGCCAACTTTCACTATATTGTTCCACAGAAATTTAATATTGTCCCACTGCTAACTGCTGTCTCAAAAGAGAAAAAGTCTTTGTTCAGGTCTCTTTGTTTGTTTAGAAGAGCAGAGTTCCAAGAGTGGAACCTTGGGGCACACCCAGAGTTGTTGATATTCTACGAGTATTAGACATTGATCCATTAACTTTTGTTCTCTGCAATCTCATGCTTAAGAATGAAGTAAACCAACTCAGCAGTTTAACCAAAATTAACCAAATTTCTGTCTATGGTTGCGAAGGCCCTCTTGAAATCCAGAAATCTTCCTGATGAGTACGCTATTTAGAGGGTATTTTCGATGATCTCGGCCCCTATTTCACGAATAGCTTGAACAAAATTATTCTTACGTGTCGGAGCGGTCTTTAATGGCACCCTACAAATAAAGTCCAACGGCGTCAAATCGCAGCTTCGTGGAGGCCAAGCAACATTTTGAGCTCCTCTAAAGCCCGAACAGGGGAGAAATAACGAAGCAGGTGGTTATTGGACGAACACGAGAATATGTTCGCTTATCAATCAGCAAAGCAGTCTTACGAACTTTCTTCACAAACTTGCGTACACCAGCTGCAATTGGCGCATTACCACTTGATCAAAAAGTTTATTCAGAAAATTAAAAATACAAGTTTATTCATCTAAATCTATATTGTCCCCTTCAAAGTAATCCCCATCGACTGCAACACACTATCCAATCATCGAAACATTTTTTATATTCGGTTTTCGGTATGTCCATCAGTGCTTCCTGCGATTTTTCCATTACCTCCTCTCGGCTGCTGAAACGCGCTCCCCTAGTGGTTTTTTAACTCGATTGAACAGAAAGAAGTCACAGGGAGTTCAGGTGAATTCGGTGGCTGTTGGATGGTATTTGTTGCATTTTTCGTCAAAAAATTACGAATAGTGATGGCACTGTGCGACGGTTCGTTATCATGGTGGAAAATCCATGAGTTTTCTGCCCACAATTCTGGTCTCTTTCGGGGAATTGCTTCACGCAAACGTCTCATAACGCCCAAATAATACTCTTTGTTTACTGTCTGGCATTCTGGCAAAAATTCCTGATGCACTACACCGTTGTAATCCATGAAAACCGTGGGCATTGCCTTCTTTTTTGACTGAAAACGACGTGGTTTTTTGGTATCGGCTCATTTGGTGAACGCCATTCACTTGCCTGATGTCTGCGTGTCGTACTCACAAACCCACGTCTCGTCTCCAGTAATGATCCTTTTGATGAATATGGGATCGGATCGTCAACACGGTCTCTTTTTTGCATGAAATGTAGGTCTTTTGGCACCAACCTTGCTGATACACGACGGAAACACAAGTCATTAAACAAAATGTCTTGGACGGATCCATAGTCAATGAATGTTCAAGTCCTCCGCTATCTCTCTGATGGTTAATTTGCGGTTATTGACCAACATTTCTTTTACACCATCATGTCTGCCACTGCGTTCATCATCTTCGATTGACTCACGACCACTTGTGAACGGCTCGTGCCACTGATAAACGACCTTTTTCTTTAGAAAATCGTTGCCGAAACACTTTTCCAACATTTCCAACGTTCGCGCACAATAATACAAGCAAAATTGAATACAAGTTCGTTGTTCCAAATTTAAATCCATTTCTAAAATTGTAAAAAATCGCCAACACACAAAGTTTTGGATGTGCTCTTGGCTACGTAACTTTTGCAAATGTCAAGCTATGACGCTAAGATTTAGAGGTTATTCCGGGAACTGTTTTGGTTAAAGTAAGTGGTATTTCCACCGAAATTTCTTTTCAAAATTCCCACTGTTTCGGCAACGCAGTATCCACTTTGGAAGTAACTTTGCAATATTTTCCAAATTTGAACAATCGTAAATCGATTCATTTCGTGCGTCGAAAATGTACGAGTACTACTGAGTTTCTTCTATTTTTTTGAGTCCACCCTTTATTTTCCAGCAATCCAAACGATCTAAGTGGCAATTCTAAAAACAATTGATAGGATAAGCGAACACCGTGGCCCATCTATTCCTTCCCAATGGGCCTATTTGGTCTAAGACTATCCCATTAAACAACCAGATAAAGTTTACACGTTAGTTCGTATGTACAAGCATCTATAATTGTTTGTAAATCATTTACATCAATCCCTGCACTCTAAAATCATTAAATTAGCAGATTCTGATAAGTCTCTCTGCTCAAACACATTACCAGCGATTCAGTCAACTTCAACTCAGTTGGGAAAAATTATGTCAACATTGGCTGACCAAACAACTCTTCTACATCTCAAGCATGCTGAACATACCGAAAACATCGGATCCATCCAACATGACCTCAATTTTCTTAGTGAGGAAGCTGCATCCACTAGATCAACCACGATGCAGATATTGGAGGAATTAAAGCACATCTCTAGTAAGCCGGATGCGCCTCCATCTGCAGTAAGCCCGAGTAACAAATCCTTGCACGACGAGCTATATACATCACCTTCAACCACTTCAGCCCCAACTCATTCAATAGCCGCTACCACCGAAGCCCCTGTCCAACCCTCTACGACAAATGCAACTTCGATCACCAATCCCGACCCAAGACCATTGCCAATAATTAGGGCTTTTGGGACATCCTGGACTCTCCCTGAATGGACCAACAGAATTCAAAAATTAAATAAAATAAAACCGGAACTGTCTACTTTCTTCCTCCAAGCTGCCCCACGTCACGCAAGCCCGTCCTGGATCAAAGCCCTTTTTAGGAGTAAATTCGGTATACAAGACGTCAAATGTAAACAAGTTGGCAAAGTCAAGAGCAAAAACGGCCAGTGTTTTGAAATACGTATACCCACTAAATACGATTGGATGTTCAAATCATCGGACGGCATATCAATAACGGAAAAGATGGTCATCACCCAACGGAAGGATATGGTAGATAATAAGTTTACTATTAAAAGAAAACATAGCCCGAACAATTCTGCCCCATCCGATCAACATCCCGACTCAAACTGGTCATTTGACTCATTTGACTTCCGTAGAACCGACCTTAACAAACTTAAAAACCTCATCGGCAACATTAACTTTGACTTTATTGGTGAGACAACTAACATTGATCTTGCTCTATCAACGTTCTATTCGTTAATTTTCTCCTGCTTTGCCCAATCGGTTCCGTATACCTTCCGAAAGGACTGCATATCTGCTCCTCCCTGGTACAACAATGAGTTGCGCTCTCTCCGTAATAACAGAAACAAGTTGTGGCACAAATTCTTAAGAACTCGATCTGATTCCGACTACAGTAATTATCGATCGGTATATAATTGTTTTTCTGAACTTTGTGAGTCTCTTTACCTTGAGTACCTCTACCGCATTCAATTTAGCTTAGTCTCGGACCCTAAACGCTTCTACCAGTTTATTAATACCAAAAGAAAGTCAGACGGCTACCCATCTACTCTTAAATTTCTTAGTGAATCTTCTGCCGACCCAAAAACCATTGCGAATTTCTTTGCCTGTCATTTCAAAAAATCCTTTTCAAAGAAAACAGCTGAACCCGATCCTAGCTACTTTAGCTATATGAGAAACTATCCTGAGACGTCAGCCATTTCACTAAATATAACAACAACTTTGGTATCTGAAAACATTACCAATCTTAAAGATGATTTCTCGTCCGGCCCTGATGGAATTCCGGCTATTGTAATAAAAGAGTGTGTTACCCATCTCGGTCCTCCTCTTGCTGCCCTATTTAACTTGTCTGTCTCAACAGGTGCTTTCCCTTTCCTATGGAAGGAATCTTACATTATCCCTATTCATAAAAAAGGAAGTAAGGCCGAAGTCGATGATAATTATAGGCCCATAGCAAAACTCTCTTGCATACCCAAACTTTTTGAAAGCATAGTCTATCAACAACTGCTTCCGTACTGTAGGCCAACTATCTGCACAAATCAGCACGGCTTCATGAAAGGTAAATCAACGAGCACTAACCTAACAGAGTTCGTCTCTAGGACGCTTCATGCTTTAGAAGACGGTGACGAAGTCGATTCAATTTCCACAGATTTCAGCAAGGCATTCGGTAAAATTTCTCACCAACTTATCATCTTTAAACTAAAAAAACTTGGCTTTTCCCCTCATTTTGTGGCATGGACCAAATCCTATTTAGAAGACCGAGAATACAGGGTCATCTTCAGATCTTCAATATCCGAACCCATTAAAGCAACATCTGGTGTCCCTCAGGGTAGTCAGCTTGGTCCAATCATCTTTATATACGAGTACATCTCATTTTAATGAAGTCTAATCTTTCTATTTTCGCTGATGACATGAGAATTTCCAAAGTCATCTCATTGCCTTCTGACTCCCATTGCCTGCAAGATGACTTGAATAAGTTTTCGGTATGGTTCAAGCAAAACTTTTTGGAGCTTAATGTCAGCAAATGCCAAGCGATAACCTATTCCCGTAAACGTCTACCTCCTCCTCCAAGAAACTACTTCATCTGCGATGAGCCTATTCCTTCCACTACACAAGTACGGGATCTAGGTATTATTTGTGATAGGGAATTGAATTTCGACTCACATATTGACAGCATTATAAATAAAGCTAACTCTTCACTCGGCTTTATCAAACGCTGTTCAAAAGAATTTTCCAACCCTTACGTTACAAGGTCCCTATACATTACTTTTGTAAGGCCTCTTCTCGAATATTGCAGCCAAGTTTGGTCACCCTATAAACTAACCCACATTCAAAGAATAGAAGCAGTCCAACGCAGGTTTATCCGTTTTGCACTTCGTGGTCTACCTTGGGCCGATCCATATGGATTACCCCCCTATGAAAATAGGCTAAAACTAATTAGCATGCATACCCTAAAAAAAACGTCGTGAAGTCGCTGATGTACTTTTTATCCACCAGTTACTGACTGGAAATATCGACTGCTCGACAATAACGCAAAATATTGCATTCACTCCCAATCCCCGTAATCTAAAATCTGTCCCACTCTTCCTGATCCGAACTCACCGCACCAACTACGGTCACTTTGAACCCATATCCAGAATGTTGCGTATAACGAACAACTACGCCGAAGTCTTTGACCTAAATAGCAGCAAACAAGAAATAAAAACAGCGCTGCTCAATATGCCACTCCCTTAACATCTCCCCCGTCCACCATTTCTCCTCGCCCCGTTAGGTTAAGTATATCTTTGTTAGTTTTTAAGTCTAGTTTTAAGTTTGGCTTGTTAATAAGCTTAATAAAGTTGTCCGGGGTAGACCCGGGCCAATAATACATTCTTTAGAAGGTTTCTTTGCCATGTCAAGAGCAGTGCTTAATAGACAACCTTTGGCAAATTAAATTTCCCATCAAAACTATTGCAAACTTAGTTTTTTTTTAATTTTTCCTTTTTTTTGTTCTCGTTTCAGGTAAGACACTTAACAATCAGTTGAGCTTAAGTTTGTGGATATCAAGCTGTGAGTCTCTAGATTTAAGAAACTTTCATTTAATTGGACGTCCTTGGGAAAATATGTATTAAACTCGTATATGAGGGCACTCGTGAAAAAGTCAAAATCTGTCTCAATTCTTAAGATAAATGTCTCAGTAATAAGTTTTATATGATATTTCCTTCTTTGATAAAATCGGTGATGCAACGACAAATTTTTACCGTTCGTTTCGTACCTAATGTCTGCAGCAACTACATTTTGATGGCAAGTTCTCGGTCTTTCCGATCGCTCATCATATAGTGGTGTGAAACCACTTAAACGTCCGAAACCACAGATGCATTTGTTCCACATCCGTGGTTCCTGTGTGGATATTATGTGAGGTTTTGTAGAAGACCTTCTTCAAAGGGATCCAGTAGCATGCATGGTTGAATCTGAGTAAATATAAGAAATTAGTACTTTGGTGGTCGTCTCTTGTCTGCACTCATTTGGAAACAAAGTGGGAATTAACCCTTCCAAGGTACAGATAAGCCGACCTTTTTTTCCCCGAGAAAGACTCCATTCAATCCTTAAGAACATGAATTTCAAATTTTACTGATTAAATCATAATGTGTGTGTCATAAACAAAATGACTCAGTTTCCCCTCCAATTTTATTTTTATTCAAAATGCCTAATCCATCGCATCATTACAAATTCCACCACCCAAGGTACATTCGTTACTACCGGAACTAGCTTTACCATGCTCACACTCCACATCTGGATAAAAACAAACAAAAACAAAAAAAAAAAACCCAATGTAACCTTCAAAGGTCAACCAGAAAACAGCATTATGACCAAAAATTCAAAACGCGTTCACCAATAAAGTCTAAAGCCAGCCGCGTGCTTAATAAACGTTGTGATGTTTTGTCATCAATTTCTTCAACGTGTCATCCTCCGCTTATTTTTCCAATCAACAATCAAAAATCCAACAACAAATCACAGGCATCTCACAACAGCATTCACCGGATTTTGTGAATGGAAACAAGATGAAAGCATACTATACGTACTCGTACTCGTACCCGTACCCATACCCATCAGCCAACTCAACGTGAGGGCGTTTCAAAACCTGACGTCAACCGGAATTTTTGATTGTAGCATACCACACACAACAATTGTACGACACCGCCCGTGACGATGACAACAGCCGCTGTTATGATACATGACGCCAAACCAATTTCGACAACTTAAAAAGCGAATTTCCTTCTCAAAAACTTACGAGTATAAGCGCAAAAAAAGCTATTTTCAGTTCTTTTGAAGGAACACGAAACGCCCCAACTCACCTGACAATTTCTGGAAAACAATTCTTTGACACCCACCCAACCCGCACTGGAGTGAGACTGAGAAAAACAAAAACCTTGTCGGACTCGACTTACTGGAGGCTTGAGTGATGTTATGTACGGGTATTGCTGTGTTGTTTGATTTTCATGAGTGTAACATATGCCAAAAGGGAAACCCACGGAACCTACTCACGCCCACGTGAGCGCAGCGCGACCATGCGACCGACGACGACTGACGACAAAACATCGTGTGCGATGTATTCATATAAATCGCTATCCGAATGCTACCGGTGTGAGTTGAGTTTTGATGTTTTTCACTTAATCAGATAATTTGTATTCATTCAAAGATTTTTATTTTATAAACGATAATTTTGCGCGAGCACACTCACATTTTGTGAGCTTAGTTACGAGTGGAAATAAACACAATAATTTATTGCCTTTCAGAGTGTGTTGCTCAGGAATGGAGTTTGTGTTCTTTGGAGGTGTTATCTGAGTTGGGGTAGCGATATGACAGCAACTTGGAGGAGAACACGAGAACCGCCAGAGTTCTAGGTCTAGTCGACCGATTAATAGAAAGACTGAAAAGTAGCATATGTAATTGAGGAATCATATGTAAGCTAATGTAAACTTCCTACGACAAGAAGAGATAAAAAAAATAGCTAAAATTGTCACCACAAGCGATTCTGTAGTTTCGGTAAACGTTCATATTTTGTCACTTACTCGTGCGTCCAGTGCGGCACAATTTTGAAGACTTCTCAACTTCAAAGGTGGTTAATAGGCACGTGCCTGTATTGAACTTATGAATCACTTAATTGTGACTTAATGTTGCTCTTTCTTTTCTGGGCTTACCAGGCGGAACAGAGTTAAGCTTTATTACAGCGAGCATTAGAGTAGCGGTGATGAGGAAGACAACCTGCATCAGCAGACATTGGAACAATTAACAAAACATTCAAAATTAATTTTGCTGTCGTCGTTGCGCCGAAGGCGGATCTTGACTTGTCAAAGAGTCGCCTTGCGGCTCTTGGTCTTGCCACCTCTGGATCTGGAAGTGATGCGTCGTGCTATTGCTTTCAAAATCAGAAAAGGTCTCCCTCTAAATGAGCGCGATTCTGTTTCCCCGGAAGAAGTGGATGGCCTATCCCTGAAGAAGCGTAAAACCTTGCTACACGCATGTGTTCTAATCTAGATGGCAATCTAGATGGGATGCTAGCAAAAATGGCAGGGCTTCTTACGGCTTCCTAAGGGATGTGCTAACCATGCGAATTTTTTCTGAACGGAATTTTAACCTCAGCCTGGGCTTTTTGTTGACCGGGGCTTAGCGAGGTTGCGAGCTGCTCATGTGGCGCTACTTATGAGGACTGGCTTCATGTCCTATGTGAGTGTCCCAATTACGCTGACATAAGGTGAGACCTACGATGTCAGTGGAGTTATCACTGATGCCGTACGGTTCGAAAGAACCCGTAGTTTTGCAAAAGAGGTATTCAATAGAAGGCGCAGTAGGTAGCTAGCGGGTAGATTGTAGAAATTTCTTATTGTTGTAAGGCCGCCAGCCCGGGGCAGTGAGGTGCCCAACTGGAAGTAACCTGAAGGTTGCGAAGCTCGACCGGAAGCTATATTCTGGTAGCACGAGAGGTCACGAGACCCCGGAACTATGGTTCCGGCCTGACAAAGGAGTTGGCCCCCTTGTGGGAGTATCGTGGTGGCTGTAGGTTTATACCCAAAATCGCGGAGAGAGTAAACCGAATGGAGCCTGGACATCTCATGGTATATTGTAGTTTGCTACGACCTGTACTAAACCATGGGATTGCTATGGAACCAACTGGTCTATTCGATGTGGAGTTGCATTGCAACCGGTTGCCATGACCCACAGAATGGCGGAGGTATTAGATAGGCCTCGACCCTTCACCAAATGGGAAGTTCGTGCCTTACACATGACTTTGAATCTGGTACTGGTGGTAGTACTTGTACTACCCGAAGGGCGCTTAACAACACATTGTTTTGATATCTTGTGCGAAGACGCACCGTAGGCTTAAGCCCTCACGGCAGGTACCTACGTACAACACAAGAGACATCTGTCGTCGTTGCGCAGTGATTAAGTTCATCTAAGATTCTGGGTTCGATTCCTTTCTCATACTCCAAAAAGCTGAAAAAATGAATTTCCGAAACCACCACTCGTATCTTTCAAAAGTGAATTTTCTTGCCTATAAAAAGTACAAGTTTGGAGTCGATCAGAAACAGGAAGGTCCCTTTTTTATGTATATATGTAACTTCCAAGACGAGCAGCACAGTGAATGGGGAGATTCGATTTAGCATGTCACCGGAACTGGATGGTGTTCCAAAGAAAGCATTAAGTGTTTCAAGATGGTGTTTCTCCTGACCCTTGGTTGACTATTACTCTTGTCAAATGGAAATGAGAACACAAATGATCCTTCGTCGTCCTATTTGTTTGCTTGACAACTACGAAATAATCTTAGGGTGGATCATCTTCAATAGACTCTTACCATCAGGTCTATCGGAGCAAAAATACGGTTTTCGCAAGTCATGGGCAACAGTAGACGCAATTAAGTACCGAACTATATCCGTAAAATTATAAAGAGCTATTTGTCGAATATAATCCTTCTCTATGACTCTTCCGATGGAGTTAAAGCGAATGAATTACTGGCGGTGTGCCACAAGGCTCGGTTTTAGGACCCCTAATATGGAACATTATGTATGATGAAATTCTACGCCATGCGAAGCCTCGATTATCGGATTTGCAGATGACATTGCAGTGATGGTTACAACAAAAATGCTGGAAAAAGTTCAACTCTACAGTTGCAACTGTACGCTGGTTAACCAAGGACCAAGTTTGCAACTCGCTGATCATTAAACTGAAGCTGTGGTTATTACGAGTAGGAGCATTCGAAAGACAAAACTATTCGAGTTGGAGTTGTTTTTTAGCCGTTTCTCAAGTAACCCGGAGTTGTAATTGACACCCGTCTAAGTTTTAAACATCACTCAGAGCAGATGTATGAGAAATAATCGAAAACTGTAAGTCCACTGACCACTCCACTTTGCGGACGTCCTTCTCCTCTGTCGGTTCGTGGGCGTTTATGAGGCTTATTTTGACGAATTTACCCCTTTTTTGCGAGTTGTCGTCAGCTCAAAACTTGTTACCTAAGTCTTCCTCTTACGGTGTATCCGCATCCGAATATTCGCTGCGACTGCTGTCCTTGTCACGCCGGTTGCCTGTAACATTCTCCATAGTATTGTAGGTGTCCGATCCAACCCATTCTCGGATGGCGATTGTGTCTGCTTTGTAGCAGTCGAGGATCTCTGCTAGGGGTCCGAACATTCCCCGTGCAGATCCGAAGATCGTTGACCTTTAATCGTTTGTCAGGGTCGTCAAGTAGGGATTTACTCATCCTGTTACCGGGGACCACTACTGAGAGGCAAGCACTACGTTACGAACTTGATTGTTGCGCTGCTGGCCCAATCCAAGTTATAGGACAGCTAGCAGTTTGCAAACCAATCCCCGTGCAGATCTAAACAACTTAATTGTTGACAGAAAATGAATTTTACTACGACATTAGCTAAATTCTCCAGAAATACCTGAGTCAAGCGAAATGAGTTGGATTGTGATCTGTTGGAAATGTTGGAAATGAGTTGGATCGTGATCTGTTGGGCGCTCATAATCGAAAGATAAATTTGCTCAAATCATATTGAAGACTGAAGAAATGGTGAAAGTAGGTCAACTACTTGATGAGATCACACGCTTATCATAAGGGTTTCTATTGCAAAGCAACCCAGTTCATCAGGCTACTAGGTCTTGAAAGTGCACTTGTTCCGCATACCTATCTTCCTCCACCATAATTAGTCATAAAACAATTTATTCTTTAACCGTCATCTAATTGCTAACATTTTCAAGGCTTAGAAATTGCTTACTTTGACAAAACAGAAAAAAAAGAGAGAATTTCTCCCAACCATATAAGTGGGAATGAGAAATCATCTTCTAAAGAAAATCTTGTCCTGGCCAAGTACATCATCATAAAATGAAACCTTGATCACAACACGAGTACTGTACTAAACTGAATTGAACTGAAATGCAACACAACAAACATCGATAACGACAAGTCTTGTTCGAAAGAGGTGTGGCGGTACCAGTAGCCACATTAACAGTCAACATTTCAAAACGAACCGGTAACGAATATCCCAAAACCGTAAAAGGGCAAAATATTTGTTTCATGATCTTTTTAGATCGGCGCAGTTTTGTTTTGTTTTCTTTTCTCAATGTGTCCAGAGAGTGCTCAATGTTCAGTGCTCATCTCTCTGTCAGTCTGTTTGTTGTGTAGAGGGGTAGAAATGAAGTAGAGGTAGAGATATGCCCCCTCCATTTGTGCGATCACAAGATCAGTGTATGTGGGGAGCAAAGACAAACCTTTAGGTTGTTGTCCAAATTAACGATCAGTTTACTCGCAGCTGACCAATAATGGTGAACCCCCCTCTGCTCTCTTTCAATGGATCTGATCCTGTCAGTTTTTAGAGCGCATTTGACGATGAATGATGCACCGAAGAAGACCAGAAAGGTAGACAGACGACAGGAATCATGTTGGTTGCGTGTATCCGAACAAGTCGACTTGTAAGAATCGGAACATAAAAATAGAATTCCGTTCCTCCACATGGAGTGCACATATGAAGTTGTTTTCTGCAGATAAGAGCAAAACGCCTAAACTTCTAACGCACTTCTACGAGTACTCGTTTATACTCGTACACAGATGCCACTAGCCTAAGCATTTAGTCTCAAAGACCCAGCACATATCTAGGAGTACAACCGCGGCAGCCCCATATTGTGCATGTGGAAAGAAAAATAAACTGAACGCATCCGGTTCAGTGGCAGAGAAAAACACGATATAATAGCGGGGGACTCCACAAACAACCATCTAGAGAGTTGTGATGAACACTGCACGATGGTGTCTGACTTTTTAAGAATCTTTTTAGTGCCCTTTTTTTCCCAAAAAAAAAAAAAATCCAAAAATGACTTCAGCAAGACGTCTACAAAAGCAAACTCAGACACTGAGATAGACAAGAGTAAAATTAGAAATGGCAAATTTTCGCTGTTGTTTTGGAAGAACCTCTGCAATCTGACATATGTCTATGCACCCTTCGATCTCCCATAAAGAATCTCACAAATGATCGTCATAAACGAAATGAAAGAAATGTTATATTTTAGCGTTTTCCCTCAAAAGATCAACACAAACACACACGCCACATCACACCGCCAGACAAGATCAAAATTGTAGAATTAGTAATTTATTCCTTTTTGTATTGTAGATGTTTGTGTTGATTTTTGTTGATTTTTGCGTACCCAAAGGAACGAGAGGGTGACCATGCACATGCAGAGATTTATTGCACAATTAGTGTTAATGATCATCATTATCATCATTGGGAAATGCTTTCATGTACTCATCGAGTTTTATTTTCAGAATCGAGTTTTTGTTTAGATTCTGCGGACTTTTGAGTATCCTACTACTCGTACATTTGTGTACTACAACATCTTTTCTGGGTGGAAAAGTTGTGAAATTTTCGAAACGAAATACGGAAAACAAAAACAAGAAAAAATGATTGCCTATGAGTCATGAGTCATCAATGTAAACAGGGTGTTGGAAAGTGAAAATAAGGAAGTGAACATTTGAAATGTTTATAAGAAGTGTAAAGTCAATGGAATGGATGTCAGGTTTTAAGATTGACTTCTGTAGATACTTCAAAGGCGATTTATGTTCAAACAGTGATGAACATTTAAACAACTTGGAGGAGGTAATTTTCAAACGTTGTGCTTGATCCTTTGTTCGGATTTTGCTATCAGAAAATTCATGATTTTTGAATGTCAACTCCCTATTCAGGTTTTCTGGTTGAACTTGACATTTTGGTCTTTCCGGTGTTCGATTTTAGGCCTTGGTAAAAGTTTTGCTATTATTTTGGCAATTGCAACGCCCACGAGTACATTTCGTTTTTTTTTTAAGGAAATAACTTAGTTCTTCTAAAGGGTGTTTGCTTTTTTAGACGTAGACAAATTCAATATGATATCGGGCATATACGCGCCACGGCTAGCTCGAATGAAGCTCGAATGAAGTCCAATTTTCAACAACTTTATCGAACAACTGGGGACTTCCAAATCATCCGACGTCTCTGAGTAGTGTTGTTGAAATCAAAGCTCTGTCACCTCAATGCCCTTGAACTGAAGAACGAAGAAGTCAGAAATCATATTTTTATAGCGCTCTCCATTGACGGTAACATTCTGGCCGGCATCGTCCTTAAAGAAATATGAGTCGATGATTCCACACCAACCAGTGAGCTTTAATGGTTTGCTTGTTTACATATCCATTTAACCAAGAATGGGCCTCATTGGAGAACAAAATTTTGCGTCGAAAATGAGGATCAAGCTGAATCATGTTCTCGGCCCATTCACCGAATCTACGACGCGTATAATGTCACGCGGTTTCAACTCTTGCACGAGCTGGACCTTATAAGCTTTTAAGCCAAGATCTTTTCGTAAGATCTTCCACAAAGTCGATGGGCATAACATGGCTCCAATTGCTGTGCACGATGGCGAATCGACTCATTCGGATTCTCCTCAGCACTGCGCTCCACAACGGCAACAACTTCTTCTGTTCGCACTGCTTGTCATCTTTGGTGAAGCGTATGAAGCGTATAAGTGAAAATGATTCATCGTGTTCCGAATAACTTACTCAGATGGACGATTATGTCGACCATAAAAAGGACGTAGCGGACGATAAGTTTGGCGAACCGAATGATGGTTTTCAAAATAAGTGATTTGCACGCGTTGTTCTAGCGTTAATCTATTCATCGTAAAATGGCAAAGCGCACTAACTACAAATCCACTTTCAATTGTCAAATTGACAATCTGTAGAAACAGTGTTGTCAGTTTAAAAACCAAACCTCTAAAAAAAACACTCTTTACAAATTGGTTTGAAAAGCTCTCTGCAAATTACATAAACTCCTTTCGACTGCCTTAAGTGCTTATAGAAGGTGCGGCATGATAACTTTCTTATTTGAAATGAGCGCCCTGAAGCCTAACGTTTTGTTAACTTGAGTTTCAATCATGATCATGCGCTGGAGTAAAGAGCACCACGCGTTTGCCTTAGAGGCCGTTCGATAGTTTCAACCAAGCGCGCCTTCCCAAATCGCTTTAATATTGCATCACTAGGTCCTGTCCCGGACCGGAAATTAATTCTTTTGTCGATCACAACGTTCAGGGAAATTGGTTCGGTGTAGAAATGTATAACTGGAGACGCACGTTCCTATCATAGAACCTGAAAACCTCGAAGCAGTGAGTGTTGCAGTTTTGGGATCCCCGCGTGGTTTTTTTTTGCCTCGACTTGATGAAATGGACTTAGGGGGCATAAGGTTTTAACAGGACCGATCAATGACCCCTACTTCAATTGCATCGATGGCTGTGTTGCAAGAGCACTTCCCAGGACGCCTCATCTCACTGAGGGTGAATCGGTGTCTCGATTTGATCCCTCGTGACTTTTATTTGTCTGGTATTTGAAATCCCATGTCTATACCAATCGCCCACAGACTCTCAACGGCCAACATACTCAACAATATGCTGTGTGGCATAATGTTAAACTTTTGAACTCTTTTCCCCAGCACACATAAATACTTAGCAAAAGTGTGGCGCCCCGTCATGACGATAAAATGCAGCATACAGTCTTTCATACTGAAAGAGAGCAGAAAAGTCGATGATCTTTTAGAAACGTCGATAAGCATTCGTTTGATCTGCCAACAACCAGGAGTTATGCTCATATGAGGCCCAACTGTCAATGGGGGCCCTAACTGAGGACGCAGACATACCTAATGTAGGTTTGGGTCCTGAAAAGCTCTCCTCTGAGCCTTGCCTAGCAAGTTCATCGGCTATTTCATTGTGACCTGGGACCCAGACAAGACTCAGCGAATTTAGCCTGCCGACTACGATCAGTGAAGTCTTGCGTTCTCTTACTAACTCGGAAGTTGTTAGAGGGTTTAGCAAACCTCTAAGTATCGCGACTGATGTAAATGCTTCACCCTCTCCAGCGATTCTAAATTTTACAGTTCGTTTCCATCTGGATTGCGTATAAATCTTTCCTAACAAGGGGTGAAATTTAACGTTGTCATCTTCCAGAAAGATACCAGCGTCGCATCCTAAACCGGTTTTGGAGGCATCCGTGAAGACCTGTGTACATTCCTTTCCTGACTCAGATTCTGACCGAAATCATTCCTGAGCACAGGGAGAGTCGATTTCGTATATTTCGTGGAGCAGGAGTTCTGCAGTGATTGAATCTGAACGTATGTCCATAAAATCATCAAAACTCCAGTGCGTGTTTTGCCAAAGACCACTTGTCTTTGAGAGTGCAACCCTTGATATGATTTATCAAGGAGAGGCAATTCGTCTAGAGCAGAGTCAGGCGTGATACGGAAGGCCTCATGCAGTCGAGACAAATCGTTCTTTGCAGTCTGGTAAAAGGTCTTACAAAAGTTGTACTCAAACATATTTTATTTTTGACAGCCACCTTGATCGTGTACTATCAGCCTTTAGTTGCGTACATCAAGTTGGCTGAGGTCCGTTATGATGCGGTCTCTCTTGCAGATATATTCAAAGTCTTTCGAAGCAGTGCTCTCCATTTACTCGACCAGCGATTTTGACCGACTCTTGGAGGAAGGTCAATGTTGTTGCGGAACCCGTAGAGGTCACTATTTTTTGCTGTCGCGTGCATTTCAATTCTCCCGCACTGCAAATACCTGGGTTGTGGTGATACCGGGCTTCAAGCTACGGTTTTACAAATTAGGATCTTGTACGGGATGTTAAGGATATTCTGAGAACCAGCAGAAGGAAACATTTTTAGCACCAATTGTGACTCTTTGATTTGATTGATGATGATCAAATCTGTAGAGCGCTACTTCGCGACATTGATCGGCTGCTTCTCTAGCAATTTCTATTTTCTTTTGGAATGCTGATGTGAGCAGGTTTTGTCTTTGCTGGTCCATGATGATTAGGTCATATGTGGCAACCCCAATGGATTATACTAGTTTTCCATGCTTGTTCGTTGGCAGCATAGGTTTTCTCGAGATGTCTTAAGGCGTGTTTCAGAAAAGTCTTTAATAGGCAGCATCAAGTTACGAAGTTAAGACATACTCAAATCGGTGACTATGACAGTTCCGATTACTGGTGCTATATGAAACAACAACGACGTCGAGGATCTCAATAAGTCTTACAAGTGGCGGTAGTTAACAGTCTTCAGTCGAAAACTCCTGATTTCAGTCGGGGACTTTTCGGAGAAGGGAGGCATAGTGTTATAGAGTATAACAGGTGGAGACAATCACCCTATTTTGCTTCCTTCTAGAATGTCGGAATGCCTGATTCATAGGGACTTGAGATATGTATCATTGATTTGCATTCGTTCTTGCAAATGTCACTAACATTCATTTATTCTCTATAAAGGCGCCTTTATGTGCATTGATTAGACGTGTTCTAGTGAATGAATGGAATTCTACTGCTTCTTAAAAATGCAGTCATTATGATTAGGAAAAGAGTTTTAAGTTGTTGAAGTAGGATCTGCTCTACTCATATACACACACACTTTGCCTATTATTCTGACACCAAAACTTATGTCCACAGTTCCTGGTAACAGTCGGTGAGAACACTTTTCCAAATAATCTATTCAAATGCTGTCCATTCGCAAGGAAATAAGTCACAATTTCGTAGTAAAACTCAACCACCAACTGGCAGCAGTCCAGCAAATGAACGAACAAAAACTTTAATTCATTCAAACACACTCTACTCACACAATGACTGAAGCTAACCCTTAGTCGGAATTTCTAAGAACTGAAGCTTCTCCCCTTTCCCTAAAGTAAGATTCTCCCCCAATCCCAGAAGAGACGCAGTACAAAGCGCGATCCAAAAATTAATAAAAAAAAAAAAACCGACGCGCTGCATTGGATGATTAATTAATTCCTCTGAAGTTTAAGCAGGCACACTCGTACTCGTACTCGCGTAGTTCGTAAAACGCGCGTTAAGTTTAAAAATTAAACCATCAGCGTGCGCAGAGGCGCACAACGGACAGAATGTGAGAGTTCGTGTCTGAGATTTCCGGTCGGACGCGTAAATTTTCCTGGAATTCGATTCACTTCATTTGTCGGGGATTGGTGTACGAGTACGAGTATGTGTCGTTGTCGGTGCTGGTGCTGGTGCCGGTACCGGTTAGCCGCCAGTCCCTGGCATCGCATCCGTCTATCATGTGGTCAATCGTCCAGAATTCCTAACACGTTTCTCAATGGCGAATCGGCGTATATTAAAATTTTATTATGCAAATTACACATAAATCGAAACGAATCAAAGCAGAAGAAACAGGGGATATCCCATTCCTTAAGAATACTTGCCGGAGTGGGAGCAAGAGAAGGTACTCGTATGTACGAGTATATCTTCCGTGGCATATTAAGAATCTCTTATTGAACGCTCGTACTCGTAGTCGTAACTTTTACTCTGAATGGCAGCGTAATGTTGCTTAAATTGTTTACTTATAAACAAATTCTCATCGGCCATGTGCGTAGTGTAAATCTCAGCCAATGTCCATACCGAAAATTTGTGTGGGCCATGTAGGGTACCGTAGTAGGTTGCCGCGGACTATGTTTGGAATCCAATTAGACTTGAACGAATACGGAGAACGTATGTACGTGTAGGTCTGAATAGAGACTTTTGGGAAAAGCCTACATTTGCACTAACGGCTAGTCCAAAATAAGTAGATCGGATGTGGCCACCCAAACCATAGATGCCAGCAGCGGATACGAGTATTATGGCTGCTCCCTCTAGCTCCTTAGCCGCTGACAGTTGAATAATAAAACGAAAAGTGGAACGTAACATATGGCAGGCACGACTTTTAAAAAAAAGACAAAAACCAAAAAAAAATCTGTGATTTCCGTGGGTGATCAAAAGCACAGACACGATCACTTGATGGTGAATTTGATGGCGATGATGAGGACCGTGGAGTGTTTTGAAGTTTTGCTGCTGTTAAAAATTTCGTTGCTGACAATTATTGGTGACAGATGGTGGAACTGGGGCAGATGTGGATCATTTAGTCATGATGTGAATCTATAAAGAGACAGCGGGACGACATTTTAAATGGTCTAGGATTTATTTGGTTTTTATCTGATTTTATGACTGCAGTGGGTGCAAAAAGCTTAAACTTTATGCAGGTGTGGCCAGTTATTTTGGTGGTTTCCTTTGATATGCAGCAAATGGTTTGTGCGAGATCATTAAACTTAATTGAAAGTGATGGCTGATGGATTTTCTGATGAGGCGTTAGAGTAGTAATTGGATGACTCAAAGAATTTGTCACTTGAGTTTTCGTAGTGTGACAGGTTTTGTCACTGATTTTTGGGTCAACATATGGTAGCCGTGGTAGTTATGAGGCATGTGTGGTGCAATATTAAAAGATGTACGAGCATCATAGTCGTTTAAGAGATTGATGATCGTAGAGCTTCTGTAGATCCGTGTAATGCAACGTAAGCCTCTATTTTGTTGGTGGCTCTGGATGTGGCCATTAACTATTTACAATCTTGTTGGGTTTTTCCACAAACGACAGTCTATATGCGGTGCAGTATCAGCGTTTCTTTATTCCTGAACCGATCTGGGATTTTTTTCTTATAATATCACATTTTCTATCTCATGTCTCTTTTCTCAGTAGCTTCTGGAGGTGCTGTTTGAATGCTTTTACGACTCCGGAGAGATATGTTACAAAATTCCCATTTTTTCGCGAAAGCCTGCGTTTTAGTCTTATAACTATCTGCCATCTGGTCTTTTCGATTTTCTTGCCGTGGTGGTACCAGCAATCGTTTCTCACTCGGAGGGTCAAGGTTCGAGTCCTACTGATGACAAGTTTCTCATTTGTGTAAATGGAACTCAGTCAGAAAAATCTGCGTGTGAAGGCATAACACTGACATGTAGATTTGGCCGTTGTAGAGTTTCAAGCACAAAACAAGCGTGAAAATTGATAACCTTCGAATCATTCCGAGTGAAGAAAAAAGTATCCGTCCTATTCGGACTCCCACCCCCGGAGAGCTAATATCGAAACCAAATATACCTGAGTTTCAAACCACTACATCACAACAATGTTTTCCTTTCTCCTCCTTCTATCTTTCCGCCCGAGCCCTGGCAACAGTAAAAGGGTATCATAACCCCTTAGGCACGCGTAAATTGTAAAAAAAAGGACTTTTTCTTTTGCACAATCGTTGGAATAACGAATGGTGGTGTCACTACCAAATTTTATGGAGCACCAAGCGTTCTTCATTCCTGGAGTAGACCGTGTCAATGGTGCGTGACCGTGCGCTGGTCTATTTACACAATGTCGCCACTGGTGCCCTGTGTTTGATGCGCTCTTAGCATAGAATGTCGAGTAGAAAAGTCTCAAGCAGTGTCGTTCAATAGCATTCGTTTGAAAGAAAAGTAGCCCAGAGTATGATACTTTTACGGTGTCTCGGCTTCCGGCTATAGCATGGTAGTAGTTCTTTCCTAAATTCACCAAAGACCATCTAAATGTCATGCTGAGAACAGTGAAGGTGATCGAGGGACTCGACCCTCCTCTTTGTTGGTATGTGCGCAGAATTTAACCCAAAATCGAAATTATAATCAGGAGTTTGCTAGCATGCCGGAAGCTGAAGACTTGTTGCCTCTTATGACAAATAGGCCTTGTGTTTGCTATCTATAGCATAAGAGATGACACTGTTTTTCATTTCTCTTTTGGCCGAGCGATCTAGGCTTTCCTCTAATTGTTAGGCTGCAGGTGGTCAGAAAGGGTCTGCAAATTCTACGTTTAAACCCCTAAATTTGATGACCAGACCTTTCAGTGGGGGGATTTGTGCAGCAATTGATCGAGAAGCTACTGACTGTCCTATAACTTGGATTGGGCCACTAGGAGTTCGTAGCGTAGCGCTTCCCTACATCCCAGTGGTGTTGCACGGAGACAGCCTGCTGAAAAGAAAACGAGAAGTTCGCGAGCTCTACAAGCAGAAAAGAAAGGAAGAACATAGGCTTCTTAGTAGAAAAAAGAAAGAACGCGAGGCATTAGAGAGGGGCTACCGGTTGATTGAAGTTCAGAAGTTTTACGAAAAAAATAAAACGATCTTGTCAACACTGTAAGACTGTTTCTATCAGCTTCTCGACAAAACCTACGAGCATTGCTCTAAGTATGACGTGAAAATCGTCCTTGGAGATTTTAATGGTAATAGTTGGTAATATAGTTGGGAAAGAGTGCCTCCACGCTATCACCCCGCTATAGCCATCGCACGGTGTCGCCATCTTGATATCCATAAAGGAACCTGGCTGACTCCCAATCAACAAAAAGTCAACCAAATTGATCATACTGCGATGGACCCAAGGCACTCCTCCGCACAGTCCGAGCAGCTAACATCGACTCAGATCATTACCTTATTATAGCTAAGATATGGGCTACCGTAATAGCACAAAACCACCAAACCATTGCGATGAAGTTCAACGACGAAGGGCTACAATCGCAAGAGACCATCAGTGCCTTTTCCGATCGAGTTTCCCTCAATCTCTCGAGGAGTCCGATTAACCGTAAAAGAATTTAGATAATCAGTGGCATCACTGCCAAACAACATTCAGAGAGGATGCTTCTAATATACTAGGTTTTAACCTGCCCCAACGAAGAAACCCCTGGTTCGATGACAAACGCTGGCAAAAACTACGGATGAACAATATTCCGCCGTCGGGCAGAACGAATGAATCATTCAACCTGGACGAAGACGGAAAACAGTTCTGTCCACCCGACCAAGATGAAGTCAGGACAGCCATTTCCATGTTTAAGTCCAACAAAACAGCTGGATGCGATACCTTAACTGCCGAGCTGTTTAAAGCAGTAGACGACGATTGGATACGGAGCATACATCATCTACTCATCTCTAAAATTTGGGTCGACGAAGGTTTCCCCGACGAACAGATGATCCTCAGCATTATTTGTCCGATCTTAGAGCAGGGAGATACCCAACTGGAGGTAGTTAGCTAAAGACCAAACTAACTGGAGAGGCTCGTCAGTTGAGGCATAGGTTCACCACGAACTGTAGCGCTAATTAAGTAAATAAAGCATGGAGATCCCCTGAACTGCTCCGACTACAGGGGAATAAGTCTCCTCAACATCGCATATAAAATCCTGTACGTCGTATTATGTGAATGCCTAACAGCCTTGATAAACAGCCAGACCGGCTCCTATAAGTGGTGTTTTAGTCAGGAGTTCCAAATCGATACGCACAACCTCATCATCGATTTCAGCCACACATGAGCCATTTCTAGTTTTGGCATCCCTACCAAGCAAGATGACGATGCTTCGTCAAGGTCGGTAATGTCAAAACCGAGACCTTCAATGTCAGAAAAAGACAGAAAACAAGGCGATGCGTTGTTATGTGATTTTTACAATATCGTTCTTGAAAGGGTTCTATGAAACTAACAAGTCAAGTATGTTCAGTTACTCGCATACTCAGACGACATTGACATAATGGGAAGAACACAGCGTGTTCGTGCGACTATTGAAGCAGAAGCGGCCAAGATAGGTTCAGCGGTCAACGGAGGATAAACAAAGAGGGACACACAAATTCGACGCCTAGGGCAAAACGTCACGATAGGCTTTGAGGTAATAAGGAACTTCACAACCTCTTCGACGCTATCAACTCCGACAACGGCACCAGTGCGGAGATTACGCGAAGAATAGCTCTTGCTAATAGCACTTCTTTGGGCTTAGAAGGCAATTGAATATTAAAGTCCTCTCTCGAGCCACCAAAAGGATTCCAGTCCTGCTTTACGGCACAGTAGATTGTACAGTGACGAGAGCGGAAAATTACTTCGGGTGATTTTGGGGCCTGTTTGTATGGTAAATGGAGAAGACGATTCAAGACGGCGAACTGTACGGACTGTACAGCGATGCATATCTCATCAGAAAAGCCGGATAACTTGGCTTTGATGTCGAGGTCACATTGAGCACATCGAAAGCAACGACTCATCCCGGAAAGTCTTCGACTCCAACCCAGAGGGACACCGCAGTAGAGGACGACCGACCTCACGATACACACGAATCTGGCAAAATATTGTGCTTGCTGGAAAGGTATGATAACTAAGGCCCTGGTCCACCCCGGACTGTAACGTCATCCTTCAGGGAATGATGCCACCCAAAAGTTGTAGTCCGTTTATTATTTGCTTGTCGCTTCACAAAGTATAGTATTGTTTCTGGTTCGCCAGGTATCGTGATTGTGATTCCAGTAGCCCACAACGTAGACAACCAATATCGTTGGTTGGCACCTCCATTACCATGTCTGGTGGTGAACTGTGCTCCGATTATAACGAAGTAGTTCAAATCAGGTTAGCCCTGGAACTGCCTTTGACTTCCTCGTTGATTCATATTCGGAATTCCTCTGCCTTATAGAGACTTGTCTGAACCAGGCTTATGCAAAGGATGTTTGATTACATTTGCATGGTCAGGGCTTAGAACCAGCTATGGTGGAGCTCAAACAAAGTTAAAATTGCCTCGCTGTCTGAGAAACTATATCACAGTGGATGGTTTATTCTATATTTATTGATTCTACCACCAATTTTCATACACAAAATTCATTAAAGTTACATAAGTCCTTTACAACTTAAAGTGTATGAAAATAAAACTTTAAATTAGGCAACAGATGGCAACGGATACAAGAGGCAAAAATCCTTTACACTTCCTCATAACATCACGGTAGTAGAAGTGGTTGCATAACCGAAAACATCCCTGATATTCGGCTGTTGTGCCAACTTGTATGTATTCTTCCTTGAAGTGGTTATTTCAAGCCCACATGTCTTTCTATTGATATAACATTTCCAATTAAACTTTTCCCGAAAGCCTCTTTTCAGTTCGTCTATTTATGTCAGCCCCATTTCACAACCAAAAAGTTGCACTAATCTCTTCCACACAATCACTTTTGGAACTCCGAGGAGCCATTCAAAACAAAAAAAAAATACGCGCGTGCACGACAAGTAAACAACTGACAAAAAGTAAAAAATTCATACATACGAGTGTACGTACAATATTTTAGTATATAACACCGCCACTGTGCTTTTTCAGTTCACACTTTGGCACACCTAACGACCTTCATCCTTAACCCCACTATGGCTATGGATACAGACACAGATGCTCGTACATTCTCGTGCCGAAAGTAACGTTAAAAAGGACAAAATTACTTGCCAGACAAAAACTTCATGAATGAAAGCGCATTTCGCTTGCTTTCATTTCCTTTATATAACAAATCTCAATATGAAATTGATTATTATCCCTTGCTCCTGCTTTAAATGGTACCAGAATATTTATCCAACGCATGATCGATCGAAATGGCTTTTATTCTGAACGATAAAGGGAGAAACGGCACCACTGCTGGTGCCACTTTAGTAGATGATTGATGAATGGGAGAACATATTTTAAGCATCCAGAATTTTCTGCACCTGTATCCCCGAATCAGAAAATCAATAACCCTCCTTCTGCATCACAATGCAGAGAGAGGAGGAGTGCTTCCATTGAAACGACGGTGAGATACTCTACTCGTATATTTGGGGGTGGGTATTCATTAAAAAAAAACAAAAAAAAAACGTTCCCCGAAAAACTTTGAACCAAGTATGCGGATACCAACCACAACACCACTACCACTAATATTCACCCTTGGGCAACATCAGTTAAACTTGACCTCAAAATTCGCTCGCGCTGTACGAGTATCGGATATTTCCCATTTGTTGGGGTGTGTTCCAACAGTTGACTTAGGGTTGGGCTCAATTGAAACATATTTTGGCAATTCCATAGCTAGGCTAGGCAACACACCTTCAATGAAGCCATAAGGAACTACAATACCTAGGTAATCCCTCTCCCTTTTTCTTTGCGATTCTCTCTCATTTCTCTCCTTCTTTTCTTATATTCACCACGCACTCTCTCATTTCGAGGGAAATGATGCCCAATGCCCATGCGCAACTCAAACTCCTTGTTGCAGGAGCAGGACTACTATGTACGAGTATGACAACAACCCCTGGTGAAGAATATGATTTTCCAGTTCAGTGTCAGGAGCTCTTTGGTGCTGCCCTATATACTTAAATTGTGAGGTGAATTCGTAGAAACTCACCACTCTTCTCTCTCATCATGCATAAGGACTAAGAATGATTTCTCATTTTTGTGTTGCATAATTTAAGGGGTGACGAAGCGCGGGACAATTGTTTTTCATTCATAAGAAGTCTAAAACGTTAGGGGCTTGTTGGTTGAATGATTGTGTGGTGTATAACTTGTGTATGTATGGTATAATTGCGTTGCTCGTGGGGGGAATGTGTTCATAAATTGTATTTTTTTGATAGTGACCGTGAAAGAAAATTGTTGCCTTTTCGAGGCTGCGAGTCTCGATAAGCATTTACTCCTGGAAAACTCTAGGTTCAATGGAAAAATGGAGGAAGAAGGAAGCCGTGCGGTGGGCATAGTCCCATTAAAACGTTTGCTATTCCATTTATTTGTTATGTACACACATATCTGTGGTGTGTGAGTCCAGGCAAAAGGAAAACAAAATTTATGATTAATAATTTAACATTTCGCATAACTCGCATAACTCGGGCAGAGGAGGGAATAATTTGAGGGCGTTTCCTACAAGACCCCAGGCACATTTGAAGAAAACAAGAGTTTCCAATGAAATTTTTTAAAATATAATGAGATAAAAGGAATTTTAAAGTTGAAATTGAAATCAACTCTGGATTAGGAATTTGCTTCTCCTTTTTGTTTTCGTAGCTTTCTCATTTCAGTAAACAATCACTTCACTTATGAATATTACATTGACTAAAGCTATTATTTGTGTTTTTCTCATTTCAGGTAAGAAACCTTCAGGTTTTCTTCTCTAAAAAGTGAGGACCAAGCAGGTCTGTATTTTTAAGTTATTTAACATCATTGGGGATATTTGGTATAAGCAAGTATTTGGGTACGAATTTGTCGTAAAAGTTCTGGGTTTCTGATTTAGGAACCCTGAATAGCAAATCGACATGAAGACGACGAACAATTTTCAGTTTTACCTATACAGACTCCTGTATTGGGTTGTATCACATGAAATGTCCGATTTTATAGTAAATATTTAAAAGCCAATAGGCATCCTTGACAGGTCAAATATTCCTTTTTCGTAGAAGTGCTGACTTTTTGAGGCAATGAAATGTTCAAAGGCTTTTATGACTTCTGCTCGGTTTGGGAAGACCTTCTGCCGGCAAAATGAATCCAGATTGCGGAAAAGATGGTAATCCTTTGGGGAAATATCAGGAGAGTACGATGGATGCGGAAGAATTTCAAATCCCATGGGATTTAATATTGTCATGCAAAAGAATCCGACCGTGCCTATTGACCAACGCAGGTTGCTTTTCAGCCAATTTGTGGGTGAAGATCGGGCTTGGTTTGGTTTTTCATCTGCATCCAACCGCTGCCCAGATCTTTCACAGTATCCACTTTTCATCACAGCTGACTATCCGGTGCAAAAACCGTTCAGTTTGGTTTGGTTTCTTAATGTAAGCGATGCGCAGATTTCCAGGCGCCGTAGGTTTTGTTCTATTCATGGGGTACCCACTTATCGAGTTTCTTTACATTTCCTATGGGAGGAAAGTGTCGACTTATTGTCATTTGTCATGCTTTGTGCAATCTCCCGCACCGATTTCGTTGGGTCCGCATCCACCGTTGCTCTTACAACATCGTCGTCAACTAACGCTTCCAGCATCCCACGTGATTAATTTTCGAGGCTGTTTTTCATTGCCAATGACGCATTATGTACCATTTTAAATTCGTAAAGGAAGAGGGTTCGACAGCATGGTAAATAATTCATAGAAAAAAAATAACAGTACTTGTAACGAAAACTAAAATTCTCACACGTCAAGAACACATAACACTTTATTTTATAAAACGATGTTCACTCAAGAACTTTTTATTTCCGACTGAGCGAAAATCGGACAACCCAATAGTTCATATTACGTTCCGAGGATTCTGCTTTTCCTGCTGATTTAGTTGTTCTTTTTAGCATCATTTTTAGATCGTCGTATTCTCAAGGGATGAAGGCATCTTCTACAAAGATTAATACGTGGTTTCCAAACAGAATATGGAGTTCGTTCTAGCTGAGATAATAGACATCTAGGTAAACTTTGGCGAAATATCTTATACGTGCTTTCCAACAGGGAACTAGCAAGCCTCAACTAGCAAGCCTCTCTAGTTAGCCCGGTATTTAGCTAACTGCATCCAGTTGCCCACTCCAAGTCGGTTGAAGTGTTCTTCTCTTTGTGCGCGCAATCTAAAGTAAGATCTTTCTCTATTGCATTGTCCCTCCAGGTTGGATTCGAAGATTCTGCGGGTCGCTCTGCTATTAGTCAGGTGACTAATGTTCAGTTTTCTGACTAGGTCGATATTTTGCCTGTCAACGCAAACGGGACCGAATATTTTACGAGGAATTCTCCTCTCGAAACGACTCCTCGATAAGTAGGTCAAGGTCTTATATACCTAGTACTAGCAAATGTTTTGGTACACGGTTTTTGGCTAACAATTTATTTATTTATTGAGTCAGTCAATGGCTACAAATTGCAGAGAAACTTATTGGAAGTGGCCCCCTTTTGCCTTCCAGCAACGGCGAAATTGGTCAGGCCACTCATCGACTGGATACTTGGATGTCGAGTACTGCAAGCCATACTCTTCAGAACAGACCATAGTTTTGTAGTCTAGTGTATTGAGGTCTGGGCTGCCAAATGATTTTAAGCCCTGTTTAAGTCGTTTTTGCCTTATGAGCTGGAGCGGAGTCTTGTTGAAAAGTTCACGGTTTATTTGCGAATAGTGTTTTGTTGAGAGTCTCCACAATGTTCTCTAAAACGTCCGTTTTTCTATCAAACACCTAGGTTTTGACACCTTTGTCGCACGAATGTAGCTCTGTGACCCCATTGTAAGCGACTCCCCAGCAAATCATCACAGAAACAGAAGCTGGGTGGTGACCATATTAAACTCTCGGAACCAGTTCAGACGCATGTCGCGATGACAGAGCATACGATTCTTCAACGATTAAAATTATTTCTTCATTTCATCAGTAAAAAGTATTCGTCTGTGACCGTTCTTCGCGTACTGGCGGTACTGGTGAAGCAAGGCTTTCGATTTTGATTCAATTTCAATGTCTCTTGTATGCACTTAGTCCCAAATCACGTTTTAAGATGCGCGACATGCTGTCCTTGCTAGTATCCATCTCCCGAGACATGATTTTCTACTTGCGCAGCGGATTTAGACGAATTAGATTCTCCATGGCTTTCGTGACTTGTGGCGTTCGCACAGTGTGTCGACTATTCCACCAATATCTTCAAATAACTTCACGGTACGACACACAAAGTTCCGTGTGATTTTCAGTGGCCGCAACATCCGAAACATTTCGCCTTTTTCGTAGCCGCATTCTTGCAGGCCAATTACGATTCGAGCGAGCCCGTTGTTGACTTTTTACGCGGGAACTTTGCATAGATGTCACTTGTCAAATAGCCGTCAAGTTGGAGTGAATGCGTTCATTGGTTCTTGAGATTGAATGTGTTCATTTCGTGTATCAAAACATTTGTTAGTAGTAGGTAGAGCCGTCTTAGTTATTCGTCAAAGGCCCGCATTCTTAGGCCAAAGACACAGCGATTGGCAAGAGTGATTCTAGGTTTTATTTACGCTGAAAGATGATTGTGTTATTATTTAAAGTGAATCTGTTTTTAAACAATTTTCTTTTTCCTCTTGCCAAAGTTGTACTCTGCCTCTAGAACTTCACCTGACCAACACCAACTTAAATTCCTGAGATAAGGCGATGTCTCGACGTGTTGTTCTTCATTTCAACAGCTTTATGAAGCAGTTCATAGGTCCCATTACTTTCGAATTCATGGAAAACGTAAAAAGAAAATTTAATAACAATATAGGTACGTAAATAGAAGTAATGAGCTTCACCAGCCGACTTGTATGAAGGTCTATAAATTCATCCTGTGGAGTTTAAGAAAAGTATTAGTTCTTTAATATCACTTTCTGTCAACTTTTCAAGTGAATCGAAGAATGGTCAGGTATCGGACAAGCACAGAAGTGGCTCTCTTAAGTTTAGTTGCACGATGTCTTATTGACCAGTGTCCTTACCCTGGCGACATTTGTACGGGCTCTCGAAGACATTTATTTTCATTTTGTCATCCATTGGTCATATCCATCTGAATGCTGTTCAATTTGTCAGCTTAGCCCAACTAAAAATGGGTCTTGTGAGCAAGTTTGATGCAATGCTTTCCTTGCCCGCTCCAAGCCGAATGTGTACCTACTCTGCAAACAAGCAGTATGAGTATGAAACTGAGTTCATATACAGGAACTCAGTCAAGTTTTAGTCTATTTAAAACACAATATTAGCGACAAGTTCGGACCCAATAATGTTCTTTTAAATCAGCATGAATTCAAGGCTTAAAGCGGCAACAACTGACCTCTTACAAAACCCGAAAATAGTTGATTTTTAGAGAAAAGGTCGTACTTAAATAATTTTCAAAATGTTGGCACAACTTTTTGCCGGCAAAGTGTATACGAGTACCATACCCATTGCGTCACACCAATAATAGGAGCCACATTGTCGATGGAACATGGCATCTCTCGCCGTAAGTCTGCATAAAGTTCCACTTCATTTAGTTGTCAACCCACTTACAAAGTATTCCCACCACCTGCTCACATCAATTCGACACATTACAATAGAATTCCACAGCCCCCATGTACAGGTGTCACGCATCTCCTACACAAAATTCTCCAGTCAAAACAACAAAAAAAGCGTAAAAATCCAAATCTTTTTGAATACAAAAAAAAACAAACAAATGCCGTCCATTATTTATTAAGTTGAAGAAAAACGTATTTAATCATCAGACCACAAGAATTAACAATTTCATGGTCAGATGGGAGAGCTACACACTCAGCGGTTTTGTTTAATTTAATTTCTACGTATTTATTTATTTTTTATTTTTTATTTTGGCATACGAGTAATACCTCCTAATAAAGAAAATCAATAATCACTTAATTTCTAAGAAAACACACAGAGAGAAAAATACGAGTACTCATGTAGCAGCTAAAAGACAAATGGAGCGAATAAAAAGATACAAAAAGCGAAACGGAAAATTGTTTATACAATTTATTAAGCTACGCCCGCACTAATCAATGAAATATATAAATCTACCCACTTGGCCAGATGTCAAGTTGATGTAGCAGAGGCTGATGTATGTTAACTGCTTGGTGGAAATGGTGTGCCGATAATGTTCGGTGTTGGTGGTTGGACTTATTAGACAATACGAGTACACAACGAACATCATTTGCATTTCCATCGGAGCACAACACAACACAACACAATAACGTTGATGTTATACCTAACGATGTCTATTGTGGTACTCCTACTCTACTAGTATTACTATTCCAAACAGTATATGTACTCCTTTATGCTATGCCATACTTGCTGTTGTTGCGTGTTGTCGCCTTCGGCTGTCAGCCCATCTATCCGAAAAGGGATGTTACCAGTTTCATGATGAAAATTCCCCACATTCGTAAGCATTATAGTTAGCTTTTGGAACAGCGCCGGTCGAGAGTGTGGGTGGGCAAACGAGTGTGGTTTACATATATGGGATTTTGTTTCCGTTCCATTGTTTTCTTTTAACTTTTCCTTGAGTATTTTTGGCCTAGAGAATTCTTAATTCTTTTTTTTTTTTTGATCATCTCAAAGAAGTGGCGGAGGCCAGAAGAAATGTAAATCAATAGATAAGTGGGAAGATGATGATAGTGGTGCAGTAGCTGGATACATGTGACGGCAGCAATCGAATTCGATGAAGTGGGCGCGTACCGGAAGTGGGGATTTCTCGATAGTTTCTAATGTTTCAGAATGCGTCAGAATCTATTGTAGTAATTAGAATATTTATTGTAACATAAGGGACCATTAATGGAATGCATGGGAAATGGACAGTGAAATGAACGATAAAACGATGACGTAGGTTGGGATGAACACAATGTGAGGTCCGAGCACGGAGTATCTCCAATGTCTTCTTTCAAAGTTATATCTCAAATCTTAATGAGTGTATCATGGATGACCAGCAACAAGCATTGCTAGATTCATAGACTTTCATAAATATTATTTAGCTTCAGAGATATCATCAAGTTCACAAAGAGTCTGAGCCATGCTCACAGTAAGCATTGCTTAGTTCAAAACTCAGTGACCCATTTGACAGAACACAGCTTTGAATTTGCAGTAGACTTTGTAAAGACGTCGGGAAGTACTGGTTTGATATATTACCTACAATTGTGTTCAGGAGGAGCTCTTACTGAGCCCGCAGGTAGTTTTAACGCAGATCTGTATCCTGAAGATGTTTTTTATATAATCTGAGCGCGCTCAAGGGTATCTTTAAAATGTTTCCACACAGTTCAGGCGAAACAAAATTAGGAAGGAAAGTAAGTGAAATGATGTACTGATGTACGTTGGTCTTAAATGTTTGCGAGTTATAATGACCAGGAAGTAAAGAGCTCGGTAACTCAAAGTACATCCGAAAATAGGCTTGAGCATTCATAGTGTTTCGGGTTTTACGGTTGAAGATTAGAAGGCGTGGAATGCTAAGACAGGAGGCATTTCGTCGGTGTTCAAGGGTGTCAATTGACTCTGCGGTATTGGCGTCACCTATGAGTACTATCGCCCGCTTTGAACCCTATCTAGCAAGTGCAGAGTATTGTGCTCCGTATGAATGCCTTATACGTATATTGAGGCCAGTTCAGAACATCACTTGAGGAAACCTAGAAATTTCGCAGTATTTTTAACGACGTCCAATATGTGGTCGTCCCAACGTAGGTTGTCATTGGCACTCATATCGAGAGTAGAAAGTTTTTCGGTGTCAACGATGCAAGTGCCATTTCGCTTTAACGACAGCAGACATCATTGTGTTTTGAAAGCATTAAATTCCACTGTGTTGGTGATACCCCAATTAGTTATGCTGCTAATAGCCGAAGAGGAGGAACTTAAATCCGGGAACGAATATAATAAGCAGAGAGTGCTGTCAGCAGCAAAGAAATATATTGGATTAGAAGTAGCAGACAAGAGATCATTGGTGTAGATTATAAAGAGTGTCGGAGACAGAATGGAAGCATGTGGCACACCAGCATTTATTTTGTCCGTCCAAGACAATGATGGAACTTTTCGATCCCAAATACAGGCATTTTCGACAAAACAGCTTGATGCCAAAGAGCTTGAGCTTGATGTCAGATGCCTTAAAAATATTAAGTGCAAACATCTTGCTTTCGCCAGATTTGTGTAGATTTTTGTTTCTCCTTTCGGTGAGATGTGACATCAAATCACCAGTGGACCTGTTGCTACGCAAAGCGTACTACGGGTCGGGTACGATTGATAAAAAGACTTGCGCAATGATTTGCCAGCCTGGAAGAACAAATTTTCAGACTAATTGGAGATATACCATCTGTGCCAGCGGATTTGTGTATGTTTAGATCTGTAAGCACTACACACGCTTTGTCTAAAGAGCTGACAGCTAGAATATCATTGTAAATGAGCGTTGGAATGAACAATGAGAAAGAATTTGTTTGAATGTTTATGACGAATGACTAAACATGTTTACTACCTTTGGGACATTGTAGTATTTGTGGCCCAGTTTTGATCGCATCTAAACTGCGCACGCTTAAGAAAGGCTTGCAGTCATTTCTCATTCCTTTTTTCGGTTTTTTTTCTTTCGGATTGGTCTGGTGAAACCGAAATTTCTCTAACTCAGACAGTCTCTTTACAGCTCGAGTCGTACCATGGCTTTTCTTTTGGTCTGATACTCCAATGAGGTATAAAGGATCTCATTTCATAGAAAATGGAACCTGTGATAAAATCAGCAGTCGGGCTTTTGCAAATAAAGAAGTAGTGGATAATTTGCTTACAGAGAGGGAATTTTAGTTACATGAAGTTGATTTCCGGATTGGAACAGGGATCACATTATGTTGGAGTTCGGTAAGCAACATCGCTATGCACGTAAATGGCGAGAGCACTGTGAGAACAAAAATAATAGCACTAATTCGTGCCAGGTGTGGGCGGGGATCTATCTGTATTTCACTAAGTGCCAAAACAGCTGCCCTCTACATACTATACAGACGTGGACATACGCAGAGAAGTTGTTTAGCTGCATCCACTCTGAATGCTCACAATTCTAAGCAAAATTGTGAAATGAAAGTTCTGTTGTTGGTTAACCCAATCAAATTTTTGTAGGTGTTATGAGCTTACAACAATAAGAAACTGTGCACCAACAAAATTCACACTCACAACGCGCTGTCCATCTGTTGTTACATAAACTCATCCTGAAAAGTTAATCGGCGATCAGAAATCTCGGGATTGTGTCCAGACAAGACTCTGTTAATTAAGTCTTTCAAATGCATTGAATCTTGAAAGAGTTCAGCGAGGTGCTAAGACATCTTGACTGTCACTTCAGAAGTAAATCCTTGAACTCGGAGCAGTAACCTACTCGGGTTTTTGATATAAAATGTCGATGGCAATGCTCGGCGCGTACTCTTTCTTGCACGTTCAGTCCTTTCTTCTAGATTTTAGGGCGCAGTTTCAAAAATTCTATGCGTTGGTTGGTATTGTTCAGTTCAACCATTCTCTTCATCTTGATCAGCAGGAAGAAAATCGAACTGATGGATCTGAAAGTCATCTTTTACGATTATTCGAGCATTAGCATCACCGGATACAATAAGCTCCATCTTCCTGGATTAAAAGTGTTCAATGCCTTAATTATATCTGGTTATAATTTCCCATTGACCATTTCATGATTTTTGATTCTTTTTCATTACATGATTAAGTACTCAACACAATAACTAAGTTCAAAACCCTTAAATCTGTCAAAAGCATTTAATGTCAATCCCACACATTTCGCAGTTAATCCGCATTCTTCTTAAAATACCCCATGACGCTCAGCCTTGCATTGACGGATCTATTTGTCTTGTGTTCAATTGTCGGTCGTACATACCATAACTAACAAACGCACGCACACTCATTGAGAGCGCATTGAGTTTTCTTTTTATTAAAAACCCGATTAACTGATGTTATAAATTTTATTTCACTGTCATTGTCTATGTCATTTCCCATTTTGAATTGCGCGCAATTTCAAAAACAATGGCCATACGGTACGTTACGAATACTCATTCATCCATGACTCACGTCAGAATAATCATAGTGAATAAAAGAAGAAGAAGAAGAAGAATTTTCTTTGTTATTTCCTAAAATGTCCGTAACAAGTGACAAAAATGCAATTTAATTGTAAGGTCATTCCTGAGGCTGTCATTTTAGTAGAAACACAAATAAAAAATGGTAGATGACATTTCCTTTGCGTTTACTGTCACTGACTACTATTGTAGCACTCGTAATATCATAACTTGTTCCGTATTGTGATTCACTTTCAATTCAAGAAATCAAGAAACAAACATGTGCTGAATGCATCAGATGGGGCGACACTTGGAGACTCTTTGTCTCCGAATGTCATTTAATATCCACCATCACCACACTACCTGAGTGACAGGTGATGATGATTGAGATATACTTCTTGGATTGGGTGGCACATTGTCTGACATGCGGGAAAAACAAAAACAAATGTCACCATTGCAACGTGATGTAAGCTTGACTGTGTACATGTACCGGTATATCGGACGATTTATTTCACTCCATATTGTCTGTCAGTGTTACACAATTTGTAAAAATTACCACATTCTGTCAAAATGGGCATTTTACGAGTGTCGTCGCTGTGTTTGGTGTGTGTGAGTGTGTATTTATTGTGTGGTGGATATGAATATCTAGCGGAAGTTGTGGGAATAATGTGCACGCGAAAAATGAATGACAATTGTGGGAATGTTGGCCGCAAAAGGAAGCGAATTGGCTATTGTAAAATTATGTTAAATAGGTTCTGTTGTATTTTTTTCTCTAGTGTTTTGTTTTATAGGTTTCTATTTCGCGGAAAAGTATCTCATAATGGGCGCAAGCTGTGGGGTATGATTTGATATCGAGTTGATCGAGAGATAGCTTTCGCACGGGTCTAATTGGAGGGTTAGGTAATCTAGTTTGCATACTCTGAAATCTAGGATGTTGCATAAGCTCAAGGTTAGAATGGGCACCGGGTTGGGTTGCTGGTGGGTGTCCGTAAGTCAATCGTTGTGGACTGGTCAGAGGATTTCATAAAATAACGTGTTTGGCCATGGAATTATTGAAATTATCGCCGACTCGGATTACTCGGATCCATAACCATTTTCTTCTTATGATAGCTCATGACGTCAAATCGAAATAAGGGATGACTGCCAAAATGTTATCTTTAAGTCGGAGTGTACTCATATATAAATAGACTTATCCAGGTGTCATGCGAATTTCAACAGCTCGCTTATCGGCCTTGGGCCTATATTCTTCGAGCTGGGAATAGTGTACAACCATTACATCTGAGACATGTCCTTCAGTGAAGAAATTACATCAGAATCACCCAGTTTTGTAAAGGCGAATGATTCTAAATGGAACAATGTTGCCTTATGTGATTCTGTTATGCTTCAAGACATCGCTTGCGTTCCCCCTTGAAGACGAAAAGTTATATAACAAGACAAATCGGAATGTGCCGTTGTTCTCGAAAGTGTCAACAATAAGAAATGAGAGATTCTCAAGAATCACGCTTCATTTTAAGGGAGTGTCACAAACTGTTTGCTGTGAGTAATGAATTTCTCAACTCAACTTGAAAGTGAGCAATTTTTAAGTCATTGACTGTACACACGTACTCGTATGCAGCAAAAAAAAAATTCGCAGTGACAATTATTTAGTACGTTAGAGTACCCTTATCACGTACTTCCTTTTTAGTCTAACCCAAAAGTCTCCTATCAGAGCTGAGACCTCGAAAAATATCAGTCCTTGAACTTGTGAGAAAGCACAGATAAGATTTACTGTACTCGTATACGAATAATTGGCATTTCCTGCATTTAACCACAATGACGTGACAGTCGCTTATCAGCATGTGATTAGTGGTCGAATATCACAATTCAATCAATACCGCTAAAACATCCGCTTTAGAGTGTTTTTGGTTTTTTTTTTTTTTTTTGTCGTTGTACTCGAAATTGAATAGTACGGATATTTCACCTGCCATAAAATTATTAATCTGCGTGGGCAACGCCGCCACACACAGACTATCAGTTGATTTTTTGTTTTTGTTTCAAGTATTTCCAATGAAACCCACCTCAGCAACGCGCACCACCTATTACAGTGAATAAAATTCCATTCTGCACTCTAGTCTGCAAACCAAAAATGGATTCCCGATCGTAATACCGTTGTATGTGGGTGGTATTTCACAAAAACAAAAACATTCGGTTTTGATTACGAAAAAATGAAATTTGAAATTGAATAGGGGGCGCTCTTATCCGCTCTTGTATGCAATTAATGACATTAGTTTGACAGACATAGAGTCCGTCCTACTACTCTGTGCACCACTTCAGCATCATAAAATATGTGTAGCAGTGTCATGTCAACTTAATTTGTTTATATCGTATATCGTGCTCCTACTGTCAAAGTCCACAACAAATACGAATACTCGTATACCGTGTGTTGTTGTGACTATGCAATTTGTGCGCTCCGCAACAACTTATGTTTATTAGGATTTCCTGCTAAATTTCAATTTCCTCTCTACAACTGTCAGTCGTATGCAAAACAAAAAAAAAAAAAAAAAAAAACACGAACAGACCTAAAAATGATTTAGAGAGACAATCTGTGTGATTGTTTGGATTTGTTATTCTTTTTTATGACAACTACCCACCCAAATCCTCCTTCAGTTGACATAACAAGCGGACAAGGCAGTCATGTACTACGAGTACGCGTATACGAGTGTATGTAAACGAATCCGAACTGAACGATGTCACTTTACTTTCCGCTAGTAAGTATGTCAAATTAGACCACTGTAGCGTGTCGATTTAACTTGAAAATTGTTGACTATCGTCGCAGTCATGCCTTTCTTTTGCTGCTTCTTTATGTTGAAAGGAGAAACTTGAATGGCCACCACGATAATAATGAAGGTAAACTATAAAATTTCATTCATGAAAAACGTCTACAAATATACATACGAGTACATTGCGTTTCTGTTTCTGTTCCTGTTCTGCACTGTTGCGATACCGTAAATATTTATTAGTGAATAGTGAATGAGTGCGTTCAGTCTACCTTGAGAAAATTTATTTTCAAATAAAAAAAGAAAAAACAAAGAGAAAAGAAAAATGTAAGAAAACTAAGGCCCCCTTCTCATTCATTCACATTTTATTTTAACGACATTTTTAAAGAATGTCTGTCTGTGTGTGGGAATATTACAATATACATACAATACATTATATTCGCAGTATGTAGGTGCAACTAGTTATTTTATTATTTTCTTGGTAATTGTTATTTAGATTTTTGCTCAACTGTGTTACGTCAGTTTACTTAGTTTAATGAGAAGGTTTCATGTGGCTGTGATTTTTTTTTTATTATTACTTTTTTTTCCTCTCTTTTTAATCTTCATTCTCGTTTAAATTACTGCCTTTCGTTGACTCCTCGTACACCGATAGTTAGTCGGTTTTTCCGTGTTCTTGTTGTTGTTGTGTGTTTTTTCACCCCATTTTCCGAACGGAGACAGACGAAATGAGATTCCTGTGTTATTATTGCCACACATGGGAATAGGAGAACAATGTGGGCTCGCCTCGATGGAGAATGCATTCTAATTGTTGGCCCGGTGTGTAATGAATGGCTGCACAGAGAATAGTTTGTAATGGTGATATTGCTGCTGGACATGCTATTTGGTTTTTTGTTTTGTATTCCTCTTTATAGGGGAGAGGACCCTTAGGGCAACAAAATACATAGTTAATGGATATCTGCTTTAGATGTCCCCCGGTAAATTTGTAGAAATTATATTTTCAACAAATCACTAATTCGTTGATGGCCCTGAGGTATGTGAATTAAAGCTTAGAATGAAGTATTCATTTTTACTTTTTTCATTTTTATCTAATAATTCCAATCTATAATACCTAGTTGAATACTAGAGTCGTTGACCAGTTTTTTTTTTAACATTTGTTCTGTGGAGACGCCACTTTTAGACCATTATTTTCTGTTTCACTAACTGAAAATACCCTCGGGCACCATATCTGTCATCCTATGTTTTTAAGTGTCATGTTATAGTATGATTAACTTTTCAGGTAATTTCAGACTCTAATTTGTTTTGTTTTTTTAAATTTCCCTAGTTTTAAGCTGATAAATAGTACGGGTGTAATAATGTAGGCTCTTTTAGATGTATAGAACTTTCGATAGGGTTATCTGTCAAGTCAGCTGTCAGACTGGGCACTGTCAACGTTTAGAAATCGTGGACATTTTTTTCCATAATTCGCGCTCTGTCCACCTAATAGTGAGCAGCTTATACGCAATACTGTGGATCGATTTATATCTACATGTACAGTGCGTACCGAAAAAGGCATCTGTAGAGGTGAGTGTGATCGAGGATCAAAATTTATCAATTCAACACCGTTCCTAGCAACTCGGTCTCTGCTCGTTTTGAGGAAAGATCTTGGCCTACACCCCTATAAGATCCAACTGGTACAGCAATTGAGGCCACTGTACCATCGTTGGTGTGGTATGTTACATTTGGCGAATGGGTTGAAAATCAACTGGAAATTGAAACGAATTTTTACTGTCAAATCATCTTCAGTGATGCTGCTCATTTCTGGCTTAATGGAAGTCACGATTGGGCCAGTTTCTTTGCGAGCATCCCTTTGCTTAGCTACAATTTGATTGGCAATACGATCCAAATCACGTTGTCCGGTAGGGGACAATTTGCGTCCACCAGCAAAATTGCTGTTTTTGGAGTGAGCACAATCCTCTCGAGAGCCCAGTATATCCTAATAAAAGTCACTGTCTGGTGCGGTGGAATAATTGTCCCATTTTGTTTTCAAATCTGAAGATGTAGCCAACATTGCTGTCAATGGTGAGCGCTGCAGGTAAATGATTCGCGATTTTTTGATTCCCTGTGTCAATATTAATCGTGTAAGAGACAAAAGGGGTCAGCAGGACGGCGCTGGCGGGTCAAACCATCACTTTATTGGGACAAACATATGGTGAGCGAATCATCTCAAGAAATGGACCCGCCAATTGGCCGCCTAGGACATGTGGTTTGACTCCTTCGGAATACTTTTTGTGGGGGTATGTCAAGTCACTTGTGTATGCTGATAAACCAGCTACAGTTGACGACTTAGAAGCCAACATTCGGCGCTTTATTACCGAAATAAGGCCGGCTATGTTGGAAAAACTGGTGAAAAATTGGACCGACAGTATAGCCTTCATAAGACGCAGCCGCGGTGGCCATATGCCCGAAATTGTTTTCAAACAATAAATGTTGACATAGGATTTTCTCCTTTTTATTAAAAATCAACTCTCACGAGTAGCTATATGCTAATTTCACTTGAAAATCACGATTGGGCCAGTTTCTTTGCGAGCATCCCTTTGCTTAGCTACAATTTGATTGGCAATACGATCCAAATCACGTTGTGCGGTGGGGGACAATTTGCGTGCTTCTCAATCAACCTGGCATGTTGCAAGTCCTGGAGGGCCTTGCGAGCACAACCATCGGCAGACCGGCAGAAATGTGATGGGTGGACTCCGTTGCATTTGCGTCCACTGTAGGTTTTGGTGATTGGACCAACATCAGCTGGACTGCGGTGATATAAGTGACGGGTCGATGCACAACGTATGTAGAACCAATCGGGGTCGTAGGGAGAGAGCTCCCTGCACTTGGCAGTCTTAATGATGTCCATCTGTTCTGGAACCTTCAATTTGCCAGTCTTCTTCAAGAAGACAGCGACATATTTAACCACAGCGTGTTGGTCGCAGAAGAAAAGTTTGACCTAATAAAGCCAAAATATTGGTCATATCATTCATTTGTCTGTGTTTTATTTTTAGTAAAATTATCTACCGCCAAGAAAATCATCCGATATATCAAATATTACTAAACGCGGCTCTTCATGGGAATCTACTTAACAAAATTCACGGTTCAAGGGATGTGATATTGAGATTGACATCGTCAAATTTAAGTAGAACTATGATCTCTCTTAATGATATTCGACATCATAACTCCATTTTTCTAGATTCTCTATTACTCCTACTACAGGCAATGAAACAGTTTCATAATTGTGTGATCGTGAAAAAGGTGAGGTCACTGGAATGAATCGGATTCAATCTGCACGATTCTCATACTGTTCATTCGTCCTTTTTTCTATAGAATTCTATGATATATAGAATTTTGATTACTTTCTGCTTTGTCGACGATCTACATTGAACATATTGTTTCATTTTTTCGTGACGGTTAAAATGGTGGCGGAATTTCTTATACAGTGGGGCGTACCCCGGACGAAATTTCCCCACTTTTAAGATATTCTACAAAATAATCAATTTTGATAAGGATTGCTTTATCGGGAGATAACGTCTGCTGCTTCGACATGTTATTCAATTGCAAAAACCTGCAAATAGACTTAACATTCGATATTTTGATTTGATACTGTTTGTCTGTATTTCGTTTAGCGTTAGGTCTTCTTATTCGGAAGGGGTATTTGTGTTTGATGTTATATAAGATGTAATCTAGTACTGCGTGCGAATTTAATAAGCTCCGCAGATCAAGATGTTATCTTCGAAAAACTGAATCTCTCTTTGAAGTACAGCCTACTCATGACTTGTGGGTAAACTCAATAGTCTGCATTGTTTATCCATGTTTGTTGTCAAAATTTGCACAGAAACCTGTAGAGATGTAGAAGGAAATCTTGTAGTAGAGCCACAGTCGGTGCTGAGAAATAGGCAGGCAAAATAGACCAATATCTGAGGGCTCGCAGGGCGAGATGTTCAAAGCTGCTTGAAGTTACTTTATTGAAATCATACACCAACTCATTTCTCAGATCTAGTCAGAAGAGTGTATGACTGATGAATGGAATCACAGCGTCGTCAAATTGATGGTTCATCCTCCGTACAGCCCTGATTTTTATTCCCGAACATCAAAAATCAATTGCAAAGTCAAGGTTTTCGACTCCAACCTCGTTCGTACTGGCAAAGTTCTCCGAAAATTGGTTAATGGAGAGTAAAAGTCACCGAGCCCGCAGCTCTAAGCCAGTGACTCTTAGAAGCTCACTCAGGAGATGTGTCTCTTCAGTTTTCTTTGTGGGTGGAATACTGCCCCGACCGACCCTCCGTACTAGGCTTATTATAATGGAGCTGGTTGGGGGTTGTGCCGCCGGGTTAACTGACCAGCCATGGAAAAGCTATGTAGTTACGTAGCATCAACATCAACGAGGGCAAGACCATATATGTGCTGTCAACCAGAAAGAACACCCAACACCGACGTCTCGGACAGAACGTCAAACTCGACAGATATAACTTTGAGGCCTTAGGCCCTGATATTAATTCAGACAACGGCGATATCAAATGAAGAATAACTTTTGCCAATTCTTTGGGCTAAGAAGGCAATTGACTAGCAAACACCTCTCTCGAACATCATAAGTTACCCTACGAGGTGGCGCAAAATTAATCACCCTATCGGAAGATGGTATAATTTTTGCAAATGGCGTCGTACGTCAATCATATTTGACATTTGTGAATTAGACAACTGCAGTATACAAACAGACAAGCAATGAAGCGCTATACTCCGCAAGAGCGTGCAATAATTGTGTCGATGTTTTTGACCAATAATCGGTCGGTGGTGTTAGCGCAGCGTGAATTCCGACGTCGATTTCCTAATCGCGTTGCGCCAACTAGGCAAACATTCCGGCGCTTACCTACTCGACCCGAAAAGAGTTGAACCACACGAGACCATGCAGGGCGTGGCCGACACCGGACTGGTCGTTCGGCCGAGAATATCGCGGCTGTGGCTGTCGATGTCGCTGAGAACGAAGAAACATCAATCAGACGATGGGCCACGCAATTGGGCATCACCAGACGGACCATACATTGAATTTTAGTGAAAGACTTACGTATGTTCTCGTACAAAGTGCAAACAATGAACTGATGTCTCCTGACCGTCAGTCACGTGTGAATTATTGTAAAACCATCCTCAATCTCAACAACGAATAGGAAGATTTTGTGTCGAAAATTATCATGAGCGATGAGGCGCATTTCCACTTAAGCGGTTACGTCAATATGCAAAATCTTCGTTTCTAGGGCACTGAAAATCACCGTGTGATGCACGAAGAGCCATTACATCCACTCAAAGCCACTGTGTGGTGCGGCGTTCACGCGGGAAGAGTGTTTGGGCCATCGGCAATATGGTCACTGTTACTGGCGAACGCTACAGGGGTGCGATAAATGACTTCCTACTGCCGGAATTGGATGAGCGGGGCTTGGTGTACATGTGGTTTCAACAAGACCGCACACACAGCACGAGCCACAATGGATATTGTGAAGGAAGAGTTTCCTGGTCGCGTAATCTCCCGATTTGACATGGCCAGCAAGATCGCCCGATTTTACCATCCCAGACTTCTTTATTTGGGGCTACTTAAAGTCGCGGGTTTATGCTAACAAGCCCCAGACAATCGCAGCCCTTAAGGAGAATATTGGACAGGAATGCGAACAGTTACCACCGGAAATCTTGCACTGTCACAAATGTGTATCAACACTGGCGGAAATAAAGATTTCCATCACTCAAAATCATTTGTTTTATTTAGTAAAAAAGTAATTCAAAAAGAAAACTGGATGATTAATTTTGCGCCACCTTGTATACGAGTATATGACCTTAATAATCCCAGTCTTGTTCTATGGCGGAGAGGCCATATCAAAAGTGGATGAGGGTTCTCTTGGCTGCTTCGAGAGGAAAATTTCTACGTGTGATTTTCAGTCCCTTCTGCATAGACGGTGAGTGGAGGGATGTCTAGGTCATGTAGAGCGGATCGATATCAATAGGAAGACCGCGACTCAGGTGGCGCACGCCAGTGGAAGGCGATCTTAGCCAACTTAGGGTGCGAAACTGGAGGCAGCTACCTAAAGATCGAGCTGGCTGGAGACGGTTGTTAGTTGAGGCCCAGGTCTATCCCGGACTGTAGCGCCACCTTAAGTAACTGAGTAAGAACCAGTGTTCACAATGTTGCACAAATCACTGTAAAATGTGATCACTCTTACAGGTGTTGAAGTGCTTGCTGCTATATTCTGAATCCAAACCACATTTATAGAATTCGAGGAAGCCGTTTCCAACATAATAGTTTGTTTTGGATAATTCTACCCGTCAATCAATAAGTCAACTCACTATGCCAACGCGATTCTGAATTATGATATGTATTCCAATGTGCATGCGGTCACGTAGTTCCCCCATTTTCAAGCGTCAAATGTAATTGGCGGCTGCTATACGTATGTTCTCTTACATTACGACTGCAAATACTGACGATGATGATGATGATGATGATGATGTGTCCGTGAAATTTAATTAAATGCTAATCATTTACTGATTAAAAAGTCAAAGCCACTGACATAACACAATTTGTCTGTTGATTCGCTTTCAAAGCAAATCAATTTAAATTTTCCGATTAAATGACATCCACAATGCCCTTTTCTGTAAATCATAGAGGCAGCTATTTTAGCTTTTTCCCTTAAGCATAGTCATAAACAGCGTTCTCGTAAATTCGCCGCAATATCAATGGAAATGTAAAAGTTGTAATGAATTCGAACATAATTACCAGAACGAGCACGTACAAAATTCCGTCGAAATTTGCACTCAATCATTTTAATTGATTGATTAATGAGATAGAAATGTATTTTGCGGTAGTGGGTGTGTCATCTTGTTACAACAATGTTTCAGCATTCGAAATTGTTCACAATGTCAAAAAACATTTAGAGTAAATCAAATTTAGAATGCCGTTGACAGGTGTCGTTTATCAAAACGAAATCTGTGCCATACTCGTATGTGTTAGATGGCATTTTGTGTCATCAACAGCCGATGATGATGACTTAAGAGATGATGACACGTTGGCTTAAGTTGCAATTGCAATGTACTCGTATTGTACGAGTAACAATGATATGAGTATCCACAAGTGTCAACTATCAAATATCATGTGTCAAAATCCATTTGTGTTCCGCGAAGGGATTTCTGTTGTTTTTGCCTTCTTTTGTTTTTACGTTCTGTATGACAGTTGGAGCTGTCATTTTGTTTTGTTTTGTGTTTGCTTCAATGAGCTTCAATTAAAATGACCGATTTTCTTGTTTTCCTGCTCCGTCGCTCATTTTTGCGAAGCTTAATTGCTCCGATCATGATAAATTGAGACGCGGATCGCAAATAAATTATTTTATTTTTATTCTTGTTTTTCATCTTAATAGTGTGGCGATGATGATGATGATTAGTCACTCTCATGAAGTGTTCGCTGTATTTTTGCGCCATACAGAAACTTTCATATAACATATACCTACTCGTAAATCGCCTTAATTTCGCCTTTCAGAAGAACAAAATAAGAATACAGAGAACACAGTCTGAATGAAATTAATGGTTTTTATTAGCTTGAAAGTCGTAAAATTGTTGGCAAATTAAAAAAAAAAAAACAACAACACGAAAAGAAATATAGAAACACTGTGTGGTGTGCTCTGTGGAGCTGTTGGCATAATTTCTCTGTTTCATTTAATTTCCTGGAATAGCTGGTGCGCTCAATTGCTTAGACCTCCAACATTGGAGGACTACCAAACAATTTTTGTTCACATACATTCGTATGTAGTTACTTGATGTTAGATTGATGATCAAGCATATTTAGTTCTGAAAGTGAAGATCAATTAGAGATCACTTTCAGATCCGGAGATTCCTTGACAAAAAAAAAATCTACATAGGAACATTCGGGCTTATCAAATGGAACGAGTCAAGACTTGGTTACAATTTTTATCAGTACCCGACTATTAGAGTTATGCAAAATGGAGAAGGGGGACTTTTTTTTTGTCCAGATTGCTGCATGTTCAAGCTTGGTTCAAGATTTTTCTGGTTCTTATCAGGGAGTCTGCTGTTTTGCGGTTGGAGAATGGATACATGTGGTTTTGTTGCGATATATCGCACTGGCACGACGCCTGTTTTATCTGTCTGCCTAATTTCTTTAGTCAGAGAATTAGTTCTGTTTTTTTTTTTTTTTAAGTCCAACTGAGTCATTTACCATAATTATTTTCCCATTTATGTCCGGCACATGTTTGCTTTCAAAACAGATGCCTGGCGCCATAAAAAAAGCAGAAATTAAAAGTCAGTCGCGTTCATTGAAAACTAATTTGTTTAAATAGTTTATTGTACTGTGACTACATTCCATTCACAAATGATACAAGATCTATGAGTACCCTTATATCGGCGGAAAAGAAAGTTTTATAGAACATTTTTTATTTTTATTTTTATATAATTTCATTACAATTCTTTAGGTTTACATTCACAGAAGTAATAAAGGAAATATATGTACCTAGTCCTGCCATAAGTTCTGTAAGGAGTCAGTTGGCCACGAAGGCATCCATGATACAGAAGTAGATGGCAGTGGCACGCTCGCGGTTGCTCGGCTCTATCTCGTCGGATTGGGTTGGTTCTTGCCATTACCCCGTGCATCGCACTGTATGTAGAAGCGTCTCCTAAAGTCCGGATTTAAGAGTATGGATGCGGACACAAAAGTCACCTTAAGCTTGTCAAACGCGTTCACCGCGTCTTCTGTCAATAGACGCGGATAGTCCGGAGAAGTTTGGAATAAACCGCCTATACCACCTTGTCATCCCTATAAACCGACGGATTTGTTTAGGAGTCTTCGGTACTGGAAATTTCTCTACCGTCGACACCTTGTCTGGGTCTGTCTTAAGACTGCCATCGCCAACTATGTATCCCACATACTTTATTTCGCGATAGCAAAATTTACTTTTTTCGACGTTGATCGTCAATCCTGCTTCCCTTAAGCACCTGGCCACCTCGGATAGTAGTTTGGCATGAGATTCAAAATCTGGAGAACAAATCAAGAGGTCAAGACAAAGACATTCTCCTTCAACCGATGAGGGAATGACTTTGCCCATTAGCTGACACATTCTCTGGGCAGCATTACACAGTCCAAACGGCATGACCGTGAACTGGTAAAGTGGCCGCTCAGGGACTGTGAAAGCTGTCTTCTTCCTTGATTTGGCCTCCAGAGGAATCTGCCAAAACGCATCTTTCAAATCGATACCAGAGATGAACAGAGATGGAGGCGACTGTGTAAACCGTCGATGTGGGGAATCTACACATAGACGATTCTTCTCCGGTTTTCTCACCAAGCCTACCGGCGAACTCCAAGCACTACTGCTTTCTTCGATTACCCCTAATTCCACCATTTGATCCAGTTCGTCTTATTTTAAAGTTTTTGCGTCGCTGGCGAAATAGGGTATTGTCGTTGTTTGATAGGAGCTTGGTGATCGTCTACTTCGATCACATGCCCTTGGGGGTGTGGTGGATAGATAGAAAGAAGGGACGGAGATTACTAGGGTTAGTGTTGAGAGAAATAGAGTTGTGAAGGGACACGCATTCAACATTACCTAGGAGTCGATAGAAAGTCGGCTGCATATCTGCGTTCCTCAAAGTTGTTTAAGTTAATAAGGTTGAGACGGTAGAATAAAAGGATCGACCCAGGGCATACCTCGAAGAGCAAATCGAAGAAAACGCCGCTAAGGATTATCTCATCCATATGTAAACGGAAGTTGAGGTCGCGAAGATGTTGAACGGAGGAGATAGGTTGGTTGTGAAGAAGGTAGAGTCGGGATGAGATTGTTGCCGCTTATGTGAAAAGGTGATGGATTGATATTTGGTTATATTAACTTCGAAACAATTTTTGAGGCACCAGATAGAAAAACTATCAAGGTCTTGTTGAAGGAGGAAGAAGTCATGGGGTGAGGAAATGGTTTTGGTATCGTCGACGTAAAGGTAGGCAGACGAGCGTTTGATGATCCTATCGAGATCATTTATGGTTAACATAAAAAGAAGAGGACCGAGATGACTGCCTTGAGGAACTCCAGTGGGCTGACCTAAAACGAACACTGTAAAAACGGTTTTCCAGGTAAGAGAATATCCATTTTAATAGTATGGGTTCAAAGCCAAGGACAGACAGAGATTTTATCGAAGACCTTGTTAAAATACGTTGCAACTCCATCGACTTTGAACCAGAGGGGGCAAAGTATACGAATTCAATGAGATTTGAGGTGATTAACCTATCCTTCAGGCAGAGTTTCCAACCAAGTGAAATTAATCTTGCCAATCTTAGGTACTATCACAGAATTAAGTCATTTCTAGTTAACCAAATGATGAGCTTAGAGAAGAATTGGATGAAAATCGGCATTTTGTTAAGGCAAAGAGAGGATGAAGTACGGTATATTCCTGGCATCGACCATGCTTGAATGTCAGTACCCCGTTCAACAAGCACTTAAGGATGAAAAGTGCAGAAAATGGTCTAACTCTTTTTATTTTGAAAGTCCATAGTCGGTGATACTTTTCCATAGTCTTGAAGAAAAAGGACGTAAACTTTAGGTAGTCTCCGATGATGTAACTTAGAATGGGCGCTATGCTTGGATTTTCATAAGTACGGCGAGAATACCATTTTCCTCATGGAAATTGAAGTATCCACGAAGACCTTTGATGAAAGTACCTTTTGCCACTTCTCACTTTTATTTGCGAACTGAGTCATATCACCTATCAAAACGCTTCTCTTTTTCTTTGTCTCAATGCCCGAGAATGTTGGATCATAATAGTTATATTTATCAACTTGAATTTGAGATTACCTTTCACCATAGTTACAGCCGAATATTTAATGCTCTGAATGGAATATATGTTAATTGCCCGAAAACTTTTGAATCAACTCAAAGCTTTTCAATTGTTTTTTGTTTTTTCTTCTTTTGTCTATTAAAAGTTAAGACTTTCAACAGGAAATTATTGCACAATTAATTGTTTATTAATTTATAAATGAATTATGTATATCTTTATGTACTGTCGTAGATGAATGAAAAGAGATTGGTTTAATTGTTGGACAAGACGATAAGAAACCGAGCAATGAGTGGAGTAAGTGATTTGAGTTAATGTTTATTGTATGATATTATCGTAGGCAATAGCTTGTTTTAAATTTCGTATTTACTTTTGAAATTGATTAAGGAAATTGTAAAATTTAAGAACTTAGTATCAGATGTTCTGGCAAATGGGCTTGTCAGCCTTTTAGGAAGATCTTACTAAAGTTTGACTTCCAGCAGGTAGAAACTGGGACCAAGTTTCATTAAGCATCTTCCTCCAGTAAACAATCTAATTTATTTCATATTTGAAGCCCCTGCCATTGAATCGTATCGTTAAAATGCTTTTATGACTCTAATTTGCCTTTTAAAAAACTATCTGTAGAAGCTTTTGATTACGATAATCTTTATTACTTAAACGATTTCATTCAAATCGTATTAAAAAGGTGGTCGTTGCTGAATGAAAGGATTGAATATCTTCCATCGCGATGACCTAGCTTTGTGAACCAAGGTTGTACAATAATTGTCTTCAATACGGATGTTCACGACCTAACTTCTGCAAAAACCAGAAGTTATTTTCCAAATCACATGATTTGCAGTTTACTACAACCTTTCGTTGTTATGAATAGATTAAGTAATGGCCCTTGCGTAGTTTTTTCCTGTCAGAGATTGCCACTATCTGCTAAAGAACGCAATCGATTGGTTTATTGTGCTACCAGACAGAGGGGATGCAATGATTAAGTCCTATGATGATAATCGCTCACCACATCTTGAGGCTGATCTGCCATTTGATTCGAAAATGCTTGACATTAGCTGAGAAAGTGGACTGTCTCCTCTACAGATTGATCTGATACTGGTTTGGCTTAAGTGTGACGCATTTCAGTTCTTCGGCAATGCATATACAGTCATCTCCTGTGGGCCGGTAGAAAAGTGGCCGATTTCTTTTAGAAGTCCGGACGCCTGATGAAGAAAAAATCGTGATAATATTGTAAATGGAAAGGTCCAGCGACATATATCATTGGCCACCGCTTAAAACAATGTTTTGAGTATTGGCTTCGCAACATAGGACTGCACTCAATTATTCACGGAATCAATGCCACAACATACTTGTTCTTATTCTCAGGAATATTTTCGTCGTCTTCAAATTTCACATGAAAGTCAGCCATGGAAAGAACATTACATGGTGGCATTTGCATAAGGGCGGGGTATTGAGCATACGTGTTTGTTTTGGATTATTGGAACGAAAGAATTGCCCGGTATTGATTTCAGAAATTTCCGGACGGAGATTTTTCACTCCCAAATCTATCCAGAGCTCGACTTTTAGAAGCCCCTAATAATGACTATCTCCGAGTAGCTATAAAAGCATAGTATTTGAAGGTTCTACTGCAACTACGATCCGCAATTTATAAGGTAAAAAGGCTCTATCAATGGATATCACACAAGCTGACCTTAGCCAACATTTTCGATGGGTAGAAGCTCGACAAGCAGAGAAAAAGAGGTGCATCGAGTATCTAGAGAGATGCTACCAAAAGAATAAAGCTCAGATGTTCTACCAAAAAATAAAACGTAAAGCAGTACAGCCCGAACATCCCGAACAGAAATCTGAAACGATGGAGAAGTAACCTCCTCGTGGTAGAACAGTCGGCGCTGAGAATCTGGAAACATCGTTTCTGCAGACCTTTAAACGGTGATGACGAACAACATCCCACCGTCTGGAAAAATGAACGATTCAACCTGGACGAAGATAACAGATAACCCTACCGTCCACTCGACAAAGACGAAGAGAGAACAGCCATTTCCATGTGATCGCATAAGACCCTTCGTAAACAGTAAACAGGCTTTTATCAGTGTGGTTATAGGCCGGGAAAGTCCACCATAGATCAAATCATCACATTACGCAGATCTTCTAAAAATCTCAGGAGTGCCAAATCGGTGCACATCACCTCTTCACCGGCTTAGATAGTTAGCTCACCTTGAGCATATGGATGCCAGCGTCCTAGCACGGATAATTTTCGACTCCAACCCAGAGAGACAATGCATTTTCAAAACCGGTGCTCCATCGAAATTTCCAGTAGCATTCCATCCCTTCAAACCTTTCACCTTAACACCCGTCTTGCTATGTATACCTATACTATATCAGTATACCCCATTTTCGGACGTACTCTCAAATATCGTGATTCGTTTCTAAGCCGTACAACTCGTTTATAGAATGCCCTGCCCTGCTCTTTATTTCCCAGTCATTATAACTTTCACACATTTAAAACCAACGTTCTTCTGTATTCTTTCTTTCCTCCCTAACTAAAAGGTGAAGATGATCTGAACCAACTTCGTGTGGGCAGCTGGATACAGCTAGCAAAAGTTCATACCAGTTGAAGAGGCAAGTTAGCTGAGGCCTAGTAGATCCCGGACTGTGGCGCCATCTAAGTAAATAAATATCAATCGATTGACGCAGAAGCAGCCTCAGAGCACTTCTTCATATGATCTTATAAAAGAGTTGTTCCTGCAAACGAGAGAAACCACCACAGCAGACTCATATTGCGCTGATACTTCGCCGAAAACGGCCGGCGCTGGTGAATATTCATTGACCAACACTGCTGCATAACAACGCTCGACGCCAAGAATTACAAATTGAGGCCTGTAAGCTCATTAGTTAGGTTATTTACTACGCCTACATCCATCGTATTCATTCTCCTACTGATTATCACTTGTTTTATAGTTTGCACCTGCTTTTAGTGGGTTTAAAGCCCTTAAAATATAGGCGTTTCTGACCCTGAAATCCAATAAAATTCACTTATATTTCTATATGTAACACAAACATCTTTGATTGAACAGAAGCGGACCACGCATTGACATTTCTGGAATTCCACTTCTTATTAGACAGATTAGCGTAATTCGTTTTTGTTCAATGTCATAAACACAAGGTTCTTTAGAACCTTGATAAGATTTCTTCAAAATTATCAACAAATTTTATTTCTGTCATTCTTCGAAAACAAAATAGGTTAGTTTCATTTGAAAATTCTCATTAAAAACGTCATTTGGTAAATTAGTATCTTTCTGTCATTTATGTGATTTCAAAAATTTTTCTTTACTGCTTCCTTTCTAATTCCTCATGTCCGCCCTAAGTTTAATCATTATTTCTTTAAAAGAATTTCACAATTCTTTAACTGTGCAACCCATAAATCAACATCAAAACCACAAAAATCAAAATAAAAATCAGTTCATTCGCATTTCCCACCCACAAGCATACGTACGAGTATATCATTGGAATGAGTAAAAGTAAAAAGAAACAAAAAAACCCAGGAAGTGTTGTAAAAGTCAGGAATAGTCGCACAATCAATTTGATGTCATTACAACAGTTTTGTGATGCCACATGCACCAATTAAACTCACTGACTTCCTGTGTGTAAAGTATTGTTCTCTAAAAATTTCAAGTGGTGTTTCCCTATCTGTCATCTAGTTGTCAACGTTCATTGAGTGCACAAAAAAGTATTAAAACAATTTTCATTCGAGCGATTTTCGCTCGTAAACGTCAAATGCCAATTTTGTATTGTTTTGTATTTAATTGTATGTACAATAAAAAACACACAAAGTAACCGTTAACAATGTTACCTAATCCGTTGAGAATGTAGAGAGAATAGAGTTTTCTATTTTCGCAAAATGGTTTCCAATGAATTTCCTCTAAAAGTTTTGTGCAACACTTTAGTTCGGTTTGGATGACAGAAGAGGAGGCAGACTAACCAATGTGACATCGATATCAATGAATCATTATCGGTTTTCGTCTTGTCTATCGCATTTATCAATTTGTCGGTGTACAAGTTCAATATTGTGTGTATGCTCGTAACAGAGACTAATACACTGAAAGGTGCGTTGTAAATAGCTAAGCAAATAGACAAAAGGAGGCGGTATCCGTATAATGTACGAGTATAACCATAGCCAGATACAATTTGATTTTTTTTTTTGGCAAACAAAGCTAAAAACAGGAAACAGCCACCATGCCGCCATTATATGAGTGCGACTACAGTGTGTGCATACGGTTTGTGTACAACTACCTTCGCTTGATTGATGAATGGTTGTTTGTAGTAAATTTTTTCGTTTTGTTCGTCGTGTCGTGTGTGCTTAAGTGGGGTGATTTACCACCCCACCCACCGAATCCGCTACCTACGGCAATAGAGAAATAAAAAAAAAAAACAACACACAGGATAGCACAATAAATGGGAGAAGGGAATGCGGGGAGGTAATACGAGAAAAGCAACAGCACAACCACTTGAGAAATATGTCACTTCCGGTCGATTAATTTGTGAATGAAAATCGCTTTCGAATGAGTTTGGCTTAGTTCTCACATACTCGTACACATGCCGTGCACACTGTCTCCGAATGACATACGACTCTCAAAACCTATGGGAGGTTGGAGGCTTTTGTGTTTTTCTTTTCTTTTCCTTTTTTTTCGTTGGAAAAAGGCCTACCCAGCCTATGGCGAATGTCAACACACGATGTCTGCCATTGGGAGGGAAGATAATCAGATCGGTGTGAATGACAGACGCATTTAAACGATTGTTGTTATTTTTGTTTTTCTTTTGTTTATTGTTTTCGATATCTGTTAATGAATTTGAATGCCGATTTTCATTGTGAATGAAGGTCATTACGACTTAGTGTCAGCATTTGGTTTGATTAGTAGTCTTCCACGACATACCGTGGATGGGAAGCTTTTCATTCAATAGACGGGTTAGTTCAAGTTTTTCGTTTTTTTGCTTTAATTTGACCTTGTGATAGCTGGGATAGTCATAAAACCGAACAATGAATGACATAACTCATTTACTCTCAGTTTTTGATTAGATGGGGAAAAAATTGCCATCTTCACGCATGAAATATTGAAAATGTATGAAATACAAACCTGACCAGTGCCCTGAATTCAAAGTGGTCTATTGCCGAAATCTCTCCTATGCCGCCAGCATCAAGTACCGAAGACCAGTAGTAACGCTGCCAACCTGCCACCATCAACAAATCAATGGTTTGATGAAGAATGCCGGCAAGCACATGCAGCTAAACAAGAAGCGACGCTGCAACGAATCACGATTAGAAGAGGTGGGAAGAACATCGGCTTCTCCAGAAAAAGAAAAAAAGAGCACGAAAAGCACGTGATCGAAGATGTTGAGAGGTTGTACTCCAGAAATAACGTATCAACAGGTAAAAAGAACGTGTTAAGGTAAGAAGACCCGTACAGAATCCTGTAGGGATTGAGAATTAAGGCCTGTAGTGGAGCCACAGTCAGTGCTGAGAATATGGAGAAACTTTTTCTGCACACTGTATACTAACGAAGAAGCCCATATGATGAAAGCTTCCCTCCACCTGACCAAAATGAAGTAGGGATAACAATATCTAAGCTAAAATAAAAAAAATCAGCTGGACCTGACGTCTTGCCGGTTGAGGTATTCCAAGCTGCTGGAAATGACTTTTGGTGAGCAAATCATTTCTCAGATCTGGTCAGAAGAGCGTATGCCTGATGAATGGAATTTCAGCACCGTATTCCCGATACACAAAAAGGAGACGTCTGAAATCCTTCTCCAACAACCTGATTGATCCGTATCAGTGCGGTTTCAGACCAGGAAATTCCATCAAGAAGTCTAAATCGGTATCCACCATCTATATATATTTTTAGAGACGAGCTATATAGAGCCATGTCTAGTTTTTCCATCCCTGCCAAACTCGTCTGCCGGTGCAGAATGAACATTGAGAACGCTTGCTGCTCCGTCGAGGTCGGTAACAGCTTAACGGAGACCTTTGATGTCAAAAAAGGTTTTAGACAAAGTGACGCGGTGTACGTTAACATAATAGTTGAAATAATTGTGCGGAACTCACAAGTGAACACTGGAGGCACAATCCTTCAAAAGTCCGTGCAAGTACTAGCGTATGCCGATGATATCGGTATAATTGGGAGAACTAGGAGGGATGTATGATATAATTTCGAGGTAGCTAAGGACTTTGTATACCTTGGATCTTCTATGTGAACAACATCTCAGCAGAAATAAAGCGACCAACCACTCTTGCCAGTCGATGTTTCTTTGGGCAATTGAGTCGTGAGGCCCTATCCCGAAAAACTAAGGAGGCACTATGACTATGTAAGACTTTGATCATCCCAGTCCTACTTTATGGTGCTGAAGCATGGACTCTATCGAAAAAAGTCGTTAACGGGCTTTGAAGGAGAAAATTCAACGGCGAACTATACGAGCTGTACAGCGGCGTCGACCTAGTCAGAAAACTGCGCATCAGCCGCCAATTCTCCGGTCTGTAGAGTCTTTGAATCGAAAACGCAGTAGAGGAAGACCTCATTTTAGGTGGCGCGCAAATGTAGATGAAAAGCAGAAAAGTCACATCAGTCCATTGGATCGCCCTTCTTTGGTAAAGACTAAGTTTTCCATGTGCTTGCTTGATGAGTTGTAATATTCGTAGCTGCACCTTTGGTCCAAAGGAAGTTTGGAGAAAGAAAGCCACTTTGTTCTACTCAAGGCCTCTATTACGACTGTAATGTCTGCAATGCGTTCAAATCGTTTAGCACGGTCAAGAGGTTTCCCATCAATCTCCTGAGATGTTTCAGATTTGATTTCAGAAGTGAACAACTAAGGCTTCCCGCGGTATATTGTTGTTTTTATGCTGCCCACTCATTTGTGACATCTCACGTCTTAATGGGGTAATGGGGCTTACATTTCGATTTATTCAATGCTGAGGCTGAAATTTGAATTAAATTTAAATGAAATACCTATGCTCCTTAGTTCGTGTCCTAGTTTCTGCTAATAGTCCCGTGCTGTAGTATATCTGGATGTAACTGTCAAACCAACCGCCCTGCGGTTGGCTAAGCTATTTTCACAGATTTTTATAAGTCGTTCCCAGTTGTGAGCTCAGATACGCTGCTGGTTTCTCTTTTAAGCTGATCTCTGAATTGTTGGAGCGCGATCTTGAAGTCTGTCAGTATTGTACCTACGAGGGGCGTTCAATATATTCTCGGTATCGATATGAAGGAATATGCGAATTCAATTTAAATTGTTTTTATTTTTCAATATAATCTCCCCTAACATCAATGCATTTGTTACATCTTGAGATAAGCTTTTTTAAACCCTCAAAAAAATAAATTTCCTCTTTCTCTGCAAAATACCCATTTATTGCCGACTTTAGTTCTTCATCATCCGAAAATCTTTTTCCACGAAGACATTTTTTCAAATCCGGAAACAGGAAATAATCACTAGGGGCAAGGTCTGGACTATAGGGTGGGTGTTGGATTTCTTCGAAACCACAATCTCGCGCAGCAGCCTTGGAAACTCGCGCCGTGTGAACAGGAGCGTTGTCATGAAGAAGCAACACACCCCCTGCGAGTTTACCCCGTCTTTTCTTTTTAATTTCCTCCCACAAATTATGCAAAGTGGAAGCGTAGGATGTGGCGTTGATGGTTTCACCTTTTTTTTTGTACTCAATGAGCAAGATTCCCTTTGAGTCCCAAAAAACTGTGGCCATGAGCTTCCCGGCAGACGGAGTGACTTTGAACTTCTTTGGGGGCTCTGTTCCTTTTTTATGCCACTGCATGGACTCTTGTTTGCTTTCAGGGTCATAGTGGTGGACCCATGTTTCGTCCCCAGTAACAATTCGATCCATAACACCGTCCGCGTTCTCACTACACATCTCCAAAAGCTCTCTACAGCATGCGATTCTCACTTTTTTCTGAGGCGCTGTGAGCTTTCGTGGCACCCACCTTGCACTGACCTTTGAAAGGTTAAGATGGTCATGAAGAATGGTGTGAATGGTACCAATTGAAAGCTTGGTGATCTCTGCCATCATTTTCACCTTTATTCGGGCATCCTCAAGAACAAGTTTTTCGACTTCTTTGATGCTTTCTCCCGTACAAGCAGTAGCCGGGGCGCCGGAGCGGGGGTCGTCTTCAATGCTCTCTCTGCCTCTCTTGAACTCACTTGACCACTTTTGCACAGTTGATAATGAAGCTGCGGAACCCTGGTAAACAGCCAACATCTCTTCATGAATAGTTTTTTGACTTTTTCCTTGCTTAGTGAGAAATTTAATTACAGCGCGATGCTCAATTTTCACCATCATCGTCTCAGTTGCCATTATGATTCTGTTTAACTAGAGATAAAACGCGAATTAATAATCACATTTATATGAAATTTTACATGAATGCACTAAAATAATAGTATTACTTGATAAATAAGTCAATTTATATATACTACCACAACTTCACCCCGATACCGAGAATTTGTTGAACGCCCCTGGTAGATAGAGTAAAGAATGGTGAATCTGTTGTTACTCGTATTAACCGATCAGCTTCTTACTGATGTGAGAAATGCAACTCCTTATGGAGTCCTATTTGCACTATGGTCCATCTGATTCATAGTTTTCTGCCCAACTAGGCGAATATCATGGAAAAAATTGTAAAACTCCTCATCGTTGCCATTTTAGTCGTCAAGACTGCGATTGTTTGTTGTAGTCAAGTTCTAGGATATGTCCTTCTTGTCCTCAGTCTGCGCTTTTTTTTCATGATATTCTTTCTAACTCCATATCCAGTTCCTAAGATATGAGGCTGTTACGGAATGCTGCTGCTGCTCGTGGGTCAAGTGACACTTAACCTCAAATTTTGCAACCCCGAATCTGCAAAAGTTGCCAAAATCAGAGGGCCAAGTGTCCCAATCAAGCACTTCGGCAACATCTTAGGTTTTATTTTAGTCTTTTTAATTGGAACATATTTGTGGACGGTGGTTTCATTTTTAAAACAAATACTCGTATATAACGTCAATGTTATCCGTCTGCTTGTCCAGTCACAGGAAAATTGACTTTTAAATGGTTAGATCCAAGGGACCGAAGCGGATCAAAAATAAATATAAACCGGCTGAAAATAGATATGCCTACTGGACCGTGAAGTTTATTTTTTCCCAAAACCAGACACACACATTGAGGTTTGATGTGCTTGACTTCCCATCAACAAATGGGAAAGTTTATAGTATTCCTGCACATTAGGTTATTCCACAGATTTACCTGTACGCACAACATTCCGAGTGAATATGTTTATCAAACCCACGTAGGCATCCTGCGTTCATAAAATGTCGCCCGACAAGAAACCACAAAATTGCAACAAAGTTGTAGAAATAAGGTTGCAAAGATATTGTCATTTTCTCACGGAACGAATGTCTTGTACGAATAGTATTGAAAACCAGAAGAACACTTTGAAGGTCTTTGCCAAAGTGGCGCCCGACTGGGGCGTAATGATGTCGACAATTCAGAGAATAGTTTATTGTTGCAGACCGTGGGTGATAAAAAATTCATCTTTTTTACGACTTAAAGTGACTTAAAATTTTTTTTCTATTTTCTTATTATTCAGCTTTGACCATCTGGATCTCAGTCATAAAACACTAAAATGTTTCTTTTTCTCTCTCTTTTCGAAATGCTAATAGTTTGAACGCTTTTCGATTCTAGATCATTCTCAGTTTGTTTTCTTCTTGTGCGTTTTATAAACAAATTATTATTCAAAAACAAAATGTCTTTCTTATCATATGTACAAGTATATGTATTGTTTTAAGAAAAGAAAATGTGTACGCAATCTATCAAAAGTCTAATAGTCATCACTACAAATGACCGTAGGCAACAGAAATTCTGTCCAAGTCTCAAACAGTTCAACAGTTTTTACATTACAAGTAATTTTCTTGATTTTTTTTGTGTGAAAGGAGAAACAAAACTACAACAGAACTACAAGCAAGACCAACAGAAAAAACAAACGTCTTCTGGAAGTCACCCAAAAAGTAATGAAGAATTTTGACAACAAAATTGAAGACTACAGTCAGACATATTTTTTTGTTTTTTGTTTGCTTAATGGATTCCAATTCTGGATTGTGATACTGATTTTGATTCTGATTCCAATTCCACTTCTGACCTCCATTACCATATCGACGGCGAAGACTTGGTTTACCAAAATCCAAAACCACAATCTTGTTGCTGCCTCCTCCTGACTCCTAAAGATTTGGGTACAACAGGGGGGTTGGGTGTCCGTATGTGTGTATTTCTGGGTTGTATAACTCTTGTGTCATATAAAAAGCAAAGAACCACATCTCATTCTTGATTTTGTTCGGCTGTTTCTTTTTTTTTTTCTTTTTTTTTTTTTTGATTCTCTGAATGAATGAAACTTTTTTTGGTGGTTTCCAAAAATATAATTTCTTCTCTGCATTAAACAAAAAATAACTGAATATAACCTAACCATCACAACAACAAAGCTGACATCGTAAATAAATAAACGCTACCATCCCTCTTTATTCCGATTCAGATTCAGATTCCGACTCACTCAAGATGATACACTCTGCTTTTGGTTTGCTATCTTGTTCTAGTTATTGTTGGGATTCTGGTTCTGGATTCTGGGAGTGAGTTGGTCTTGTGGAATTTTCAAACATGACGTTTTCGACCTAAAATTATTCATCCGAATGATGAGTGTGTACATTTGTATACAAATTAAACAAACGAGGGCGATACAAACAAAATTCAGGCAGAAAAAGAAATAATAATAATTAATGGATAAAAAGGCTGATTTAATTTTGAAACATCAGGTGGAGCAGATGAATTAGGTGGGTGGGGTAGCAGCCATTGACACGTGGAGAAGGAAGAGACGTATCATACTCGTACATACTCGGATGTTCAACTGGATTTCATTTATTTCTTCTTTTTTTTCTTATTACTTTGCGTATTCATTCATTTTTAATGGAAATGAGAGTCGACTTTATGCGCTTCCCTACCTGGGATTTGAAGAGAAGGTCTGCCGTCTGAACGGTGTTTTCAAGTTGAATACGTCAATTATTTCGGGTTGGGCTTATGGCTTATGGACTTTAAGGATTTTTTTCATCATTAGATAGCTGAAATGAAATACGTATCTTTCCTTTATTTGTATTTGATGACATGTGTTAGGGGTTAATGCTGATGGACTTGTAAGGATTACGGCATAATCGACTTTTAAAGTAAATAATGGTTTTCTTAAAATCCCGCTGAAGGGTCAGCATCGATTTATTTGTTGCTTATGGATATATCGTTGTGGACAGTCTTCGTTTTCGGAATCACTAAACTCACGGAATTTGTAACAGAGCGTCATATGAGCGTCTTTCCGAAAGTTAACACATTCGCTAGCGAGGATGTCTATGAATTATGTACGAGGTGTGTTCCCAAAATAGCGGAAATTTTAGTTTATTGAAAAAAATATTTATTTATTCGTCTACATAAATGTTTTCGCCTTCAAAATAGTCCCCATTAGATACTATGCACTTGTGCCAGCACTTCTTACAATGCTCGACAGCCTTCTCAAATTCGTTCTGTAGCCTTCAGCTCTTTCAGCGATGAGCTTTTTTTCGGTCTTGGGGAGCCAGAATGCCTCCGCTGAGATTCGTCACGTGTTATAACATGTTTTAGTAATTCTGCATTGTCGTTGACCTCATTTAGTGACGCCTGAGCAACTTCCATTCGCCGCTGTTTTTGTTTAAAGCTCAACAATTTTGGAACAAATTTTGCTGCCACACATTTCATCGATATGCCAACATTATTAGCGTTCATAATCGTTTCTTTCACTTTTTTCACGTTTTCATCGGTTGTTGATGTGCTGCGGCGGCGTCCGGGGCGTTCATCATCGTCTTCACGTCTTCATCTTGGAACCGCTTATACCACTCGTAAATTATTGTTTTACTCATAGCAGACTCACCATAGGCCTTTCTTAACGTTTCACACACTTTATTTAATTTTTTACGCAAAATTTGATACAAATTCGTTGATCTACTTCTTGTAACAAACGAAAATCGCCGAATTCATAAAAACATGTCTAACCTTAGCGGCTGCCACAGACAAAGTAAACAATGAATACAGCTGAAAATGTTATCATACTTCAGGGTATTGTATACCAACATAATAAAAAAAAATTTTGACAATCAGACTCTCCGAACTCCGAAATTTAAAATTTCTCGTTATTTTCTGAACACACCTCGTAATACATTCTAGTTCAATGCCCCATTTACCGACTTAGCAATTTAATTTTGCCGAGCATCTTAATTATGTTTAAAATTCTCTTCGCCTAAAACTGCTATGCGGCGACGACTTATAAAGGGTGGTCCAAACACTCACAGCTCTTTCCCCGTCGGAATCTAGACTGTCATTCAGTATCGTACCTCCGCAGAACGAAATGAATCGCTTTACGCTTGAATAACGTTGGGAACTATTGCAAATTTATTTCAAAAGTGTTGGCCAAGCAGTGCGTTTATTGAAAAGAAGTTTTGACCGAAACGAGTCACCCACCGCGTCTGCTGTACGCAAATTTGTACAAAAAGTTCGTGAGACTATCTTGGTTGCGGACAAGCACTGACGGTACCTTCTGATGAGAATGTGGCTGCTATGGCCGAGACTCAATCCAGGAACCTGTTGAGAATTTTGCACAAAGATCTCGGACTATTTCAATTCACTCAGCAATTGAAAGCAAATGACGAAGCGGTTCTTCGTTATCGCTTCACAGTTTTCTCGCATCTGGGAATCGAAAAACCTGCACGTGATTGTCGAGAGGCCAATGCAGTTGACAGTGACAGTTTAACATAGTACTGATTTTGGAGTGGTAGCATCATGGGCCCATTTCGGTCAACGGTGAGTGCTACAGATCTAAGGGTTACCCAATTTTTGTGGGCTGAAATTAAAGGCATTGACTTGGATGATCTTTAGTTTCAACACGAGGGCGCGCCATGCCACACAACAAGTCAAACAATCGATTTTTTGCGCGCTAAGTTCACTAATCGTGTTATCAGCTGCCTTGGTGATGTTAATTCACCATCTCGGAGCTGAGACTTGTAGGGTGCTCTTTACGCAGCTTTGCTGGGCGGCGCGAATCCGAGAGGTCTAATTTTCGATGACTCGACGTGCATAAATCGGTTATGTTGGCTTTTAAGGCATCAATCTTCTGCCGTGGTTTAACGTAGCTCCACAAGAAGAAGTCTAATAGGGTTAAGTCAAACGATCTCGGTGGCCACTTGACGTCGTCGAAACGCGAGATAACCATGCCGTCGAATCTGCCATATCTTCCAGTTTAGACCACTAAAAATTGTACTAATTGTACCTCTGCGGGGACAGTTATGGCAGTGCCAGTTTACGCCGAAACAAAACCCACACAAAACAGTGACTTTTTCGGGATGCATTTGCAACTGATGGGTCTCGTGTGGATTGTTATCCGCCCAAATGCGACCAATTGCTTCTTGACACAGCCATTCATCCAAACATGGGCCTCATCTCTGAATATGATTTCCCTCCACATCCACCTGCTCTAGAGCCCAGTCAGCGAATGCTTGACGCTGCCTATGGTCGTTTATTTTCAATTCCTGGGTCAATTAGATTTTGTACGGGTGCAGACCTAAGTCCCGACGCAAAATTTGCCAAGTTGAGGTGTGCGAGTGCCCTTGGGTTAGTGAACGACCGTAGCAATGTTTTCTGCAGACCTCACGTTTCGACGACGACCAATTGATTGTTTACTGAATTTGTCAACCAAATGACGAGTAGTTGAAAATTAATTAAAAATCACATAGCCCACGGAAAATAGCTCGAACTAATCACTCATTTTGACAGTAAAGTTGACTACAGCGACATACAAAAATAGTACGAGAGTACTTCATCAAAGTTAAATAAATTATCCATCGAGGTTCGTCTTCTGCACAACGGAGGTGTGAAACTGTGACTAGTATAAATGATCGCATCACAGAGTTTTACTTACAATTTTCCATAAAGAAGGTAGAGAAAACTAAACGACGCCACGTTAGCCTAGAACATTAACTAGCGCAGCGTAAAATGGGGAAAGCAGTCAGATCTGGGCGTTTGCTTTGCGACCACATCAAGCAAAATGGTATAAATTGTGCCGAGAACGTAGCTAAATTTTGAAATGGAAATTTTAATAAGAGGGAAGCCTTTCATTAGTGAAGAAAATCCTTTAAAGGTTGGACTAAGTATTATACAAGGAAAATAATGAAACCAAATGTGCTTTGTATCGGGATTTAAAAGATGTCATTTCGCAATCAACAAACAAGCGACAAGATTTCCAAGAAAAATGCAATGTCACGCCAAAAGAATGTGGGATTTTATGATTAAGAATGCTGCTCAACAAAGTAAAAGATTCAATATATAAAATGAATAAAAGACTATTACTAACAGAAAGCAACGAAATTGGTGATCAATTTCTATTTACTCTATGAAGTCGACATGGTTCTTGAGGCGTCTCTTATGGTCTTTGTTATCTACAATGCTCTATCTGCTAGACGAAACAGAAAAAGAGGACTAAACATTACTTTTTTCACTTTTTAAAGGCAAACACGTCACAAAAAACTGTAACATGTACAAACTGGTGAATCTTATGTTGCATACAATAAAAATGGGCAAGTTCTAGACAGTCGAGTTAGTTTTGACTCCACTATGCATCGCACTTCAACACTGCGACAAGTTGTAACACTGGTAGTGAAAAATAAACCTCCAACCTGAGCTCATCAACTGGCATGAACGTGATCAAAGGAAACTCCCAGCCGAAAAGCAACTGAAACGCAAGTTCCAGCCAAGTATCGATAAAAAATCCGGAAAGGAAAATAATTGGGTCTCTCAAATGCAAAAACATCAGGAGATTATATGCCTTACAAACGTAGAACATTCTAAAATATAGAATGGCACTGAGGTCCACAAACTTGGCCTACCGCATAAATGGCGTAGAAGAACTTTCATGGGTTAGAAATATTATGGATTTTCCTACCTTTATAGAAATTCATCGTAGCTCAATCTAACTTAAAGTACCGACTTGTTAAAGACTTAAAGACTTGTCATGTGCGTTGCTGTCAATAAGAAAAAATGAGGTGGTGTATGCGAGTTCAAGGGCGAAAGGTTTGCAAAACGCAATACAATATTCTCTAAAATACATTGCCAATGTCATTTTGATCTGTAAGTTCTGATTGCAGCCTAATTGTAAAAGGCATGTCTACTACTACGAGTACGTATACCGGAAGTCTTTATATCTTCACAGCTCCAAATACAAATACATACTGCCATTCAACGTAATGACCTCACTTCCTCACTTGAAAATTTCGAATCAAAAATCAAATTCTCAGAATTCAAAAATGACTAACATTCTGCTCCGTTCATATCAAAGAGCACTTTATGCATTTTTTGATTTGTGTCTCCATTAGAAGCGACATTTCCTAAACGCATTCATTGAACCGATCTTTTCCATCGGAAACATTTTGATATTCCATGGAAATCGATTGCTCACGTTGTTCAAATGTTCAAACTAAACGTAAACGCTCCAGCCCTCACGTACTCGTACAATATTATTTGTGTAATGTTGACAGGAAAAGCCAACTTCCTTTTTCCGTTTGCTGTTTACTATTGGCTGTTTGCAATTATATTTCTACAACGATACGAACAAAATAAAATGAAGAACACAACTCTTCATTATATTATATTTTCATTCTTTTGGTGCTGTTACCGGGTGTCACTGATTGCCGACAGACTGTTACTGGGTGTAAGGTTTGAAATGTTTAAATTTCAAATTAAAAACGCTTTCCAAATAAGAGTACGAACGACAACGGATGTCGTTTTGCATTTCCGTTGGGTGGTTACTTTTTTTTATGTCGTTCTTGTTTTCACTCAGTAACATTTCCTCCCTTTCTCTGATGAATTTTTTGTTTCGTATTTTTGATTACACAACAACAATAGTGAATTCCGTTTCCGTTTCTTGTATTAATTTTGTTGTTCATCTTTTTCTTTTGCTATTTCCAGATGGTTTCTCAAGTTTCCGGGTTGCATTTCCGGAATGGTGTGAAGATGATAGCAATCAGAATCAGGAAATGGAATCTAGTCGTGGTACACAAGCCGATCAACTTATGGGATTGAGGTAATTTGTCATTTTCTTTTAACAAGCAAACAATGGTAATTGAATAATATCTGTTTGGTTTTGTAGATCACTACGGATATCGACACCGCATTCAGATTCGGCGTGTAGTAGTTCGGCTGAGTCGTCAGACTGTGAAAGTACAACACATCATAATTTCAGTGAAGCACCAGTGGAAATAGTGCCGGGACTGTTTTTAGGCAATGCATCACATAGTGGAGATTCAAGAGCATTACAAAAATATAATATTAAGGTATTGATTTGGTTTTTATTGGCTTTTCAAGGATGAATTTTAATGGGCGATTGTTGTTTGTTTCTACAGTACGTTTTGAATGTAACACCTGATCTTCCGAATGTATTTGAGAGTTCCGGAGGCATACGATATTTACAAATTCCAATAACAGATCATTATTCACAAGATTTGGCTATGCACTTCCCAGCAGCTATTAAGTTCATTGGTAAGTACAATACACTATCAAATTGTGACATTCGAAAAATGTGACTGGATTTCAAAATCATTGATCGTCATCACTACGTTCAATTAATTGTTTATCCGTCATGATCACCTAGCATTAATTATTACTCATTGACGGAAATACCACGCGTCTTATCTCATCTTATGCTTTTCAGTGGGTGGTTCTCCCTCTTGCCATATCTTTGATTTATTAGAAAAAATAAACTATTCAAGAGTCTGTTTCTATATTAGCATATTCTTGTGTTTATAACTAGTAGGCATGATGAACTCAAAAAGTCTTCAACATCTCGTCACTCGACTCTATATCCAGCTTACTCGAACACAGCTTTTATGTGGAAAATATGTGGCTAATGTGGACATGAACATGACATGATTTCTTTCTTTTGTAAAAATTACTAAAGCTATTCAATCCTTAAATTTCACATGAGAGAGTAAAGAAAGAGAGTAAAGATATCCTTAATGTCAGAAAGAAAGTCTATCAAAAAGATAGTCCGCTCAAATAGCTATTTTCTAGACGTGTCTATGGTATAAAATGTAATTTCTGGGCTAAGAGATTTGTATTGTAGTTCGATAGTTCTACTTTTCTTCTTTAAAAGAGAGATCATCTACACTTGTCTCTGTCCTACAACGATATCTCCCTGTGATTCAATAAATCCCTGAAAATTAAAACATATGACGTTGCCACCTCAAATTCAACACTGCTTGTCAAGAAGCATTTTCAAAAAGAACGCACCCAAATTTTCAGACAGATCTGTCAAATAGTTTTGGTGTGACAGCCATGTGACGCCTAAGAGAATTTTCGTAAAAATGGAAAAAAGAGAATTCCATGTGCTCATTATATATGTATTATTTTTTGCGTAAAAAAAACTATCACGCAAACCAAACAAAAGCTTGAAAAGTATTATGGGAACTATTCACCATCGATTGGAATCATCCACCACTGGTTTACTCAATTTCAGCGCGTCGAACCAGCACAAGTGGCTCTGAATTTTCTGGTGGCCCAATTGAGTTCACCGGACCAGAAATGGTCGATAAAATCTCCGATATGATATCGTACGATCGGAGAGTCAAGATGCGCGAACTTGCAGTGATTTCAGTTTTGCAAAAAATTGTTGGATATAAAAAAGCCAAATGGGTACCGCGTTTGCTCACAATTGACAACAAACGCAATCCTTTGACAACTTCAAAAGAGTGATCAACAATGTTCAATCACAATCCAAACCGTGGCGAAACATGGATTTATCACAACACAAGAGAGACCAAGGAACTGCCGAGACAGTGGACTTCTCCTGGTGAAGCGAATCCGAAGAGGGCGAAAATGCGTCTGTTGTCCAACAAGGTCATGGCGACAGTTTTTTGGGATGGGCGCGGTGTCATTCACATCGATTACCTTGAAAAGGGTAAAACGATCACCGGAATCTATTATGCAGAGTTGTGGGATCAATTTGACGCGGATTTGAAGTAAACACAACCGTATTTAGGGTGGAAAAAAGTTATCTTCCACCAGGACAACGCATCGGCGAACAAGTTCACAGTCGCAATGACTTGAATTGAATTAGGTTACAAATTGCTTCCTCATCCACTATATTCTCCACACTTAGCGCCTATTTCCCGTTTCTAAACATAAAGAAACGACTGAGCGGTAAGAAATTTGGGTCGAATGAAGAAGATTGATGAAACAAACGCTTGAGGGCCTCGAGAAATCCTATTATTTGGAGGGCGTAAAAAAATTGAAGAAACGTTGAAAAATAAAACGTTTTTTTTTTTGCCGAAAAGAATGTTCCTTATTTCAATTTTCAGGGACTTATTGACCTACCCTCGTGTTTCAAGTTTCGTTCTAAAAAAAGCTACGAATGCTGCAAACAACAACCCAACCGAATATGCAATCAATTATACGAACATGACGCATTGTCCGCTTCACTTGCGAATGCTCGGAAAATAATCAAAAGTCAGTGCTTCTATTCAACATGACGATAAATGGTTCTGAACAGTTTTTCTAGCTTGTCAGCGCCGGCTACAAAAACCAATGATGGTGACTGCCGTCATTCATGATGACGAGATGCTGTAACACATAGTTAATTGAAGCTTTTCAGCGTCACTTGCAAAAGCTTAAGAAGGCGTCAGATTGGTGTTCTTTATAGTTTCTCTAGCTCGTCAGCGCCACTTGCCAATCTCTGATATAAGTCGGAATAGTTGCTTTAAGTTGTCAACGCGCTTGAATAAGTAAAATTAGTCACTGGCATTCAAAGTTTGTGTTCAGACGCCTTTGCAATGTGGATAGGATTATGACGCTATCTAGGTCTTTTGACATTACATTTTGATCTTGTTTCACAGACATCTGTTTAAAAGACCAGAAAAACTTTCTCAAATCCATGTAAGATAGGTTTATGTTGGTTTAATTCTCATCCTCATGTATCCTATGGTTTGTGGGATCTATTGTAGACGACACGATCGATCCAGAGTTCATTAAAATGCCTAGAGAGGTACCTTTTTAAGTATATGGTTATTGCTTCGTATGGCAAACATGGTTTGGTCTATGATGATTAGGGCCGAACAGGACTCTGCACTTTCTGAGAAAAATGTGCTTTGAAATCTGTATTTTTCGAATGTCCTGGACAACAAAATTTCTATTATTCATCTTTACTTCTTTCTTTTTTTTTGTATTACAGAGGAAGCCCGCTCTAAACAATCCGCCGTGCTGGTCCACTGCCTCGCTGGTGTTTCACGTTCTGTCACCGTAACACTCGCCTATCTAATGCATACGCGTGCTATCTGCCTAAATGATGCCTTTACCTTAGTAAGAGATCGCAAGCCAGATGTCTCACCAAATTTTCATTTTATGCAGCAACTACATTCATTCGAACAGCAACTTCGTCTAAGTCCCAACGAAACTTTAATGGATGCAACCAGTAGTTGTGATCGCTATGCAAGGGGTGGTAATAAATTCACATGTAATTGCATTGCCAGCGATTGTAAATGCATGCAAACAAGTGGTTTCATTGCGAATGTCAAAGCAACCGGTGTCTCACCAGATTCTGGTATTGAATTCGATAGATGGACGCCGTCCTCTGATACGGGACTTAAATGAGATCAACTTGTAGGAAAGAGTTTTGTTCTGCCACCTACTGCTGGTAGTGAAGAACCGGTAGCATTAGCTGCCGATAATGTATCACCCGCGTCAACGACATCATCGTCGACAACAACAACCGCTGAGGCAGTATCAGTTGTTGAAATAATTGCCACTGGATCACAGCCATCACCTCCACCAATACGATCACCAGCAGCAGTGGCTAATTCTTCATTAACGCGGCTATTAAATCCAGCATCAATAGGGACACCATATTCATCTTTGTCTAATTTAGATGAATCCGAAATGTCTGAATTGAATGAAGACAAGGACGAGGACACCGAGCAGAAGGAGCAGTAAACAAAACTTTTTCCTACTCGATTGGTTGTTGCTTCACACAAAGAAATAGCAAAACAAAACAAAATAAAAAATATTAAATTTGTTTACGTAAAAATACACAGAAACCAGATATATTTTTTAATGTTTAAATTTGTAATAAGGGAGACAAAAAAAAGAGCTAAAAATAACTTTCATATACGAGTACATATAAAAACAGCGCGCCCCTCCCCACACAAATGTTAGTATTGTTGAAAAGAAACAAACATTTTTAAGAAATATATATAAAATGAAAGGGAGACCCTACAATTGTTAACTCATCTCAGTCAAAGTGTAGTTACACCGACCGGAAACATTTTTCTTTTTCTGTTCCAAAAAGATTAAAGAATTTTTTTTTACATACATACATAGGTACATATATGTATTGTATATTACAACAGAATAAGCTAAATATTTTATAAGATTTAAGGAAAAGCAAAAGCCATATTACTACTTATAAGCATTTATCAAGTGTCACAAAAAAAAAAAAGAAGACAAATGAAATGTTTGTTCTTTCCAAAAGCAAACAGAAAAGCCAATTTTTATTTAAGAAAAAGAAAAAACAAGCAAACAAAAGAAAATGATGAAAATCTTTATAAAATAATCGTATCCCCTGTCTCTCCATAAGGAGGAAACAAATTATGCATAAGCAAAGTCACTTAAAAAGTATTTTTTTATAACAAAAATTATGTGCGGAGATAAAGTTTTACGAAAAACACCAGAAACCAATCCGCATTTTTGTTTAAATGTACCTAACACTAAAAGTAAGAGAAAAAAATGTCAATCACACAATAGTAAATGTTGTTTTTGTTTTTTTTTTCGTCTTTTATACACAAAAAGTTATCAAACTTATATTTTATATTTATTTTACGTGTCTACTTTGTATAAGAAAACAACAAAACAACATACATTCACATGCGATTCTTTCTTATTTTCTCTTTTCTATTACACATTAAACAAAACATTTCAACAAAAATAAGGCAACGCATAAAAATGAAAACAAAAATTAGAAAAAAAAAACAACAAATATATATATTTAAATGAATTATAATTGTTATTTTTTGAAATGTAATAGACTGACTTTTAGTTATGTTTATTAAACAAAATATATACGTATACACATATACATAAATCAAATTGTATAAATCAATTTATTTTTTTAATTACTATTTTTATGTTTTACATCTACATTACATAATAATAATTAATACAGAAAAACAAAACAAATTTAAACATATCCTTATTTTTTCGTTTTGTTATAGTCTTATATTAATTTGTATACAAAAGGAAAACACAATGATCATTTGGACGACGAAAAAATTTAGAAAATATTAATCAACGGAAAATAATAAAAAAAAAACAAAAAACAAAAAATAAACAAAAAAAACATCAAAAAACCAATTAATAGAAAATCAGTTCAGTTTTATTTTATTTTTCATTTATACTTCTTTTTAGTTGATTTCGGCAATTCTCTTTACTGTTTGGATCTACTATATTAGGTTGTACCACATGAAATGTCCGTAAAAAATTAAAAGTCAATATTTCTTTTTTATAAAATTTTATTTAGTCAAAATAGGATCCGTTGGCATCTGGGTCATTCCATGAAGGATCGACCGACGTTATGAACGACATCCCTCCGATTTGGCTGAAAAGTGGTAGAAATACTCATTGGAGTGGTACGAATCATAAGGCAAACAAATTGGCAAAAAAATCTAAATTTACGCTTTCTTTTATATTTAAAACAAATGGTATTTTGTTTTTTTTTTTTTTTTTTTATATAGGGTTTTCCAATAAGGACTTGACAACTATTTTTTTTAAATAAAACGCAAACCATTTGAGATATTTCAAAAAATTTATTATCGACTTGAAGTACAATCAAAATATTTATGAATGGAACATATGGCCACCGCGGGTACGTTTCGATTCGTCGGGCGGTCGATTCGTTGGACCGAAACGGCCGCTATTTCGCGTTCAATGTTGACTCTGAGCTCTTCCAACGTAGTCGGCGTGTTGGCATAAACCAATGACTTAACGTAACCCCACAGAAAATAATCAAGCGCCGTTAAATCGCACGAACGAGGCGGCCAATCGACTGGCCCATTTCTTGAGATAACACGCTCACCATACTTTCTCTTCAATAAATCGATTGTAGCGTCGTCCAAGTCCATATCTTCCAATTCGGGCAAAAAATAATCGGTGATCATGGCGCGATAACGCTGACCATTCACAGTAACGTGACCATCGTTATCGTCGAAGAAAAAATATGGCCCAATAACGCCGCCGGCATGCAAACCGCATCAAACAGTTATTTTTTGTGGATGAAGTGGTGATTCATGAACCCCATGTGGATTTTCACCCGACCAATAACGCATATTTGGCCGTTTTAGAAAACGTCATCTGCATCAAATTGCTTTTGCAAAATGTTCTTAAACGCAAGCTGCGAAAGTCAGCATCATAAATCACACTACATTTGCAGCATGTTCGATAATGCAGTGTTTGCAGGGCAGATGTTCATAAACGTCAACTGCGCTGCAAAAAAGCAGCCACTAATCTGCGCTGTGCATTAAAAAAATTGGAAAAAAATGAGTAAATCCGAATATTCAGGGGAATCTCAGTCTCGTGAACAGTAAATACATAAAATCGGCTAATTTTTTCAATTTCTCAATAATTTTTGTTAAAGGTTCCATTTTGCTCTGTTCAAAAACGACAAATGCTCTTGCAAGAAAAAAATCATGTAGATGACACAGATCAACGATACCAAATGACGTTTGCAGTTTGATGTTCGCAACCCTTATATATTGCAAATGACGATCAATTTGACGATCAAATGACGTTTTCGAAAACGGACAGTATTTTCGATAAAAAAAGTGCCAAATACGAGTATTAATGAAGGTGGTCTGTTGTTTTTCGGCATAAAATTGTTTTTTTTTCCAGAATCTTGTTCTGATTCTCCAGATCATTAATTGGGTTGGTTGCATCGGTCTTGTTAAGATATTCGCCTTTGCTGTGGTTCGTAATTTCATGTGTTGTGGAACTAGAGAATATTTTTTCAACACCTATGTATATACTGGCGCGTGCTGTCGGTACAAATACGACTGGTGTTGGGGTCAACGTATTTATGTATATAATTCCACAAATCTTCCTTACATTTGGAGTTTACTTTAAAGAACCGCCCGACCTTATCTTTGCAAAACAATCCCAATACCACGATTGAAAAGTTTCGTCGATTTGTACAGTTTTTTCTTTGCCGCCAATGTTAGCATCAACGTGACAATAGTTAAAGTAATCTATTATAGTAGATTTGCTTAGTTCATTTCAAGAGATTAAATGCTAATTTTAAAAAAATTATATACAACAATATTTAAAAAAAAGGGATACACACAAAATACCCAAGCACAAAATCCCCATGTTACGAAAAATGTCCAAATTTAAAATCTCCAAGCACAAAATCTCCAAGCATAGAATCCCCATATTTCCAGTACATTCAAGTAATCATGTTCGGCGCGTGCCAATCTGAATACAATCAAAATTGTTTCAGACTTTGAAAAAACAATTTATCTGGCAGCAAAGTCATATTTCCCCTCTGCCCACTTCCAGGGATGTTTGTTTTATTTCGGGCAAATAATCTTGTGGAGGCATTTAGTTTATCTGTCAAAATGCTTAAAAGCTTGGCGTTTGTCCCTCCAGAAGAAGTTCCTGGTTACTTTTTAGAGCTAAAGAAAAGTTCTGAAGATCGTGATTTTAGAAGACTGTGTTCTTGGTTTAGAGCCAATTATATTAATACAAAAACAAATTGTGAACACGAATTTTGGTCCACTTTTGACAGTATTAAGAACAATTTCCCTCGAACTCAGAATTCCGTGGAAGCCTAGCATCGCCGTCTTAAGAGCGTTGCTGCAAGAAAAAACTCCGGATTATATGCCAAACAAATAAAAAATGTCATTACGAATCGAGCACAATTTAATAAAATAGAGTATTTGCGTTACGTATCCTACAATATTTCACTATGTTAACATAAAAACTATCACTATTATTTTTTGAAGTTTCGACAATTACAATATTTTCGTTTAAGTTTGAAGTATTAGGTTAATTTATTGTTGATTAAAATATAAAAAATAAAGCCAAGTTAATGGAGATATGAGGATTCTATGCTTGCATATTTTGATTTTGGACCTCATGTACCTAACCCTTAAAAATAACATAAAGTTGTAACTTAGGATTTAATTAATTTACCGGGAAAACCGTGTTCACAGGCATTTTGATCAACAAGAGAGATAATTATCGGAAGAACCTCGCGAATCTCTAGCCGACATTGAGGCCAATGGAAAAATGTGCCGATAGATGGGTCAATTGTATTCCTACAATTTTTGTCACCTTGTTTTTGAGCTTTTTTTTAAGCATAGCCACATCCAACCGAACTTTATATTTTTGCATTTTTTCCACCTTCATCCGTAAGTTGCAACACAGTGGCGGAGTTGATGTTTTAGTGGGAATTTGACCAATTTCTTCTAAATAAGCAATGCTGTTTTTGTTTGTCGACACTAAATCCGCAAACGAACAAAATATTGAGAAGTTATTTAGTTTAGGATGGATTAGAGTATGCTTCGCCGCCATTGCTTATTCACAATAAATAATACCCGATTCGCACTAAGGTTGAACATAGAAAAACAAAACAACAGTACAAAAGTCACATTACGCAATGTACAGACATACATACTACGCAAAGTGAATAATTTGCTACAACATTTGAGCATGTGAATTTTCTATAATTTTGGAATGAGTACTGTTGGTGAAGAGTATTGATGACATAGGCGTCTGCCTGACGAAAAGCACATACCCCGAGCAGAGCAACGAAGTTGCGTGAGCGGGACCTGCCGCCTGCCGAAAGAGAGTTGAATCCCTTAATCCCGCGAAGCGTGTCACCCGTGTACTCTTAATTAAGAAAACTATTAATATAGGCGCCTGCCAGACGTTTTATTTATTATATTCATTTACCTACCTCAAGGGAAGACACAGATTTTTTGATAAAAAAATAATTTTATTTTTCAACGTAGTCTCCCTTGAGCTCTATACACTTTGTCCAACGCTTCTCCAATTTTTTTATCCCTTCCAAAAAAAATGATTTGTCGAAGTCCTCAAAATAGGCCTTTGTTTGCGAGATGACTTCATCATGGGAGTCAAATCTTTTTCCACCAAGCCATTTCTTCAGGTTTGGGAACAAGAAGTAGTCGCTCGGAGCCAAATCTGGAGAATAGGGTGAATGAGGGAGCAATTCATAGCCCAATTCATGGATTTTTGCCATGGCAACTGCACATGTGTGCACCCTTGCATTGTCTTGGTGGAAAAGAACTTTTTTCTTGGCCAAATGAGGTCGGTTTTTTTTCAAATCGTCATTGAATCGGTCCAATAAGTTGCCATAATATTCTCCACTGATTGTTCTTCCCTTTTGAAGGTAGTCAATGTGGATTATCCCGCGTGCATCCCAAAAAACAGTCGCCATAACTTTATTGGCTGACAAACCCACCTTGGCCTTCTTTGGCGCCGATTCCCCCTTAGAAACCCACTGTTTTGACTGTTGTTTGTTCTCTGGTGTGTTGTGATGGATCCATGTTTCGTCCACGGTTACAAAACGGCGCAAAAACTCCTCCATATTGCGATTAAACAACGCCAAACCTTCCTGTGAAGTTGTTACACGATTGCGTTTGTTCCATTTTCTTTTTTCCATTTTCTCCTCAAATTAGTGAGTAGTCTGATAAAAATAGCTGTCAAACACAAACTAACTGACGCAGCAAGTTTAAATTTTGACAGGAATCAACTGACAGATGCCCGTTGACAGGAGCAGTGTTCCTGTTTCAGTAAAGAGGTCAGAAATTCAAAAAGTCACGGACTTATTGACCCGCCCTCGTAAATGCCAAAAAAAGAAAACATAACATAAATAGTAATTTTCAATTTTCTCAAAAACTAGACGACATAAATCCATTCGGTTTTTTGTGTTCGATTCAAAATTGATATAGGCATCGACCACAGGAATCCAATTTAGCACTTCATTTCACAATTTCGAAAAATTCAACTTCATTTTTTACATTTTTTTATCAATATTTCGGGTTTGCATGCGAATTTCTTAAAAACTTTTTGATACAAATAATATAGCTGGAACTTAGTGTTGAAGAATAGGTTTCTGACTTTCGAAACTGGTACAGTACTTTATTGTAAGTGTTGCCGTTGTTTTTTGATAATTTTTTTTTTTCCATTTTAAGTTATTTTTTAATAAAATTGCCCCTACCTCCTAAACGGGGCAAGATAGAGAGATAGATAGTAAAAAATGCTTGTTTTTGACCCCTATATAAAACACTGTTATCAATTTTTGGCGCCCAAGTTATCGTACTCGTGCTTTATACCTGGACCTATACCACCAACTTAATGGTGACGAGACATTGAACGTACTTTGAGGCCAGTCAGGTTTTTAACGGAACGTAGGCGTTTGGGGTTAGTGGCCTGAAAGCCATTTCGGCAGGAGAATACTACTACTACAAGTCAGTTCAAAAGTCCCACAATCCGGGTCGTTGTTTCACGTGTGCCATAACTACAACCTTATTCCACTCAATCGTAATACATGAATGAAATGAAACGGTAAATTATCAAAACTGTTGGTTGCAAAGTTTTTCAAAATCATGTGATCCAAGATATTGCCTTTAATTCTCCAAGTTTCCCTTGGATTGTATTTTGCTTTTATGAATTGGATCTTTATAATATTTCGACTTTGCTTTGTTTATTTAAGTTATTTTCGTCGTTGCGGCTGTTTTTCTTATATCTCCGGTACAATCTACAATATCTCTCTCCGCGCAAGCATTTCACTGCTCCCGAAAACTCCCGAATATTTGAAATTGATTGACAACTAAACTACCCTCGGCAGATCTCCAAGATAATTTTTTTTAAATAATTTTTTATATGTACGAGTAGGTACACCAAGGTTTTCTTAACTGTTTTCCTCCTAACATTTATCACATTTTCTCCATAAAATTATAGCTCCACACGTTACATGTAAATGTGTTAAAAAAATTTTGCCAAATTAATTAAAAACATAAATTATTATATCTAAGCAATAATTTGAGACTAACGCATATATAGTCAAATTTGTTTTTACGTACAAAACAACAAAAACAAAAAACAAAATAAAATCTCCAAACTTTTGTCCAACTAACCTGGAATAAAGGAAATTTGATTAAAAAATGGAAAAATTCTTAAGCTGCATTGGATTGGATTTTACAATCAGGGCTGTGTGTAAAGTAAGTAGATAGTTTCATGGAAAATTTAAAGAAACTACATTCCATTTACGAGTATATAAAGAATTTAAGAAAAATAAAAAAAAACAACTAAAATCAACATAAGGAGTTCAACAAAAAAAAAAACAAAAAGCAAAGTTGTACTTTAACAATTTGTGAAGTACAAATCGAATTGATGTACGAATTTTACTTAGAAATAAAAACAAACACAAATCCAAATATAAATAACAAAAAATTCATAAAACTAGTTATTTTGTTTCTTTTACCTAAAACAAATATATACATCCATATTTATGTACCGTTTAGGTGTCACATTTATAAAGAAAAAATTAAATAAAAATTCATTATAACATATATTGTACATTTGCTATATGAATATGAAATATGAAACATGAAACAATGAGCATTGTATTTGCATTTTCATACATTTGAGTATGAAGAAAATGGTTGTAATATCTTCTTATATTTTTGAGAGAACATAAATATGCAAGCAACTTTGAAAAGAGAAACCTAAACTCCAGATCAGGGCTGAAAGAAAAAATATTAAACAAAAAAGTACATATTTACGAAAAATTCAAAATCAAATTATGAATTATGAATATTCGTAGACGCCGATTGCCGCCAGTAGATCCAGATTTAATACTTTTTATAACTCTGCTTTAGAGGGTTTATTAAATGAAAATATTTACATACATACATATATATAAAATTAAAAAATAAAAAAATAATAATAATAACTAAAATACCACTCACATTTTGTAAGTCAGTAAACACAATTTGTACCTTTTATAAATACATATGCTCATGTGCATAGGCAATTTTTGTGAACATTAATAATACAAATTTTTCAAAATATGTAATTGTAATTCAGTGGGCAACTATTTTTTCTAAAAAAAAAACAAAAAACAAAACAAAAACATTTTTTTAAAATACTCATAAATGAAAAACCAAAAATTTGAATACATATACATATTTAAGGAGTCACCACAAGGACACACAGATTCCTTGTGAGAGAACTCGTTTTTTTCTACTCATTGTCGGTTTTTTTTTTGTTTTGGAAAGTCAACCTTATTGGAGCCATTTTAGAAACCTCGGTGTCAACAAATTTCACAATCATGGGAGTTTTATGCAGGTCTAGAATTCAAGAAATCCGGGAATTGATTTTTTGTTTTAGAACATTCAAGCAAGAAGCCTACCCTCTATACGAGTATATGTAAATCCTTGACCGTTCGTGGAGCCTCTGAAACGGGGTTGTAAGATCTTCTTCCGCATTGGTTCGCAGAACACATTTGATGTACAAAACGCTCTCCTTTAATTGCACTCTTCTGATTTAAGAATAGAAAAAGGTCGGCAAGGGCAACTTTCAGCATGTATCGTGGGCTTACTAAAGTTAGTCAAGATTTGCCAAAAACTGTGTAAACAATAACGACGAATTCGCAGGAGCATTATCGTGAAGCGAGAAATAGTCGCCGCGTCTTACTTACAAAGGCTGCGCAATCTCTTTCCAGCTGCCCCCAGATGCGCGAAGGCTCTTCCACTTGTGTGCGCCTCCCAAGATGAAGTCGTCCTCTACTACATTGTCCCGCTGGGTTGGAGCCCAAAACATTCCGGCCTGGGACGTTGGTATCTAAGCGCTTAAAGTGACCTTGCTAACTATCCGAGTCTTTCAGATGATGTGGGCATTGCTGTACAGCCGGTTGTTGAAACATCTCATTCATTCTTCATTGATGCAAACGAAACCGAAGAACTTTTCTCTCAAAGTGCCCGCGAGCACTTTCATCCGCTTTCGTCAGTCTCCATGCTGCTGCGCCATAAAACAGGACTGGGATGGTCAATGCCCAACGAACGCAGCGATTAGTAATAATGATCCTTCGAATAATTTCTCGAAGTTGATAATACAGCCGAGGTAGGTAAAATTTCTTACTATCTCAAAGCTATAATTGCGTACGTGACCCCTAAACCCCCTCTTTGCAGCTTCTTCTTCAATAGTTGCAGACGCTCCATTGACAGGTCGCTGTGTACTTCCCATTATGCCAGTGTCGTCTGCATATGCGAGTAACTGAGCAGACTTTTGAAAGATGGTGCCTCTGCAGTTGACTTGTAATTTTCGTACAATGCTTTCAAGGACAACGCATCGCCTTGTTTAAGTCATTTTCTATAACGGCTTTGTAAATTTCGTCTCTACAGATGCGGTGATGTGTTTCAATTTGGAACTCTTGGGCTTTTTTCAAGATCCGACGTAATTATAAAATTTGATCAATCGTGGTGTAAAACTACACTGATAGGGTCCCATCTTTTACGAAAAGTTATAGCGCTCACATCCGAGTAATACAGCAGACAAGGATTTTTTATGCGATGCGATGTGAAGTTCAGGCGATCTCCTTTCTTTAGGATCGGCCAAACAATGCTGAGGTTCCATTCGTCGGGCATACTTCCGTCGACCAAGATCTTGGAGATGAGTTGCTCTGCATCCAATCACCACCTAGGCGGCACTTAAACCACCGGTTCCAGCAGCTTTGTAAGACTTAAGCTTGGATATTGCTGTCCTGAGATCATGTAGGTGAGGTGGGCGGAAATGTTGTCTACCTACCAGGTTGAGTGGTCCCTTGTGTCTGACGATGGGATGTTATTCGTCATCACCGTATAATTAATCTTTCCAAACTCTGTGGTTCTACTATGTTATTAGGTTTCCTTCTTCATCCCTGCAGATTTCTGTTCGGGCTTTACAGATTAGCCAAGTTTGTTTTACTTTTTAAAACTCCCAAACTTCATATTTCCGATAGCACCTCTCTAAGTCCACGATCGAGCTTGTGCGTTTTCTTTTTCTTCTGAGAAGGCTAGATTCTTCTTTTTTGCTCGTAGAGCTCTAGAGCTCCTCTCGTTCTTTTCTGCAGGATTGTGGGTGGCCGTGGCTCGAGTGATAGTGTATTGGCTTCCCAATCGGATGGTTCGTTCTTCAATACCAGTTGTGCTCCGAAAAACTTAACACGTGCTCCGGCATTTAAAGAGTGTTAAGTTCTTTAAAAAAAACCGCCCCTCAATGATGGTGGCTTTGGACTGTTACAGATATCCACATCCGTATCTTGGCTACATCAAGGTAATTGTCCGAGTCGATGTTAGCTGCTCGGAACGTTCGAACATACAAAATACTGGAGGAGTCCCTTGCCAATAACGTTTTTCACGTCACACTTGGAGCATTGCTTTTAGCTTTTGTCCTTTGTCCTTTGTCGGGGCGTCGGTGTTTATGAGGCTTATGTTGGCGAACTTACCTTTTATGCGTTGGCTTACTTGTCTGAACCTCAAGACTAGTTACCTAAGTTTTACTCTTGCGGCGAATCCGCATCTGAATAAACGCTGCGCCTGCTGTCCTTGTCGAGTCGCTTGTCAGTAATATTCTTCATAGTACAATTTTCATCGTCTTTATGTCCGGTGATCCCATCGCACTTCTTGGATGGCGATTATGTTTGCTTTGTAACAGTCAAGGGCTTCCGATAGTTGTTGGGCTGCACTCGGTCTGTTAAGGGTTCGAACATTTCAGATTCGAGCATTCGTTTGCCAGGGTCGTCAACAGTGAAGCCGTTATTATCCGAGGCTACTACGAGTAGTTAATTCGTTACTTCTTTTTTTTTCGTAGAGGGTTGTGAGTCCAATGACAGCATAGGCCAGCATGATGCTGGACGAGCATGCCCTCATCATTTCACCTTTCATGAGTAAAGATTTATTGTAAATTTTCAGTAACACTTATCAGCAAAACACACGCAGTTTTGTCCACATTGATAGAGATGATGTGCAGATTTTTCGCAGCGTCACGGTGTTTAACCATAGTTGTTCGTAAGCTTTAAACTGTATCGTATATCGAAATTTTTTCTACGAGTCGCATTAATTGCCACGAAACTGAATTATATTATTCGTTTGACTGCCTAGAACACGCCTGTAATTTGTATTGTGTGTGATATTTGTACTACTGATTGGCAGTTGTTACCCCTTCTCGTGTAGCCTTTGCCTTTATACAGCGAACGAGTGGAACTCACTCTCTGTTTTCGCCTTCAGTCTTCACTCCACTAGAACCGACAAAAAACTGGAGGATTCTATATGTATGATTAAAATTTCGGCTAGGTATAGTCCCTTTCAAATCACCGTGCAATTTCTTGCTCATGTGACCTCTTTTCCAGTAATCCTGGAAGTGATCCAGACGAAATTCGGGCATAACCATTTGAGCATAACTATACTGACTATCTGCTTGAATAGCATTGGATAATGTATTGTGGAAAAGATAAGAAGCCGGTATTGACAGATGCGAAACCAGAATGTAGAGAGAATGCATGGACGTGGAAGGCATGTTCATTGTATATTTTTTCAGTGGAGTTGGCAATGACGATTATATGGAAAGCACTCTCTTCACAATTATTGTATTCAAAAGAAGAAATAATGAAAAGAAGATATGTGCGCTTATGATGCAAATGGTTTAAATATGAAAGGAAGTGGAGAAAGTTTAGAAATACCTTTTTCCAGTGAGCAGATCAGTAGCATGCGCTTCCAGTCTCTCTTTGCGCAGCTTTCCAATTGCACCGTGATTTGAAACGGACTATACATGATAATATCATATAAACAATGTGTTGATGAGATCCTTCTTCTCTCTTCTTGTCTTGTTAAATGCGTGTTTTGATTACAACTTGTTGATAATGTATGCATGTGGACATTTCAATGCAGATAAAGAACAAGCCGTGAACTGGAATAAAGGAATTCACATTGAAAGTAGAAAGGTTGAATCATTGTTTAGGATGCGTTTCATGAAAAGTTCGATTTTTTAAGGTAAGCATGGTCCCGCCTTTTCGAGCTTTTAAAGCCATGACCTCAAAAAGAAACCACACCCATGATTGTATTTTTACAAACTTTTTCCTCATATACATACGTATTAGCATTTCCTTTAAGAATTGGCAATTTTTTCAATTCGTTGGGAGTTAAAAAAAAAATATACATACATACAAATACATGTAAAAATAATTGTTCAAATTTTTTTTACCAAATGCGATGTCTTTTAATAAAAGAAAATAACAAACAAAACCAACAAAACAAAAAACGAACTTATACTAAAACCAAGTGTCATGCTGACATGTTATTGGGAAAAAAAACATTTTTTTTGAATTTAAAAAGTTGAAAATTAAAAAAAAAAGAAAAGAAAATTCAAAGATTACTTACTTAAAAATAAAATAAATGAAACTAACGAAATTTAAATGCAAATGTGATCGTTAAAGTTCGAAAAGTAAAAACCCAAAGAGATAATCTGAATATTTAAAAGAAATTGTTTAAGTATAACAAAAACGAAAAGAAAAGAAAAATAATATTCATACACACACACACACATCCAATTTGTATGCATGGATTATAAATGTATCTTAAGGTAAAAAATACAAAAAGAACAAAGAAACTCAAAATGGTTTTTTACTTTATTTGTCATACTCGTAGATGGAAGCAATATTTTACAAAAATTTGTTTTACCTAATCCAATCAACCAAGGGAAAGTACTAGTCTCTTCACTTTCTGACAGATCGCTAGTAAATAAAAAGTATATGTAGCACTGGACCTAGCACGCTGCCTTGTGGTGCACCTGCTTTAATTTCTGGAAAGCTGTGATTGGAAAACGTTTTCGAGAAAATTAAAAACAATTTTTACATTTCTCCAGTGATGGCAGAAAATAAAGTGACCCTGGATATGAAAAGCTGCATAAGATTAAATCGATTAAGCATAATTGCGTTGAACTCTTTCCGTTTCACTGGTTCAAAATTTGAACCACATATTTCTTGCCGTTTTAGCCACAACAAATTTTTAGATTTAGATTTTGCGGCCCGGGTCAATCCCGGGCAGATTTATTAAGCTTATTGCAAGCAAACATATACTTAAAACTAACATTTTCACTTAAAAACTAAAGGGCGGGAGCGGTTGAAGAAAGTTAGGACGTGAGGCATAGGTGGAAATAAGTATGTTTTTGAGGGAGAGTTTGCTGAGATGGTAGTCGAAGAGAGGCAGAACATCGTTAACTTCGCGAAGCATCCTAGACATTGGCTTCAGGTGTCCGTAATTCGTTCTGTGAAGATTGAGTCGGAAAAGTGGCACAGACCTAAGATTGCGGGGATTGGTGTTAAAAGAAATAATTTGAAGTAAGGAAGGACAATCGATATTACCTACTAAAATTTGATGAATAAAGAGAATGTCGGCAACTTTTCGGCGTATAGAAAGGGGTTGTAAATTTATAAGTTTCAGCCGGTCAGTGTAAGGTGGTAAGTTTTGGCTATCATCCCAGGGAAGACCACGTAAAGCAAAGCGTAAAAACCTGCGTTGAACAGCTTCTATCCGGAGGATGTGAGTTCTGTAGTAGGGTGACCAAACTTGGCTGGCATATTCAAGAAGAGGCCTAACAAAGGTTATGTAAAGAGATTTGGTAACATAAGGATTGGAAAACTCCTTAGACCAGCGCTTGATAAAACCAAGGGCAGAGTTGGCTTTTTTTATTATACTATCAATGTGAGAACGGAAATTGAGTTCCTTGTCGCAGATAACACCTAAATCACGCAACTCATTCACTAAGGGAACAGGCAGATTAAAGATTAGATAGCAACGAGGTGAAGTAGGGAGGCGTTTACGGGTATAAGTTATAGCCTGACACTTATTGACGTTAAGCTCAAGAAAATTCTTCTGACACCAAGTACAAAACCTGTCTAGATCTTGCTGCAGAAGTAGGCTGTCTGAGGAAGATGATATATATCTAAATATTTTCATTTCATATCATATCATTTAAACCATGTAGAAAATATTTTCTGCAATTGCTTCAAAGGTTTAATATTTATACGGCATGAAAGAAAAACATTGTGTGACTTGCAAGCCAGAAGGGAGAATTTTTCGTTTCAACTTTGTTCTTACGGTAAATTGAGTAACGGTGCTTTTGTGAAGTTTTAATTTTGTTCTGATATAAGTTCTTCTTTTTGCAAAGTTATTAACAAAATTTATAATTTATAATACAGTTTATTATTATTAGTATAAGAATTTTCTCGAAAACCCGTAAATATAAAAGGAAAACAAGTGGTACGTTTTTTGACCCACTGCGACGGACACCTTTTTTCACTTTTCCGTCCTGGGGCAGCTGGTCGCAAAGTATGCAGCAAACAGATTGGCCTTGTCCAAAGAGTTGACAGCTGGAATGTCATTGTAAATGAGCATTGGGATGGAGGATGAGGCAGAATTTCCAATATTTTTAAGGAATGACACAAAATTTGTACTATCTTTGGGACATTGTAGTATTTTTTGCCTCAGTTTTTGGTCGTATTGGAATCTTACACGCTTTAGAAAGACATGGCAGTCATTCCTGGCTCGTTCAAATTTTTTTGTCGGTTTTTCTCTGTCTGGTTGGTGTTGAAGGACCGAAAAAATATTTCTCTAACCCTGACAGCCTCTTTACAGCTCGAGTCATACTACGCCGTTTCTTTTGCTTTGATACTATTCATCCAATGAGGGATAAGGAATCTTATTCCAAAGGAAATAGTGTTTCTGATCATATCAGCGGCGTTATCACAATCACAATTACCAATTACCATGCCTAAGGAAGCTGTTTAGTCAGCTCCAACTGGCTTTCTCATATTGCCATACGGTTCATTTAGGAAAACTTTCTCTAACTATGTGGTCAGTCTGCGAAAAACCGACGAAGAACACATTAATGGTGTACTTGTTAGGGTGAGAAGTTAAAAACAAGTCCAGGGTGTTGGCGGTATGACAATCATCGTCTGGTATTCCGGTTGACTCATTTGCAAGCTGCTGGCTGCTGTACCCAGGATAGTTTCGTACAGAATCCGAGCTGGGAAACGAATGTAGTCGGGATGGCTCCAAAACCAACGACAACTTTGGATTTTACTCCTCTTCAAGAAGATGTGCGTCTGTCTTCCCAGCGGAGATATACGCAATCTTAATGACAACGACCTATGATGATAGACTGTGAAAAATCGGTGGAGGGGTCAAAGTATTTCCCTCTTTGGGCTTCCTAGTTCAAGAATACAAGACTTCACTGAACGCAGTTGGAGTGCCTAATTCATTGATAGGTCTCAGGTCACAATGGGATCACGGGAAATGAAATCTGCGCAAAGAGGAACGTTTTTCAGAACCCAATCCTTCGGGCCTGCATTGACAATAAAGTCCCTTATAAGCGCAAAAGCGGATGGCGTGACTCTCCGGGTTGCCAGCAGACCAAACGAATTCTTCCCGACGTCTCTAAGAGTAGTAGGAAAGAATGCAGAAAGGCTACTGGCGTCGTGACAGGGCACTGTACTTTTGCTAAGCACTTAAGTGTGCTGGGCATAAGTGATGCAACGATTGCTGCTCTGTATATGAGTGCTCTGATAAAGCCTTCGGATATTGTCTGTATAAAATATCGCAAGCTGTTTACACAGAAACCACCCAAAATAGCGACTTCGGTATGCAGATATACGGAAACAATTCTTTGTATGAAGTCAGACAGCTCATCAAACTCGTTAAAGATCGAATACCATGCCTATTCTTTTGGCTTGATACTCTTTATCCGATGAGGGATAAAGGATCTCATTCCAAAGATAAGGGTGCTCGGAACTTTCGGATATCCAAAACGCCCGAGGAGTGCCTTGCATCGATCGCAATATGATCAATTTAGGCGACGGTTTGTTGATCAGGAGCCAACCAGGTCCCTTTATGGATATCAAGGTGTGGAAACCGTAAGCCTGTATATTACCAAAGATGCCCTCCTTGCCTAGCTTGGTTTAAAATCGCCAAAGGTGATTTTCGCTTCATACTTAGGACTTAGTTGTTAGGTTTAGCCGAGGAGCTCGTAGAAGCATTCTTTGGTAAGGTTGTCCTTCTCCACGGTCGGGGCTTGGGCATTTATGAGACTTATGTCGCCGTCAATCGTTCGCTTACATGCCTGAAGCTCAAGACTTGTTCCCTAAGGCTGCACGCGGTCTGTTACAGCCCTATTCTGCTATACGCCGGGGGGAATGTTTATGTCAAATACGAGTTTTCCGATTCTGCTATCCGTTCGAAGTGAAACACTCACAGGTCGGTATTCCACCTGTATACGCACGAATCGAATGTCCTCATAAAAATGATTAGAATCTCTTGTTTCCGACTCAAAATTGAAATAAAGTGCTGCACTATCCATATTTGCTTTTCTTTCCACACAACACAGTTAAAATTTCCAAACGGGTGATGTTTAAATCTTCGAAACTTTGAAATAGAAAACGGTAAGGCAGTTCACCCGCCGTATAGCTGAATACCGATTCGAAATGAAAGTGAATCGAATAGGTGAAGGGAACGTTCGATCCGCATGTATAGCAGAATAGGGGTGTTAATGATTGGAACATTCCACGTGCGGATCCGAAAATCGTTATTCTTTAATCGTTTGCCAGTGTTGTCAATAGTGGATCTGTTGTTATCCGAGCTAGTTCGTCATATCGTTTTTCATCGCTCCCGTATAGGATTGTGCGCTCTATGACGGTGTGGGCCAGTATTATGCTACTGGTCGAGCATGCTCTTGACATTTTAGCCTGCATGAATAAGGATTTGCGCTGCTGACCGATCCAAGTTATAGAACAGTTAGCAGTTTCCCGATGAATCGCTGCGAAAGTCCCCTCGTATGGTTTATTCTGCTTAAAAACAGGGAGATGACTATCACAATCGTTCGACTGTACCAGTCTCTCCCTTTGTATTCCTGTACGGCCCTAACAACTGCTTGGTAGTAATAAGATCTTCTGATTACATGCAATTGAAGTCGTTTAAGTTTAAATTAAACGATTCTGATTGATGAATGTCTTTATTAGTTTCATTTCTCTCTAATCGTTAATTGAACAGTTAAAATTAGTATTTTATATTTTTTTCTTTCTTGAATAAGCATGGAAATGCGAAATAAAAATACAGACAAATCTAATCACAATCAAATGAAAAGCAAATCACTAGCTAGAACTTACGTTTATACATTATCACGTATTTGCAATGTTCTATTTGCTCTTTAAAATACTGAAATCTACAGTAAAATACATACAAATGTATCTTAAACTACATTTAAGGAACAGAATTTAAAACAAACAAAAACAATTAACAGAAAACGAGTACTACAAAAAATTAGAAGAACCTCTTTGCTTAAAATTAGGACAAAATTAAGACATGGACTACTGTGATACTCGTAAATGCAAATGTTATGGCGGTATCGGCTATTAGTGGCTATTAACTCTTAAGTGTACAAGACTGCAACTGTGCAAGTCTTAATTCGACGAGGAAACTATTCAATATTGTCATTTGTTAATTATTTTCTAATAACTATTGTTTTCCTTTCGCTGGCGAAACTATAAGCGCATCCGTCGCTTAATTAGCCGGCCATTCGCACGTTTAAAGTCCCTTGTTGAAGTAAACTTTCTGTGGGACATTTTCTTTGGTATTTTTGACCATTTCCTCATACAAGTCTGGCTCCAAACGTTTCATTGTGGAAGTGGAAATGCTACACATTTGTGGGAAGAGAGCACATGCTGTTGGAACCATGAAAATTAAGCTGAAATGGAATGGGAGAGTTAGTTATTAGTCACAAAATAAGGAGAGCAGTTGTCGATTTAACTTACAAACACCCAACCAAAGCAGTCTGGAATGGTGCATGCATAAATGTCATCTTTTTGAATGCAGGAATTCGTTCTAGTTTCTCCATGATCACAGGCAAAACTAACATTCCTGGAGCGGCCATCACAATCCTAGACAAAACCACCTGGGATATACCTTTGACGGCGGCAACACGACTCTTGCCGACAACATTTCCATTCTCGTCCTGTACATCGACACCTTTGATGATTTCATTTTGCCTCATCAGTGGAATGTTGACACAATTCGCGGCAGCAACAGCAGCAAATGGTACATAACGCTTAAGTTTCAAACATAAACATCATCAAGTGATTAATTATCTCAAAATAATCACACTTACTTGGAAAATTGGTGAGGCTCTCTTTGTCCAGAAGCTCTTGCATCCAATGGCGGCGACTACAGCACTGGTTGTAGCTGAAACATAAGCGACACCCAGCTGAGTGACAGTTGTCGGTGAATTGGCATTGCGATTGGTGTAATTGACGACTGCATTGAATGATTGATTGACGAATTGCCAAAAGACTACCGCTGGTACTGTGCGGTAGAATTGAAGCATCGCTCCAGTAATTATCATACCACCAGGAACCTGAAAAGGTGAATATTTAAATTTTTATTTTAGAACCTTGACAGGCAAAGGGACTTAAATTAGTACTCAATCAGACGCAAATGTAAAGACCAGGCCTTAAGACCAAAGATACAAGGGAATTCCTAATCCAGGTATTACGGTTAGTAGTCAACGCATTCAAGGAAACCTTGTCACCGCAGAGCAGAGTATAATAGATGTCTTCAAACAGCACTTCCAGCTACTTCATGGGGATCAGGTAGGCAGAGTGATTTGAAAATAAGGGGGAACCGCAGTATGGAAGAGGCTGGCTCAGTTACCAAAAAGCTAAATAACCACAAGGTCCCCGGCTCCGGGGAGCTATTCAAAGCAGAGCTATTCAAACATGGTTTTGTAGAATGCATACGCCAAATTAACAATAGGTGTGGGTGGAAAAAAGCATGCCCGTTGGCTGGACCATCAGCTTTATAGGGACCATCTTCAAGAAAGGTTCATCCGTGCTTGATGTGGCATATACGATCCTACATTTCAGTGTGTTTTCTGGCCCGACAGATCAACAATCGAAAATTGAAGAGCACATGAAATGGCCAAATCCAAGTAAAGGGTGTTTCCACATGAGGTATAGGATTTGAAAGACTAACGCAGGCAGTATTGACATATGGTGACAGACGGGCTCAGTACAAGATGTGAAGACGAAGAAACGTGGTCGCTCCTGTCGTTCAATGGAAAATATCGCCGCTGTAAAGAAAAATGTCGAAATCGATTCAGACCCCTTCATTCGTCACCATTCTCAGGAGCTTGACCTCTCCACAACTACACTGCATCGAATTTTGACGAAAGATTTGGCTCTCCACGCGTACAAAATCCAATTAACGCAAGAAATGAAGCCGGGCGACCACCAGCAGCGCCGTACGTTCTCAGATTGGACCCTGGGAAACATGCATGCTGACATTGATTTATGGGAGAAAAACGTGTGTTCGGATGAGACCCATTTCTACATTGGTGGCTACGTTAATAAACAAAATTGCCGCATCTGGGGCACCGAGAATCCCAAACTAATTCAGGAGATGCCAATGCATCCAGAGCAAGTAACTCTTTAGTGTGGATTATTGACCGGAGGTGTCATAGGGCCGTACTGTCTCAAAAATGAGGCTGAAAAAGTGATTACGGTTAATAGATCGCGCTACCGAGACATGATAAATAATTTTTTGTGGCCGCAGATCGAGAATATGGATACGAACGGTCTCTGCTTTGAACAGCATGGTGCTACGTACCATACAATTAGCGAAACAATCAAATTATTGCGCACGAAGTTTCTTCTTAGACTTCTCTCTTTGAAGCTAAGCTAATTTACGAACACCGATCATTGGTGTATTGGCCGTTTTGTTGGGCAACTTCTGCCATTTCTCGGGCAACTTCATAAAATTTCCTTTCTTTCTGTGCAAGAAACGTGTCAAGGTGCTGTTTGAAGGGGTCTTCAAAAGTAAAGGTTCTACCATTCAAGGGGTTCTGCAAGGAGCGAAATAAGTGGAAGTCTGATGGCGCAAGATCTGAGCTATACGGTGGATGTTGCAACACATCAAAACCAAGCTGCAACAATTTTTACCGAGTGACCAAACTTGTGCGTGGTCTCGCATTGTCATGTTAAGACACCACACCTTTGATGGCATCACTTCATTTCATTAGCTTCTCACAGTAGACACCGAAACTAATCGTTTTGTTATTTGGGAGCAGCATAGAAGACTGCTTCCTTACAATCCAGCATCACCTCCTTTCTTGGATGGCCTTTGTTTGGCGTTCCGATGCTTCATCTCGCTTACTTCAACCTTTTTTTGGGCTGAAACTGTTGTAAATTGAAATCCATTTTTCGTCGCCGTGATCATACCGATCGTTTTCTTCGTGTTTGATGAGCTGCTCATAGATGTTTATGCGCTTCGTCGGATGAATTTCTTTCAACTCATGCGGTACCCAATTATCGAGCTTGTTTACGAAGCCAAGTGATTCCGGATGGCCATGAATGCTTCGAATGGAGACCTTTAGAGCAGTATCAAGCCCCCCAACCGTTGAATGCTTATTTACTTGCACCAATGCTTTGATTTTATCGACGTCAATCTCAGAAGGCATACCGAAACGAGCCAAAAATCACACTAAGAGTGGCCACTCAGATCACTGATATATGGTTTCAGGCGTCCAAACGGCGAACAAAATCTTGTAAGCTACATACTCTCTTCTATCTCTCTTATCTTGGAGCAGTTTAGAGGGCCTTTCTTTTTGCGAATCCGACAAACGATGGCGAGGTTCTATTCATCACGCACACTTTGTTTTTTCAAATCTTGGAAATGAGTTGGTTTATGATCTTTTCCGAACCATTTTCTGCTGCCCTATATAGCTCAGAAAGATGAATCTTCCGGTTCGAGAGATTTAAACACTTGACATTGGAGTTTGAGTCGTTTAAAAGTCTGGAGAAATCGTTTTCTACACTGGACGGGTGCAGATGGGATTTGTTCGCATGGAAAGTAGATTCATGGCTGTCAGAAAAGGGACAAGTTGTCTCTTCAAATGGCCAATATTCGATCAACATATAGAATTTCGATTCAAGAACTTGCATTGACTGCATTGAATAGAAGTGTAGTTGGGATTATCTCTACTTTTGCGGTTGAGGAGAGAATGAATTCTTGTTCAGAGATAGAGAGCATGATATCTGTTTTTGTCTAAGCATCTATGCACACTGTGTCTCAAATAGATATTTGGGAAGAATCATCGGATCTAAGATGGAAGTTAAAATGCGGAAACTAGCAGCGATAATGTCCAGTGTCTTTTGATGAGAGAGTGTCTAGATTAGGAACGTAGGAGCGATTGAAATTGAAGAAGCAGTTAGCGAAAGTAGAGGGAGGTTGATAGTTTTCTCGGTGGAGTTGATGGATGAAGGTACAAGAAACTAAAACAACTTGGACAAACAGTAAGAATCAGTCAAAGTGAACCTAAATGTGCTGAGAAGAGCGTGAACAACTTCACACAACAAAAACCAAATCAGGACGAATTGAATTGAATAGAAGGAGTATACGGGTGGGAAAGGAAATATACGTTCTCCTGAACGCAAACTGCCATTCAAAGAACCCACCTCACTGCAAATATGACTAGAAACACATTAGGCTCGGCAGCAGACAGAAACAGACAGCAATTGGAAAAATCGGTTTCAAATTTCATTTCCGTAATTAAAGTCATCATCAATTACGAAATGTTTCCTTGTCCACACTCAACTGAACAACTCAAGTTTTATTGAACTGCAAACACAGCTACATAATCAGTCTCCTCATGCCCCGTCGAAAGCACTTGAAGTGCGATAATACAACGTTAAACCTGAATAGCGTGTGTGGATGCATTTCAGCACAGATTAGTTGATAAAACAGACAATTATCACCAGAAAAAAACTTCTTATCTGTCTTAAATAAGTGATACACACCATTTGTTTACCCAGTCAGCGTTTAACCTTCAATAAGGTGTTAGAAATATGTCTCACATGAGTGACCACATACACCACAGCGTGTGTGATTTATCTCTCAAAATAGATTCTGATCGGATGGCAGATGCATTTGGCACGTGAGTTCACACATCACATCCACATTCTACAGTACAACAAAGTTATGCTTAGTATTGGTCCACCGCCAAGTGTCACATCGTTAACCCCCACCTCTAACCCAACCGAATACAAACCTGAAAACTCATCCGTCCGGCGAAATTCTGCAGCTCGCCACTATCCGGATGGAATGCCGATGTATACAGTTTCATTGCATACTTTATGTCCTCCTTCGATGTTCCAGCTGGCTCACGTCCCAGACGATATTGCTCGACCAAAGTTTTCGCCTGCACAAGTCGTTCGTTCGATGCCACCACTGTTCTCGGATCCGTCATCCATGCAAAGTGCTGAAATCGTCCGACAAACGTACTCAAATCGTACAGTGGTTTGTCCACATCGATGCGTTCTAAAATAAAAATGCAATTACTAACTAGGTCGTAAAATATTTTTCCACTTTATGTAACCTGTTTGAGCCATTGTGACAGAGTAGGTACTTATATCACGTTACAGCTTCCACGGATAAGTTGCGTAACAGTTTTTTTTTTTGGAGAAAACACAAAAACACTCAGGTGCTTAACTATCTCACAGTTAATCTGTTCTTTTTTCTTTTCCCGACACAATCGAAGTAAAACTTCTCGTCAATTAAGTTGATTGGATGCGAGCCAAGCAGAAGTGAAACCGAAAGTGCTTTCGTGTACCCAGTTGGTTGTGATTTATTTTCTAATTTGCAAAATTGTATCGACAATTAACAGAACAGTGGGTGATGCGGCGGACGTAACTACTTGAATCAATTTGCGGACAAAATCTTTGGCCGAACCGGACGCAGTGGGACTATAAACAAAACATCGCCTCGATGTCGGCGCAGATTGAAGAATTTGCAGTGCGAAGTCCGAGTGCAGCAAGCAGAGCATAGCTGACAGCCGGTTTAATGACAGTTTCATTCACGATAGTGGACAATTTGAAGATCACAATCAGAAGAAAAGGAATTATTGCATGAGAGAGAGTATAAGGCAGATCGCACACTATTCATGGAAATACATTCATTTTTCAGACAATTCGAGGACGTTTCAAACGTTTCAAAATATGCATTGCTATGAAAAAATTACTTACCAGGCAAAGGGGAAAAGAATGGTCTCAAATCGATTACGGCATACATATCAGTTGACAGATGAGCTGATCATTTAAACCAAAAATGAGTGAAAATTTTGGGAAAATTTGGTAATTTCACTATCTTACTACAATAAAGGGGGAAATGGTACTCTATCGAAAGAATGAAGAATGAATCGTCCGCTTTCGTTCTGGAAATTTTTATGTAAAACAGAGGTTCATCGAATTGGTCGGCCTATCACTCAAAAAGTCGATGAAATCATGGAAAAAGTTAAGCGGAAATCGTTAAGACAAGAATCTTAAGGAACTTAAGATCGACCCACCACTAAATAGTTGTAAACCAGGACAGCTTTACGCTATTCGGAATGAGCTGGTTACAAAAGGACGCTCTATGACCGAATTTCCGAATAAAATCGATCCAGTTTTAAAGCGAATAGCAACGGGTGATCAGAAATGGGACACATACAACAATGTTGTTCAAAAGCGGTCCTGGTCAAAAGAAATTATGAAGCTCCACAAATGTTAGCAAGGCCAGGGTTGACGGCAAGGAATGTGACGCTGGTTTTTTGGTGAGATTCGAAGAGTATCATCCATCAAGAGCTACTACTGCGTGGTCAAACGATTGATTCGAGGGTCTACTGCCAGCAAATAATGCGGTTGAACCAAGCAATTGAAAAAATAGAGCAGAGTTGATCAACAGGAAAGGTGTTTTGTTTCACCATAGATAACGCTAGACCACACAATTAGTTATGCAGTTAATGTCGAAATTTAGTATGTTTAACATCCGCTGCCGTTCCCGTTCTAGAGTCGAAGAGCAGGGACGTGAGTTCAGACAAGAGATCATTGGTGGAAATTAAAAATAGTGCCGGAGACAGAACTGAACTGTGGGGAACGCCAGCATTTACAATATTTTGTGAATATCAGACTTGAAACCATCCAAGACAAGTTGAATTGAACGTTCTATTCGATTGAAGAAGAGATTTGTCGATCCCATATGCACGCATTTTCGACAAAGAAGCCTGATGCTAAACTTTGTCAAATGCCTTAAAAATATCAAGTACAACTATCTTGCTTTCACCAGATTGATGTACGGTTTGGCTCATGAGCTAACGATTTATCAGGGTTTTCATGATCTTGGAAAGAAGGAAGAACGAAGAAGATGCGTCTTTTTAGTGACTGGCTAGACAAATGCTGTTTTCGATGTTGGGAAAGAGTCCTAAAGAGTAGGATTGAAGACAAAGTTTGCGCAATGGTTCTGCAATGGAAGAAGACCGTCTCGCCACAAGAAGGGGAGATATCTGGAGCAGCGGACTTATGTATATTAACATCTCTTGCTACTACACGGGTGCATTTGACGAAGGGAAGACGGCGACAAAGCACAATCTGGAAGTGTTGAGCTGGCCACAAAATGTGCAGCAAGCAGATTGGCCTTATTCAAAGGGCTAAATGCTGGAATGTCATTATAAATGAGATTTGGGATGGAGGATGAGGCAGAATTTCTAACGTTTTTGACGAACGACCAAACATTTGTACTGCCTTTGGGACATTGCAGTTTTTTTTCCTCCACTTTTTGGTTTTAGTCAAATTTCACACGGTTGAGAAAGGCGTTGCAGTTATTCCTGGTTCGTCTGGAACTTTTAGGATTTTCTTCTATCAGGTTGGCCTTGTAGGGCCGACAAAACGATTCTCTGACAAAGAATTCAGGGTTCATGTTTCATGTTTCATTACACCCAGCCAGTGTACAAAGTCCTCTGCTTTTTAACGTCACGAAATGTTTTCTGTTAAAGCAGTGCATTGACCGGGCCGAATTCTTTTTTTTTATCGCCGATTCACTACATCTTTAGCTCCTTGTCTACATAGCTCAATTGCAAGGAAAGAGAACGCAAGGACTATGCTGGAATATTCAAGTACTGACAACTAATAGGGGGTCAAAAAATATTCCGATCAAACGCGGGGATTCGCAACAACAGAAGAAGCGAACAAAACTTTTGAGAGCAGAGTCGTCTTTGAAATCGCCAGCGAACAGACAGCTGAGCACAATTCTAAATATACTCCAGTGTGAGCTGTTAACGGCTTGGCATCGCTCATTAGCTATGAGGATACTCTAAGGCAATGGGAGAAACATTTCGTTTTAGTCTCTTACTTGTATTCGCCAATAATATGAAATCGTCCGCTTTCAAAAGACAGCTAGGAGATAAGACTTGTTGTCACTCTCGCAAAACGAATAAAATCAGAGGCAATACAGGGTTTCCACTGTATGATAGTTCCCTCAATACCAACCTCTTCAATACTCTGAGTTTCATTGAACAATGCGTCCAATATAGATCGCCACAAGTTGTTAGCTTACTTTACACAGGAATCACTAGCAATTTTTAGTAGTTTTTTCTCTAAAGTCAATGAGCGTGAGCGCTGTCACAAGCTGTGAGCGGCAGCAATGAACGGGCGCTATAGAAAAGTCACAAAGCAAATTCTTTCCCCAGAAATTGCCACCCACAGAGAAGAAGTTAAAGAAAGTACACCATGCAGGGATATATGAACACGCGAAGGCTCATACATCAGATATGGATATAAAAGCCGGCGTCCTTGATGAGGTTCAAGATGTAATGAGAAGCCACAGGCGAAATTGGTTTTCAACAGAGTGGGAGACAATCTGTACAAAGCCAATCTTTAGGCATAAAACCAATCAGTTAATCACAAAGAACCAGAGAGCAGCATCACTAAAGGAGATGGGTGGCAAAACTCAAAAAATAGACGTTGTCCACCGGACGAGATGCTTTGCATATAAGCACAAACCAACTATCTGCAAGGGAGCAGACCGAATAGGCAACATTCTTGAGAGCAATGGCAAAAGAAACAAGGTTGCAGAAAAATGGAAAATGCTGCTTCTGCGTTAAATTAAAAACGATAGGGCTAGGTCAAGATCACATGCAGGGGTCGGGCAAGTGTCAGGTGTGTATTTAAAGAGGCAGCAGAAACCTAACATAGAATGGCCACAACACTTAAAGGAGTTCTCTACAAAGCGAACTCAAAACTGTTACAGTGATCATCAGTAAACAGTATACGAATAAAGCAGGACTAAACTGGATTACGGACTCAAGGAAACAGCAACTGCACAGCCGATTTCCAGCTTTTACAAAAGTATAAAAGAGCGATATGAAGTAATGTATGCCCAATACAAGCTCAGGAGGAAGGCAAATACTCGAAATTGCTGAAAGACAAGGGATTAAATGGCGATTATAGGCGACATATCCTCCTTCAGGAGGCACGAATTCGAACAGGAGTTTTAGTTTACTGCCAGAAACTGCACAATCGAATCGTACATATTTCTTGGTAAAATAGACACAAGAAGTCATGTGAAGAGTCTCTCATGACTTTAAATGTGAAATTAAGATTTAGGTGAGTCGTCGACGTTAGCAACAACTAAATGGAAGCGGAAACATTTCTTTTAAAAAGCAAGTCAGGTTTCTTAATTATACCTGACAACGCTTCAACAAGGCACTCTCAATAAGGCATTTCCCTCTTACTCTTGTGTTTTCCTTAAACAAAATAAATTTCGCTTTCATTCTAAGCTGTGCCTCGCATGGCATACAAACCATCAATTATATGAATGCAATCCCCACCTAACCTTGAAAACTCTCCACTTTTTGAAACGTCTCTCATGCGAGAAGCACCGAAGTGTCACTATCAAAATCATCTGTCAAGTCAATAAAATATTTATTAAAAAATTTACCAGCTCTATGTTTTCCTTCTGATATTTGCATTTTTATTTTTATATAATTTAACTTTGTTCTACATCGGAATTAAGTTCAAAACTAGTTAATCCTAATTCTTAAGTTCAATTCCATCAACAATGTTTTGCTATTAAAATGCCTCTAGTTTCGCAATGGCAAGCAAAAGCATTCCTCTTCCTGGTTTTTCCATTACTCCTGGGCATACACACTCCTACTACGCACGGAGCTAATATCCTTGCGGTGTTCCCAAGTGTATGGAAGTCACATTACATCTTCGGGAGAGCCATTCTGCAGGAACTCGCCACAAATTTTCATCACAATGTAACGCTAATAAGTGCCTTTGCCAGTGGAACAGCTTCTGCTACAAAAGTACCTCACAACAAAGAAGAAGATCAATTGTATGAGATCCAAGTCGATGGCATCGAACAGAATTGGTTAGAGATGGGATTGAGTTTACAAATCGACCAGATGCACGAGAAGTCCATCATGGAGCGGTTCACGCGGATGATATACGCTGGAGCGTCCAGTGCAGATTTGGTTTTGGGTAGCAAAGCAGTGAAGGAGCTTTTACGAAACAATTCGACCTTTGATTTGCTGATTGCTGATATGTATCTAAGTGACGCACTATTGGGGTGAGCTGGTGATGCGCACATCGTGACACGTTGTTTACGAATTTGATTGAATTTTGCAGATTCTCACAGTTTTACAAGGTTCCGACGGTGGTTCTCAGTCCAACGGGGCCGAATACGTGGCTCAATCAAATGACTGGTAATCCACAGAATTCGGCCTTGGATTCAAGCAATTTCCTGCCATATCTGGAAAGAATGACACTATGGGAGCGTTACGTCAACACTTTGATGGGCATGTTTGAGAAACTGACTTACAAGTATGAAGGTGGTAGGGTAATTCGTCTTCCTAGCTAACCTCTGACATCGTTATAGCTTTTTTCACATGATCTCACAGCAAGCGGTGTATGAGAAGCATTTTGAAGGACTGGCAATTGAACAGCAGGAGTATCTACCACATCACAGAGAACTGGCGCAGAATGTAAGTCTGATTCTCATGAATTCCCACCCGCTTGTGCAGTATTCTCGATCTTTCCTGCCCAACATGATAGAAGTGGCCGGTGTCCACTTGAGACATGAACAATTGCCACAGGTTGGATGAATCCCAGCCAGCCTTGCGGTCTCTGCAAATAATTTATTTGGTTTATTGCAGCACTTGTTGAAGTTCATCGAGGGAGCTAGCAATGGAGTGATCTATGTGAGTTTCGGAGCCGACGTACGAACATCTGAATTCTCGGAGCAAAAGCTTGACATACTCTTTCACACGTTTGAAAGTCTGAGCCCCTACACGAGGGTGTTGCTGAAATGGGAAAATCAACAGCTAAACTATGACGCCGGCAATGTATTTTCCAGTGAATGGTTTCCTCAACAGGCTGTGTTAGGTACCACCCCCTTTGCTTAACTCTTGAATTCCTCCGGTTTCACTGTTATCTATTGCAGCTCACCCGAATGTGAGAGCCTTTATTTCAGCCGCTGGCGTTATGAGTGTCATTGAAGCTATCCACTACCGCACACCAATGATAGCCATACCAATCCTAGCCGATCAGGAAGTGAACGCAAAACGCCTTGCGAATCGTGGCTGTGGCATCCACATATCCCTCGAGGATTTTAATTATGATTCACTACTGGACGCCATCGACAGAGCACTTTCCGAACCATCACTCACGAACAACATAGCTGCAGCTGGCACTCTACTCGACGAGCACTTAAACGATCCAATGTCGCGAGCCGTTTACTACATCAACCTGGTTTTGAAGACATCAGGCGCTGGCCATCTCAAATCGCACGCCAACCACTTGGGTTTCTTCAAAACGGAACTGGTTGACGTCCTATTGATTATTCTTGCCGGCGTTTGTGTTATAATCGCAGTGCCATTCCTAATTATTTGTGCTATACTAAGGAGGTCCTATGTCAGTGGTGTTCGAGTGGGTCCAGGTCCGCGGCGACTGAGACGATCATCTGAACCAACGAAGCTGAGGAAGGATAGTTTTAAGAAGTCCCGTAGTTTTGATATGTAGCGCTGGGGGCGGGCAATTGTACTTATTGTTGTTTTAATTTTCCGCTTCTCGTTTGTGTTTGTGTTCACTTAGTTTGTGTGTATTGGTTTCGAGTAATGTTTTCGGTGGGACTAGGGTCGAAAAAATGTGATATATTGTGAATATATTGGAAAGAAAAGCGACAAGGTTTCACTTATGTGTACATCTAATTGAGGAAGGAATCGACGGCTGAATCCTTGAGAGTTTGGTACGCGTACAACACAGTCAATCAACATCTATTGAATCAAATTCAAGGATCCCACGGTTATGTCCATAAATCTATCAGCAGGGGCAAATTTATCCAATGAGGCTTCTTTCCCCGTTCGTTTTACTGCGTCCCTAGCCATGAGAGTGTATCTTAGCGCTCACGATACTTACGCACGTGGTAGACGTACATTGATCCTTTCTATGTCTTTTAGTTTGAGACTAAGGTCTACAAACACAACGCGAGGGCAAGACAAATCGTTCGTTGAATGCGCTCTTTGGAAGACTCTTGTACTTTGTAGTAAATAAGCCAAACTGGCCTAAAGAAAGGAACCATCTGACGACAATGTAAACGACACAGCGAACAATGCGCTAAGAGCTACAGCTGCTTCCACTTTTATATTGCCATCGTCCTCTATGGACTTATTCTCGTGAATTTTCTACCTAAAGAGGTGTAGGAAAGAGAGTATTTACTCTACACAGACCTTTAGGTCTCCAGTGAAGCAACCAATTCGGCCTTTTCTGCATCTGAAAATCTTAGTATTTGCTTAGATGGCGCTATTGTATGGGTGGAACAATGCGCTCAACCTCAATAAAGGCTTATTCTTTCTAGTTAGCTCGGCTTTTGGGCAATTGCCTGTAGTCGCGCACTCCGGATGGTTGGATCGGCTTCCATTTATGTGCGGAACCTAAGGCGAAGGCAGGAGCGTTGTTTCCATTTGCTCTACATTCCAAATTATTTCAGGCAACTTTTGTGTACCTTTCTGAGCAGGTTTATGTCGCTGTAAAGGTTGTAGACTTCGCTGTTATATCTCCTTCTCTGAAGTTTACCATTGCAAATGGGAGAGAAAGAGTCTCGTGTCCAAAATGACTAAATGTCTTCATCCGCTAACGTCAAAGATATGCGCTATAGAACAGAACTGGGAAGATAATAACCTTTTAAGTGTTTATTGACAAGTCCGGACTACATAACTGTGTTCTTAACTTCTAGCGATGTGCCACTGTCAGAGTTAATAGCGGAACCGAGGTATACAAAATCCCAACATTTCTCTTAAAGTTATAGCTCTCTAATGGGCTTCAGAGCTACAGTCTGACTTCCTTCATGTTGAAGAGCATGGACAGAATGGTCGAGCTCCATGTGAAAAACTTCTTCGCGAATGCATCTTCAGTCTAAGACTGAAATTCCTGCGAGACTTCAAGATCTGGTAGGCAGAATTGAAGACGCACTCGACAAGAAGAAAGACACACTGGGCATTTGCATCGACATTAAGGGTTCTTTCGATAACGCAACTTTTGACGGCTTGTAGGCAGACAATACGGCGTTGACAAATCACTAGTTTTATGGATAACAGCAATTCTGTGGGCTTTCTCTAGCCCGCGTGGCATTGCTCTAGACACATTTATGAATCTAGCACTCCATGATATTCATGGTATGATGACGAGTGCATGCAGAAGAAGAAGGCAACAGATGAAGCATATAAGAAAACGTTGCAAAGAACAACCCGGGCAAAGTGGGATGAGTACAGAGCCAGAAGGAGGGAGGAGAAAACTTTACTGCGAAAAACGAAAAGAGCCACACGATACCTACCAATGTGGTTTCCTGCCCGGAAAATCGAATAAAACCTTCATCAATACTCACCATCTCTTCATCGACCCCAAGGCCGCATACGACAGCATTCATTGCACTGAATTATATCACGCAATGATCCGGTTGTGTCGCGCCACGCTAGAGAATTCGCAATGTACCGTGCAGCTTGAAAACAAAACCCCTCTGAACTATTCCAAACATGCAACGGATTTCGGCAAGGAGACGCGCTGTCGTGTGATTTTTTTAATCTTGTGCTGGAGCGGATAGTGCGCAAGGCCGGCTTAAAGACAGAATGTTTAGCAGATCCATCCAGCCTGGACTATGCAGACGATATCGACTTAATCGCCCGTTCCCAGCGTGCCGTTATTGAGGCTTTTACTACCTCAAAAAAACAAGCCGAACGATGATAAAACAAAGTACATGCTGTCGACCAAAAACCAATCCGTCGAACACCGTCTTCGAAAGAACCTAACTCGAAGGTCCAACATCATGCTCCACAGAACCCTGAATTTGGCAGTTTTGCTTCATGGAGCTGAATGCTGGTCGATAAGTAAGACAGGGGAGAAGATCTTGGAATCCTTCGAAAGAAAAATTCTACGTCGAATATTTGGTTCTGTCTGCGAGGAGGGCGAATGGAGGAGAAGATATAACAGCGAACTCTACGAGTTATATACGGATGTGGTTATAGTCCGGAAGGCAAAAATCCGTCGACTAAACTGGCTCGGCAACATTGAGCGAATGGACGAGAATGCCCCTGCTAAGAGAATCTTCGAATCCCAGCCACCCAGCCGGTTCAAAGATCAAATAATCGCGGACACCAGAAGCCTTTGTCTAGTAAACAGGAAGCAAACGTGAAAGACGGAAAGCGGTATTAGTTCAGACTCAGACCCTACAAAGGTCGCTGGCCGGATAAGTAAGTAAGTAAGCATTGTGCCAAAGTGCCAGCAATTTTAAAACCTAGGCTTCCCCGTCAACAACCAAGGAAATTGCGAGAACGATGAATACACATGTAGTGTATGGACATACCCAGGGAGTCAACCTGGCTCATATTGCTGTTAGATTTGGGCCTGCATCCATATAAGATTGTGCTGATGCAAGAATTAAAGCCGGATCACCATAGACTATGCCATGAGTTCGTTAATTGGGCGCTGGAAATGTTGTCCGGAGATCCGAATTTTGGCCAAAAACTCTTCTTCTCGGACGAGGCCAATTTTTGGCTCAGCAGCTATGCCAACAAGCAAAATTGTCATTATTGGAGCGAACACCATCCACAAAATGCGGTTTATGGCATGGGGACATCATCGGACGTTATTTCTTTCGAAATGAAGAAGGAGACACCGATTTTCTGCGTTCAGAGTTCGACAACATCGATATATCCGAGCTGTGGTTCCAACAAGACGGCGCTACATACTACACAAGTGACGCAACGCTCGAAGCTGTAAAGCTGAAATTTGGCGACTGACTCATTTCACGGCGAAGAGCTCGAGGTCAATATTTGACACGCTGTTGCCGGAATAACACCGCACATATTGGAGCGAGTCATCAAAAATTGTGAAGGCGAGGCCCAAGAAATCCTCTTACAACTATTTGCTATTTTGTCATTCAAAGCTGCAATGTGGAATTGTCTGCTAGCCTGATGCTTACTCGTATTTTAATAAAACCCAAACCTTCCTTAATTTTGCAGAAATATGTTTTAAGGAATATCTGCCAAACGCCTAGAAGATTTCCCAGTTTTACTTTGTTCTGCAACTTGAGTATTCTTAAAATAAAACGTTGGTTTTGAGAAAGTTGAGGAAATGATATCGGCTAAGTGGCCGCCGTTAGAATTGATGACCATTCGGGTCCGATTTGGGACATTTTCCATCACTCTTGCCAGAACTTCTAGCTATAGGTCTTCGCATTCTTGACGGATATTCTCTTACGCTTCAAGAGTCTGCTGCTTTGTTGACATAGGTAGACTCGTGACTTTAAAGAACCCCACAAAAAGAAGTCTGGAACGTTTAAATCTGGCCATCTTGCGGATCAGTGCAAATCGCCAAAACGAGAGTTTAGGTGACCCGAAATTGCTCCATCTTGTTGGAACCACCTTTTCTCCAGTCGCAATTCATTCAACTGACGAAGGAGAAAGTCGTTGAGCATGGCTCTATAGCGCTCGCCGTCCACAGTAGTCGTTTGGCCCGCGGCGTTTTCGAAAAAACAATGTCCGATGACACCATGTAGTAACTTTGAGCGGGTGTAATGGCTCTTCGTGGGTTATACGCGTATTTACGGTGCCCCAGAAGCGATAACTTTGCTTATTCACATATCCACAGAGATGGAAATGGGCCTCGTCGCTCATGATGATTTTCGATGAAAAGTTGTCTCCTTCGTAATCGAGATTCAGGATGGCTTGAGCGTAGGTTACACGCGATTGGCGGTTGACAACTAACAGTTGATGCACTGTTTGCACTTTGTAAGGGAACATTTTTACAGTCTTTAAAGGCCATCCGCAAAGATCGCCGATTGATGCCCAATTGCGTGGCACGTCATCTATTCCATACTCCGGGGTCCTCTGCGACATCTTCAACCACAGCTCCGATATTCTCAGCTGAACGGCTGTTCCGGGGCCGGCAATCCCTACCAGCATTTCCCCTGGTCCCATACTCTTCTAGGCGGACGGCTAAACGTCGTAGTGTTTGTCCAGTTGGTGTCGGGCGACCGGGAAATCTGCGCCGCAATTCACGCTGCACCAACACCACCGAAGAATTATTCCGCAAAAAAATCGTAACGCGTTCTTTGGGAGTATAACGATTCATGTCTTGTTGACGTCTATTCTATATCTGTTTACTTCACAAATGTCAAAGTAGAATTGACATTTGCCGCCATTTGCAAAAATTATAGCATCTTGCGATAGGGTGATGATTTTTTCGCCATCTAGTACCTATCTATCTAAAATCCAAAAACATCATCAAACTCTTGGTCTCAGTAAGGAGGTGAACCGAAGTAGAGGTGCTTGTAGCATACTACTGTCTGCAAATTCAGCTGACACCACAAGCAGTGCAGAAGCAATGCAAATTGCAATACATATTCCTGTAATAAAAAAGGAAGATACTCTTTAACACTAGAAGGATTTGGTCTCCTGATGTATACTTTATACGGATAGAACCAACCCAATACATATAAGGAATTCGTCCGTTTTCCTTTACGTGACATTGCTTGTACTGAGAAGAATAGTTTTCCGTCGCAAACTTACCTTGGATGAAAAAGAATTCTTACGAGGTGAACCAAGATGAAAGCTGCACTTTTTATGATGTGTTGGTCTTGCTAAAGCTGAACAAAAGTAGCAAGACAGTTCTAAATAAAAAGGACTTGAATATTTCTGAAGGAAAATCAACTAATGATAGTATTTCTACATTAAAGTAAAAACAAATCATGTCCTGCTTGCTTATTTAGACAATGTGTATCAGGAGTGATTATTTAGAAGGAAATTCCTCACAAGTAATCGAATTCCAAAAGTCTGTCATTAGTTGAACTCCAAAGCTCAAATATGTGTTCGTTAGGTGAAAGTGTTTGTGGTATCTTCTGTGCTACAACGTTTGATCTACAATAGAAGAAAACGACATCATATCGAATATCGGCATTAAAAAGTAAAACTGAAACAGGAGCTCAAAATACTAGCCTACACTCGGCTACTCCTTCTCTTTTTGAAGTACCTTTACCTAAGTAAATAGCTAAATTTAATTACATCTACCCTACAAAGGACTACCCGACCTCAATTTTCTTACTCGAAAATTTAAACTAACCCTTGTCTGGTTAATTATTATTATTTTTTCTTTTATTATTTTCTCTTTGTGTTACTAATCATCATTCATAATCATAATGCCATCCCGTCGACCTCGACAGAAAAGTGGTATCATCCTGGCTTTGATCAAACATCAAACATCAAACACAAGGTAAATGAAAAACTTGACCTCATTCATTCAGCCCTCTGTACTTACTCGTAGTAGTAGGTACGAGGAGTACTCGGGAGTACCCAAAAAGGAATTTAGAATTATGCAAACGAAGGAGGAAAGCACGTTTCTCTTCCAAGCTAAAGCATAACGAAGCACTGTACTCGTATACTCCTCCTTATCCTCGTGTTTCTGTTCCTCATCCAACTTCGAATTACTTGCCAAACAGCCTGTTACCTTTGTTGTCAAAGTGTTATACCTTGTGGATGGTACAAAGCACCAGAGGATTCACCGAACGCTGTGGGGGGTGTTTTCGAATCCGCTTTTCAAAGGGAATGTTGCCGCAACTGCAAAGCTGAAGCAGCAAAGAAAATGAAATTGGCTCCTCATAGTGTCTTCCTCTTCTCCGAGAGCATAGATACTTGCTCTGTGATATTTCCTCTGAAATTAGCTTTCATAGAAGAAGCGTACGAGTACACATACCATATGTACGAGTACTCGTATGTATCCTTTTTAGATTGGCCCCAGGAGATATTTAGAGCACCAAAGAAGTGGAACATACGCTAGGGAACCGACACAAGTATTGTAGTAGTATACGGTTACGTTCACTATGTTCTCATGTCTTAAGAAAAATACAGTGACTCATGAGAGGTCGGCACCAGATCAAAGGATTAATCAACATCAGTATCATCATTATCGTCGTCATCATCATCATCCATTCACATCGTCGTCGTCCTCATCTTTATCGTTGTCATGTGTAGAAGTACAAGTGTAAAAGGAACCCCCAAGGAAGTGGCAGTCCCCTTATCATCAGGGGGTATAGAAAATGAACCCCTAAACGATGCGAATTGCGTGCATCAGAGGCGAATTAGACTTCTTCTCCATGCTTCCCTTAAAGCATTTACGAACATTATGTGAAATTCTCACGTTCATTTGCTACAACAACAAAAACGGAATGTCCTTAGGGGGTGCAAATATTGTATCTTGGCTAAGTGACAAGATGTTGTGTTATAATGAAATGATAAAATAGAAAGTGAAACTAATTGAAGGATGAATGAAACACATGTGACTCTTGATAGGGAACAAACGGTACTTAAGGCGGCGGTTGTAGTCAGTCTTCTTAATTCTTGAGATTGAAATACGTTTGTGGTCATACGAAGGAGAGGAGATTTTCTAGAATTACGACAGATTTGAAAAGCTTCTTCATCACCTTGAGGCACCTATAGACAGCAGTCAAAGCATTGTTCCACAATTTTCTTGCAAGGAAAGCTTGCTAAGGAAAAATATCGCACAGTGTTCATTTATTATTTTTGCCTATACCGTTGTATAAGCCTGTTCTTGCAGCAGTTTTGGCCAAATTAACTTATATACTTCTGTAGATGGCGCTACAGTCCGGGGTGTAATAGGGCGATTATTCGCCAGCTGCCTCCCGTTGGGCACACAAAGTTGGCTAAGAACCCCTTTCCTTTGTGTGCGTCACCGAGGATCAGGTCGTTGTCTACTGCGTTATCCTTCTGAATTTAAGTCCAAAACTGCCCGCTCTGTCACGCTGGTGACCTAGTCATCTAACCAGGGTTATCCGAGCTTTTCTGACTAGACCGACATCGCTGTATTGCTCGTACAGTTCGCTGTTGAAACGTCTCCTTCATTCCCCATTGATGCGAACAGGACCGAGAATTACCCGAAGAACTTTTCTCTCGAAGCGCCAGAGATCATTTTCATCTGCTTTCTTCAGTGTCTACGCTTCTGAGCCGTAAAGCAGGACTTTGGTTGCTCGAGCAAAGGCTATACTACTCAATTGTGTTCTAAGCCCAAAGAATCAGCAATTAGCAAGAGTGATTCTTCGCATAATCGTCACATTTTGTCCTAGCCGTCGATGTTTTGAGTCCCTATTTGTTGATACGAGTAGTATATTCTTGGTTTTTCCTTCGTTGACCGCTAAGCTCGACTTGCAGCTTCTGCTTCATTGACAGTTCGCTGTGTTCATCCTATTATATCGAATAACTCAACAGACTTCTGACAGATGCTGCCTCTAGAGTTGACTTAAGTGAGTTCGCACAATTTTCCTTCCGACCTGGATGGAGCAGCGTGGATTTTCCATCGTCAGACTGCATAGTTGAATGAGCCTGGCAGGAATATCAAAACCAGTCTACTGATGCTGTCATATGCAGCTTTGATATGAAGGAGTGATGTATATCGATTTGGAACTCCTATGTTTTCTCCTAGATCTGCCGCAAATTTGATCTACGAGCATGATGGACTTTATTGGCCTAAAACCACACTGTCAGACCGTTTACGAAGGGTCTTAGATGTTCACATAATATGGCAGAAAGGATTTTATGTGCGGTGTTGAGGATACGTATTCCTCTGTAGTTTAGGTAGTTAAAGAGGTCTCCCTTCTCTGGATCGGGCAAACGATGTTGAGGTCCCATTTGTCGGGGAAACTATTGTCGACCCAAATTTTAGAGATGAATTGACGTATACAATCATCACGTGCTGCTTTAAACAGCTCGGCAGATGGCTTACATCGGGTCACGGAGCCTTGTTGGGCTTACATTTGGAAATGGATGTCCTGTATTCATTTGTCGGATAGACGAAAATGATGTCTCTCTCCGTCCAGGTGGAATTATTCATTCTGCGTGATTGTGAGATGTTGTTCGTCATCACGGTTTTACAGTCTGCAGAAATAATGTTCCCTCAACGAAATATAAGTAATCACTTTTGTAATTAAGAGCCTACGGAACCAGGATACTCGTCAGCGCCTAGTACCTACAGCCTAATCTGAGAGTAGGTCAGATGCATGTCCTCTGCATCGTCATCACTCTCATAGCAAGCTTCGGAGGGTATTGTGTTACTTATGCGTAGCACACTTAGGCCCTTTAAAAAAATCGCAGTGCCCAGTAAGTAAGTCTGCAACATTTAATGCTAAAAGACAGAAGGAATTAAGCCTTCCAGCCGCATTCAAAGAAATCTTACATTTTTGAACTAAAAGGGCTCAGCAAGGACTAGGGCGAACCTTGGCTGTTACAGATCAGCCTCAAATAGAACAGAGTTTATTGTTAGATAGATTAAGCATATTTCCGTAAGTTTACGAAAGGAAGTGCATAGTGAAGGACGCAGTTCAATTCTAACCATCCGTAACGATCCAAAAACATTCCTTTTCTGATTCAGAGTCTGGCCTTAGCCAACTTCGTATTCTTTCAGCAGTTCCAGTGACTACATATCAAACTCTATGTTTTCCGAAAGAACCTAAGGCACCCTGGAGCCCTTTGACGCAACAAGGTATTTAGTGGCCTTATATACAATATTAGTCCCTGCCATTATCAATGGCAGTTTCCGCCTATGACAGGTTATATTACTTAGCTGCAAGTGTAAAGAGCTAGGAGCTATAATAGTTGTGTGCCGGTTATGATCTCTGTATATGGAAAATGGATTTTAAGTATCTCTACTCGTAGGTGCCGTCTGAGTGTTTTCAGTCTGGCTGACTTGCCATTTTTGAGGACTTTGACTGGTCTGGTTTCACTAAGTGCTTATTTTTGCTTCGATTTGTCAGAATTCCACTAGTCCTACGAATAATTCCTAAGGGATATGGATGGGATGCTTCTGCGTTTCTTACGAAGTCTCTGCAGATCTATGTTCCAACGTGTTTGTTCAAAACATTTGATTAGGGCACATTCAGCTCTGAACCTACCTTCGCTCTTGAACTGAGCATAGGCAGAGTTTTAACGGATTTATAAAAATCTGTAAAATGTTTGTGTGGGTACAAATAATAGAACTTATTCTTTCCAATTCAAATCCCTTTATTCAGTACAGTTACAATTCACTATTTAATTGTTTCTCTCAGTACAATCCAATTTCTCAACCGCTTATACTTTTCTTATCCTTTACTTAAACCACTTAATCACTTCTCCTAATTAACACTTCAAATTTCACTTTAGAACTGATTTGCATACCTTGGGGATGCTGGTATTTATACTCGAATGACATACTTCGAGAACAATCCTCGCCATCCAGCGTCCCATACAATTTCCAATTTGCTAGAAAATTCGATTCCACTCTCCAGTCGAGACTCTGTTATTCCAGTATCGAAATCTTCTGGTCTTTGAATCTAGATGTCGCTGCTCACATTTAAGTGGTTATCACAAATCCTTAAAGACATTAAGTTTTGGTCCGGGAATCATCACTCACTCCGAATTGTAAGGCCACCTACCGAAGTAATAAAGCAAGTGAACGGATAGGCTTTCGTCCGCTTCTTGTATAGTATTGTAAAATGTTTGGTACAAATGATACAACTTATTTATTTTCAATACAATCTCCTTATTTAATACAGTTACAATTCACAATCCAATCGGTTGTCTGAACCCATTTTTACTTTTTTTAATCTTTTATTTAAACCACTTAAGCACTCTTTTAATTCACACTTCAAATTTAACTAATGAACTTCCTTGCATATTTGAGATGCTGATATTTATACTCCCTGACATATTTCGAGAACAATCCGCGCTATCCAGTGTCCCACACCATTTCTATTTTGCTAGAAAACTCGATTCCATTTTTCATTCACCAATGGTTGATGCTTCTGCTATTCAAGTATCGAAATCTTCTGCTATGGAAATATAGATGACGCTGCTCACATTTAAATGGATATCACACTGCTCCCCTTCCTCCCGGAAGATTTCATACCTCGTCTTCATGCGGTTTTCTCTTGTGTTTTTATGCAATTTACGAATCCACGTAGTCGTTCACCTCATTGGGCTCCCTAGGTGGGGATCCAATTTTGTTTCACTTGGCAACCGAACTGTTTGACTAAATAAGATCTCGGATGATGTGTGGTGGCCTGTTGAACTATGGACCGCGTTTCTGTTGGCTATTAATCCCGCTGTCAGTTGCTGACGACCTTAGACAGATCAAGGTCCGATTGAATCGCCGAATGATGAAATGATCATCACATTGAGGGTGTAGTAGCGTTGTTCTTGTCTTGTCTTCTTTATTCCTAAATATTGGCACACTTTCTGGAAGACTTTTGATTTAAAGTTTCGCCTTTGATCAGAGTGTAGCTCCATTGGAATTCGAAATCTGCTCCCCAAGTTGTTGACTATCTGTTCGGCTACAGTCTTAGCCTCTTGGTTTGGGATGGCAAATACTTCCGACCACTTATTGAAGTAATCCATGACCACGAGGGTGTATTGGCTGCCATTAAAGGTTTAGGGAAACGGCTCAGAGATGTCGATGGAGCTCCGACATTGTATTGTTGCATTTACCTATGTGGGCTTACTTTTGGACCCTTGGTAGCCGCAACACCTTATGCACTTTTTGCACCAATTTTCGTCATCTTGTTTAGCGCTTAACCAATAGAAACGTTCCCTTAACAAATGGCCTACTGAGATTCCGTCATGTACTTCATGGAGTACTTGGCTGACTCTGGACCGTGGCACGATTAGCTGCATACGAGATGTTGTTGCATCTGCACTTTCCCATTTTCTCTTCAGGAAACCATTTTGCACACAAAGCGTGCCCCACTGTACCCAATATGCCTTCAGAGTTTGGCTCCGGTCCGGTATCTCTTGCCAGCTTGGTCTTTCCTCGTGTTCCTTCCAGGCCAGCATTGGTTCAATGTCATTACAGGCCTGTTGGGAAGAACGGATTTCGTCTGTACGCCAACCCTGCTCTTTCGCTTCCTTTCCACTGATTACTTCTGCTGGGAGACTTTGTTTTGCATGCCAGACTGGGATAATTGCCGTGGAGTCGCCGACTTCTGCTACCGACTTTTGCCTCGCGAAGTAAGCATTTCCCGACTGATGGCTTCGGGTTGGATCGGTTTTTTGGTAGCCGTTTTCCCTCTATTTGCCTATAACCCCAGTGAAGGCAGCTTTTTCGTCGTATCGGTTCTTAACAATGCCCTTTATCGCAGCTCCAGCAGCGCATCCTTCGTCTCTCCTGCGGAGTGTTTCCTTGCTTCGTACTTAGTATTGAGCAGGAGCATTCATCAGATGCCACTTCCCCGACGAAATGTATTCCTTTGGAAGCCTGATTGGCTGCTTCCATCGCTAGAGCGAAGGCAAGTGCTTCAGCAAGGGTTCTTTTCCCGGAATCTGCGGTTTACCTGATGGATGCGTCCTTTACCATTTCGTTGATTATTTGATGGGCATCACAGTAATTTAGGATTACTTTTGTAGCTTGTAACACCTGGGTCGTCGTTAGTTAATACCTGACGTTTAAGTATAAGGTGCAGTTTAAAGGCTTATCCATCGTAGGTAGTATGCAATCAGTTATTTTAGCAATTAGACATGGCTTCGAATTCCTAGACCAATTTAATTCCAGACTTCATTTGAATACAAATTGACCAAAAAGCCAGCTTTCATTATTTTTCTCGTTAACTTCCGCGCATCACCTGCAGTCATATTTCCATTTCAACCCTCTGTCTGCATAATTCATCAAATGCATTGCCATGTTCCCCTATTTTACGTTCTTTCTGTCATCCCTTTGAACGAATATTTACCTTTTGTGCGCGTACCATATCATCCAGGAGGAAAATCTTTATCCTTGGTTACACGAATATCAAAAAGGAATCACAAAGCCTGCTCTGTAGAGAACAAAGTAGGACTGACTTCAAAGTAGATGATGAGTCCTACTGATATTACGAGTAAGTCTAGCACATGCGGTTCCCTTGGTAAATGGTAATTACATGTGCTGCGTGTTCATCCCCTACCAAACCCTTGCCACATGTGTCAATATTATGCGCTAGCAAAAGTTAATTACTGTCAGTTCAGTGGAATATGATTTAATCAGTTATTCGCTTCTAATTTACAGTAAGATGAGGTCGAGGAGGTGTGTAGATGGCTTGCATGTTGGATAGTTGATGGTGCATAGTTGTGGTGCCTTTGTGAACCTTTGTGCGTCCACTAGATGACAAGGTAAAATTTGAATAGGGGGTGGTTAGGCATTGTGTATGTTTTAGATTACCCATGGATCTTGCTACTCGTACTTTGAACTCTTAAGATTGACGGACTATCTATTCTGTACACTGTACGTGATGCACTTGTATAAAATGATTGAACCGTGTAGGGAATGGAAACTTAAAGTAGTGTGAGTGAAGTGAGTAGTTACGGTCGAGTGCATTAGAACTTGAATTAATTGTAATCGTACCTTTGATGTAGGATATTGAGTTTGTCAGATGTAAAGTGGTTTTAGAAAAGACTTTATGAGTTGATAATGTAGGAAGAAGTACGAACTGTTAATGAGGCCATTAACACTTAAATAGGTCTAAGAGATAGCCAGCTTAGAAGTTTTGTTTTCGAAGTAGTTCGTTAGAAATGAGTACAATAGTGTAATATTATTTTGCATCAAAATGAGTATCACTTGGACTAACTGCATCCTTATAACAGCATAAATAAAGTAATCATGCAGTCTAAAATGGCAAGTACGTGCTAGATAGTAGCAAAATACAGGGTACGCCGTCGTAGGACTCACAATCCAATACGGAAGAGCCAGAAAAAAAAAGTGAAGAACCACCTGATAGCCTCGGAATAACAAATCCTCTTTTGACGACTCTGGCAAACGACAATGACCTTCAGATCTGTACGTGAAATTTTCGAACTCTTAACAGGCCACATGCAGCCGATCAATTACCAAAGGCCGTTGACTGCTATCACGCAGATATCACCGTCATCCAGGAAGTTCGATGAGATGGGCCGAATGAAACAAAAAATCCAAATCGTTGAATTTTATTAAGAAAATTCACGTGTAATCGTGACAATTTAGCACTTAATCATGTGCCTTTCGAGACGTGTGTGCACAATATACGAGTAATCAAAAAATTTCAAGAGACGGGCTCAGTACAAGATGTAAAGACGGCGAAACTTGTTCGCCACGTACGTTCAATGGAAAATATCGCCGCAGTAAAGGAAAGTGTCGAAAACGACCTAACACCACCAATTCATCCATTCGTCACCGCTCTCAGCAGATTAACCTCTCAACAGCCACACTGCACTCAATTGTGATGAAATATTTCGCCATCCATGAATACAAGTTGTAATTAGCACAAAAACTGAAGGCGGACGACCACCAGCAGCGCCGTACGTTCTCGGATTGAAAGCTGGGAAACATGCATGCTGACATTGATTTTTGGGAGAAAAACGTGTGTTCGGATGCGGTTCATTTCCACATTGGCGGCTACGTTAATAAGCAAAATTTCCGCATTATCGGCACCGAACATTCAGAGTGATTCAGGAGATGTCAATGTACCCAGAACGAGTAGCTGTTTGGTGTGCTTTACGGATCGGAGGTGTCATAGCGCCGTACTTTTTCGAAAATAAGGCTGAAAAAGCCAATACGGTCAATAGAGCGCATTACCGAGACATGATAAAAAAAGTTTTGTGGCAGCTCGAGAATATGGACGTGCCATACAAGTCGTGAAATAATCGAGTTATTGCGCACGAAGTTTCTTGGCCGCGTTTTGCGTTTTGGAGACACCCATTAGCCGATAAGATCGTGCGATTTACCGTGGTTAGACTTCTTTCTTTGAAGCTATGCAAGACCTACGCCAATCATTCGGAAACAATTCCAACTCTGAAAGCGAGCAATGAAGCTGCCATTACCGAGATAGAAACCAAATTTGGGGAAAAGGATTAGGGTCTGCAAGCAAAGCCAAAGCGGTCATTTGGAAGATATTGTATTCCATAAGTAATTATAATTCAGAGATATTTCAACAATTGTTCGCTTTATTCAAAAAAAAACAATCCTGCACTTCTTGCTGAAACACCCTTTATGAGCAATGTTCTAAGTATGATGTTAGAATCGTATTAGGCGATTTTAACGCCATTATTGACTAAGCATACGGTTTCCTCATTTCAACATATACAAGGGGACATAACGATCTCCGGATCATCAAAGGCGTATCCCTGAACAACTCCTATGCCGCCATCATCAAGTAACGAAAACCAGTTGGCAACGCTGCCAACAACTGACGTGCTGAGTTTCGCCCGACGACCACCTATAAATCCCTGGTTTGATGAAGGATGCGGGTAAGCAAATGCAGATAAACAAGAAGGACGTAGAAACGTTTGTGAGCTCTACGAGCAAAAATATGGGAAGCACATCGGCTTCTCCAGCAAAAAAAAAAAGAGCCCAAGGACTAACAACGTACGGAAGTTTTACCAACGGTTAAAAGAACGTGTCAAGGCAAGTTAACTAAGGATTGGCTAACTTTAGAGGCTTATTACTTTGGGCTCAGGATTACCCCCGAACTGTAATACCACCTAAGTAAGTAAGCTCTTCATTCCTCTTCCTCATTTCTCGCAATCCTATTGTGATAACCTCTTAAATGTCAACAGCGCCATCTATATTTGAAGAGAAAAAGATTCTTGCAATGGAGAAATAATGGGAAATAAATAATAACTTTAACAATTGATAGCGAATGTTTTAGGAACATGGAAAGCAATATGAACAGCTGGCTAGTACATAATTCCAATCCGAACAAATGGACAAAAAAGTTAAGCAACAGGCAAAGGAGGTCGACACAGTGCGAATACAGAAATGTTCTTTAAGAGAATGTTCTTTAAGCCTTCCAAGAAGTAAAGAGTTGAAGCCTCATTCGACGGGCAGACCTCACGGTCTACATATACTCGTAAGAAGCAGTTCAAAATTGTTGCCTGTGCGCAACACTGGGACAATGATCAGAAGTGCTTTGCCCTAGCAATGGCCTTACACGGTCCTGCAGACAAATTGTTGCAAACAATCGACCTCGAAAAGCATAAAGACTATATTGCCTTAGTGCATGCTATCGAGAAACGGTTTGGGGATAGCCATATGCGGGAGGTTTACCAGGTTGAATTTCAAAGCCGAATGCAGCAACGAGGAGAAACACTGCAACAGGTTCAAGCAGACGTCAGTAGCCTAGCACCGGAGGCCAGGAAATCATCGATGAAATAGCAAAGGACGCATTCATCAGGGCAAACGCAGATTCGAAGCTATAATCAGCAGTAAGGATGGCCGGGAAAAGAATTCTTGCTGGTAACACTTCGCTCTGTCAATGGAAGCAGCTAATCATGATTTCAAAGGAACATACGAGTATTTCGGGAGGGAAGTAACATCTGTTAAATGGTCCTGCATAGGACTAAGTGCCGAGGAGCGATATACATATTCCACGGGAGTTGACGGCGATCATCCAAGTCTCGCCGACAAAATAATGCAATGAAAGTCTTCTGATAGAAGTAGGCAGCAGTAACGAAAAATGGATGGTATGAATAAAGACTGGTACTACGGCCACTCAGAAGCGATCTGGTACACAATTCCTGGTTGCTTAACACCAGTTCCGAACGGCTACGGGAGAAACGGTTAGGTATATGATAAAGTCCGCATTCAAATCCACCTGGCCGGAATAGCCTTCTCTCAAGTTTTTTGGGTGTGTGCATCATTGGTATAGATTTCATGGAAGAGCATAGATTAGCAGTCGACTTTGGGGCACAAGCCCTGAAATACCGAAACATGGAGATACCAATGTTACGCGGACACGCCAACACTTTCGTCTAATGAAATCAGTCTGAGGCTTGTTGGCATAAACCCGCGACTTAAAGTAGCCCCAACGAAAGGAGTCTGGGATGGTTAAATCGGGCACCGTCTTGTTGAAACCACACGTTCTCCAAGTCCCGCTCATCCAATTCCGGAAGTAAGAAGTCGTTTATCATGGCTCTGTAGCGTTCGCCAGTAACAGTGGCCGATGGCGTCCTCAAAAAAATACGGCCCAATCACTCCTCCCGCGTGAACTCCGCACCGCAGTAACGAAGATTTTGCTTATTGACGTAACCGCTTAAGTGGAAATTCGCCTCGTCGCTCATGATGATTTTCGACACAAAATCATCCTCTTCGTTGTTGAGATTGAGTATGGTTTTACAGTAATTCACATGCGACTGACGGTCAGGAGGCATTAACTGATGCACTGTTTGCTCTTTGTACGGGAACATGTGTAAGTGTCGTCTGTTTGATGTTTCTTCGTTCTCAGCGACATCGGCAGCCACAGGCGCGATATTCCCTGCCGAACGACCAGTCCGGTTGAGGCCACGCCCTGCATGGTCTCCTGTGGTTCCACTCTGTTCGATTCGAGTAGCTAACGACACGACTAGGAAATCGACGTCGAAATTCACGCTGCGCTAACAACCACCGACCGATTATTGATCAAAACACATCGACACAATTATTCCACGCTCTTGCGGAGTATGACGCTCCATTGCTTGTCTGTTTCTATACTGCAGCTGTCGAGTTCACAAATGTCAAATATGATTGACGTACGATGCCATTTGCAAAAATTAAACCATCTTCCGATAGGGTGATTAATTTTGCGCCACCTTGTACAACCCACAAACAATTTATTGTAATTGGTGCACCAATTGTGTTTTGTCTTATGCCCTTGTCAATTACTATACACAGTTTTTAGATTAGCAGAGCATGAAGTAAAGGCTTTGTAACAATATTAGTTTAAGATCAAATTAAAGTTACATCTACCACAGTTCCATTAGCATATTTTTCTGGAAAATTCAAAGCTGCAGCAAAGATATTATCTGTCAAGGACCAAGCGGCTCTAGATTAAAAAAAAAACCGTACCAATTCCCACTCTAGCACTTTGAACTTCAAAGTAGTACGAATCTTGTTATTCTCCTTTGGCGGCATAACACAGTTTAAATGTATGCTTACTGGCACCAGAAGATCTCTTCAATTCTTGTGGTCCGAATTCATAAATAATTGACATACTCAAAGTACGAGTGTCATCTCTAAGCCTTAGATATCCAGACATTCATCTCGTGTTTAGGGGTGCGCGGAAAACAGAGAGAGGTTCCACATCTGCCCACTACTTAGCCGTCACTATGTCGCGTCCACATCTCTCTTACAAATCTTGTCCTCTCGAATAACCTTTGCGTGTCAGTAGTACCCACTACGACCGCAACAACGAACAAATACCTTTTATTAAAACTTCTTTAATGCTCTGTAGTGGTGGCATGTGATGTTGCCGCCCTTGTCGCCATCATCTTTTTCCAGACCTAAACCGCAGCAGCCAATGTTTTTCGAAATATGAAAAAAAAAACAAAAAATTTTAATAATAATACAATAACAATCTAAATCGCTTCATTTTATATGTATCTATGTATAAATTCCGTATAGCAGATGCTAGTGACATGCTTGAGGTTGCTTTGTGCACATTTTTCGCATACCAGCGGTATACATTTGATACCACAATCACAAACTAAGTTCCTCTCCTCCAATCTACTTCACTTATCATACACTTCGCAGAGCAGCGGCATTCCTTTGTGTAATGGAGTCCTCGTGGTAAGAATCATGGGGGCACACAGTTTCAGTGCTTCTTCATATGTTGCAGCTGCATGCGCCACAACAACCTCTCTAGTATCTCATCATCGGTTTAAGCATCAGCGCCAGCATCAGCAGTAAAAGCACTCAATGGATTTGAGCCACCACCAGAGTGGGTGAGTGTGATGGTTGTGTTAAAAATACACGCTCCTCATTATGATCACATGGAATGCCCTCATTTTCTTTCTTTTCCATTTTTTTTTTCAAGCGTCCTCAACTTCCTATTCTTCATCTCATTTTAAGCCAAGCACTTTGCTCAATCATTTGCATCTAGGAGCATTGCAAAAGGGAATTGATGCAAGGGATCACCCTGACGTTTCCTCATCATCCGAACGGCAAAACAAGACAAAAAACTTATAGGACCATGCCACTAATACATATACAATACATATCACCTCCGAAACAATGGCTCCAACAGGAGCAGCAGCAACAGGACGATAGGATAGTTAAACGACGAAGGTTGATAGGGCTCCGACTACATAGATAGATGGATTGAAAGCGGAGTTATGCTTGCATAATTCCAAACCTGTTGCCAGGAGTGAATTATTGCATAAAGGAATGGGAATTGGAAAAAAAAGGTAGTCAACCCCACACGTCAGACTTTTGTTTGTTGGAATTCCCGAGCGTATGGACCCGTGAGTGATGAAATTGGCAACGAGACCAACAAAGTGCTTTCACCTTAAGCGATGCGGATACTTCCTTGCGGTGCCGGTACCTGCTCTGACTGTAATTAGTTGTCTTGCATGCAAGATAATGCAGCACAAAAGACGAAACGAACTTTTTATGTGTCCTGTGTTTGTTAGGCTGGGGAGAATATTGTGGAAAATGGATTGGCTACAGTGATAGGCAAAAATATGCGCACACTTGAGAGTAAAATCTGGAGAAATATGAAATATTTCTAAGTAATCACGATTCTCTTCGCAACGAACAGTTGGGCAGCAGGCTTTTGGATTGGATCTTAACATGGACATTAGGCCCTATGATTAGGCTTTCCAATTGTGACTTCGCTCGTTTTTTTAATTTGAAGGTGATTAAGTACTTTGGTATAATCCCAAGCAAGAAAGGCGACACTTGACCTGTATACGTGCAGAAAGGTCCTTAGCCCGCAATACTTAGGTATTTTACTTGATATACGTTGCTTTAATAAGACCCATAATAATGCGCGTGGTTGTAGTCTGGTAGACGGCCCTAATTGCCGATAAAATTAAGTGAATAGTCTCCCTTTGCAAGACAGATCATTAAAATCCGCTCACATAGCTGTATTAGAAGAGCTTCTATACATCATCTGTTTCCTGCAACGTCACAGATACCAACTTACCCATTCGGCTACCTGATCATTGCAGAACTTTTCTGGCGGTAATTATGGTTGTCCGGAAAGTTATAGCCCAGGTTTCATTGTTTCCAATAAACCAACGATCCGTTGAGAATTGCATTGATAGGCTTTTGCCAAAATAAGATCCAAATTGGTGAAACAGTACAGCGAATGTCAGTTACGAGTACTTTATGTGGAAATGTCATAAACAGGTACTTTAACATCGAAGATTAGCCTGAAACACATTAACACCTAATAAGAGCCCGAAGTCTGTTCCTACGTCTGAAGGCTGTCGATAAAGTAAAGGACAAGTCGGATGAAAGGAAAATTCCCCAAGAGAACGGAAGCATGGAGTTATCGTATATCCCGACGAAGACTTCTTCTGTACAACGGAAGGTGATCTTGGAGGAAATATAGGGTTTTCCAATAAGGACTAGACAACTTTTTTTTTAAATAAAACGCAAACCACACATTTCGGCCGAAACGGCCGCTATTTCGCGTTCAATGTTGGCTCTGAGCTCTTCCAACGTCGTCGGCGTGTTGGCATAAACCAATGACTTAACGTAACCCCACAGAAAATAGTAAAGAGGCGTTAAATCGCACGAACGAGGCGGCCAATCGACTGGCCCATTTCTTGAGATAACACGCTCACCATACTTACTCTTCAATAAATCGATTGTAGCGTGTGCTGTGTGGCTTGTGGCATCATCCTGTTGAAACCACATATCGTCCAAGTCCATATCTTCCAATTCGGGCCAAAAATAATCGGTGATCATGGCGCGATAACGCTGACCATTCACAGTAGCGTGACGATCGTTATCGTGGACGAGAAAATATGGCCCAACAACGCCGCCGGCATGCAAATCGCACCAAACAGTTATTTTTTGTGGATGAAGTGGTGATTCATGAAGCACATGTGGATTTTCACGCGACCAATAACGCATATTTTGCTTATTGACGAACCTATTGAGCCAAAAATGAGCTTCGTCACTGAAGATGATTTTGCGACGAAATTCATCATCTCCAATCGGAGAACGTACGTCGCTTCAAATGGTCCATCGGCTTCAATTCTTGAGTCAGCTTGATCTTGTATGGGTGTAACCCAAGATCCTTACGCAAAACACGCCATAATGTGGTCTGAGCGATGCCCAATTCTTAAGATCGCCGTGAAATTGACTGATTTGGATCGTTTGCTACGGACGCCTGAACGGCAGCGATATTTTCGACACTTCGACCAACCCATTATCTCACTGACACGGCAACATCACGCAACGAATATGTAGACTTAAATTTTTGCACTAAACTTGTTATTGCCTGTCTACTAGGGCAAGAACTACGACCGAAAATTGGAGTTAACGCTCTTAAAGTTGCAGTCACCGACTCCGAATTTCGGTAGAAAATTTTTATAATTTGCAGACGTTGCTCGTTCGTGTACTTTACCATGGTGAAAATGTTGGGTTTACTGAATAAATTGACAGTGACAGTTTGATAATTAGTGAAAGAGTGCGTTCACAAATTAAATTCAAAGTTGTCAAGTCAAGTTGAGAAGCTCGAGCTTCAGCAGCATATTTTTCGTAAGTCACTACACTAATTTGCCCCAATAAAGTGTCAAACTGTCTTCTTAATGAGATGGGCTCCTCTGTACGGTGTAAATGAAAGTTCATGTCCGCAGTTAGATGCTAGGTGCCTCCATTCTTGGATGAGGTTTCCGCTTGTTGTAAGAATATATGTGAGTACTATCCTGGGCAACTTTTCTTCGTCCATCGCCATCATTTTAACGACATAATCGAAATGCTTTTGTATTTAAAGTTTCTAAAACCAGTGGTGCCGTCCCGGTTTCGAGGTGCAGCATGTAATTGGGTGTGCTTATTGGCAACCGAAAAGTGCGCTTAAGAAAGTAACGAAGAAACTTCTCCACTTCATCGAACGAGCGGTATCCCCACACTTGGGGACCATACAAAAGAATTGAGGTAGCGGTTGAGCGAAATAATTTTTGCTTGGCGCTATGAGTTACTCGTATGTACGAGTATTTATTGTTGAAACAGCGGCATACATACACATGAAATTGCTCGCTTAGCTTCAGCTAATTTACATTTAAGATGCCTTCTCATGTTTAGGTTGGCCGATAACAGGACTCCCAACTATTTATATTCACGAACTATTTCGACAGTTTCTCCTTGATACGTCCACTCTTCATTTCGAGGATATCTGCCTCCACCTCCTCTAAACTCCATAATTTTTGACTTTTCCAAGTTAACATTTAAGTTCCAACGCTTGCAGTATGAGTCTAGTCTGTTCATCATAAGCTGCATGCCATTTATCGACTCTGAGAAGAAAACAATGTCATCTGCATACAGCAGAGCGGGTATTCTAGTGCTTCCGATATCGATGCCACCTCCTATGAACCATCCCAAACGCATGCAACATACATTGTTATCATACAGTGCTCGCAACATGTTAATGATTTTACTTGAGATTCGCGTCTGATATAATTTATAGAAGAGTGAGCCACGATCAATTGAATCGAAAGCCGCACGGAAATCCAGGCATACAACTTTTTTTCTTCTTTTTGTAAATTTCGGCGATATTAATCAACGAAAAAATTTGGTCAACAGTAGAGCAGTTTTCCCTAAGTCCTGCTTGAAACTCCGATAATGTTTTCTGATTTCTGACCCACTTTACAAATCTCCTGAAGATCAAAGAGGCGAACAGTTTGGCCGCGGAAGGATATTCCTCTGTAATTGGTTGGGTAGCTGCAGTCACCCTTTTTGTGAAGCGGAAAACTTATTGCCTTTTTGAAGATATCAGGAACTGCTGCGCCTTCAAAAATGCGGTTGAACTCCATGGTTAGTGCGTATAAAAACTCCGTTGTGTAAGTTTTATAGAATTCTACAGGAATTTTGGCGCTACTTTGATGGACTTTTCAATAGAATATCATTTGAGAAAGTACCGGGCAACAAACTAAGCGGAAGAAGTTACGAGTAGTATGTAAATCACACGGTCTATCAAAACAAGATACACTTTCTTATATTTAGAAGTGGTGGACATCAAACCCAGATAAATAACCATACTCGTATATCCTTGAATAAGGCGATCTTGCGCAAATTTCTCGAAAAACCAAGAAAAATTAGAAACTGTTGAGAAAATAACCTTGCAACACTTTATTGAGGAAAGAGGCCCTGGGCCCTAAATTTGTGAGAATGCTTCCAAAATTGTGTGAACTAAAAAGAGAAACTAAGTACACAAGGTATGTGAAACAACTTCACAGAAATATGTATGAGTCTTGCTGTTTATTGTAGGCTTCGAAATGTAACGCCATCTATTGACGAAATGTACATGAGTCAAGAAAGTGTGATGGTTCACGTTCTATGATAGACCTCTGAAGGTCTTGAGATTCTTCGCTTGATGATGATCTGAGTTGGATTTTTTCAGGGTTACGTCATTGCTGGTGATGGTCGGGGTATTGATGAATTTCCGTGTAGCTTGAGGCGTCCTAGGCTGTGATAATCGTTCGGTGGCTTCGCGAACTCGCCCACTTAGCCGCGCTGCCGTCGCTGATAGGTGTGGTGTATTTTGAAGGGGAACTCAATCTGTCAAAAACGTTCTTGGATTTGCTCACATCCATGCTAGTTTTGGGGTTAGGTTTGCACTCATAATTGCTACTCACTGACTTTGGTAGTTGCGGTGATGGTGGAGGAGCTTGGCTAAATTTGTTCTTAAGCATCGATACCTTACCAGCGGTTTCGGGGATAACTCTTGGAGGTTTTGCTGGTAAAATCCGATCGCATGATCGGTATAGATTCTCCTGTCATGGTCAAGGTTTTGTGTTCTAGACCGAATTCGGGTGGTCCGGGAGGTGATCTTGGCTCTGGAAGGAGCCTTCGATTTTCACGATGGAACATCGAGTGACTTACTTTCTGATCCATCATGCTCAACCAACTGAGACATGGCGATTTCTTCAAGTTTTGTCTTTAGAATGTCATGTGGCACGGCTACAGATAGTGGGCTCTGATTCTCCTCCTGATCCTTTGGTGGTGCCTGATGTTTATCGATAATCGAATTTGGGCAGTGAAATGAATTATTTACAGCACCGCTACAGCTAGAACACTCACTGAAATCAGAATCACTCCGCTCGGAGCATTGTGTCTTAACTCGGACTTTAAGAGAGTTTCTCACATTCAATTTAAGTTCAAGGTTTGGTAGATCAGGATTAAAGTCATCCTCTTCCTCGTTGAGGGATGTCATGTGCGATGAAATATTTGGATTAATAATCGATGCTCCAGAAATTGAAGGTCGTGGACCACTCGGTATTGATCCAGCTGTGGTTACAGCAGAGTTCCTTCGAGATGCGGGCAAAGTGGCCTTTCTTCTTAAAGTTTGAATTGCATTTCCGATTTTCTGCCATTTTCTTCGGATGATGAATTTCTTCAGTTTATCTGTGCATATTCGATTGTTGTTTAGATTCTCGTCATGGTGTTGCGTTAGCCATGTTGTTTCCAGACATTGCTTCGCCGTCAGTCTCTCTTCCTTATGATGAACCAGGACATTCGAAATAAAGTCTTTTGCTTCCTGTGAAGCATCAAATGCTTCATCTTCAAAGTCATAATCGGCTCGTGTGATGTAGGACATAACATACCAGAGAGTAGGACATAACATACCACTCCAACGCTCCACATGTCTGTTTGGAACCCAATCGGTTCGTAATTTATGATCTCTGGAGGAATAAATTCTGGTGTGCCGAACAGTATCCTCACAGAGTCTGTATTCAAACGCTGGACTAATCCAAAATCAATGATTTTTATTTGATGACTAGTCCTGGTATGACACATTATATTTTCCGGCTTAAGATCTAGATGCACTATCGACTGGCTGTGCATATAGTCGACACATTCGCACATTTATCGCAAAAATAAAATACAGTCTCATTCTGTCAATGTAAAGTCATCAGCCACAACTCGCTCTAGGAGTTCTCCTCCGGTTATATACTCTATAACCATGATGATATCTCGAGGACTTTCGAATAATGCTACCAACTGAAGTAGCTTTGTATGCTATACACTCTGCATAATGGATATCTTCTCCTGAACCTTTTGTCTATCACGCGATTTAATACATTTTATGACCTTAGCTGCAAGGATTTGAGATGTGTCCTTCTTTTGGACCTTGAATACAACTCCGAAACGACCTTTTCCAAGTTCTTCGAGAATTACAAATCGGCTCTTGAAATCTCCACCAACCTTGATGGAAGTCTTCGCGGGAAACTTCTGGATCTGAAACCTCGACTCTATCGCTAGCAAGTCCTGGTTCACTTCTTCCATGAATATTCTCAGCTCGCACTCGGAAACGATAGACAGAGTGTGGTGTAAGGTTCTTGCATTTCAATTACAAATCCTGTCAACATGCAGCCACCATCGTATGGTGGTCCACACCATGCCACAGCAACAAGATCGGGTACTTGGGAATTACTTGACTTGCCACTTGGTGGCTCTGGGGAGCCCTATACTGCCACAGAAGCAGCCGCAAAATCACTACTGTGATCATTCATGTTATTAATGTCAGCTCAAATATCGACTGTACGCTTGTTGTAGACACTTTGGCATTGGAACCTTCAGTAATTGGGCGACCCGCTTTGAACCATTTAACAGCAGGCACTGGATAGCCCCTGAATGTGACACGCAATTATACTGCCTCGCCAACAGTTCTTGACTGATGTAAGCTGGAACAGCCTCCTCTGTGACAATGGTATCCAGTTGAAAGTGTGCCTTTGGTAGTCCCGGAAGGACAGCAAGACTTGTGTAGGTTGTTATACGATCGGTATTCGAGCGACTGTGACTTCGTACGGTAAATTGCCTATGGCTGTATTCCAAGCCGAGAACGTGTAAGATTCTCACTCCATCCGAGTGGGATTCATCCAGCAGATAGTCTAAACAACACAATAGGATATAAAGAAGAAAAACCCTGAAAACACTTGTGTTGACACTTTTTCGAATGCTTTGTGGCAAAAATTTCGTAGGCACGTATCTAAAGACCTTTCAGGTTACGAAAGAAAGAGTCCCGCGGTGACGCACTGTCAGATTGTGCTTCCGGCTACAATCGATCAAGAAGACTGGAAAAATTGGTAGCAGAGCCAAGGTAGATAAAGCCCCTTACTACCCCAAAGTGATAGTTGTCGACTCCAAAGTTCTGTCTAATTCGTTGATGTTGTGTGTCCCTTCTGCCATATGCCATATGCCATACAAATGAACGCACCTGTGACAGCTCGCTGAGTTCCGCCGACCATAACAATATCATCGGCGTGCGCTGGTAGTTGCACAGAATTTTGAAAGACTATGCCTCTAGTGTTCGCATGAGAGTTCCTTACAATTCTTTTTAGTATGATGCCACATACAGCGCGTCTACTTGTCTAAAACCTTTTTAACCTCGGTTAAGTCGTTACCGACCTTGATGGAGCATCTAGAGTTCTCCATCATCATTCTGCACTGATTGACGAGACATGGCTCCATATAGAACTTTTCTATAAATGTTACCATAAGTATTCGGCCTTAAAATCGATCAAAAGATAATGGATAACGATTTTGACTTCTCGAGTTTCGGCGAGATCTGGCGGACTGTGTAAATTTGGTGGATTGTGGACTTAACACACTGATAGGAGCCAATTACACAATATGGCAGATATGACCTTATTCGCAATATTGAGTAGACTTACAGGCAAACGATGCTGAGATTCTATTCATCAGGCATACAATATGAGAAGCGGATCTTCTAATCTCTTCTGCTCGTAGAGCCCACGAGCGGGTCTCATTTTAGTTTGCCACAAAGCTGGTCGGTTTGTATGCTTCTTGTTTAGCTGCATATGCTTCCCGGCCTTCTTTATCAAGCCAGGGATTTCTTGGTAGTGGGCGGGCGAAACCAAACACATCGCTGGCGGCTTCTCTAATAGCACGTTCTCAGCGTTGCTGCATTCGGTACTTGATGGTGCCGGCATAGGAGTTGTTGAGATATTTCGGGATACAAGTTTGGCAAAGATTCTTGTGGTTTCTCCTGATTGCAACTTTTCTACGCTATATCTTCTCACAGTAGTTCTTCATTCGCACATTCGCACCTTGGCTGTAACAAGGCGGTGATCCGAGACAATGCTGACTGCGCACAACGTTCAAACGTCCAGAATACTGGAGGCATACGTTACTTTGATAGGCCAAACGAACTTGATTTAGCTTTTCGTGATCCGGAGACCGTCATGTCAGGCGCTAAAATCGCCTAGTTCGACTCCAATGTAATACCTAGGACATTGCTCATAGATCTTGTCTACGAGCTCGTACAAAAATTCTTTGGTCGTGTCGTCTTTCTCCTCTGTAGAGGCATGGGCGCATATAAGGCTTATGTTATTGAATTTTAACCTTGAGGCCGACCCTCCCGTGTCAGAAGCTCAAGACAGCTTGCCTAAATCTGCCGCGTACTACAAATCCGCATCCGAATAAGTGCTGCTTCTGTCCCCAATAGCAGTCACATTAGTAGATATCACCGCTTTTCATTCTCCTTACGTGCGGTCATGTCCTGGACGGCGGTGATATTTACGTGATAGCAGTCAAGGGCCTCTGGTAATTGCTCGGCTACACGTGGTCCGAACATTCCACGCGCAGATCCGTTCCACCGGCTATAATCTGGTTCGTCACATTTTATTTTTCTATCTCTTTTGCATAGGCGTATGGATTGAGCACGCGCATGGCATTTTAGCCTGCATGAGTAAATATTTACTCGTGCTGTTACCGTGGACAACAACTGGGAGATAAGGCAGCGCTGCGCTACGAACTTGATTGTTGCACCACTGGCCAAATCCAAGTTATAGTTTATCGATTAATCGCCTCGCAGATCCCCTCTTATTCAATTCAGGGCAGATACATAATCGATCAGAGAAATGTAAAGTTCAAAAAACTAGCAGAACCGTTGGCCTGATAGCTTCCTGGTTGGTATTTTGGTACATCAATTATTTAAATGTCATTCTTCATTTGAAAATGACTTAATTGGAGTCTCGCATCTCTCCCACATTTCTTACGAAAAAAAAAAAATGAAAAAAAAAACTAAACGATTCCAAAACATGTTCACAACGTAAATCTAATTCCACAACATATCTTGCAACACTTGTGTGATACGAATATAACCCTCTACTCCAACAGCCGCCTCAGCTTTGGATACAAGTATGCTGCCAGCCTCTATCTACCATCTCCCACGTCTTTTAATCACGACGCAACAAATTTCCCATGTAATCATAATTAATCAACTGATCAAAGCAAATGGCAAAGGGAAACCCACAGAAATGAAACCAAAGAAACAAAACAACGAGATTTCATTAGAAGACGGGATCGGCTTCAGGGCACAGCCTCGCCCATACTTGTCTATTCCTAATACAGAAACTTCCGCCAGTTGGCATCATTTCCTTCAGCCAGCACACGCAGCGGGCATTTTTATTAAATCCTCCCAAAAAAAAAACTCACTCATCCGCAATATAATCTTCTGAAAGTGGTGTTGGATGTTGTGGGTCATGGGACGACTCCCCACCTAGTGAGATCTGAAAAACCAAAATCTCATCCACTTCAAACGATGGAGTTGCTTTTATTCCAAAATAAATCATTTGACAGATGACTCCGATGACGTTTGCAATGATGACGGCACGATGCAGCCTTCGTCCGACACCGGCCGCCAAGTTGTGGCATGCATTTTGGGGTGCCGTAATCCGAAAGCTGGAAGAATTCTTAATTGATCCCACACATACTCGTATACATATACGGATTGGTTTCGTGGGTGTGTGTAATTTAATTAATTCTCTTTCCATCCCGAGCTTTTGCCAAAGTGCATGCATATGCACGTTCGGAGGCATAATTGGAGTATGACATCTCCAGAGAAATGCCGGGTATCTGCCTTCAATGTATCGTCCCAGGGAAAACACTGATTCGGGGTATCATTGGCGCAAATTCGTAAACAAATTCGGGATTGGGTAGTAGCGCAATGACGGCGCCTGGATCCCTGTGGCATACTGTACACTTCAATCATGTGTCACATTGTTCCTGTTTCTATGAGAACTCTGTATCTACTTGTATACTTTCATTCCCGATTTCATATCGCAATGTATGAGTATGAGATGAGTATTCGCAGTCGTACACACTCATTGTGATGGCGCTGGAGATTTTGGGATAAACCTCTGTCTTTGGAGTCCACACTTCTCCTGCCTTCCAGTCACCCAGTGGGACAGAGGCGTATTGAGATGAATGTACGAGTACTCGTATTCGTAAGTTTTATTCCCTCCTCCCTACTGCAATGAGTTGAGTGGCCCAAAGGCTATTTCCTGGGAATTATTTTCCGTCAAAATGATTGATTTGATTTTCGGACTATAGGGCAGGAGATGGTAGAGAATGGACGAAACAACACAGCCTTGCTGTTGTTAATTATTACTGTTATTATAGAAATGCAATTATTTCGACAAAGAGTGGTGGACATCGAGGAAAAGGGACGAGGCTCTCAATCAAATTTACTGACATCAAGTGTGCCTGACATGAGTCCTGGAGTGCGAACGACGCATAGAAGTGAAAGTGCGGAAATACGAGCATGTATTTTGAATTAGCGTTTTGAGATATTTCCTGCTGATAAGGGATAATGGAAATTCATCGATTAGTATGTATAGAATGGACGACACTATAGACCTATAGTGGGAATCGGAATATGTATTGTGGAGAGTATAAAGGAAATTAATTTTGATTTATGGAATTGACTTTTCGTCCAGAAGCGCATCTGATTGGTTAACAGATGTTGGTCATTTATAGAAAATAGATTGTTTTGATGGCGACCTGAACGGGGATTAATCGAGCAACTGCTGTCTGTCCTATAACCTGGATTGGTTCAGCGTAGAGTATAGCCTACCTCCTGGTGGTGGTGCCCGGTAAATCCTTACCCATGCACCCTAAAATGGCAAGTTTGTGGTCAACCAGTGGGATGATACCGGCCTACGACGTCATAGAGCTCACAACCCTATACGGAAGAAATGAAAAAAGAAATGTGACGAGTCAGCTGATATTCTCCCCTTTTGACGACGATTAAAGAGCAAGGACCTTCCTTAACAGGCCGCATGCAATCGAGCAACAAGCGAAGATCCTCGGCTACTCCAAAGCAGACATCCAAGCAGTGCAATGGGATAGACCGGACGAAAAGAGAATGAAAAATTGTGATATCTACTATGGAGAGTGTTACTGACAACTGACCGCGACGTGACAACAACGGCAGTCGCAGCGTATATTCGGATGCGGATTCGACATAAGAGGAAGACTGAGAGAACAAGTCCTGATTTTCAGGCAAGTAAGTGAACGCCTTACGCATTAAACGTAAATTCGCCAACATAAGCCTCACAAATTCACACTCCCCAATAAGAGAGAAGGACGATCCTACTAAAGACTGCTTGTATGAATTCCTCGACTAAGCCAATGTCCTAAATACCTAGTAGGGACATAAATACTGTTACACAGAAAAATCAGCGCCAAATGAAAACGAATTAATATTTAAACAATTTTTTTTTTGTTTTTATTGTTATTATTCGAAATGACTTCCATTTGCCTTCCAGCACGACTTAGGACGATGTGGCCACTCATCGATAGTGAGACGCACTTCATGCATGGGGAAATTGTCCACTGCACGGACAAGGGCTCGCTTCAACGACTCAATATTTGAGTATCAAGCCATGCCCTCTAATACGGACCAAAACTTGTAATCCAACGGGTTGAGGTCTGGACTACCAGCTGGCCAATCCTCCGTTGATATGAAGTCCGGAACGTTGTTTTTGAGTCACAGTTGAGTCGTTTTTGCTTTGTGAACTGGAGCAGAGTATTGCTGGAAAGTCCATGGCTTGTTGTTGAATATTGATTGGTTGAGAAGCTTCACAATGGGTTCCAAGACGGCTGATATACTTTGGCCGATGTTTTCACTCCTTTCTCGCAAAAATGGAGCTTGCTAACGCCATCGTAGCACACTCACCGCAATACCATTACAGACGCGGGATGGTGGCCTCTTTGAACCCTCGAGATGAGTTGGGATGCTTCTCCGGATGACCGAGCATACACACGATCGTTCTGCTTATTGAACGCTGAAAATTTTCTCGTGAGTAAACAGAATTTGTCTGTGAGCGTTCTTCACGTACCGGCTGAGTAACGCTTTCGATCTTGGCTTACGTTTTTCCTTCAATGCGGCCGTGAGCAGGTATCCAGTGTGTCGTTTGTACGCGCTGAGTCCATGGATTTTTGCGAAATTTGCATTTCCCGCGACAAGATTTTCTGTTTTCGCAGCGGTTTTCGGTCGACTCGTTTCTTCACGGTTTTGATCGCTTCCGAAGTTCTCACAGTGCGTGGACGGCCGGATCTTTGACGGTCTCGTACTCCACCAGTAGCCTCAAACAACTATACAGCACGATACACAAAATTGAGAGTGATTCCAAGCGGTCACAACTTCCTAAAGATATCGCCTTTTTCCATGTAGCATTTAAGTAGGCCAACTACAACAATACGATTTTCGATGTCGCCCCATTCCATGATTGTAAGCAATTAATGTCAAAAACATTTTACGTCACAATGAAGCATAAATATCAACTGTCAAATCGCAACCAATACGAAATGGATGCGTCCAGTGTTGCATTCGTAACGAGTGAGTTCAGTTGTGTACCAGTATTTATGACTTGACTAGGTATGACGGTATGAAAATCAACCTTTGCGGTGATAATGCCAAGCCAAGCTAAGGATGACATTTGTGGTAATACAGTGGGGATGTACAGCCTACGTACTATCATCTCCGGAAACGCACATAGTCTTATTGATTTTGCTGCGGGACGTAATGTTACTATAGCCAGCACATGGTTTCCACACCTTGATATCGAAAAAGGTACCTGGCTGGCTCCCGATCAACAAATCGGCAACGAAATCGAACATATGTGCGATCGACACAAAGCACTCCTGTAGTGTTTTGGATGTCCGAACGTTCCGAGCAGCTGACATCGACTCGGACCATTAGCTTGTAGGAAATTCAACATCGAACGGCTTCAATCGCTGGAGACTGCCAGGCCTTATCCGCTCGAGTTTCCCTTAATTTCTCGAGGAATCTGAAACCCCAGCGAACGTGGAAGACCAGTGGCATCACTGCCAAAAAGCAATCAAGGAGGCTGTCTCTGATGTACTAATGTCTGATTTTTAACGTAAACCACCTGTCATGTTGACTTATATTTACGGGATGCCCACACATCCATGGGGGCAAGGATACGCATTGCCATCGCTCTCCGTCAATCCATTGATACCAATTCGGAACTGTGTTGCCGGCACAAGTTCCCTTGGTATGAGTTGAGGCCGACCTAAAAACTGTTACTGCTCTTAGGGTCGCAGCACCCAGTACTTATTGCAACTCTGCATTGGGTCAACCAAAGGAATAACCTTCCCGCGACTTTGGGTTTAAACCTCAGCCACCATGACGCTCTCAAAAGGGGTCCTACCTCTTCAAGTCAGGCCCGGGCCGAGATCTGGGGCGCCTCTGACTCCCATGGTACCGTGATTTAAGTCCTGGTAGGGACTACCGGTGGTCCAGCCCGCCAACAAGACCTATGACCGGCAACTTGTGACTGATCAAATCGTAGCAACCTTCGGTAGCATCATCTGAGGATGATTACGATAAGACCAGTACTTTGCTCTGAAACATGTGAAGGCCTTGCTTCGAAATTCTTCTTAAAGTGGTCCCTCTGATGTTTAATAATTGAGACCGGCCACGATACGAGACAGTTAGACGACGTAAACGCTGTCTAAAGTGTTCTTGGCGATTCACTACATACTCGTGCTCAATAAAATTTGAGGTGAAACGAAGAGGTGTGTTGCCGAAAGGCGCAGAATGACCACGATATTTTCTACGATATGTACGCTGAGTTAACGAAACTGACCGATTATTATTAGCATTGTACTAAATTTACGTTTCCAAATCACGCTTACTGAATCTAAACGGTTGAGAATTGTGAAAGTACCCGTACAGAGCGGCCCTGCAAAACAGAACGATAGGGGTTCGCGAGATCTATTAGCAGAAAATAAAGGAAGAACCTAGTCTCCTCAGAAAGGAGGGAGATCCCCTAAACTGCGCCAACTACATCGCATGTAATATCCCGTCTGCCATATTATGTGAACGCCTAAAACCCTTCGTATACAGACTATCGATGTGATTTTAGGCCAAGGAAGTCTACCATAAATCAAATTTTCACATTACGGCAGATCTTGGAAAAAATGCAGGAGTTCCAAATCGATACACACCACATCTTCATCGATTTTAAAGCCGCATATGACAGCACCTATAAACATGAACTATACAGAGCTATGCCTTGATTTGGCATCTCTGCCAAGCTCATTCGAGTATACAGGATGATAATGGAGAATGCACGCTGCTCCGTCAAAGTTGGTAATGACAAAACCAAGAACTTCAATGTCAGAAAATGACATGTGTGATTTTTTTCAACAACGTGTTTGAAAGAAATATGCTGTCAACAAAGAGTGACATACAACATCGACGTCAAGGACAAATCGCCAAGATAGGCAGCTACAACTTTGACAAAGTAAGGGACTTTATCTAACTGGTGACCAGAGAGCAATGATAGTTTTTCCAATTGTTATGTTACAGCAGCTGTTAAAGTTACCAATGTCATCCAGCTGTCAAAATATTCAGTAAGGCCTGCCATTTCGTGAATTTCGTCGTGAATTCGGTCATCATTATGGCTTCAGCGTGTAAGCAATTCATCGCACCGTGGAAAATTTTGAGCGTGAGTACACTCTTTTGGATCTTAAGCCACCAACTAGACAGAGATTGGTTCGAAATGAGGAAAACATAGCCAGTATCGAAGAAGGCCCAGAAATGTCGATTCGGCGCCGATCAGCTGAATTGGTCATCGCCAGAGATTTAACCCGGCTTATTTTGCAGTTGGATTTGGGTCTACATACGTGTCAGATTGTACCGACGCAAGAACTGAAACCAAACGACAATAGACAACCACGTGAGTTCGTTACTGGGCGCTGGAAATGTTGGCCGGGGATCCGGATTTTGGTCAAAAAATCATCTCGGACGAGACCCATATTTGGCTCAGCGGCTATGTCAACAAGCAAAATTGCTGTTATTGCAGCGAATACAATCCACAAGCATCAATGCATCCACAAAAATTGACTTTTTGGTGCGGTTTATGGCATGGCGGCATCATCGGATCTAATTTCTTTCGAAATGAGGAAAGAGACACCGTTACCGTCAATTGTCTCAGGTATAGAGCGATGTTAACCGACAACATCGATATATCCGCGCTGTGGTTCCAACAAGATGGCGCTACATGCCATACAAGCGACGCAATGCTCGAAGTTGTGAAGGAGAAATTTGGCGACTGAGTCACGGCGAGCGTTCATCAATTGGTCGCCACGATCATACGATTTGACACCATTCGATTATTCTCTCTGGGGCTACGTCAAGTCCTTAGTCTAAGCAAACAAGCCAACTAGACGAGCTCGAGCCCAACATTCGACACGCTGTTTCCGGAACAACGTCGGCTTCGTTAGCAGAAGTCTACATTCAGAGTTCAATTAAAAGGTGTGAACAAAATTCCAGCGATTTAATATTTAAACATTTACTTACTATAATAAATTGAATGAAATGTAGTTCCAACTATCGAAAGCCTTAATTTTGGTGTAATGAGTCTGGCCCACATGGAGTAGATCTAACAAGGAGAGTAGAAAGTTACGAACTACGAGCATTCTCCTTTGAATCTGCCTAATGGGATTTTTTAGTTAAATGAGAAAGTTTTCCTTATTCGTATAACCAGTAGGAGGGTGAGTGCTTAGTTCTGTTTTCCGAAATCAGTAATAAGGACCGTTGGAAGGGTAGAAAGTTGAGTTTAGTTAAGTAGGGTTGAATAGATTAAGGCTCGGAGTGTCATGTTTGATTTTAATGGCATTATTAAATAGAGTGGTTAAGATATTTAAATTTGATGATAAATATGTAAAAATGAAATCCACAAAATGACCTCTGGTGTTATTAGGAGTATGCTTAGGGGATGAAACGAACTTTCCTTGAATTGAGAGAATATTAATGTTACAAAGCAAACCTAAAACAAAACAACAAATATTTTTTATGAGGACTTCAACGACATGAAACTTCAAAAATTTATGTCAAAAATGTCTTGCTTTACGTTTGGGACTACAAAATATATGTGCGCCATCGTAGAGTGATGATCGTTCCAGTCTTAAAAAGTTATCCGGGGCATTCACTATGTCTGCTACAAATACAATTTTTATAGCCCCACAACTACTGAGGCTCAGCGTTTCTGTGAAGCTTTATTCTAGTTATTTATTGATAGAAATTTCCGTAGCGATAGCTGTCAGATCAGCTGCCAAATTTGTCAGGTGTATAAGCCATTTAGCAAAGTATCATGGGAAAGCTCATGTCTCTGCGCATCCTGGAAATTTATATCTAAAATTCGCGTTTTGTTCGCTAATTTTATGAGGCTCTTCGTCGATTTTTAAGTGTACATAATCGTCCTTCTGAGAAACATATTCGCTTGCGTATGAATATGGTATTAGACAATACCCATCCAGTGTAACCTCTGATGTTGCGCATCATAAACGCATGAGGCCGGAGCTCGGTCAATGGAGATCGTTACTGGATCATGCGGAAGAGCTTCTTTTCTTTCTTCAAAATACGTGTATATGTGTTCCATATTGATCCAGGCGAGATGTGTTTTCAACAAAATGGCTCTATGCCCCACACAGCAATCCAAGCAATGAGAAGTAAGTGAGACTTGACGTGCTTCTTCACTTTCTGCTACTGGACTTATGACAAGACTAAAAGAAAGTAGTCAACTCAGCTTTAAACTACGCCAACTGCAGATTGAGAAGGGAAGCGGGAAGTCGCTGAAAATAATCAGCCCGACTTTGCAACATGCTAAGTCTGACCGTGCGAGTGTAACTTAACAGTCGGACCTGCGCAACAATAGCTACATGAACTTCTGTGCTTACGAATTCTTCAACATACTCGGAGATCTTTCGGTATACTCTACCGGCAAAATAGAGATGGTGACTGTTGCCGTTCAATGAATATAACTTTACTATTATAAATAGCATGAATTATTTGATGTAAACGCCATCAAACGAGAGCATTGCGAAAGCGCCCTCTGATCTCACATTCTACGAACACTCATTCTTTCGTTAAATTTCTGAATTTCGAAACACTTATTTTTTCGTTCAATTGCAAGAGGAGGCGATCGGGACACAAAATTGTAAGTATTTTTACATTTATATGTATTCTCTAATTATCTTCAACAGAATATTAAACAAGCCAAACGAAAATTTAATGTTTGCGTTGAAATACCGTCCCGCACGACCATCATTTAAAAGTGACAGAGATCTTTTCAGCTAAACAACAGCAGAGTTCATGAAAACTTGCTGTTGTCGACTCCAGCAAATGGAAAGCGGACAGCAACTTACCCCTGTGCACGTGGAATTTTCGGCCTTTTCACCATCCATATGCAGCTAACCAATTAATAGGAGGCACATAGCGCTATGAAGCGAATATCACCGCCATGCAAACAGTGCTATGGATGTGGATTGGTGATTTGTTATGAAAGGAACATTTAGACAAGTAGTCTTGAGCTCCAAGCATTTAAGCGAATACCTGACTTCAATCCATATCAAACACTCAAGGACATCCTGCATATCGCCCGTTCCTTGGTGGAACGCAGATCTGCAGCGTCTTCGTAAAGAAATCGGAAAATCTTATTCGAATTTCGAAGAGTGACTTTTGCGAAAATACCAAAACTGTCGGTGAAACCACTAGGCTGGACAAAGTTCATAAAAGGGGAAGGTTAACCAGGCTGGAATCACTCAGAAAATTTGATGGAATCTACAGCGAGGAAGGTAGGCAGTATTGAAGGCACACTCGACAAGAAGGAATACGCACTGGACGGCAACCAGTCAGCCAAGATGGTGTAGACGAATTACTACTTTCGTCTGTAAAAGCAATTCACCAGCATTCACCAGGACTCTGATTGCGGATGCTGACTGTGGCGGAATTCTGTCTCCACTGCTATGGTGCATGTTGGTCGACTCACTGCTCAACCCTAGTCTTCAAAGAGGCAAGACATGGGGCCTGCCACCGAGAAGGGTCCTTTGGATCTACATCCGCATTATATCGTATGCCTCGGTTGTCAGGTGGAATAAGCTCTCAAGATTACGTCATTTTACCAGACTCCATTTAAACAGTCTGTCTTGGCTGCATGGAGGCTTTTCCTAGAACACCTGACTCCGCTTTAGATGCATTGATGAATCTTGCTCCGCTCGATATTCATATCATGGGTTCCACTCTTAAAGCCCTCTTCCAGTTAAAACGAATTGGTCTTTGGTACAATACACATTGGAGCTTTGATGACCATGCGAGGCGGCTGTTTTTTTACTCTGGTCTTATGGAAATGCTATCTGACGCTAGCTGACGCCAGAACTCCTGCTGCAGAAAAAATACGAAATTGACTTTTCCTGTGGTCAAGAGTGCTTTTGACCAGAATGTGAGCCAGGAAAGGAATGTCGTCGTAGCAATCCGAAGGCTAAATTCACTGAGTCTTGTCTGGGCCCCAGGTCGCAATGCGATCGCGGGAAATGAAATCACCGATGAACTTGCTGGGCAAGGCTTAGAGGAGAATTTTGCAAGACCCGAACCTATTTCAAACGAGCGTAACTGCAGATGGCATGACTCTGTATGTTTTAGGCAGACCCAACGCATTCTTCCGAAGTCACTATGAAGCCGATGGGCTTTCGTGCTGTCCACCAGGAAGACTGCAGGCTGCTTACTGGCGTCATGAAGCAGCACTTCACTGCCTGCACATAATCGTCATTATCAAGTGTTGCTGTAGGCACTTTATCACTGGAGCGTTTACTAATCTTTTTTCGAAAACCTGAGAAATTTTATTAAAAGAAACTTACAAGGAGTACATTGAACTAGTTCTTCGGCTGAGTGCTCTGTTCTATGTAAAATGTAGAGTTATCTAACCGTTTTTCGAATTGTCGTTAAGTGAACTGGTCCATAATTACACTCAACAGCTCCCCCAAAATTTGGATAAAATATCATAGATTCGACTGCAGTATGCACAAGGCGAGCAGTTTAGCGAATTCAACTGACAACTGAGAAATAATTTACATTCATCAAGTTTGCGTAACAACCGTGCCACTACCGATGACAGTTGAGAATTCAATGTTCCACAAAGAATGAGTTCATACATGCAGCCATTGTTATTTTCTCTTCCGTAAAAAGTCCACGAATAATTCATCCCATAAAAACTGTCTTGGAAAATTCCATCTGCCAAATTCGTAGTATGACTATTTAAGTAATTTCTTTAACACCAGTTCAATTGCCACAAATTTGAGATACATACAAGTTTCATTCGAATCCCAAAAAAGCTCAGTGAAGATGTTACCCAAACTTTCAAACCGTTTAATTTATACGGAAACAACTTATTTCACAATTTCACAGCAGCTTAACAATCTCTATAAACTTATAATGACACTTATCTAAAATACGAGTAGCATAACGTCTAAATTACCCCCAACCCCACAAAACAGCTGTCATCTATTAAACAAAGTTGACGACAAACGAGTTCACCCTCCACGTAAGCCACACAACTTTAACGCAAATGCTTCAGCATTTAATCGGCACATTCTTCTCTCTTTGACCGTCTAACTGAAGCGTTAAATATTGTAATTTGTCCCCCTTTTTCTATCCGCCAGAAATCGTATTACAAAACACAAAACTTCAAAGTCAAATGCGATGTGGCATACCATACCACACACCGAACACTGCCACAAAGCAAATACAGACAGACCCTCAAATGATTTGTTGAATTCAAGCGCACAACCCTACCCTGTCATCGTTTTGATGATTCTCGCTGCCCGAAAATCACTCTAAGCGCTGTGTGAATTTGTTGCAGCAATATCAACAGCAACACATCACTTGCAATTGCAACTCAAATGGCGATTGGCCATGGGAAGCAGCGCCATTGCAGCGGCGACGCCTTTACAATTTTCCCGGCCGACGACGACAATGAGCGAGGGGATCGCTTTAATGGATTTCTTTCCAAGCAATTATCGCGGAAGCATGCAATTAATCATAAAATCAAAGGAACGCGAAGATTATTTAGCGGAGACTCTTGGCGAAGACCAGCGACTCCAAGGCAGCGCCACCGCTCGTGTCATCAGTCGATGGAAGGATAGGAATACGAGAATTTTGGCGTTAATTAAAATAATTCGAATTCTGTTTGCGTTTGAATTGAATACTACGAGTACGTCTTTGAACAGACCCGGCCGACCCTTTAAGTGCATATTCGTATGTTCGTTGGGATACGACTATACGAGTAGGTACTTGCCTTGCAAAGGGAATCCCCTTTGCAACTCAAAGTACACTCAAGTGGCACTTGGATGCATGTTAATGGCGGCAGAAAGTGCACACCAAAATGCACACCGAGTGCGCGATAAGCAAATTGACGAGCGCATTTGTGGACGTTTAACTCATGTTAAGCAGACGTTTGTTGGCCGTTTGGTGGTCGATTGTTGATCGTTTGTTGGACGCATCAAGAGGTTTTGCTAATTAGGAAAGGATTACATCGATTAGAGCAATGATGTCATACATTCAAATGGTAGTCATGCAATACAAGTGTCCATGTCATGAGACGACAGCTGAAATACAACACAACAAAGGTGTCAATAGTACCGACGCCATCGTGCTCTCATCATCTTTGGCGAAAATTCAGGTGAAAACGAAACCAGCTACAGGCAGGTTAAGCAATCTGCACGTCTTCTGAGAAATCAATACTCAAATTCGCGTCTGCATGCATAAATTCTACTAAAGGTGTGAAGTTTCCTACGTGACCAAACGCCTTAATGTTGGAAATGACCCGCCAAGTCATATACTCGTAAACGTACCCCTACTACAAACATGGATCGTAGGGATCTTGATAAGAGCCCCTCCTCGCGAACTTCAAAACACTTAAGGCCATTCCAAGAGGAGACCCGCAAAAAATGTGTCTTCATCCACAAGGCACGAATGCCAAATTTACCATCTCTTCGAGTTCTTATCAGATCCAAGCCCAAACGTGGAATTATATACACTCGAGGGCTTGGAGCGAACAGTAAAAGATTGGCACTGGGATTGCGGCGCAGTAGAGGAAGATAAAGCAAATTTGAAGGCCAACAAAAATTCTCGTTTTTTTTTTTTCATTATTTTTTTGTGACGCACCATGCCGCTGTGTCGGCCATTCCGACCGACTGCTGCCTGTCCAACAAATTGAGTGAAACTTGAGTTGGAATATCTTTTTTTTTGTTTTCTGTCGATCCCCTGCGCGTTGCCTGGTTGCCTTTTCTTGTTCTTCTGGGCGGTTACTTTGGTAAAAGGCAACCGCGCATAATCGCTTGATAAATAACAAAACGCAACACAACAGATTGCATGGATCAGAGGAATCGGTGGAATCAGAGGATTCAAAGGGATCGGAGGCATGATGATGATGAAGGATAGCCCTGAGGGGAGAACGGTGGATTGCATTGCCGCCTTTGATGTGATATTGGTTGAATAATATCAACCATACGGGTGGCGGAATTAATACTTCTTGCTGCGGGAAGGTCAATGGTCATCATCATCGTCATCATGACTGTTTTGCCGTCTGTTTTTGTATGTGCAAGTTATAAAGTTTGGCCAGAGGTGTTGCGGGCAAAAACTAGAAATTGTACGCTTGCTCTGGCCACCCTCATGTGCAATTTGTTGCTCATGTCATGGGAGACAGGCAATTCCACTGTATAGGCTGGCCGCAGGGCTGTTGGCTAAAGTATGCAGAGCTTGGACATGGGATTTCATTAAATGCTTCAACATGATGGTATGGTATGGGGTGTATGCGTATGGTGTATGGTGTATGGCCAGGAGAAGGCTTACAAATGCTAGTGGCTATAATGTGACTGATTGCAGAGTGGATGGAAATTAATTACGCAGGTAGGTGCATACGTGTACAAGTGGGTAAACATATGAGGCAGCAGGAGCGGCGGCGCTTACTCGTCAAAGGCCCGCTAAGCATGGAGAAGAGAATTAATTTTGATTATCGAAAATCTTTTGGAAAAGACTTTTCTTTTTTTTTTTACATGTTTCCGATCGAATGATTGTAGAGATAATTCATAGAATGCGATTGTAATGAAGTTGCATTTTGGATATTAGTAACAAGAATTTGCGACACCAAAGAGCTACCACGACAATCAATTAGGGCAGAAAAACCGCCAAAGCTCATTCTTGTTTTAATTTAAAAGTCTGATGAAGTGAAAAGTTCGACTCTTTAAAGATCTCTACGATGTTTGATGGAAGGATTTGTGAACAAACAGAAGTCTACTTGTAATCAGGTGGTTAGTTGCAGGTCTGTCTAAAGTCGTCAAATATATTTGACTTAATTGCAATTGGAAGTGACCGCCAACGCATATCCCAAAATCTCTCAACAACTCCTTTGCCTCCAGCATCAAGTATCGAAACCAGTGCGTTTCACCCGGCCACCACTAAGAAATCCCTGGTTTGATGAAGAATGCCGGCAAGCACATGCAGCTAAACAAGAAGCGTACAAAGCGTACAAAGCAACGCATGACGAGAGACACGCGTGAGCTCTCTGACCAAAAGAAGCCGGAAAGTGCACACAGAAGAAAAAAACGAGGAGGAAAAGTGCGCTATCGAAGACATTGAGAGTTTGTACTTCAGAATGTTTTACCAATAGGTAAGAAGAATATGATATGTCGGGGCAACAAAACCCGTAGGGAAACCTGTAGAGGTGAAGAAGGAAACCTTGTATTAGATTTTTCTGCAGACTGGATATCGGTGACGGAGCCCCACTTCCCGTCATCAGGCAGAAAAGCCAAGACCTCCGTCCACCTGAACACAACGAAGTAAGGATAGCAATATCTAAGCTTAAATCCAACAAAGCTACTGGACCTGACGACAGCTTACCGGACGAGGTATTCAAAGCTGCTGGAAGTGACAGTGGAAAGCTTAGATAAACTCATTTCTAAGAGCTGGTCGGAAGAGTGTATGTGTGGGGAATGAAATCTCAGCACCGTGTGCCCGATCCACAAAAACGGAGACTCCCTCAACTGCGCCAATTACCATATATCAACATATAAGTCGTATGCTATATTGTGTGAATGTCTGAATGTTCTATGCAGACGGGACCGAAAATCACCCGAAAAATGTTCCTCTCGTAGAAGCCAAGCGCACCCTCATCCATTTGTGATAAAGTCCATGCCTCTGCGCCATATTGCAGGACTGGGATAGTTCGAGAGAGAGAGCTTTGTAAGATAATTCACTTCATAGTCCAAAGAAGCAGCGATTGGCAAGAGTTATTCTTGGTTTGATCACAGCATTGGGGTCTTTGTTTAATTGATAGCGGAGCCTAGGTTGACAAAGTCCTTAATTACCTCAAAGTTACGAGTATATCGGTCGAGGGTAACATTCTGTCCGAGACGTCGGTGGTGAGTGTCCTTGGTTGACAGCATATACTTGGTCTTGTTCTCGTTGACCGTTAAACCCATCTTCGCCGGTTCCCTCTCAATATTCGCGAAAACGCCACTGACATTACGTTGCTACGATGGATTTTTGTGTGCCTCTTGTGTTGACGCGTAAGTTGTGCACTATTCTATCCAGAATGATGTTAAATAAATCGCATGACAGTGCGTTGCCTTGTCTAAATCATTTTTTGACATCAAAATTTGATGTGATGTATTTGGCTGGGATATCAAAACTAGATATTGCTCTCTATAATTCGTCGCTATGGCTGCTTTCAAAATCAGTGAATTGGTGATGTGTATCGATTGGGAGTTCATGGGTTTTTGCCAAGATCTGCCGTAGTGTGAATATTTGGTTGATCGTGCATTTTACTGGCCAGAAGACACACTGATCTGGACCAATCAGGCTTCAGGCGCTCACATAATGCATAATGTTAAGAAGTCTGATGCCTCTATAGTTGACGTAGTTCAGAAGGTCTCCTTTTTTAAGTATCGGACAAACAATGCAGAGGTTCCATTCATCGGACAGAATTTCGTCCAACCATATTTTACAGATGACTTGGTGTATGCTTCTTACTAAGTCATTTCTTGCCGCTTTGAAGAGATCGGAAGTCAGGCCGTGCGTTGCAGCAGCTTTTTTTGGACTCAAGTTTAGATATGGCTACCTTCACTTCATCCAGGTCGGTTGGACGAAATTGTAGATACACATCGTCCAGGTTGAAAGGTTCATTCTGCCTGACAGCGGTATTTGGTTCGTTATCGCCGTTGTACAGTCTATAGAAATGCTCTTTCCGCTCGATTGCGGCTCTACTCTCTCTACAATGTTCTCTCGTTCGTCTACAGGCTTCGGTTCGGCTGCAGCTTCGTATGTCATCAAACCGGGGTTTCGTTGTGGTGTCCGAGTGAAACCCATCACATGAGAGGCGGCATCTCTGATGGCTTTTTAGCAATGTTGCCACTTGTTTTCGATACTTGATTCTGTCGATTTAGGACTTCTTAAGTGATTAAGGGATTTGACGTCCGACGTCAAACTTTCTCTCAATTTTAGCGGCATATCCGCATCCGCATCTTGGCTATAACCAGATAATGGTTGGCCGATGTTGGCCCTCGGAACGTTCGGACGTGCCTTGCGTCGATTGAAATGTGGTCAATCTGGTTGACTGTTGATTGATGAGGAGTTCTCCAAGTCTCCTTATGAATATCGAGATGCGGGAACCGCGTGTTAGATAGGGCAAGGTATCGGCCCGCCGCAAAGTCGATTAACCTGAATCCATTATCAGAGATTGTATCATGCAGTACTACCAAAGATGCCCTCTCTTCCTAGCTTTGTATTAAAGTCGCCCAAGACAATTTTAATGTTATAGCTAAGACACTGCTCATAAGTGTTGTCCAAGAGCTCGCAGGAGCCATCTTTGGTTTCGTCATCTGTATAGTCTGGGGGAGTGTTTATGGTGCGCGTATACTTGCGGAGGTTTCCTCCCTGACACCGCAAGTGTACGGCAGCTTAAGCATATACCAGCAAATCGCACACATTAATGAGTGCGTATGGCGGGTTAATGACGAACTCTTTGAGAGGAGCCGTAGGGAGAATCAAAAAAGGGTAAGTTGGTGGAACCGCTGTCTGACAGAAAAGCGAAGGGCTGTCAGAAGCCTAAGGAAGCGATTCCAAAGGGCTAGGGCGGCTAACGCTGAGAACCTGGCTCAGATGGGCATTGCCTTTCGGCAAGCGCTCGCTGAGTACAAACGGCTCATTGTCAGCACAAAGGAGTCTCACTGGAAAAACTTTGCCTCTAATAATAGAGATGATCCCTGGGGCAAGATTTGCCGTAGAACTAAAAAGACTGCTGACATTGAAGGCATACGTGTGGATAATACGGTTTTATCCACATGGAAAGACTGCCTTACTGCATTGCTTGGTCAGTTCTTCCCGAGAGAGGAGCGCTTTGAGGACTCTTTATATGAAGAGCCTCCGATCCCTCCGGAGTTAAGAACTGAAGAAGTCGACTATGGTGTTTCACTTCTTCGCTCCAGGAGATCTCCTGGAGCTGATGGAATGACCGGAGAGATGGTGAGAGCCATCTGGAAGGTCGTCCCAGAATACCTACTCGGACTGTACAGCAAATGTATTGCTTGAAGCTACTTCCCCAAGGATTGGAAGGTGGCAAGGGTGGTTGTGCTCCTGAAGTCCACCGATAAGAATAGGTCTGACCCTAAATCTTATCGGGGCATCAGCCTGCTTCCGGTACTGGGAAAACTACTGGAAAGGGTTATGGTGGAAAGGGTTTCAGAGAGCATGGCGGAACCAATGTCTCCCTTCCAATTCGGCTTTAGAAGAGGCAAGTGTGTCGAGGATGCATGGTCTTTCGTAAAAGACAGAGTCCTCAGAAGCAGGGCCGGTGTGGTTATAGGCATCTTTATTGACTTCAAAGGTGCCTTTGATAACCTAAACTGGCAGAAAATAGTAACCAGGTTGCAGGAATTGGGCTGTCGGGAAATTGGGCTTTGGGGAAGCTACTTTTCCGACAGAAAAGCGAGTGTGGTAAGTGCACACGACAGCGTCTCAATTAATGTTGAGAGAGGTTGCCCCCAGGGGTCCATCTGTGGTCTTTTTATTTGGAACCTGATGATGGATCCACTCTTGCGGCGACTAAACGAGCTCTGTGGGTGCTGCGCCTATGCAGATGACCTGCTCCTCCTCCTTGAAGGCCAGTCTAGGGCCGAAATCGAGGCAGTAGGAGAAGGAGCTCTAGCAGTCGTTGCTGAAAGGGGAGAAAGCGTAGGGGTAAGTGTGTCGCAGGATAAGACCGTCTTAATGAAGTTCAAGGGCAAGTTGAACGTAAGACGTCGGGCTCCTATGATACATTTGAACGGCGTTGGCATTAGATGTGTGACAGAGGTCACATATCTGGGCATAACGATGGGTGAGTGTATGAACTTCATGCCTCACCTGGTTCGCACTAGACTACGTATGCTGAGTGCCGTAGGCCAGGTAAGGCGCATTTTGCGATCTGACTGGGGACTCAACAGGGGTCCTGTTCGTATCACATACGATGGCCTATTTGTTGCCTGTGCAACATATGGAGCATCGGTATGGTACGACCGAGTTATGACTGTTGATGGCCAAAGGCGGATCCTGACTTGTCAAAGAGTCGCCTTGCTTGGCTGTTTACCGGTGTGCCACACAGTCTCCACAGAGGCAATGCAGGTGTTGCTTGGAGTGCTCTGGATCTGGAAGTGATGCGACGTGAGTCTCCCTCTAAATGAGCGCGATTGGGTTTCCCAGCAAGAAGTGGATGGCCTGTCCCTGAGGCAGCGTAAAACCTTGCTACCTGCATGTGTTCTATCTAGATGGCAATCTAGATGGGATACTAGCGAAAATGGCAGGGTTACTTACGGCTTCCTAAAAGATGTGCTAACCATGCGAATCTTTCCTGAACGGAATTTTAACCTCAGCCTGGGCTTTCTGTTGACCGGGCATGGATCCCTTAATGCATTCTTGCATAAGAGGGGGCTTAGCGAGGTTGCGAGCTGCTCATGTGGAGCTACCTATGAGGACTGGCTTCATGTCCTATGTGAGTGTCCCAATTACGCTGACATAAGGAACTTGCAGGCTATGGTCATCACCTTTAATGGTGAGACCTACGATGTCAGTGGAATTATCACTGATACCGTACGGTTTGAAAGAACCCGTAGTTTTGCAAAAGAAGTATTTAATAGAAGGCGCAGTAGGCAGCTAGCGGGAAGATTGTAGGAACTTTTTGTTGGAAGGCCGCCAGACCGGAAGCTATATTCTGGTACCACGAGAGGTCAGGAGCCCCCGGAACTATGGTTCCGGCCTGACCTAGGAGTTGGCCCCCTTGTGGGAGTATCGTGGTGGCTGTAGGTTTATACCCAAAATCGCGGGGAGAATGGACCGAATGGATCTTGGACATCTCATGGCTTAGCATATGTCGTAGTGTACTACGACCTGTGCTGGGCCATGGGGTTGCTATGGAACCAACTGGCTTATTCGATGTGGAGTTGCATTGCAACCGGGTGCCATGACCCACAGAATGGCTGAGGTATTAGATAGGCCTCGACCCTTCACCAAAGGGGAAGTTCGTGCCTTACACACGACTTCGAATCTGGTACTGGTGGTAATACTTGTACTACCCGATGGGCGCTTATTAACGCATTGTTTTGATATCTTGTGCGAAGACGCACCGTAGGCTTAAGCCCTCACGGCAGGTACCTACGTTAAACACAAGAGACATATGTATAGTCTGGGACGGAGCATTAATACGGATGCCGGAACTCAAGGCCTCTTGTTAAGTCTGAATCTAACAACGGTTCCGCATCCAAATAGGCGCTGCTTTTGCCGTCGATAACAATCGCTGTAGTAGATGACGCAGTCTTTTATCCTCTTTTTGTCCGGATATCCCATCGCATTTCTTGGATGGCAGTAATATATTTTTCAGCAGTCCAGGGCATCCGCTTGTAGCTCGCCTGCAGATGGCCAATTAAGGGACCTAACATTCCACTTGCATATCTGAGGCTCGTTGTCCTTGTTTCGTTTGCAGGGGTTGTCAACAGTAGATCCGCCCGTATCCGAGGCTTGCTTCGTATCTTAACTTTCTTTTCCATGGCTGGACAGTTACCTCAGCGGCATAACCCGCAACCTGGAGGACCATTTGAGGATGTGAGCGCTGCCGTTGGTCCATTCAGGGCTCATTCTCCACAATCTCTTTTCCAAAGCCCTAACTTAGTCTCGGAAATCCTTACCAGCCCGAGCTCCTAATAGGTCGGAGTACCCCGGATAAAGTCTTATTTATTTTACCGTTGATTTCATCAAAAAAAAAAGAGCTACCCAAAACCTCGGTGCGGACCCTATCAAGACAATGCCGAACTATTTGCAGTAGTATAGCAGGCTGCTCTGAAACTGCAGGAAGATCAGGTGTCTTTGAATGGAAGCTGTTTAGGTTATGACTTTTGACCCCCACTATCCAGATCTTGTTACTGATGAAGAGGTCTATTAGTATCTGAATCTGTTTCATTTATCGAAACTCATTTAGGTATGCTCAAACATTTTGAACAATGTAAGGCAGCCCCGAGAACTGTTTGTCTGCCATACACCGATAGTTGAAAATAAAAATTGTACAAAACCTGTCCTTAACCATAAATTCTTATCGAAAGTCTGGTTTAGAGTAAATTCTATTCTTTCTAAAGAACGGAATCGTACTCGTATGTATGCTTCAAGGAGCTAAAAAGAATTTGTGCAAGATTCGTTCTGATAGCACCACTTGGGTGCTATCTCAAATCCATTAAACCAGCAACAAAAACCACCCAGGACCATTCTGAAAAACAATCAATTTTGCATTTCATGGATACTAATCCCTTTGCTGGTTCAGTCTCAATGACATGTTGCCAACCACTTTTTAATTATTACGAAATTAAATCCTTTTTGGAAGGCATGATAGCCCGCCCCGGATAGATCAAATCCCTTGAACGTGTTAAAAAAAATAATTTCCTTCCCCCAGTTGATGAATAGCCAAATGGCGCGAAGCAGGCGGCAATGCTCGTAAAACGTGTCGGTTTCGGGCTGTGGTTCACGTTTACCGACGCATACGTGTGCTGCCATCTGTCACCAGGTCTATTATTAAGCCGTCAAGATTAAACTGACGACAAAGGACAAAAAACCCACCAAAATGTCGACAAAAATGAATCACTAAACTCTGAGTGTGTGTGGTGTGTGTGCGATGTGCGATGTGCAAACAAATGTGCCAAATGGCTGCTAAATGAAGAATGACGACTTTGGCTTCTATCATACTTTTCATTTCTCATTCTTGGTTTTTGAGTCGGACGGGTATTTTGTTTTCGTGCTGCTGATGGAAATTATTTACATTCACTTTGATGATGATAATGGGGCATCTTCAAAGAGAATGACACTTTTTTTCCTTTCAGTTGTTGTGATTGAGATTGCGGTTGGTTGTAAAGCAATTTGCCGCAGGCACTTTGGATGACTTCCTTTACTTTGTGGGAAGATTACACGTATGCTTCGATACATCATTCTACCACTTTAATCATGAGGATGAGGCATTATGATGATTCCGAATGTGTGATGATGGGGGCACATCTCAGAGACTCCGAATCCAAATGATGGTGAAAACTGTTCTAAGATATGAGAAAACGGACTTTTTGGTAGGATAGATATAGGATATTACTCGTATATCTAAATCCCATAACCACCAATAGCCTAGAAATTTTTATCGATAGTCAGACCGCGTTATAGGAGATCTATTCGTATACCACTTCCTCACTATTTTGGAGCTGCTCAAGGAAGATGAAAAAATAGAAATTCCTTGAGTAACTCGCCGATTCGAAGCCATTTTCCTCTGTCGTAACCTGTCTACTTACTTACTTTTTTACTTAGATGGCGCTAGTGTCAGGGGTGGACCATTACCTCAGCTTACATGCCTCTCAATCTTTTGCTAGCTGCCTCCAGTCTCGCACACGAAGTCCATTGATGATGTCGTCCTCTACTGGGTTATCCATCTGAGTTAGAGTCGAAAACTTTCGATGCGCTCAAGGTATCCGAACTTTTCTGTTGAGTTCGACATCAATGTACTCCTACAGTCCGCTGTTGAAACTTCCTTCATTCTCCATTGATGCAAAAGGGAGCGAAAATTAATAGAATAACTTTTCTTTCAAAGCGGCCAAAACATTTAATTCCTCTTTCGTCTGTGTCCATACTTCTGCGCCGTAAAGCAGAGCTGGGATGATCAGTACCTTGTACGGATATAATACCTTTTTGGTAGCTTGAGAGAGGGCTTTACTACTCAATTGCCTTCTTAGCACAAAGAAGCAGTGATTTTTCGCATGTTGTCTGCGCCGAGGTGGGAAAAGACAATTACTGACACTACCTCAGAGTTATACAGCTCGGCAGTCGAGGCATCGGGTCCAGTAGCTTTGTTGGACTTAAGCTTGGATATGGCTGTCCTGACTTCACCCCATTCTTTCAGATTTATGTTCGGGCTTTACAGCTTTGGCCTGTTCGTTTTATTTTTTGGTAGAACATCCGTACTTCATTCTTCTGGTAGCACCGCTCTAGGTCTCTTTTTTTTTCTTCTGATGAGCCTATGCTCTTCCCTGCTTTTCTGTTCGTAGAGCTCTCGAGTCCCTTTACTTTTCTGCAGGGCCGCTCTGTACGTCGGTAGATTTTTTAGGATTGCCTGTCTACATTCGTCATGGAACCAGGGCTAACCGACCGGAAAAGGACTCTTGCGGTCTCTTGCGATTGTAGCCGGTCGACATTGAACTTATTCACAATCGTTCCGTGGCTTTGGGCTATTACGGATATCCGTATCCGTATCTTGGCTTCACCAAAGTAATTAGCTGAGGAGTCAGCCAGTTCCCTTTATGGATATCAAGGTGCGGAAACCGTGTGGCTTTAGTTACATTACGTCCCGCCAAAAAATCAAAAGGCTTGTGTTGGAAGAGGATGCCTGTCTTACTGTATTACCAAAGGTGCCCTTCTTGCCTAGCTTGGCTTTGAAATCGCCTAGCATGATTTTCGCTTCATACTTAGAACTTAGCTCGTAGGTTTTGTCGATGAGCTCATAGAAGCAGTCTTTGGTAGGGTCGTCATTCTCCTCTATCAGCGAGTAGGTGTTTATGAGGCCTATGTTGACAAAATTACGCTTAATGCGAATTGTCGCCAGGAGTTCGTTTACATGAGTGCAGATCAGGACTTGTTCCCTAAATCTATCTGTTAAGGCGAATCCCCTTCCGAATAAACGCTGCGACTTCTGTTCTTGTCGCATCAGTTGTCAGTAACATTCTCCATAGTAGGTATCACAGTTTTGAATTCTCTTTTTATCTCTTTTTATCCGGTGGATTCCATCGCACTTGTTGGAAGGTGGTTATATCCGCTAGTTGTTCGGCTGTACGCGGTCTGTTAAGGGTTCGAGCGTTTCACATTCTAGAATTCGTTTCCCAGGGTCGTTAATTGTGAATCGGTTACTACTCGAGCTGGGAATTTGTTTAATATCTTCCGTATAGGGTTGAGAGCTCTATGAAGGCGTAGGCCATTATTATGCTACGCCCTAGCCATTTTAGTCTGCATGAGTACAGATTTATCGAAGACTGCCACTAGAAGGTAAGGCAAGCACTACGCTATGAACTTGATTGTTGCCCTGTTGGCCCAATCCAAGTTGTATGACGATCAGCTGTTTTCCGATCAGTCGTCCGGACATCTGAAATGTAATTATAAATGGGCGTTGGGATGGGGGCTCGTCCGAAGATTTAGAAACTCTTTAGCCTTGATAGCCTCTTTACAGCTCAAGTCATACAAAGCCGTTTCTTTTGCTTTGATACTGTTCATCCAATGAGGGATAAGGAATCTTATTCCAAAGGAAATAGTGTTTCTGATCATATCAGCGGCGTTATCGAGCAATCATAACTACCAATTACCATGCCTAAGGAATCTGTTTAGTCAGCTCCAATTGGCTCTCTCATATTGCTATATGGTTTATTTAGGAAAACCTTCTCTAACTGTGTGGTCGGTCTGCGAAAAACCGACGAAGAACACATCAACGGTGTACTTGCTAGGGAGGGAAGTTAAAAACAAGTACAGGGTGTTGGCGGTATGACAATCATCGTCTGGTATTCCGGTTGACTCATTTGCAAGCTGCTGGCTACTGTGCCCAGGAATAGTTCCGTCAGATGTGCGTCTGTCTTCCCAGCGGAGATATACGCAATTTTAATGACAACGACCTATGATGATAGACTGGTGGAGGGGTCAAAGTATTTCCCTCTTTGGGCTTCCTAGTTCAAGAATACAAGACTTCACTGAACGCAGTTGGAGTGCCTAATTCATTGATAGGTCTCAGGTCACAATGGGATCACGGGAAATGAAATCTGCGCAAAGAGGAAAGTTTTTTAGAACCCAATCCTTCGGGCCTGTATTGACAATATGGTCCCTTATAAGCGCAAAAGCGGATGGCGTGACTCTCCGGGTTGCCAGCAGGCCAAACGAATGCTTCCCGACATCTATAAGAGGTCAGTGGTTTTCCTGCTGTCCGTCAGTAGAAAAGAATGCAGGAAGGTTACTGGCGTCGTGACAGGGCACTATACTTTTGCTAAGCACTTAAGTGTGCTAGGCATAAGTGATGCAACAATGGCTGTTCTTTATATGAATGCTCTGATAAAGCCTTCGGGTATTGTCTGTCTAAAATATCGCAAGCTGTTTACACAGAAACCACCCAAAATAGCGACTTCGGCATGCGGATATACGGAAACAATTCTTTGTATGAAGTCAGACAGCTCATCAAACTCGTTAAAGATCGAATTGCTGTCCTGTTTGCGGCTTCTGTAAGCAAAGCGATAGTGGATAATTTGTTTACGGAACAGTTAAATTCTGAAGTTAAGTCCTGGATTGGAATAGAGCTCAACATTGTGGTGGAGTTTAGTAAGCTACACCACTACGCATGTAAATAGGCAAGACCGCGCCGAGCAAAGTACTTTCAGATCTGAATGAATTTGCCATTAGAATAGACAAATGGAAAATACAGAAATTCCGACGAAGCTAAGCAAAGCTGTGAAGTGAAACCTCTACGCTGGTTTACCGAATCAAATTGTTGTATGTGACTTAACCCCCATTTACAATGCTCCGAGATCCGATACGTTGTTCGAAAAAGAGAGCGCATGAACTGTCAAAAATATTTCCATAACATGTGCTTCAATGTGTTTGTTTACAATAATGCGGGTCTCGCAGTGAGCATCGCAGTACTCTCGAATCTCGCAATGCGTGACAGCTAAATTATTGTTGTTTTGATTTTGAGCTTGTTATTTGTGAGTGGTGTTTTGACGCATCATTGTAAACAGATGTCCGATGTCCGAATGCGAGAGCTCTAACATTCGAATTCGAATGCGACCTTCGTATCCCGCTCCGCAGTGGAAAGCGGCTGTACTTGGCCTCTGTTTATGCACCTGAGGCTTCACAATCCACCCTATTCATTACAGAGCTCGACACGCTTTTTCGACTTCTGAGGCTGGAATCGGGGGAGAATTATTTTATAATCGGCGGGGATTTCAACGCTAGACACAGAGATTGGGGAAATAATTTGCCAAATACTAGGGGGAACCTACTACTCGATTGGTGGGGTCAGCACGATGTCATGTACAGACTCGGTCTTAAAGCGACGGATAATCCGTCGCTTCCCAGAGGCGGGTCTTATTTGGATCTACTGCTGTACGACTAACGTATACGACTGACAGGTACGAATTTACAAACGCTAAACTGTCTGCGCACATTCGTGTATGACAGCGACCATTGCGGTTTTAGCACCGAAATTACGGTTCCCAACGAAATTGCGGAATTGGAGGAGTTTGTCCAAAGATATACTTACAACTACAGTAAGACTCGATGGACACGCTTCTCCGCAACCTTGACTAGAGCGCTCTCCTCGAACACGCTCCACCCACCGTCCAATAGGAATTTGTCAAACGAGGAGATCGACAATTACCTAAAACAAATGGACGAGACAATTAAACAAACTATGGACACTACAATACCGCGGTATCGACGTACGACTAACGAAGACCTGTTCCGCAATCCTACTATTGACGCACTGCACCGACAGAAAAGTAGACTTCTAACAAGACTCACTTGTACAGACAGTTAACTGACCGACAAGACCCGGAGATTAGGACACTGAAGTCGTCGATTAAAAATATTCAAACGCTAAAAAAAGAGAATTACAGAATTTCTGTAAGTTTGTATTGGAACAACAAGGTTCGGGCTGTAAACACCAGCAACCCGAATATGTTTCCGCAAATCAATAAACTATTTCGGAGAAAAAATCAAAACGACCTTGTCTTAAAATAGCCCGGACAATAGACAACGAACGGTTACTGACAATAGCAGGCATTGATCCAAATGAGGCCGCTGATGATGACGATTTCTTTGTGATCGGGGATCCACAGGAGAAGGTTGAGACCATAGGGGCGACTTTCCAGGAAGTATACAAGGCCACTGATACCATTGGCCCTAATTACGACCTGGACAATCGCATCTTGGTGCACGACTTCTGCATTCGAAATGAAATAGGGAACTGGCGATCCGAGGGCTCTGGTTTCACCCGGTTCAGCGACGAAAATATGGCCAATAATCTCATTGCCAGAGAGGGTGACCTATCCCCGTTCATTTCGAAGGAAGAACTCCATGAGTTCTTCGACACAATCAGGACTAAGAAATCAGTGGGGACCGATGGTATTCCGAACATCGTGCTTCGACATCTTCCTCTAAAAGCGGTGGACATTTATATCACCCTGTTTAATAATGCGATGAATAATGCACATTATCCAGCGCATTGGAAAACGGCGGTGGTTCATCCTATCCCCAAAAAGGGAAAGGATATATCCAATCCGGCGAATCTCCGGTCGATAAGTCTCCTTCCGAATATCAGTAAGGTTTTTGAAAAAGTAATCAATAGAGCTCTGTCTAGGTGGGTTGAGGACAAACATATAGTTCCGGATAATCAATTCGGTTTTAAGGCGGGACATGATATCTCACATGCCGCGTCTAAACTGGTGTCCGATATCCAATGGAATAAAGGCAAAAAACAATGCACTGGTGCCTGCCTTGTTGACTTGGAGAAGGCCTTCGACACCGTATGGTTAGAGGATCTTTTCTATAAGCTGACTAGGCTGGGGATCAGTAAACCACTCTTGTACATTCTTTATAATATGCTACACAACAGACAGTTCATCGTGAAGAATGGCGATGTGACTTCTGTTGGAATATTTCAAATTAAAAATGGTCTTCAGCAAGGCGCGGTCAATTCGCCGATCCTATTTAACATTTATACAAGCGACTTGATAGGTTCACTTCCCCATACTATTGCGTACGCAGACGATTTGGTAGCGTACAGAACAGGTCCAAAAATCGAGGTCATTAACACTCTCTTGCAGCGTGACTTCGATAAGATAAGACGATTTTGCGATGACTGGAAGTTGAAAATCAACTTTCAGAAGTCGGAAACCATTCTCTTTAGGACGCCGTTGTCTAGAGCCTCTAGGGATACCAGAAAAAATTGGAGAAAGTTCTCTATCATTGGACAACACGGACAGCCTCTTGCCTGTCGAAATGTAGTCAGATACCTTGGAATCTGGCTGGATCAGTTTCTGTATTTTGGTCAAAAATGTAGATGCTGCTCTGGCCAGAGCAAAAGGTGCTTTTGCCCTTACAAAGAGACTGTTTTATAGCAGCCAACTCGATGCGAGGATAAAGGTAATCTGCTACATGGTCCTTATCAGGCCCATGCTGGTATTTGGTTGTCCCGTGTAGTTCAATGTACGAGCAAGCTTAATGGAAAAGACTCGGGTGTTTGAGAGGGCTTGCCTTAGGGCTTGTCTTCGCTTGTATAGAACACCCGAGTCGGAGTACAAGAAATTTTATCCCAATGAGGTCCTTTACAATAGGGCGAACCTAATACGAGTGGACAACTTCGTAATTAAGCTGACTCGAAGGCACATTGCAAGAGCAATGACGTCGACGAATAACCTGATATCTGGGGCTTACTACCCCAATTACCTTTACCACGAGAATGTGCGCTCTGACGGCTTCGTTCCACCGGAAGCATTCCTCTACCTTGATCAGACAGGGTTGATCCAGGATAGATCAGCGGTCCCGTTAATCTTCCATGTCGCTCGGAAAGCTGGGGACAGGCGACTCAACTACAACAGAGACGTCGCATACGGCAGTGTGGATCGTCTCAGGTTCAGTAGAGCGGTGGGGAATCGCGATAAGAGGGATGTCGTTCGGCAGCACCAGCATTTCTGGTGGTTGAATGATGGAGAAGATGTTTCGTTGTCGTTTCCGTCAATTACAGACCAGCCTCACTAATGAGGCAGAGCTGACCAATTTATTTGCTCTGTGAATAGCGGTGGCCAGCTTACATAGGTTTAGGTTAGCATTTAAGAAACATATACATATATCAGTGTATACAAAGGTGTATACTGATATATGTATAAGATTGTGTATAACGTCTATTTGTATTTATGTGTGTATTGTACATTTAGGTTAGGTAGGCTAAGGTTTATTTTAAGTTAGATACTAAGTTTTTATAAAAAATAAAAAAATGTCCTTACGCTAAGTTTTTGTAAACAAATTTTTTCTTAGCCTTAAGTATAGAAAATAAGTATTTATAAATAAAATGTAAATGCAGTCGAAAGACATAGATATATGTAAGTATTCAGAGTAGCTTAGAGTGCCTGTGTGGGGCCAGTAAGTTAGTATAAGATTGTTAAGTAATTTTAAGCTAGCATTTAAGCATTTTTTGTTAGTACGTAAGAGTTAGTGATTAAGAAAATAAAATGCATTTAAAACTAAACTAAGCGACCTTCGTATCGGATCTCGGAGTATTGTAAATGGGGCTTTATTCTCCGTCACTCAACCGGCTTCGCTTTATGAAACTCATAGAGGCGATAACCGAAATTGATATTTGGAACACTTTTACAGGGAAGTTGTGAGGCAGGTTTAAGGAAGACGGTTCATCTGAAGAAGAATTTAAATACAAAAACTAAAATATCTCAGTGTGGTCTTGAATTATTTTACAAAGTAGACAATTTTTAATGCTCTCAACAGTACCCCATCTCGTGGAACCTTGCCAACTAAGAAGGCAAAGATTATGCTTCCCAATTAAACTTTTTGTTTAACTTAAAACCACGTGTAAAGCTAATTTCATTCAACTATACACATACGAGTATGTACAATGTTTGTACATATTTGTGCCACACTAGTCATCGTGTGAGTTGCATACATATATTCTGATCAGATACACAAAGGTTAACTTAAAACCCTCATCAACAAGGACAGTTCTACACTTTTTCCATCTCCAAATGATCCAAATCTGACAAAAAACATTCAACCCCACTTTGAATTTGGTGTCATGAAGCATATTTCGAAGGACACATTTGATTAACCGAAGCCGAAGCCCTAATCCTTTGGCCTAATTGGCAAAGGCCAACCTCAGATATTGCACTGCTAACCTAAACTCATGAGATATTTAAATGAAACCCTTTTAAATGGACTGAAATAGTCTCGATAATTCGAAATTCATGTACTTAGGTCCTTTATCCTTAAATTACAGACCCGACCGACTGTCCGCTGGCATAATTAAGTAATTAAGATAATAATAGTATATCACCGTTGCTAGTAGGGAACCAACAGCAGAGGCAGAAAGAGATTATTACAATAGTACGAGTATATTAGATAAGAATCTTTCCTGACACACAGACCGAAACAAAAGGGACGAACTTGATACTCGTAATCCCCTGGATGAGCAATTTTGGGTTTTGGTTTTGGTTTTGGTTTTGGTTTTGGATTTGGTTTACCTGTTGGCAACATATGACCAAAACAATAATTACGATTCGACCTATAGATACGACGAATACGACTAGAAGGATGCATACTCGTACATAATGGTAGGCGTCGTAAATATCTTAGGGACATACTCGTACTTTGCTTCGAATTAGCCGATAAATCACAGGCACTATGCCATTACTGCAATATGCCCCCATCCAGTGTTGCTCCAATATTGATCCAATATCGTTTATGGACTAAATGAAGACATTACACGTGCAAAATCACGTCACATCCATAATTCAAAGAAATTACTATGCGCAACGCTACTATTCGTTTCGTACCACTTGCAAGGCAAAGTACAGATGGAAGCAACCACAGGACGACTAGGGGGAGGGCAATCGAAAGGCACAATATAAATCCAAGGACTAACAGAGCTACAAAAAAAAAAACAAACCAAAAACGATAATAAAAGTAAATTCATGTCCAGAGAGGGAACCGAAACACAATCATCCGAAGCGAGAGATTGACCAGGACCAGGCCACAACAAAAGAGTTGAACTCTAGCCGAAGGGAGCGGCATGGCAGTCGCCGCTGCAAACAAAGACCGAATGCCGCGCTCGGTCGTCAGTTTTTTTTTATTTTTTTATTTTTCTCGTTCTTGGTGTTTTGTGTTATTTTTTGCGGATGCTTTGGGGCAGCACTCCGTAATTACAGGCTACGCTCCGCGGCTTTTCTTCACTTTTTGTATTGTTTTCCAGAGTCGTCTGTCCGCTGGCAGTTTCATGCGTCGTCGTCGTCATCGTCGTAGTCGTAGTCGTAGTCGTCGTCCAATGTTGTTTCTGGCATTCGTCATGGTAATACCGCGCACTTTTGTTGACGGTGATCTCTCGGATGGGATTACTTTCTGAACCATTGACAGATCTTTGGATTTCTCGATGCAAATCCATTGGGATAAAGCTGATCCGACATTGCCGTATGGTAATAGGTAATGCCTTTGCATGCCGGAGGCCTGATACTGCTGGTATATTGTACGTATTTAGATACATAGAGATTACTTCATAGCACGTAGATGAAGGAAGCCAAAAAAACAAAAAAATTTAAATTGTGTCCCGCGGAATGATGAGACCACTCGTACAGCGTCAATCTCAATGTTGGTGGATGCAAATATTTTTTTAACTGTTTTTGTTTGTTGGAAGTCGATTGAAAAGATATCAATCCAAGCGTAATGGCCGACTGCATGAATGGATTGAAGGAGGCATTCTATATTTATGTTGGTAACTGGTAACTCAAGCACATTTCAGTAATGGAGTGAAGATTTTGTGCTACGTCAATGACTAAGGGACGACATACATATGTATTGTATCACATATTTAAAATAGAACGTCAGTTCCTTAACTTTGCATTCGTCATACACATGTACGAGTATGTACATTAGGGAATTTTTTTATGCATGAAACTTGAATTGTGATTGGATTGGTCCAGTAGCGCAACAATCAAGTTCGTAGTGTAGTGCTAGCCTTGCCTCCTAGTAGTGGTGACCGGTAACAGCATGAGTAAGGATTGATTGCCCCTACCAGTGTCAAGAATACCACAATCGACCAACTTGTCACTCTCCCGCAGATCCCGGAAAAAACTCAAGAAGTCCAAATCAATACCCACCATCTTTTCATCGACTTTAAGGCCCAAACGAGCTATGTAGAGCCATGTCTAGTTTTGGCATTCCTGGAAAACTCGTCCGTCTGTACAGAATGACGATGGAGAAGGCTCGCTGTCACCTCAAGGTCGACAACGACTTAACCGAGACATTTGATATCAGAAAAGGTTTTAGGCAAGGTGACGCGTTGTTATGTAACAATTCAGAACTCAGAAACGGACACCGGACACACAATCTTTCAAAACCGCTCATCTGTCACTTAGGATAGATAGAACATGTAGAGCAAATGGACACTAGTGTGCCCGCAGGGTCTTCGCGTCTAACTCGGAGGGACAACGCAGTGGAGGCAGACCTCATCTTAGTTGGCGCGCAGAAGTAGAATGGAACCTCATCCGACTTGGAGTGTTCAATTGGAGGCAGTTAGCTAGGGTAGTGAAAAGGCTTGTTAGGTGAGACCCTGGTTGAGGTTTCATTTTGGCTTTCGTTTTTCGTGCCGTAGAACCTGGTATGAGGAACTTGTGGGCTGCAAATGGCTTATCGGCTCAAGCAATCAATGGACCTAATTATGAAACTTCATATACTCGTATGGAAATCGTAGATGTTCTGTTCTGCGTCACGTTTGCTTAGAGTGACTCGCAGAATAGTGAATAGTAAAGCTATGTTTTAGGTACGGTGTGGCCAGTAAACTTTGAAAACTATGCTGGGGAATTCTGTTTACTCGGGTACTGCTCCGAGCGTGATAACACTGTACGGGAACATTGCCTCCGACAATAAGCCCACATCAAGCTCGTCGCCATCGATGCAGAGAAAAATTAGGCAACTTTGTCGACCTCCAATCCATCAATGTTAAGTTGTTAGGAATGCTAGTGATGGACTCATTCATCTATATTACTGCTCTACTCTCTGTTTGTATTAATAATGCATGACCCTTCTTACCCTTTGCTGTAGGCTGTGGCTCGTGATGTATGCGCCGCTGCTCCGTCCTGCTAGAGCTACATAGCCTCCAGACCCAATTCATCCAATTGAGGAATGAAAAATTCATTGATCATGGCTCTGTAGCGCTCACAATCCACAGTGAATGTTTGGTTCGCACCGTTTTAAAAAACAAAACCTGCTCCAGCGTAAACAGGACATCATTCATTGATGTGATGGCTCTTTGTGCATTACTCACAGATTTTTAGTGGCTCAGAACGGCAAATTTAGTTTTTTCTCGAATTCACTTAGGTGGAAATGGGCCTCGTCAATGCGGCAAGATCATTGACAAATTTGGTAACCAAAAATCAGCAATATAACGTTTCATTACTTATTCACAAAAATTCCACTTCTGTTTGCTTTACAAATGTCAAAATCGATTTGACACTCGACGCCATTTGTAAAATCTGTGGAACTTTCTGATATGGTCATACATTATCGCCCACCCTGTGTGTATTAGGCTGCAGGTATCGTTGTACGAATGGACAGTAACGTAGGACTTATGCACAGCATTCTCATCTGTAAGAAAAGGGGCGATACACACTGCTCTTGATTTCAAAAGGGTTTAGCAGGCTACAGTTGCGTGGAACTGTAACAGTGTTGGCATGTGACAATATATATAACAACGATCTTGCAAGGCAAGCTTTGTCTGTGCAAGATTGTTTGGACTTATAACTCGAAACCGTTCTCGAAGTTTATAAAATGATAAAGGTAAAGCGTATACTCCACACATTGATGCATAATGATCTTCAAGGTGCTCATATAAGCAATACAGGAAGACCGAGAGCAGAAGGCTGTTTGATTGACATCAAGAGCTGAAGCTACATAGGTGTTCTTTAATCTTGTTTTATTGCATATATTCGTTACAATATATTGCAGATTGAAATTGTCGGAAGCAATCCGCCCCATCAAACCTTCAAATGCAACTCCCGACTCGCTATGGATGCTCATCAGTATAGCCAACTTCGGACGTACTCCGAAATATTGTGATTCTTTTCTGGTCAGCACAACTCGCTCATGGAATGCCCTGCCGAACTCTCTATTTCCTAGTCATTATAACCTTCAAACATTTAAAACCAACCTTTTTCGGAACCTCTCTTTCTTTGCATTAAAATCTAACGTTGTCGTCCTCCAGAAAGACATTAGCGCCACACCCTAAACTGGTTTCAGAGCCATCCGTGAAGTCCTGACTACATTCCTTTCCTGACTCTGATTCTGGCCGAAACTATTTCTGAGCACAGGGAGAGTCGATTTCGTATATTTCCCGCAGCAGGAGTTCTGTGGTCATTGCATCTGACTTCATGTCTATATTCTATAAGACCAGAATCATAAGACAGTGCCGCCCATGATATTAATATCAACAAGAGGGACTCGCATCAATACGTCTAGAGCGGAGTCCGGTGTGTTAGGGAAAGCCCCAGAACTCCGAGACAGACCGTTCTTTGGACTCTAGTAAAAGCAGCAATAATGTATTTTTGTGTATATGTATACATAATTGTATATGATATACATAATTGGCCTTATCACAGCCGTGCAGATCCATAGCACCGTTCTCGGTAACAGTTCTTTCTCGTTCTTGTGGACAGTAGTTTAGAAGCTTCCGACATAACATTTTTAGTCCATAAAAGGTTCCTATCCACGATGACGCGCAAGTACTTTGCTTCTTTAGAGAAGTGCTTGGTGATGCCTTTAAGCACTAGATTAACCCGACCACTCAGCTTCCTATTTCTCGTAAAAAGAACAACTTCAGTTTTGAGAGGATTGACTAAAAGCGCATTTCTACTGCAACATTAGTCGATCACAGTCGATAGACACGAGCCAACAGACAGTACAGCTACATCATCCGTGTATGCATGAGTATAAGCGTCAGAACTACTGAGAACGTAAAGCTGTGAGTCGGCCAACATGGATCATAGCGCCCTGCGGCCACATATTGGTCGCATTCAGCATTTGCTTTTATCCATTAAACTAGAGATTCGTCTACGGCCAGGCCGGCCGAGTTTGACATGTTGTCAAAAGTTGCGTTGTCGAAAGTACCCTCAATATCGATGATAATGCCCAGCGCTTATTACTTCTTGTCTAGTGGGCCTTCAATTCCGCCTACAAGACTTTGAAGCGCACTCTCGCAGGATTTTTCGCGTTGGTGAACATGCTGCATCTTGGGCAGAGGATATAATCGCAAAGCAGTTTTGCACACGGAGTTCGGCCATTCTCTCCATGCTGTTCAACATGAAGGAAGTCAGACTTAAAAGTTTAAAGCCCTCAGCGAGCTAACTAATACAGTTACAGTGTCAGATAAAGTAAGGTTGAACTACGATAGTCGATAGTCAAATTTCAGAATTAAAATAGAGCACCGGACGGTCTATAGAGCACTGCACGGAGTAGATAAATGGAAAAGTAGCTCACAAAATCGGTCTTGCTATAGCTGCAGCTCTTACAGCACATATGCACCAATTTGTTTCTTCTTAACATAATTGCAACCCACAGTCCAACTACAAAATTTCTTTCGATTCATTTCACTTCAATTCATACGAAGCCCACATCCATCCATAAACCGTACACAATTCGTATGGATCACACCCGCTTCCCAAAGCATCACTCTGCCGATCTTGATTCGCCTTGACCAATGCTCCATTACCAACGCTGCCATAACAAAAACCAATAAAAACACCCTTTCCATCGTGTATGTATTGTATACGAGTACACTCGGTACGCACGCGGAGGAATGAATTGTATCTTCCACGAAAAGAATCAAATCGCCGTTGCTGTCTTCATGGATGGCTGCATCCATCCACGATTAAAGATCAAGGAAACCAACAAAGATATACCGCACCAACCGGTAACAACCGGCTGCATCTATACGGCAGCCAAAGATACAGCATCTGTCTGCAGCGCGCTAGAGAAGTCTATCATTATAATGCCACATCGTCGGAGACCCATCCGACAAAGTCGCCTCCGTAGTCATCCACCGTTCTGCGGTAATCCTCGAAGTCAATTTAATTTCTTTTATTTTTATTTTGTTTCTTTTTGGTCAGCCGTAATTCTTTCCACGTCACGCTAGTCAGTTGTACGGTTTCCGTCAGCCGGTGCACCTCAATTTCTTTCTATCGGTAGACTAAATGCTAGTCTTTAGTGGACCTGGAGCTGGACTCTATCGAATCAATTGAGAGAGTTCCTTTCGGCAAAGAAACATCTCAACGATGGATAGTTCAGATAATGATGCCGCTTTAGCTGTTGCAACTATACACATACGACTATCCTACAGATGACGATGACGATGACGATGATGCGCCTCGGCAAGGTTAATTAAAAGCCGATACTCTTAGTTTTCCACTGCACTTAAGTATTATACCAGACCTAGACCGTTGTGCTGTAAGGAATTACGGATATCAACGACAATGCGTGATGAGATCCAACAAATGGAGCGCATTTCCTTTTTTTTTTTTTACCCTGCATTTTGTTGTGCCGCTGGTTTCGAGCTCTCTTTTTCACTATCTCTTCCTCTGTCAATCGACGCGCCATGCGTGGATAATTGCCCGTAACAAATTTAATTTGACGGATTGCAAAGATCAAAGCAATTGCTGCCAGCAAAGCACTAGACCAAGGGAACAACAGCCCAACAGACCGAACTGGAAAGATTCAGACTTGTGATGGTGGCCATGTGAAATCGTAGTGGCATTTGGCAGTGGCTGTGGCACTGTGAGACTGTGAAACTATGAGACTGTCGGCGGTGGCGGCACTATTGAAGAACGAAGTTGCGGTAAGTTTCTGAATCACAAAAGCAAACGCAATGTACTGCCACTAATAGGTTAATGGGAACTTAATTGCAATTGAAGTGCGGAACTCTGTTTGGATTAGTGGCGGTCGGTGAAAATTGCTCAAAGTGTGTGGAGTTGAATTGAAAATGGTTTAACTCGCACCGGTATGGTGTCGATAAATCCAAGGTGATATACAAATTGGCCAGTTGAGGAGGGAAGTTTGACGTAACCTACATGCATACATGTACGAGTATGTATGTTATGTCCACCAGGAAGGGAAGAATTTTGTTACTCATAGAATGCTCTAAAAATATTTCGACTGGAACCTCAACTGATGAAGAGAAGCATAAGATTTATGATAGACTGGATGGCGCCCACTCCTGACTGTCCTATAACTTGGATTGAGTGAGGTTCTCAGTAATAGCAAGACTAAATTTTTACTCATGCTGCCTAAAATGGTAAGTGCGTGCGTAACACTGGCCTATGCGTTCTTCGGGTCTGTATGTGGAGTGTTCGGACCCTAAACAGGCCACGTTCAGCCGAGCAAGTAACAAGAGCAAGAAGTGCAGTGGGATCGATGATATCTACTATCGTGGTTGGTACAGGGAACAGAAAAAGCGCATATTCGGGTGCAGATTTGTAATAGATGGCAGACTTACACAAAAAGGCTTGAACTTCCGTATATGAACTTCTGCCCATGCCCCCATGGAAGTCCAGCAAAACTCCACCAAAGAATGTTTCTAAGAGCTATGACCTATGAGCAATGTCCTAAGTATGATGTTATAATCGTACTAAGGAGTACGGAATATTATTAGGGCGGTCTGCTCCAGTATTCTGAACGTCCAAATCTTCGAACATTGATTCGGATCGACACCTTGCCAAAGTACGAATGCAGATCTTCCAAGTGTCACAACGTAGAAGAACTACTGCAGTAGAAAAGCTGCAACTGCAAGAGACCGCCAGAAATCTCTCAAATACTCCTATCATGTCATCATCCCATCCCAGCGTGCCATCAGAGTCGCTGAAATTATTGTGTTGGATTTCACTCCACAACTACCAAGAAATAACTGGTATGATGAAGAATGTCGTCAAGCACATGCAGCTCAACAAGAAGCGTACAAAGCGGTGCTGCAACGAAGAACGAGAGCCGCTCGTGAGCTTTACGAGCAAAAGGGATGGGACGAACATCGGCTTCTCCAGAAGAAGAAAAAAGAGCACAATAAGCTCGCGATCGAAGATACTGGGAGTTTGTCCTTACAAGTTGGTAGACACAAAGAACATGTTAAGGCAATAAGACCCTGTCGAGATGGAGATGGTAACATTATTGTAGAGTCGCAGTCGGTGCTGAGAATATGGAAAAACTTCTTCTTCAGACTGTACAACGGCGATGAAGCTCAACATGCCGCCATGAGGCAGACCATTCAACTTAGACCATAGCCAAAACTTCCGTCCATCTGACCAAGTGAGGATAGCTAGTTATAGAAGTATAAGTCCCCTCAACACTGCGTACAAGATCTTGTCTGCCATATTCTGTGAAATTCTGAAGCCCCTTAGTCAAAAACTGATAGGGCCACAGTGTGGTTTCAGTCCAGGAAATGGCCTCATAAATGGCCTATAAAAAAACGCAGGAAATTCAAATCGATTCCCACTACCTTTTCGTCGATTTTAAGCCCACATATGACAGCAGTCATACTCAGTAAATACGTGCGTTCAAGAACCAATGAACAAGTGGATGTGAAATTTCCCTCGAAAAAAGTTTTTGAAATCGTTAAAATGGGGCTCGCTCGAAAACCGTTGTGTCATAATTGGTACGGCCACTGAAAATCACATGAAACTTGGTGTACCGTACCGTGAAGTTATTTCATTGAAACTGGTGGAACTGGTAGCGAATGCCAGAAGTCATCAAGGCCGTGTCTCAGGAGATGGATATCAGCCAGGATAGCATGTCGCGCATCTTAAAACGTTATTTGAAACTCAGCGCATACAAGAGACACACCGGCCAAGTACTCTCAGAAGTATTGAAACAGAAAAGTAAGTCAAAATCGAAATCGTTTAACAAACAGAACAATAAAGTGTATGCTCTGTCATCATCACATGCATCTTAACTCATTCCGAGAATTCAACTTTTCGTCTGCGATAGTTTGCTGGGGAGTCGCCTACGATGGAGTCACCGAGCCGTTCTGTAGACTATGGCTTGCACTACTCGACATCCAAGTATTGAGCCTTTGAAGCACGCCGTTGTCCGAGCAGTGGAAATTTTTTCAAATGCTTGGTGTGCGCAATGCAATCGATTAGTGGCTAGACCGCCTTCGCCGTTGCTGGAGGACAAATGGGGAGCATTTCGAATAAGTTGTTCTACAATTTGCACCCATTGACTGATCCAATAAATTAAATTTTATTAGCCAAAAAAGCGTGTACCAAAACATTTACTAGTGCTGGGTAGAACCATGTCTAATTTGAGTATCTCTGCTAAACTCGTCCGTCTGATGATGATAATGAAGAACGCTCGCTGTACCGTCAAGGTCGGTAACGATTTAACCGAGCCCTTTGAAGTCAGAAAGCATTTTAGACAGGTGACGCGCTGTTATGGGTCTTTTTTAACATCATACCTGAAAGAGTTGTGCGGAACTGACAAGCGAACGTCGGGAGCACAATCTTTCAAAAGTCTGTGCAACTAAAGGGTTTTCCAATAGGGACTTGACAACTTTGAATTTCATTTGTGAACACACTCCTTCACTAATCATCAAACTGTCACTGTCAATTTATTCAGTAAACTCAACATTTTCATCATGGTAAAGTACACGAATGAGCAACGTCTGCAAATTATAAAAATTTTCTACCGACTTTCGGAGTCTGTGACTGCGACTTCAAGAGCGTTAACTTCAATTTTCGGGCGTAATTCTCGCCCTAGTAGACAGGCAATAACAAGTTTAGTGCAAAAATTTAAGTCTACATATTCGTTGTGCGATGTTGCCGTGTCAGTGAGATAATGGGTTGGTCGAAGTGTCGAAAATATCGCTGCCGTTCAGTCGTCCGTAGCAAACGATCCAAATCAGTCAATTCCACGACGTTCTCAAGAATTGGGCAGCGCTCAGACCACATTATGGCGTGTTTTGCGTAAGGATCTTGGTTTACACCCATACAAGATCAAGCTGACTCAAGAATTGAAGCCGATGGACCATTTGAAGCGACGTACGTTCTCCGATTGGAGATGATGAATTTCGTCGCAAAATCATCTTCAGTGACGAAGCTCATTTTTGGCTCAATGGGTTCATCAATAAGCAAAATATGCGTTATTGGTCGGGTGAAAATCCACATGTGCTTCATGAATCACCACTTCATCCACAAAAAATAACAGTTTGGTGCGGTTTGCATGCCGGCGGCGTTATTGGGTCATATTTTTTCGTCACGATAACGATCGTCACGTTACTGTGAATGATCAGCGTTATCGCGCCATGATCACCGATTATTTTTGGCCCGAATTGGAAGAAATGGACTTGGACGACATGTGGTTTCAACAGGATGGTGCCACAAGCCACGCAGCACACGCTACAATCGATTTATTGAAGAGTAAGTATGGTGAGCGTGTTATCTCAAGAAATGGGTCGCCCCTTTCGTGCGATTTAACGCCGCTTGACTATTTTCTGTGGGACTACGTTAAGTCATTGGTTTATGCCAACACGCCGACGACGTTGGAAGAGCTCAGAGCCAACTTTGAACGCGAAAAGCAGCCGTTTCGGCCGAAATGTGTGGCCGAGTAGTTGAAAATTGGGTCCAACGAATCGACCGTTGCAAACGTGCCCGCGGTGGCCATATGAACGAAGTCGAGTTCCATTCATAAATGTTTTGATTGTACTTCAAGCCGATAATAAAGTTTTTGAAATATCTCAAATGGTTTGCGTTTTATTTGAAAAAAAAGTTGTCAAGTCCTTATAACCCTATACCTACTAGCGTACGCCGATGATATTGACATAATTGGCAGAACTCAGCAGGCTATCAGCGGTTCGTTCGCTATTAGTGAAACGGAAGCTGCCAAAATGGGTTTAGCTGTAAATGCTGACAATAAGAACTGACACAAAATCGCCGAATTGGACAAAACGTCACAGTCAACAGCTATAACTTCGAGTTTATCCGACAGCTCAATTTGCGTTTCAGCAATCCGCATTGGTTGAATACGCTCGAATAAACACCACTTGAAATGGCATTGAAATGTTCAGCACGCATACGTTCATTCCTGCTTATAAAACGCATTGAAAATGTGTAACCGCTTTTACTCTCTCGCGCTCTCGTCATTCTTTCATCATCGGGCAGGTATTTGACAGTCCCATAGAATCCGTGGCATACGTTGGCAGAATAACGAACGAAACGAAACAAAAAAATTTAAATGTCATTTAATCTCAATATTTTCTTTCAAGCTATGATAATTTCTCTTCATTCTCTCAATGTCTCCACCAATGAAAGTGCTTACTCTCAATTTGTGAATGCGTGAACCTCAATATGTGAAAGTATGGTCCTCAATGTGTGAATGCGTGAACTGCCAACGGATTGAAAAGTAGAAATTAAATCTACTTTATCCGTCCGTTCCGTCATATCCTTTGTTTATGGGCCTGCTTCCATAACAACGTGTATATTCTATTGAGCTGCCAGTCGACGCAATTCACGCAACGGACGCAACGGATTCTATGGGCCTTGGCCTTTAGTTGTGTATTTAAAATGTGGGATTGCAAACGCAATATTTGGAAAGAGAAGGAAATAAGAACAATGTATCAGTGTTAGTGTGAAGTGTCAGTTCAATCAGCTGTTTGTTAAATTTCTCTCAATTTTCTCTCGCTCATTTTGGATAATTTCATATAAACACCAGCATTTCTACGGGCATTGAACCAATGCGGATTGCTTCAACGCACATTGACCTGTCGAATAAACTAGGTATTTGTCTACCTTGGGTCTGCTATCAATCAATGCCAACAATACGAGTACCTTAGTAGAAATAAAACGTAGAATCACTGTTGCCAATTGTTTTTTGGGGTAAGAAGGCCAAGCTTGGACTCTATCAAAAGCGGATAAAGATAGACTTGGCCGTTTTGAGAGGAAAATTCTTCGTTAACTGGTTTTGGAAGCTATACTGCGACATCGATATAGTCGCCTGAGATGACTAGGTCAGGCCGAGTGAACGGGCACCAACGCTACGCCCCGCAGAGTTTTCGAATCTACCCCTGAGGGACAACGCAGGGACTATAGGTGGAGCGCACAAGTAGAAGAGGACCTCAGCCGACTTGAAGTGCTCAACTGGAGGGAGTTAGCTAAGTATCGGCCTAACTAGAAAAGCTTGCTAATTGAGGCCCAAGTTAACCCCTAACTGTAATGCCATCTAAGTAAATAATAAGAAGCTGGCTCATTCGTGATAGTCTCTACAATAAAAAGCCGATGACATGGACAAACTTAAGGCTGAGCAAATCAGCTTGTTTCGCCATGTTTAAAGAAGTTCCTCGGAAAATCCGGTCCAAAAACAAATAGGGCCGAGGTGCGAAGATGAGGCCGGAAGGAAAACAATTGGATCATTCAAATCAAAAAACACCAGCAAACTCATGGCTGGGTAACGAGGTGATCCAAAATACAGCGACCTGTAGAATGGTGCTAAGGTCCGCAAATTTATCCAACCCAAAAAGCCGGCCAGTAGCAATGAACACACGAAGGAGGAATATGTAGCATTTACAACGGTTGTCTGAAAAGTTTCCGACCGCAACGTAAAGATAGCGACACCCGTCAATAAAAGCTAGCGTGCATCTTTTGACAGTTACTTACCGAAGTTTCAGTCATTTTGGACGCCCAGTTTTTAATTGAAAGTCGTTTGAGTGAGTCGATGTGAGTGTTTTTTTTGTGAAAATGGAAAAAATTGAGTATCGAGCTGTTGATTTGCAATACGCCTACGCAGATCAAAAATGAGTTGGACTCTGTGCATGGGGACTCTGCACCATCGTGAAATTTTGGGCAGCCGAATTTGAACGTGGCCGGAAGAGCTTGGGAGATGATGAATGTTCGGGACGTCCAAAAACTGCAACCACTGACGATAACATTACTAAAGTTCACCAAATGGTGTTAGACGACCGCCGAATTAAAGTGTGAGAGATAGTAGAGGTTATGAAAATGTCCAAAGAACGTGTTTGTTACATATTAAATCAAGTTTTAGGTATGGAAAAGCTGTCCGCGCGTTGGGTGCCGCGTTTGCTTACGTTAGACTAAAAACGTGTTCGAATGAACATTTCCAACGCTCTGTTGGCGCAGTTTAGGGGCAATAAATCCGAGTTTTGGCGCCGATTAATTACTGTAGATGAAACTTGGATACACCATTATACGCCCGAAACAAAAATTCAGTCAAAACAGTTTACTGCAAAGGGCGAGCCGGCTCTAAAAAACGCAAAAAATGTTTTTTCGGCTGGGAGAGTGATGGCGACTGTTTTTTGGGATAGTAAAGGAGTTATCTTAATCGATTATCTTCAAAAAGGAAAAAACCATTACAGGAGCATACTACGCATCATTACTTGCCCAGCTGAAGGCAGAAATTGCGGGGAAACGCCCACATTTGCAGAAAAAGAAAATCCTGTTTCACCAAGACAACGCGCCGTCTCACACCTCAGCGGTTGATGAATTCACCAGATCTAGCCCCAAGCGACTTCTTTTTGTTCCCTCATCTAAAAACTGCGCTCGGAGGACAGAGATTTTCGTCAAATGAGGAGGCAATCACCTTCGTGCACAATTATTTTGCAGAAAAAAACGCCATGTACTATTTGGACGGGTTAGAGAGATGGGAGCATCGCTGGGAGAAGTGTGTAGAGTTACAAGGAGACTAGAAAAATAAAAAAATATTTTGAGAAAAAATGTCTTGTATCAGTGTTCGGTCGGAAACGTTTCAGACAACCCTCGTAGTGTAGTTTTAAGTGTTACATATTTCAGTGATTAATAAACGAAGAAGAGAAGATACGTACATACGAGTACCTACATACGTGCGGCTGCTTTAAGAAAACTTAAACGAGACCCGTGGATCTCTCGTGCTCGTAGATTTATTTGTTCAACCATTTCCGGATGCTCTTAGCTGAATTCACGTCTGCGCCAGCGGAATTTATGACCACATGTCCGTATAGATTCTTTTCAATTTTCGACAACCTTACCTTCAAACTTCGATCATAACAGTTTTTAAGTATCCTCAAGCGCCAACATTTCGACAAAGAATACCAAAGGTCTCTTAGGAATATACCTATGTACGAGTATTCATATCTATCGCACGAGCCCATCAGAACTGATCTGCAGATGTTTCACGTATCTTCGTATCCAATCACTTTTTATTTTTTATCCATCTACCTATTTTACATTTTTCTTTACGTACTAGCACTATAAAACCCAGGATTTCGTTAAGCCCCTCGAGTCCATCAGAAAACGTTACCACTGCAATAAAGATTCACTTACCGTTCCGTCAATTCCATTATGGTATCCATATTTGCATAATGGTTTTTACCAATGAATTCCGCATCCCAAGATCGGCTAAGCTGCGGCAACAGCGGCGGCGCTTTTAGCCAAAACTCAAAATAAAAACTAAATTAAAGGAAAATAAAACAAGACGGAGAAAATAATAATACCCCATGAAATGTTGAAAAATAAAATGAAAAACAAAAAACAAAAAACTCCATCCGCATCCATTCCATTTCCATCCCACATCCATCCATCTTCGCCAGAGGTTCATCTCAATGGCTTTACGTACAAAAAAGGCTGCCGCCATTTCTGCAGATCGCCCCGTCAGCGATCAACATATATCGGATCGTCGTCGTCGTCGTCGTCGTCGTTGGCATTGTCGTTTTCGTTGTCGTCTTGTGGACGTTCCATCGTCATTCGCTGCCGTTCATTTGGAGTCGGATTCGGATCTTGGATTCGGGATCACTGTGGAGAATCAATTTTTTCCAGCTTCGAGATAAGCGTAATTCAGGATCCTTTTTCGATGAATCCGTAATTGCCCATATGCGCGCAGATCGCTTGCAACACAACAAAATACGAATAACATCGGCAAAAGATTAACAAAACGAAAAATGGAATAAGAGAACGGGGCAAGACGAGCTAGGGTTCCATATGAAAAAGGTTCGCCGAAGTAGTGATTGCAGATACGACTGTCGTTGGCTCGAAGTGGTGAGGAAAGTGAAGAGGAATTCTGTTCAACCTTGTGTACGAGAGTGTAGTGAAAAGTATAGGGAAGCCATCCAAAAGGCAGTTATAACCGAAGGGAGTTAAGCGATATAGAGAAACTACAATTCGATCCATTCTGCCTTTGCATCACAGAGACAATGTGCAAGTCGCTGATGTAACAGATACTAAGTCTATCAAAAAATCTTCAGGACTATGTATATATTTCCTCGATTCTGATAGAGTTGAATGTATCCATCATCGATAGTAACATGATCAGAGTGATCATGTGTGAGATGTGAGAATATTTCTCCAGAATGACATACTCCGCTGGGTATATTTTGTATGAAAAAGCCCATCACCGTCGCTCTACCCTACTCGAAACCATTGAGAATAATAAAACCCGATGCGCACAAAAAGCCACATACTCGTAACCTGGAACCCATCAAAAGATTACCCAAAGCATCATCATTAAGATCCTCACCGTCAACATCTCAGAAAGACATCGCCAGACAACAACCACTATTACGACCAGCAGTATTAATGCATAAGAATGGCAACAGCCATACGGCAGCGTTCATATGGCCATGAAGCAACGGCACTAGGATATTTTCTAAGGTGGGTCCTTAGTTCGTTGCCTGAAATACTCAAATCTTAATGCCAAGCCCGCTTGCCTTTTGGGGCTCTACTGCCAGTGAGTAGGTCTCAATAAAATTGTTTTCTTTTTTTTTTTGTGTATTCTGTCTTGTAGCTTCGGTCCTTTTTCGATTTTCTTTATTACTCGTACTTTCGAATGCGTATCCAATGCCATTTGAATGGAGACATGGACCTCCCTCCGGAATCGATGCTGTGCCAAAGGTTTATAATGCTTCCGTTGGTGAATTTGTTTTTTTATTGTTATCCAGTGGATTCGTTGAATCTGTCTGAAGTGTTGCCGGTTAACCGAAGACGCGTGCATACAGTAGAAATTGATATACGTTCAAATCGAAAGGATATTAGTTTCGGTACAATTTGGATTTCAACTTCTTTTCTTTTTCGAAGAAGGAATCAGGCGTGGAGAATTATTAATGCACAGGTATCCGGCATCAATTTGTTTACGGGTGTTGTTTTATTGCCCCGGAAATAGGGTTGGGGCCTGAAGAAGTAATACAGTTCATGAATATGCTTCACAAATTCACGCCCGACTAACATAGAAGAGGATTTAGTACTGTGAAGGCAATGAACCTTAAAAACGCTAACAAAAAGTCATTAATTTCGAACGATACATCGTTTTCCAAGATCTGGATATTGCAATTGGGTTTTCCTTACAAGGAAGGCAAGAGAATAAATTTGCTTAAAGTCTGTAACGCATTTCATTGAGACGGACTTAGACAATTGAAGACCCACTGTGATGCCACTCAGAGATTGCAGGGAGGCAATGAGGTTCCACCGAAATCTTCCTTTTTTTTCTGTCGTAACAAAGCATTCAGACAAAGAACTAGTCCACTGTTCTGCTTGTAGGTTCATTTTAGTGGAATCCTTCAGTCTGTAGAAAAAATATTAGTAAGCGCCTCTGTGAAGTGCCTGCACAGCCTGGCGCGAATGTAAGCCGGACATTCACAGAGGTAGTACTCCGTGGTGTTATCTTCACTTTCTCAGCAAGCGTTGCAGAATGTTGTATTGCATATATCCAGTACATTTAAGTGTACTGCTCCTTCTCGACGCTAGTGAGCAACCTACAGTGTTTCCTGCTGAGGACATCAGACCGCTGATTTCTTAGAGGCGTCGGGAAGCATAAGTTTTATCTGTCTACAATCTGGATAATCATGTCACTGCAGTTGTATATATATGAAACTCATCAAAGCCTTAATCGAGGACGCAGGCAGACCCAAGGTAGGGTCCTGAGAAACTCTCCTCAGAGCGGCAAGTTTGTCGGAGCTTCTATTTCCCTATTGTGACCTGGAACCCAGACAAGACTCAGTGAATTAAATTTTCCAGCTGCGTTCAGTGATGTCTTGCATTCTCGAACTAGCTTGGAAGCCGCAAGAGGGTTCAGCAAGTCTGTCACTACAGATACAAATGCTTTGGTGAAATCTAACCTTGTCGTCCTCCAGAAATATATCAGTGCTGTAGTGAAGACCTAACTGCATTTCTTTCCTGGCTCAGATTCTGGCCGAGTCCAGTCTTTTAGACACAGAGAAAGTCGATTTCCACAGCAGGAGTTCTGGTGTCATTGCAGCTTCTCATAAGGAGAACAGTTTTGAGAGTATTGACTGAAAGTTAATTTCTGGTGCATCACTCGTCGATCACGCCTAGGGTCGCCTGCAGTTTAAAGCAGACAGTCGTTAGATATGAACCAACAGACAGTATGCGTATGCTCGTGCATAGACGTCAGAACTATTGAGCGCGTTGAGCAGTGAGTCGACCAATATGCTCCATAGCAGTGGAGTTAGAACGCCGCCTTGTGGGCAACACCTGTCTACCCCTGCCATAACATATTGCCCACAGTTAGCATCCGCAATCAATATCCTATTCACCAGCATTGCTTTTATCCACAAAACTAGTGATTCGTCTACGCCGTGTTGTCTGACCGAGTTACACATATCATCAAAAGCGTTGTCGAAAGAATTCCCAGCTCGTATTCCTTCTGTGTGCCAGATTCTGAAGCGCACTCTCGTAAGATCTTCTGCGTTGGTAAAGGTTTTGGATCGCAGATTGAGGATGCAGAACGTTTTGCTCACATGGATCTCAACCATATGCAGATCTATTGGTCTAAAGCCCTTGGCGAGCGTGTAGTCTTCTTTTCCGATTTTCAGTATAAAGGCTACTCTCACTTTTCGCCAGGGTTTCGGTATGTATACCAGTGACAGGCTAGGAGTGAATTATCGAATGCCATCTAGGCGGCTTGAAGCCATTAAAGGAAGCAATAGCACGCTTAAAGGCCTTATCCATCACTATAACCGATGAGGTATACCAGCTACGGAATGTTGTGTTATTCAGATGGTTTTGATTATGTTACCTGGGAAATGAGGCATAAGACGGAGAATCTCTGCTTTCGACTCCGTATAGGTAACATCAGATCTGCGTTCGACCGAGGAACAAGCGATCAGCAGGATTATTTTCTGGCTCAAGAGTTCAAAACACTTGAGGAGGGTACAGTTCAGGTTCTAAACACATTCCTGTAGCTTTTGTTTTGTCCTGACTTTAGGGATAGCGTTGTTGGACTTGTCGAGCTCCTCCTTAAATCGTGTCCAGCTGGTTTTCTGCGGATTCTTCCTCTTCAAGACCACGCATCCGATTCTGAATTCGATGTAACTATGGTCTGACATGGAGATTTCCGGTAGTACTTTCCAGCCAGTAATCTCCTCTGCATACCTGTTGGATAGCGTTTAGTCGATTACTTGCTGTCTTACTCTCGTAACTAAAGTTGTTGGCAACCAGTTAAGACGATAGTATGAAATCCAGGAGATGATTGTCTTTAACATTGCATTTGCTACTGTCCCAAAAAGTATCCTCAGCACTAGAATCGCAACATGCGATAAGTCCCATCTTCCTGAAATCACAGTATTAAAAGAATCATAAAGACGAATTTCTGCCATTATCCATTCGCTTCGTAGCTTTTGTCTGCAGCATTAGCACAATAGATGGTGAGAGTGCGGTTGGCACATAAAGACAAGTTCTCGGTTCTCCTTTCCTTAAACATCCGAAACCACAGATGCGTTTATTTCACTCCCATGATTCCAGTATGAATATTATGCGAGGTTTTGTATTCAACATGGAAGCAGACTTGGAATGTCGAAGCGCCAGAGAGGCATGCTTATAGGTCCACAGGTCTCGTCCCTTTCGACTTTTCGGGGTTTTAGTGCAGGTTACCTTTCCAGAGACGTCCAGTTTCCGTCCATTAGAATTGAAACGTGTGCTGGTTGCGGCACCTGTATCAATGCTGCACTGTGAAAACCACCACAAGAGTTGTTACTCAGCGCGGATTTCACCGCATTAGCCGACTTCTGTCGACCAGAACTACGATCTTTGCTTGCTGTAGCATTGGCCTTATCCGGAAATCTTGTGCGTGTGAAACCACCGCTGGTTTTGTTTTCGTCGATGGGTTTGATCGCTTCTTGCGATTTCCGTCCACGGTTTCATCCGGGCATAGGGAGCGGAAAGATCCAGGGAGTGCCGGAAATTTTCTTAATCTGACTCTGTTCGCGACAAGAAGGTTGTGCAGTTTCAGATCCGAGAGGATGGTTGATTTTGATGGGTGTCACTTCAACTGAACTGTTTCTCTTCTCTGTTACAGCTGGGGGAGCGCCTTCGACAGCATTTGTCTTCTTTTTGCGTCGTGCATTTGGCTAACATTTCCTCTTCGAATGCTCCTAAGGCGGTAGTCCTACAGATTGTGGCTATTCTTAAGCCCGTTTTACCTTTTCGGTTTCCCGAGACAAGCCATTTAAAATAATTCTGATGAGTTTAACCGTAACAAGCACGGCCTCTCCGGTACTCTCTCCATTATTGCAGCTCAATATAGCGAACGTATCGTAGAAAGAGCAGCAGGAGTCATTGGCATAAAGTGATCCAGCAGCTCCTGGGTCAGCGCTAAAATCGACGGTGGGTTTGGAAGTGAGTCGGTTGGGGCCTATAGAGTCCGTGCCCCGGCCCTAGTCGAGAAAACCAGGGGGAACTGTCGCTATTGCGAGTACCACCTGGTGTATAATTACATGGAGTCACCTCCTGGGTTCCATTCAGAATTCTAGGATCTCTGATTCTTAACCCTTCCTACAACGACAAGGCAGCCAGAGAAATGAAGGGCGTAGATATTTGCCTATGCGGTTACCGGGGACCAATACAGGGAGTCAAAACAAGCACTACGCTATGAACTTTATTGGAGAGTCAGCAGTTTCTCGATCAATCGCTGCCAGGGAATTATCAATCTTCCGACACTTTTTGAGGATAAGCCAAATAAAATAACCAACAATCTTTTACTAAAAAACAACAACAATCAAGATATGACATTAGACAAATACTCGTAATGTCAAATTCAAAGGGTGTGTTCGATTCAAGATTGGTTTTAAAGCAGTGTGGGCGTTAAACTGCAGCATATGTCAGTGTATGATGATATGAGGAGTACGAAGTGTATGAACTTTATTATTGTAGTTCATATAATGCCAATCTACTCCTTGAAAAAATTTATGACGATTGGCATCCCTTTTCGCAGTCAAAACTCAAAGACTTTATGATTTTATCACAACAGGACTCTTTTATTTTCGCCCATCCATTGTTCTCTCATTTTTTTAAAACAAGAACAACAGTACACACTATCCACTCCGCAACTCTCTTATAAACAAAAACATAAACAAAAGAGAACAAATCCTCTCTGCCCAACGAAGACTTCTCTCTCAATTTCGATATCGAATCCGAACTGTTTTTCGAACATTCAAACACACTTAACGAACAAGTTTCTACAAAATACAAAACAGCACATTGCCGCAGATACTTTTCACAACGCACCTCACGAAATTGAAATTTCAGTCAGTGTCCGTTCGTGGTAGAGGGTAGGTTTCAACGCGCATCTGGCAAAATATACTTCGAAAATATTTTCAAGGATTAACATTTGAAGAACAAAAAATACTCGTTACTTCTTTTAGGACGAAATCAATATCCTCTTCTCTCTTTAAAAAGGGAGTACATAGTAACTTCTACAGCAAAGTAGAATTTAAAAAGCAAGAAAAAAATAGAAGGAACACAGAAACACTCGGTTCGAAAACATCTGTTTCTCGTTCGCTATTTGATTTGATTCGGTTTTCTTTTGAGGTTTTCCTTAGAGAGAATTTTCCAACCCTGCAAAGTGAAATGTCGCGTGTATTGGGAAATTTATGAAAAGAAGAAAATGACGTGTGTGTGGGTGTATAGTAAATAACAAAAAAAAAATAAAAAAATTGTGTAAAAATATGTTAACGAAACAAAAGGAAACCAATTGAAGCCGAAGCGCCCTAACGAAATGTTATAATTTATGCTTTCGCGGTGTGGTCTTTTGAAAAGTCTTTTCGTTCCCACCCTCGCGTTTCCAAGCGTGTACTGAATTAACGAAAATAATAAAAAAAAGGAAAAATTGTTTGTCTTTTCAAAAAGAAAATTTCCAAGAAGGATCAGTTTTTGAAAGGAAGCTGGTGCGTGAGAGACGATAGTAATTGAGTGGAAACTTTGTGCGTAACTAACAACCCCTCCCCAATTACAATTCGTCATTTTTATTGGAATAGTGTGCATAGTAAATCGAGAAAAGAGTAACAGGACGAAATAGGACAACAATAACAACAACAAAATATCATCATCTCCACATCACACTTGTTGGTCTGAGCATAGACCGGAAATACAATGAAGGATATGATGATATAGAACATCAGTAAAACAGCGGCGTCGGTCGTATTGTCACATTTTTTTTCTTTCTTAGGATTAGATTGTAAACACAACCCTGCCGCCGACGACGACGAAGACAACGGTGTAGTCGCGCGGTATTACTTTGAAACGCGTTCGCGCTCAGTAGGCACATTGAAGAACAGGGACTCGAAGTAAACAAATACATAAATCACTCAACCTGATAAAGATGGCGGGAAACATCGTTAAATGGTGGAAACACAAGATACTCGGTGGATATAAACAATTCTCAGGTAAGTGACGAATTTTCCAAGAAAACATGTTAAATTAGAGGTATCACTGGTCAAAATTAGGCAATTTGTGCACTCCGCAAAAAGCATCGGTCTTAATCCTCCAAAGGCTTCGCTTAAGAATCTGAACCCATGTGTGAAGTAGTGATGGTTTCAAATTTGAATAATTTGGAGTGTAATTTGTATCTTGGAGGCCTATTCGATCAGTGATTGTAGGAATTTGTCTTAGATGGCTTTTGGCCATGTTAGATTGAGACGAGCGATCTACGTCTTGTTTTCTTAGTATGGAAACTGAAATACCCCCGTAAGGAATCAAAGAAATGCCAAGGAAATCTAAAAAGGACGGTTTAGTTATTGCTAAAATCTTGGTAAAGTTGGACGTAAAGGCATTTGACAGAGTTTGACTTCAGACATTTTTGTCGAAAATGGGTGGTTTTGGGATCGATGAAATATTTTTTAATGGACTAGGATCGTTCAATTCAAGTTGTCTTGGACGCCCTCAAGTCTGATATTCACAAAATAAATGCTGGTGTGCCACAAGGCTACATTCTGTCACCGATATTCTTTTTAATCTTCTTCAATGATGTCCAGTACCTACTTCCAATCCAATATATTCCTTTGCTGACGACAAGACCCTGCGTGAATGGCAACATATGTTAAGCCCAATAAATTCTGATACTAACAGCATAACGAATTGGAGGATCATCAACGCAGTGGAATTCAATGCTTCCAAATCACAATGCTGTCTGCTGTCATTAAAGCGAAATTGAGTTGGGAATTACAAGGTATTCCAGAATGACGGACTTCTTTTTGATCTAATACGATTGGTGGAGCAACAACCCCTAATACTCTTATCCCTCGACCATCAGCTAAAGCAACAAACTTAGCCCTACTTTCCTACTTTCTACTGAATTTAATCAGCCTAAAAACGTAATCCCACAAATACTAACTCCTAAGTACTGACGGGACGGATCGGCTATCCCGTTGGTTTGCCCCCAACGTAAAACTCAGCCCAACTTGATCAACCAAATGGTCCCCAGCCGGTGTTCGTTGCCCTACTGCCCAATGTCCGACTTCTGCACAATTGATTGTGTGTCACTGGTGGTACAGTCCTGCTTTTCTACTGTCACGTATGCTACGTCTGGGTCGACTAAGCTCCAACTCCTACTGTGCGGTGGAATAGTGAATGTCTCTACGTTTGCCCGTACTGTCTCTAGGCGTGGTCCTAATGCCACCGAAGATATTGATGAATCAATGGGTATCCTGAGAACTCGAATGACACTTGCATCATCGAAACTGAAAAACTTCCCAACCTACGTTGGAATACATACGAGTACGTGTTATCGTCAAAAATACTGTGAAATGTCTAGGTTACCTCAAACGGCTTTCCGCCCTCTGATCTGACCACAACATTTAATGCATTTATCCGCCCAAATTGAAAATTGGGGAATGCTCAACTCCTAAGGTATCTCCGCACCTGATAGTTAGGATTCAAAACCTTGCGATAAAACTCGTAAGTGATGCTTATATATTTCTGTCTACTGACACCGACGTAATATCTCCTGTATTACTTTGTTCTTCTTCTATTTTCACCACCAGTGCCAGTAGCATTAAGCCTCTTCAAACCTTCAAGCGTAACAGTCGTCTCGCTATAAATGCTGATCTCTGAAATATCTTGATTCGTTCCTAAGCCGTACAACTCGCTTATGGAATGCTCAGCCGAGCTCTCTATTTCCTAGTCGTTATAACTTGCAAACATTTAAAACCAACGTACATGGGTACCTCTGTTTCTTTACTCCCTTCGCCCGCACTGTATGTAAATATTTTAAGGCTACGCAAAATCCCTTGAGCGCGCGCAGATTATAGTAAAAAAAGACTTCTAGGTTCCTTGGTACTGTTCTAGCTCCAGAATCCTCAGACCAACCTGAAGAAAATTATTTAAATGAGTGCGTATGATGTCAAAGCGTCCGATTAGATTAGATTAAGCGGACAGTTGGAACTATGTAACCTTATCACCGCGGCTAGGTTAGGCCTATTTTGATTTCCTGGCTTTTCCAGAAGAGGTAGATATGTTCTACTTAGGCGGTTACAGTGGCAAAGGATGTGCTCTGCTGTTCTTCGTCCTCGTTGCACATGCGACAGTTGTTGTCTTGTGCTATTCCCATAGTCATAAGGTGTTTTTTGACTCTGCAGTTACGCGTTTGGTATCCGATTGCTTTGTTGTTTTGAGGGAAGGGGTTGCTGAAAAGTTGTTGGCTTGCCTGCTACCTTCAGTTTCTGTCCAGTAGTGGCTTTGTTTTTAGACAGTTTTGTTTATAGATTTTTATGGGGCTTATTGGTAACCCGCATAATGGTCGTGGCACCATAAATAATGCGGCCAAACCTTTCCTGGTCAATTCGTCTCAGATTAAATGGACTTTATTGGTGCTGGCTGACGCTGATATGATGTAGGACCGCTTTGCTGTCAAATATATTATAAATGTTCTTGTTGGAGGAAGATCTTTTTAACTTCTTCCTATTGCATAGCTTTAGGGAAGAGAGGAATTGGTAGTTTCTCTGCATATGCCTGCTCCAATTCCATCGTCTCTTTTGGATCAGTCGCTGTACAACAGCAGTGAAACTCTTTTGAACAGGGGTTTATTCTGTTCCGTATTTTGTCGATCAGGGAATGAGCGGTTGAGGTGGTGGTACTTTTTCGAACAGTTGTCTGTAAGAGTGAAAGTGAAAGTCTTTCACCTTTCATTGACTTTGATTTGTATCGTCTGCTCCACTTGCATTCTCAGAGTCGAGGTTTGATATTGACTCGTCTGCATGTGTTGCCCGCCATTCCTTTGTGGCCAGTGACCCAGCAGATCTTAGGTTTACGCTGAAAGCTTTGATTTAATCTGGATTGCAGCGATGACAGTCTGGCTATCAATGAATATGGTAATATCCTCGTGGGATATTGCCGCAGGTCTGGCCGCTTCTGCTACTGCCAATATCTCAGCCTGGAGGACACTATTGTAGTCCGGCAGACTACTTGAGCATTTTAAGTTCAATTGATTCGAGAAGATCCCAGCGCCAGTTCCTATGTAGCTCCATCTTTGATTCATCTGTGAAAAGTCTTCTAACATTTGGTCCCCGTCCCATGCCTCTCTGCTTGGGAAAATACAGGCGAAGGGTGTTTCAATGTCATGATGGGGTATTAAGTATGTAGCATGCATCGTATCTAGTGGGACATAAACGCAGTTCACTTGAAAAGTTTAAAGCGTGGGTTCGGGTTCGGGTACGGTTTCCACCCATTAAGTTGACTCAATCTGAAAGGATTTTCGCTACCGATTCTTGCATGTAGAGACCTAGGGGCAAGCTAACAAGTATAGATTCTAGTCCCGTCGTTGGCGTCGTTCTCATGACATGAGTTGTACCAGTAAATGGAATCCTTTGTACTCTTATCATTAACTTAAGGTTACTGGTTTTATTTGTGGATTGCCATCATATTAGGGTACCGTAGGTTCGGATGGGTCTGACTATAGCCGTGTTGCTTTCGTTGCTTTCTTTACATTCCACATTGTGCTTCCAACTCAGTTCACTTTCTACAACGATGCCTAGGTATTTAGCACTGTTGGAAAATCGGAGGGTTATCCCATCTATGGAGGGAAGGTCAATAATTTTATGTATGACAAGAACTAGTCCTGGTTTTTGCGGGTTGATTGCCAGCCCACAGAGTTTGGACCATTCATTTTCATTTCACTGATTGTGGCCGGCAGCCATAAGAACCACATTCTCTGCGTACGCAGTGGCTTTTATTGCCTCCCTTAATAGGTTTCCGCTAAAAGCCATATGCACTCAACGGATCTTTATGACATTGTGAAACGTTATGGTCTAAAGATACTGGTTGACAAGGAAACGTATCAAAGACTTTACCAAATTTTGAATTTTGATTTTTTGCAATTCCTTACTGAAAACCCAGGGACTTGTTTTATACCTATACTTCCTGATGCCTACCTCCTTTATTGTAAGAATTATTCACCCAAATACCTCTAATCTGTTCCGCTAAACAAGATTAACGTGCATTTCCAACCCAAAATGTCCTTCTTAAGTGCAAAATGAATCTCAAACAAATAATTGTATGGAGATGAAGGTACCTATACCTATCTATTTATTTATTTTTTTCAAACAGGAGAAAACAGATACAACAAGCAAATGAACAAACAAAAAATGATAGGAATAAGTGTTGGGAGGGAGTCTAGGTAGAAATTAATATCCCATCCTTGTTTGTCTTGTTTTCGTTCCCTGTGCAGTCTGAAATCCTTTTTAAAAAAAAAATATATGTTTCCAGTACAGTCATCTTTGTGAGATAGTGCGGAAGATCAATTTTGAAAAAAATAAATCAAATTGCACGGGGGCGCTCCTTTATCTGCAATAAAAAATCTCAAAATAAGGTGATGTACGATACATAGGTACACCAAAGGCAGCTGGTTCAAGGTGCATGAAATGCAAGAAATGATTTAAAAAAAAAATTAAGAAAAATAAAACCAAAGCATACGGAGAAAAAGACTGAAGAAGAGATACAAGGAACTAAGGAGTCGGCCGACTACGTTTTACAGTGGATCAAAGAAGTGGTTCCTTCTTCTGGTATCACCAGCAGCACCATCATTGAATCCAAGAATATACCGCCATGCACAGTTTGTGTATTACCGTCTTTCTTCTGGGAGAAGGATTTTTTTGGCTCGTTTGGTTTTTTTTTATTTTTTTGGGTAAATCGCCTCCTTGAATTCGCCCAGTGGGGGTAATACAAAAATTCAGAAGCAGCTTTGATGGACGCATGATGGACGATGTTTTGTTGTTACTCTCTTATTTGCTCGTCGTATGGTCAAGGTTTTCTGTTTTAGTGCACGCTAACGTGTCCCAAATGTGTAATAATTTTTTTTTTCAGTTATGTCCGGTTTTCGGCAATTTGCCTGGACAGTCTTGCCTTTGTTTTAGGTTTAATGATTTACTTGTTTTGGTTAGTCTTATCATTGCTTTGGAATTGAATTAAATTTGAGAGACAATAGGCGGCCTATCTATCCAAATGCTTTGATAAGGTAATGTTTAGAGCATCTCCTCTGAGATGATCCTTCTCAAGGAACTAGCCTTATGGAAAAGTACGTGCACTCTGAGCCCTATATGCAGGCTAAGTGAGTCTATTTATATTTCGGCAAGGAAGGAAGGATATCTAGATTTTAGGATATTTTATGATCAAACTCATATTTTTAATACAAGTAATAGTAATAGCAAAAGTTTTGGTACACGAAATGAACACATTCATTCTCAAGAACCAATGAACGCATCCACTCAAACTTGACGGCTATTTGACAAGTGACGTCTATGCAAAGTTCCCGCGTAAAAATTTTCTGACGTCGTATATTTTCAATCATCGAATGGGGCTCGCTCAAATTGTAATGCGGCTACAAGCGAAATGTTTCCGATTTTGCGGGCACTGACAATCAGACGAAACTTTGTGTATCGTACCGTGAAGTTATTTGAGGATACTAGTGAAATAGTCGACCGCGCAAAATCCAGCCGTCCGCGCACTCTGCAATCGCCACAAGTCATCAAAGTTGTGTTTCGGGAGATGGATATCAGCACGGGCAGTATGTCGCGCATCTTAAAACGCGACTTGGAACTCAGCGGCGCTACAAGAGACACACCGGCAATTACTCACAGAAGCATTGAAACTGAAAAGTAAGTCAAAGTCGAAAGCCTTGCTTCGCTAGTATGCGCAGAACGGTCATGGACGAATTCTTTTTGCTGACGAGAAAATATTCGCCGTTGAAGAAACGTTAGAGTGTATGCTCTATTATCCACCAGTGTCCACCACCTAGCGGTCCCCCGCCCAATTATCAAGGCTTCGCCCATCAATGACGTTGTCTAATAAAAAGCGGGGGCAGAGCAAAGTAAACATCTTCAAGTGACGTTACCGAAGGTTGCTACGATTTGAACAGTTAAAAGTTGCCGGTCATAGGTCTTGTTGGCGGCTGGACCACCGGTAGTCCCTACCAGGACTTAAATCACGGTACTATGGGAGTCAGGATCCCCCCGGATCTCGGTCCGGGCCTGACTTGTAGAGGTAGGCTCCCTTGTGCGAGCGTCATGGTGGCTGTGGTTTAAACCCAAATCGTGGGAAGGGTCTTCTTGTTAGCTTTGACCCAATGTAGAGTTGCAATAAGTACTGGGTGCTGTGAGCCTAATAAGAGTAAAGTCCCATTTACAATACTGCGAGATGCGATACGTTGTTCGAAAACGAGAGCGCATGAACTGTCAAAAATATTTCCGTAACATGTAATTCAATGTGTTCGTTTACAATAATGCGAGTCACGCAGCGAGCATCGCAGTCAATTTCCAAAATCTGGAAAACTCTCGCATCTCGCAATGCATGACAGCTAAATTGTTGTTGTTTTGATTTTGAGCTTGTTATTTGTGAGTGGTGTTTTGACGCATCATTGTAAACAGACGTCCGATGTCTGAATGCGAGAGCTCTCGTATTCGAATTCGAATGCGACTCTCGTATCGCATCTCGCAGTATTGTAAATGGGGCTTAAGAGGTTTTAGGTTGGCCTCGACTCATACCAAGGTGGAATTTGTACCGGTAACACAGCTTCGAATTGGTATCAATGGAATGATGGAGAGCGACGGCAAGGCGTATCCTTGCTCCCATGGATGTATGGGCTTCCCGTCAACATAAGTCTACATGACAGGCGGTTTACGTGAAAAATCAGACACTAGTTGTCCAACACCTAGTCGCCTACGATGGGGTCAATAGCCTCCATTTCTGCGAAAAAGGTGTCAAAACCTCGCCTAAAGTGCATCAAACTGACGTTTTTGAGAGCGTTGTGGGGCCCTTTCAACAAGACTCCGCTCCACCATCCGAACTTCATTTCCACGGATGCTTGGCCAGATGCCAGACCTCATTCCATTAGACTACAAGGCTATGGTCCGTTCCGGAGACTTGCACTACTCAACATCCAAGTATTGAGTCTTTAAAGCGCGCCATTGTCCGAGCAGTGGAAAATTTTCCAATTATGAGTGGCCAACTTCGCCATTGCTGGAAGGCAAATTGGGTGCATTTCGAATAAGTTGTTCTACAATTTGTAGACTTTGTAGTCCATTACTACCTCGAAGTAATAGCTCTCGACGGTAACATTCTTCCCGATCGTGTGTACTTTCTTATTCACAATCAAGTATATGGTTTTGCACTCATTTGCCTTGCTGGTATCTTGCGTTTCAATGCTATCTAACGCACCGGTGATAGTCCGCTGAGTTCTGCCAACTATGACAATATCATCGGGTACGCTAGTAGTTGCACATTTTCCTGGCTTGAAAAGACACTGATAGGGAGGGCTGAATAAGGTGTTTGACGAAGGGTTTAATCCATATGGCAGAGAAGACTTATACCTCTATAATTGGCGCAGTTAAGGTATCCCTTTTTATAGATCGGCCAAACGATATTGCTTCTGTCAAGATCTTATACATAAACGAATTGGTGTATGCTCTCCACAAAGGCACTTCCAGCAGCTTTGAATACTTCGGCCTGTAAGCCATCAGGTCCAGCAGCTTTGTTGGATTTCAGCTTAGACATTGCTACATACCCTTACTTCGTTTTGATCAGGTGGACGAAAGTCTTGGCTATCATCATCTAAGTTATCTATGCCTGATAGCGAGATGTTGGGCTTCGTTGCCGTTAAACAGTTTGCAGAAGAAGTTTTTCCATATTCTTAGCACCGACTGTGACTCTACTACAAGGTTACTTTTCCCTTGAGCGCGCGCTAATTGTAATTGGATTACCTTTCGTAACTTTCAATTGAAGTTGTCTTGGACGGTTTCAAGACTGATATCCTAAAAATAAAGTCTGGTGTGCCCCAGGACTCCGTTCTGTCTCTGACACTCCTTCTAATTTATATTAATGAACGCTGCGAAATGTCTAAGTTTCCTCAAGCGATGTTAGAAATATTTCACCCCCTCTGATCCGGCCTTAAAATATAAGGCATTGATCCACCCAAAATTGGAGTACAATGCCCACATCTGTTCAGTTGAGCCTAAGGCATCTCTGCACCTGTTAGATAGAATTCAAAACCGTGCGATAGAATTCATAGGTAATGCTACTATCACTGAGACAATGGACACGCGGTAAAGTACACGGACAATGCACTTTGAAATATCTTGATTCGTTCCTAAGACGTATAACTCGCTTATGGAATGCTCTGCCGAGCTATCTATTACCAAGTCATTGTATAATTCAGACATTTAAAACCAACGTACGCAAGTGAATGGCGTGCTTTAAATTAGCCAAGACTTCGGAAATCAAGTCAAAAAAGAAGGCGATACTCACGGTTCTCGTGTATTGCAATTGTGTTGTGCATCATGAACTTCTTCCTGATCGTCAGACCGGAAATAAAGAGTATTATATAGTGCTCGCCTGATCCGGCACCGTCTGACATACTCGTGTTCGGCAAAACATCGCCTCGGGGAACGTGTCTTAACAGCAGAGAGGAAATATTGACAAAATCGAAAATACCGAACTTACTCGTAGAGTACCAGAGATGTTTTGATGGCTGGATCAAACACTGACACAAATACGTTGTGGTCTATGGTTTTGATGGGTCATGGAATAAGTTGCCGAACACTGGTTTCGTTCGCTTCGAGCAACTCATAATAGACGGCACCAATCTGGTGCCACCTAATACACAGCATATATGTTTCGCCATGAATATTCTGCATGGCTGTCAATGTTGAAGCATGGCCATATAATTCTCATGATTTCTTCCTCGTTGGGTTATCGTAGTGGATTCATTTTTCAGCACCAGTGGCAATATGATGCAACAAACTCTTACGTTTATGTCTGGCAAGCAGCATTTTACATGTCAAAAATCGGCGTTCAATGTTCCTCGGCTTCAGCTCAATGATTTTAAATGGAGTTACTCTCAATGCATCTGCAAGTACTTGTTGCGTTTAGTACGAATCTTCATTTAATATTGTTTCCAATTCCTCGCCTTCGTACACTTTCGGCCTTCCGCTACGCTCTTTGCCATCGTCGTCAAAACCACCGTCCTTAAACTTCTGAGACCACTCTCAACAACTTATTTCACTTAAGGCAGCCTAACCATATGCGTCTACAAGCAATCGATGTGCCTCATCAGGAGTAGTAATTAAAGAAGTAAACCAAATGTTCCCGCAAATGGCGCTTACCTATTTGGCTCCAAAACCTGGCGTTTTCGCCTGAAAAGAATTACACAGTGGAGCCATCTTTTGTAAAACGGCGGGAACATACCTATTTGTACACCGATAAATAATCCAAGTCGCCTATCGCCAGTTGTTATTGATGCTCCTGGATACTCTCCACCAATTTAAAACTGACATCAAGTGAGATGTCTAATTCAACTCTAATCCTCTACAACTATGCATCTTCACACAGAGAGTTTTGTCTTGTACAAGTGAGCCTGTTCAATCCGGACTGATTCTGAAACCTAACAAGCCATTTACAGGTTTTTTTTTTTCAAGAACCAATTGAATTCATTTACCTTAATAGATATGTAGATAATAGAACAGGCCCATAATGTCAACCTTGTGGCATCCCATCTTCAAAGTTTTCCGCCGCCCATTGCTGTGGTTATCAGTCATTTTTGTTTGTGTATTCTTGGTAAATATCTGCCGTTCACCTAATTAAATGCCAAGTGCTAATGAACAAAAATCACACCTTACGGAGGCATAACAAAAGCCAAACAGTAAAACTGACAAGTACCCCCACCATCACTGTTCTTTTTTACTTCATCATCAACCTAAAAACCTGCTAAACTTCATAACACCAAAACAGAACAAAGATAAAACCAAACCAAGCAACAAACAAAAACAATAAAAGAAGACACGAAACTAACAAAAACAAGAAAAACAAAGAAATAAAACAAAACGAGAAGAAAGGAAAAAAGAAAAACAGCAAAACTTCAAATAAAAAAGTTCCGTCGTTTCCCCATCAAACAAGATATGCGCCTTTTTCATCGTTGCGACGCGATATTTTCCTTCTGTCGTGCTGCCTTTTTGTTTTTTTTTTCTCCTACTGCTGCTGCTGTGTATTACTGTTAACGTCCTACCCTATAAAAAAAATAATAATAATAAGAAAAAATGATAATAAAAGAAAGAAACCCAAAAGAAGATAACTAAAAAACAAAAAATCACCTTTCGCAAAGATCTGCCTTCAAGTTGTCGTTATGTTCCTTTACTTGCGCATCCAACTCCAGTATTTCTTCTGGCCACTGGCCATACTCGCTCTATAACATCAGGTTCGGGTCCAACCAAAAGAAAAATCGAAAGCAACCAAAAAAAAGAGAAAAAATAAAAGAACAAAACCGAGAAAAAAAAAAAGGAAAAATTAAAAGATGTCGGCCGACGAGAGATAGAAGAAGCCAGCTCGCATACTGCCGCTTTTGCCGCTATCATCATCTTTCGTCTTTTCACGTGAGTGCGGCTCATATACACGCCGCCATCTCCAATGCACAGCCGCCGACGTTGCTACCACTACCCTCGAGTCCAACACCGCCATACGTATAGAGTATAGTTACATGCCATTGCCATCATCATCTGTCGGCGGCAAAGGCTATGCGATTCTTTGGTAGATACTCTCATACTCGTACTCGTATACGTTTTCGTCCATCGAGGATGTTTTTGTGGCCGTACCTTTTGTCCTCCCCAAAAACCCCGGGTTCCTCCCTCAAATCCAGAAACCGTAGGGTTCCTGGTCGGTCTTGGTTTTCTTCTTATAGTGATAATTTCAAAGAGCGGCACCGCAGGTAATCGAAAATATCCCGCGCGCGGTCTGTCTATAGACGCTTCTCTTCACGTACCCTACCTACATAGGTATCTGCCTTTCATGGTTAAACTACGTTTGGGTCGTCTTTTTTTCTTTTTTTTTTTATTCCTTTTGTTGTTGTTGCTTGCGTTTCTTCTTTATGCATCTTCACTCTTGTGATTTTTTTTTTGTACAATGAGCATCATCTTTGGATCAACAACAGCAGGTAGACGAACAAAAATCCAAAACCGAAGGCGGGAAGTGGTGTAGAAAAGCCAGGAACACAACAAACACAGTTCGAAGGAAAACAAAAGCAGCCGAGTAGGTTTTCCATCTTCTTATTCCACATATTCTTCATCTTTTAAAACTAGGCCTGATGATGTGCGTTCGGTATTATGTTTTCGCATTAACCTCATAAGTTTCAGTCCATTGAAATAGATCTTGCCTATTGTTATGGAGATTTTCCCATTTAAAGATCAACAAGCTCAGCTTAACAGAAGGTAGGTACTAGGTACTCGTACTCCGTACACAAACCAACCGATCGTTACGATCTTTTTAAAGAAAAAATAAGGTACTTTCGGTACCGATCCGTGTGGATACAGTCTTGCTCGTATATTTCATTCCATCCCATCTTTTGCATATTGAATGAATCTTAACAAAGATTCTTCTTTACGGGTATAATACCAAACCCATTCAGAGATTTCTGTTGTTCGCGTTCGTGGAAGATCACCATGATCAGTGTTTTTGTTTGGATTTCATTGGAAAAGCCTTTTTGTTTTCGTCGGTCCCGTTTGCTCTGTTGATCGGTTCTCAGCTCTTCTCTGGTCTGGGCACACCTTTTTCTGTGCGATTTACATATTCTGGATTTTGTATTCTCCTTCTTTGGAGTTTAAAAACCAAAAAAAAAAAGAAAAAAAAACAGAAGCGATCTTGTTTTACGATCAATCGATCGACAATCAACGACCCTCTTTGCATTTCATTTTCATTCTTATTCCCTAAATGACAGCTAACAAATACTCGTACATGTCATCTGGTGTTTTCTGAATTCTGGAATTCATTTAGACCTAATTTTATGCGATCAAGGGTTTTCCGAGAAAACCATGTTCTCGGTGCTGTCTACTGTCGGTTCACTCCCCTTAAAAAGAAGATTTAAAAATGGTGTGTACGAGTATGGTCCTACCTCGCCCCTTGACATGACAGATCGATTCTGTTTTTGACATGGTAAATCAATTAAAAATGAAAATCACAACACAACAGCTGTTGTGTTTTTGTGCACTACTCGTACCACTAGTTTGAGTTCCCCTTTGTTATGAACGAAAAAAAAAAGAAAATAATAATTTATTTTAAGAATTCAATGGAAGTAGTAAATTGAAATGGAAACCCTTATCAGTAGGGAAGAAGGTTGTTGGACTGACTGCCGCCTGCCTGCCTGTCAGCCCGTAGCCCTGGTAATTAAAAAACAATACCAATCATTTTTCCGCTCATTGATTGACATTTTGTTATTAGTCTCATCGGATTGAGTTCTAAGAGTAGTTTCTGAATGGATGCAGCTGTCGGTAGTGTTAGTGATAGGGGTGATTTGTTGATCTGGCGATTGCTTCTTGATCCAAACTCGTCTATAACTAGCTCTGCCGATCAATCATAATTTTGATGTGCTAGTGATCGGTGATCAAGTGAGAAAAGATCAAGTCGTGGTTCAAGTGCTGCTAACAAGAATTCCTCAATCTGTCATCATCACCTGCCTAAAATGGTGATGGTCAGAAAAAGCACTAAAGACGGTATCTTGCAATGAGTGATCGACTCTAGCAAGATCGATTCGATTTGATGTGTTTTACATTTAACACAGCGATTCGGACAAAAATTCAATAACAGTTTAATGGCGGCTGTTAGAACACGAAAAGCCAGGTTCCAATCCATGTCAATTCGTTAGAAATGCTAATTAGTTTCATGAAACTTTTCTTCAATAAGATCGGAAGAATCGAATATGTGGACTTAGAGCCATGGGATTAAAATGATTTCCGCTGATGCATCTCAGCTCCCAAATGAGAACTACTGAAGTGATTACTTATATTACTTAGGTGGCGCTACAGTTCGGGGTGAACGGGGGCCTCAACTAACAAACCCCTTGAGTTGGTTTTGTCAGTAGCTAACTGCCTCCAGTTCCGCACTCCAACTCGGCTAAGGTCCCCTTATATGTATTTGTTTTCGCCAGCTAAGGCGATTTTTTCTCCAACTGCGTTGTCCCTCTTGGTTAGATTCGAAGACTGCGAGCCGGAATATTGGTGTCTACTCGCTCTACATGTCCACACCATCTCAGGCAACTGATGCGTAGTCTTCTGACTAGATCAATGTCTCCGTACAGCTCGTATAGTTCGTCGGTGAATCTTCTGCTCCAAAGCCCGCAAACGCGACTAATTATTTCCTGAAGATTTTTTTCTCTCAAAACGACCAACGCAACGCCGAACGGAGATATCGTCATCGTGATGGAGGACCTGAACTCAAAGATAGGCAACGACAATGAAGGGCTCAGACATGTGATCGGAGAGCACGGCTTTGGTGACCGAAATGACAATGATGAAAGATTTGTTGATTTCTGGAACATCAATCACCTTGTCATAGGAGGAATCATGTTTGAGCATAAGACCTGCAACAAAGTCAGCTGAGTGTCAACTGACAGCCAATCATTGCCCAACCAAATCGACCATTTGGCGATCAGTAGACGGTTCAAAAGTTGTCTTTCCTATGTGCCAAATAGACGAGGAGTCGACACGGGGTTTATACGAGATCATCACCTTATGGTAGCTACTTTCCAGTTACGTAATGTATCTGTTGAAAGACTCCGTAACTCCACCAGAATCCCTAAAGATCCGCTCGGTACCCCAGCAATTAAGGGATTACCACTTCCCCCTGGTGTTCATTGATTTTCAGAAGGCGTTGGACTGTGTGCACAGACACTTCATCTGGCTTATCAAAGCAACGTATGATGGGTCTAAATGTCATGTTTTGCATAGAGGAAAATTGCCAGAGGAATTCGATATGAAAAGTGGGGTCCGACAAGGTTGCATTCTATCGCCGATACTTTTTGTTATTTGTGATTGATGATGTGCTTCGCGCAGTCTTGCCTAATTGAAACGGAGGAATTCGTTGAACTCTTACATCATCTCTAACGAACATCTTTACCAGAGAACGGGTCACGAACCAGACACGACTATCTAACGACGGAAGCGGCAGTGGAGGTCCATACACTTCGAAAAGGCGATAGTTCCATTGCAAACTAAGCGATGCAATGAAATGATTCCCTTATCACAAGACGGTAGAAGAACAGGTCGGCCGCCGAGAAATACATCGCACAGAACCAAACCACTGAACTCTTTTTGGCAGCTTCCGTTTCAATACTAGCGAACACACCGGGGACAGCCCGCTGAGCTCTGTTAATTATGTCAATCTGCATACGCTAGTAGTTGTATGGACTTTTGAAAGATTGTGACTCACTTGTTCGCTTGTGACTTCCGCAGAATTCTTCAAGAATCACCTTGTTTTAAACCTCTTGAATTCACAGGAAGGGCTCGAATAATTCGTTACCGATTTTTACAGGGCAGGGCGTTCTTCATCGTCATTCTCCACAGAAGGTTTTTGGCGGAGGTGCCAAAACTGGCAACGGCTCTATGTAGCTCGCCTTACAATCGATGAAAAGATGGTCGGTATCGATTTTGACTTGAGTTTTTTCCAGGATCTGCCACAGTGAGAAAATTTGGTCGAAAACTTCCGTAAGATGCCGGAAATGTCTTCGATAGCGCATATGTGCTTGACGGCATTCTTCCTCAAAGCCTGGAATTTCTTGGTAGTAGTCAGGTAGTGTTTTCTACGTCATACCTTCTCATACCCTCTCCGAGTCCAGGTTCGGTAGTCCAAAATACTGGAGGCATGCCTCACGTCAATCGCAAAATGATCAATTTGATTTATCCTTTCATGATCCAGAGCCCGCCCTTTCCATTTGTGTATCTTGAGATGAGAAAATCGTTCTTGCTTAAGTCTGTCTCGTTTTGACAAATCCACATCCAAATAAGCGCTGTTTCTGTTCCCTATAGCAATATCAACATAGTAGACCAGTAGAGTAGGTCAACCACTACTACGCTACGAACTTGATTGTTGGCTTACTTGCCCAATCCAAGTTATAGGACAGATCCCCAATGAATGACTGGTAATAGAATATTCACTCTTCGAAATTGTTTTCTTTTATTTTTTTCAGGATAGTTATGGAGTCCTAGGCAATCTTCATCGCCATAAAGATTATCATCAAAACAGAAAATTTGCATGAGAAAGTATCTTCTCCCATTTTCAATTTTCTTTTTCACTTTCCCTTGGCTTCATTCAACGGAAAACAAGGTGGTACAAAAGAAGTAATTACATTCACCCACTTTGAGATCTCCTAACGTAATTTCAGCCTAAAGCCAACTGCAGAACCAGATTATCCGCATAATCGTTCTTCACAGAAGATTCATTTCATTGTTTGGCACTCATTGAATTAATGCAAATCGCTTCTTCTCAATTTTCAATTCGAATTCAACTCGAAGGACCGAAAAAATGCCTTTTGTCACCCAAGCACATATGGGCTCTGATTTAATGAAAAGATACCGTCAAAATCAAAGAAACATCATCCCTTCCCTTTGTTACGGGATGGAAATAACAAACAAAAAGACGAGGATCTCCAGAGAAGGTTTCTCATGGTTTCTTACATTTCGTATTCCGTTTGATAATGCTAATGACACAGGAGAGTTTTAAAGAAAATGTGAAAAAGAGCCAAGTATCTAGGACACTGTCTTTCCGAATAAAACAAAACAAAACAGCTGAAGGCGGGACTAGTCAAGCAATTTAATTTCACGGGAAAAGTTATGTTTGTGTCCTATGATAACACCCTGTGTCATCCTTCAAATGTTGACATTTCCACACTATTCAGAACCAGGCTTCAAAAGTGTCCCGAATTCCGATATAATTGATGATGTTTGTGTATCTGTGCATTGCAGCGGAGATGAAAAGGTGGAAAGACGTTGCCATGCCATCACTACGAAATGAAACAAAAAAAAACAACAAAAAACACTGCTATTTCTGTATCTTGAACCCGCATGTTTAATGATTTATAAACAATTTCACGGATGTGAACAGGCCTTAATGGGGCGGAATTGTCTTTTATCCGTCTGGCCGTTTCCCTAAGTGTTTTTCTAGGGTTAATTCAACAGGAAATTAATATACATATGTATGTGCAACGACGCCTTGAGCTTCTGGCGTGGAGCGGAAGCAATTTAAACGAATAAAAAAAATAGTGTTGACCGGGAGGTAAAGGAAAACACGCAAGTGTGGGAAATTAAAGTTGATCAAAGCGGCTTAATAACTGTCATCAGGGATGAGGGGAGATTTAAAATCAATTAAAGCGCGCACTGGAAAAATACTTAATGCAGGTAAATAGCTTTTTTTATGGTTAATCGTGGCAAATTGTAGCGGAAATTGAAATGGTTACGTGACAAGATGCATTATATTGTCTGTATGTTTTGCCGTGAGGAAAGGTACTCGTATACCGACTCCGTGAGAAGCCATTAAGCAAATCTTGGGATGGAAGTGGGAATTACCATTGCCGTGGGTAAACATGGTAATGACCATTCCTTGAGAAATTTTCAAAATTGCTACTTTCATCAAGAGAACCGATTTAAAGTGACGCATCCTAATTAGTTGATATGCGACCATCACGGATGCCTACATATGTACATGTACATATACCTGGGGACATTGACCTGTGAACAGCCTGACAGTGAGTAAGCTTTGAGCATGCAACATCTTGTGGAGTTCACTTATCATCAGAGGTCAAATCGGGTTTCACTTGCCACATTTTTCATATTTCGGCTGAGAATCAAGATTCTTTTGCTTTTCGGATCGTACTTTGCGATGGTCTTCTTGTTGATGGCGATAACAAATGATGCGCTTAACCTGAAGTCTTTCCACTACCGATTCCAAACATTTTTATACAACCGCTCGCAGGCATATCTGAGAGTCTTACACTACAGCGGCGCTTGTTACAATTTCTCGTGTTGGCTTTATACAAAGGAAAAAAGGTTTCTTTATCGTTTTCGGTCATCCTATCGCCTCTCATAATTTTTCATTTTCATCTTTATTTCAGAAGGTACGTATGTACTTCGGTCTAACTACAAGTCCCCGGCTAACTTTTTTCTGCTGTTTCGCTTACAAGGATGATTGCACTGTCACAACCTCTCACAGCGCTTTTTCGGCTATCCATTTCACACATTGAAAGAGCATACATAATCCCTCTTCATAAAAAAGGTCGAACAGACGAAATACTCAATTACAGGCCCATCGCGAGACTGTCATGACAGACACCATCCCAGAGCTCGTCGAGAGCATTGTACATGACTCAATGTTTTTTCCTTGCAAGTCCATACTTTCGAATAACCAACACGGATTCTTAAAGGGTAGATCAATAACTACGAACCTAACAGAATTCGTATCAACTATTCTGTCCGCTCTAGAGGATGGCAAAGGAGTTAATGTAATCATCCTTCACAAACTAAAGAATTTTGGCTCTCAAGTTGATTTTATAATGTGGATTACTTCCTAATTTACTTACTTCAGGTGGCCAAACAGTCCGGGGTAGACATGGGCCTCAACCAACAAGCGTCTAAAGCCAGCTCCATCTATAGCTAGCTGCCTCCAGTTTCGTACGATAAGTTGGCTGAGGTCCTCTCCTACTTGCGTGTGCCATCTGTTCCTCGGGGGCGGATTCAGAAACTTTTCGAACCAGAACATTGGTGTCCATCCGTTGTACATGAGTCAGCCATCTCAGGTCTTTGGACCTTCACTCTTCTGACTAAGTCGATGTCGCTGTAAGTCCGTACAGTTCGTCGTTATATCTCTGCCTCCACTCACCATCTATGAAGACGGGACCGAAAATCACTGGAAAATTTTTACTCAAAGCAGCCAAGAGCACCCAACCATTTTTGATAAATTCCATGCCTTTGCGTCATCAGCAGGCCTGGGACTATTAAGGTATTATATAGGGTTGCTTTTGTTGTTCGAGTGAGGGCTTTGCTAGTCAATTTCTTAGCCCAAAGAAGAAGGTTTGATTTCAGCGTTGGTGTCTTTGTCTGAATTGATAGCGGAGTCTAGGTAGAGAAAGTCCTTAACTACGTCAAAGTTATATCTGTCGAATGTGACGTTCTGTCCAAGACGTCGGTGTTGGGTGTCCTTTCTGGTTGACAGCATACACTTGGTCTTGCCCTTGTTGACCGTTAAATTCATCTTCGTCGCCTCTGTCTCAATACCCGCAAAAGCGCCACTGACATCACGTTGCTTTCTTCAGATTATCTCAATATCATCGGCGTATGCGAGTAATTGGACAGACTTTTGAAATAGCGTGCCTCTAGGATTTTGGAGGCGGTGTTAACAAGACTGATGCCTCTGTAGTTGGCGCAGTTCAGAGGGTCTCCTTTTTTGAGGATCGGTCAAACAGTGCTGAGGTTCCATTCATGGGGCATATTTTCGTCCGACCATATTTTACAGATGAGTTGGTGTATGCCTCTTACTAACTCATCACCTACCGCTTTTAAGAGCTCGGGAGCAACAGTTTCTGAGTTCACCAGTAACTGAACAATTGTCGTCCTCTCTAATGAATGAGACCCTCATCACCGACGTTGATTTCTCTGCAATCCAGGGATGTCCTCAACAATGTCCTCAACTGTAAAACAGTTCTAGCTTACAAGATTCACTCGTCGCAGGTGCTTTATGTTCAACCAGGACAAAATCGTCTACCTCGTACCGCAACGGCTTGGCGTGTCCCAAGTCATAGTGTTGTTTCTAGCACACCTGAGCCCTCCGATATTCTGCAGTGATCTCTCTCTCCTCCGGGTCGATCGATTCAGGCTTTCTGAGCTCCAGTAATAATTTATTTCCAATGATGTCTTTCGGCGTGCATATGAATTTAACCCCCCTTGAATCGTGCTCGCCCAATCTTTTTCCTGTTCCTGTTGTACCGTTCCACCTAGACGTTCACTCCCGATATCCTCACGTTCACTCAGTACTGTTCGAACGTCTTTGCAGTGAACGCTGAGCCCCGATCGGTTACCATGAATCTTGATACGCCAAAATGCTCAGATATGTCCATCAACATGTTGAGCACCCCTTTTGTGTTTCTAGTGTTCAGTGTCCGTAAAATTGTCCGCAATTGCTATAATACTTATAACGTAGGGACCAGGTGCCATTTCCCTCGAGTGAATGGTATTAGGCGATCCAGATGAATGGTGTCAAACGGCAGTGGTACTCTGTCTGCACTATCCAACTCGCGTTCCGGCTTTCCACACTTTCTTTTATTCTGAATATATCTGACCAATCGTCGAGCATCTTCCTCTGCCGCCAAAACCCTTTAAGCTCGTTTTACCGATATGGAGTTCAAACCTCCAGCCTCTGCATCCAACGTACGCAGTGTTACGCAATCACTCCCAAGGTCGATGATTGATTGCCCATTCACCATTGCCATCTGCACGTATTCGCTACTATCCTCCTTTTGACAGTCTTCATAGAAAGTAGTGCATGCTGAGTTTATGCTTAACTTATCATTGAAAATTGCTTTATCCACTTCCGTCTATTTTCCAGAAAAATATCTTCGAAAACTCTCTAGTTAACACATTCAATGGATCCACTCATTACCCTACTTTTATCTCGATAAACCACATTCAGATTTTTGCGTGTAAAGCTTCAAATTAACACCTAGAACACGAACTCTTTCATCCAACTCAAATTGACAGCTCCATCAGTAACTCGCCTACACCTTAACACGTCAACTTACTTCAAAATGAAACCAATCAATTCTTTAGTCGCCCACTTACTACGTTCATCAATAACTTTTCTGTTCGCTTGTTCTTCCAGCAAACGTGGTACGGTTCACGTAGTTTGCTCACTTTTTAACGAACATCTTCATCTTTTTTGTCTCTCATCTATCCTGTGGATGCACATTCACACTACAATATTGCGTGCCTTGCCAAAGGGTACGTGACATATTGGGAAATTGTTTGCGACAGGGTTGATAGCACTATAACGTGTTTTTCTGCTTCCTCCTATTGGATGCGTTCAGTCTTTTTCTTTTCTCTGGCTGCTTCCATTCAACTTTGAACTAAAAATTTCAATTCAAAATTGATGGTGTCGTTTTTTCCACTTTGGATTTCTATACAAAAAAAGAAGAAGAAGAAGAAGAGACAACCCCAAGGCGCGAGTGGAAATGTCAGAAATACCAGAAACAACGACAAGCGCGCATCATCAATGCCAGATATAGATTTATGTGCAAGGGAAATGCCGGAATGCAGAGTGGCAAAAGCCACAACAAATGTAAAAATGTGCAACACAGAAAAAAGACAATTCCAATAACAACAACAACTGCTGTTACAGCAGCAGCAGCAACAAATGATTACTGAATGGAACGTGTGCGGTTTTTGCAACATTTTAATGCAACCCAACGAGCAGACGTGGAATTGAAGCCAGCCGCCTGCTCACGAAGTATTTCGTCGTTTTAAAATATTTTCTTCAAATTGCTGTTCGTTTTTTGTTTTTTTCTTTTTTGAAGGGAAAGATGTTGACAAACGATTGGAATTTAAGTTTTTTTTTTCGATTGATTGGTGGAGAATAAAACGTGGTTTCGAGTTGCGTTCAAGCCTAGAAAAATTTGATTTGGTATTTTGCCTTTAGATCTACAGATATGACAGTTGAACAGCTGATAATCAAACCATTGTAATGACTTGGTTCTAAAGTATATTGGAAGGATGTCAAACTGTACTCAAAAGACAAACGTCCAGTTGAAATCAATGAAAATGGATCAAACATTTGTCAACAATTGATAAAATGTAGGTATCTGTCATAAAATTTGAATTAAAACGTTCGTCTTTACTTCAATTTACAAAAGTACATAATACATTCATGGTGTTCTATACGAGTACGGGGGAAAGTCCTTAGAAAGTGTAATAACTCACAAGTTTCCAATCAATCATACGCCCACCAATGATGACAGCTGACAGATGACAGTTTCCTTCCGCCATCGTTCATAATAATCCCCACGTTGCCTAACATCAACATAAAACTTTTCTTCTTCTCTTCTCTCACCAAAACTAATCAAATTTTTTGAAAGTTCAATGAATCCTAATTTATAAACTTCAGCCAATAAATCACTTGATCAAAAAAGAATTATTGACAGCTGGTACGAGTACATAGCACGCCAACCATACTTTGATATTCTCGTACCCATACACCAGTAGCACTTTCCAGGAACATCACCAAATTACAAAAATATAAATTGAGAATTATCGCACCAATTTGACATTTAACATCACGAATAATTCTTCCCATTTTCAATTTGACATTTGAGTGAGACTGTATTAAACAATTGAAAGTGCTGGAGTGCGGCTTTTGATTAATTAGTGCAATTATCGATTTATTTTTAATAAAAACAAAAGTCAACCACAGATACGAGAGTGTTTCCCAAAATTAATAAATCATAATAATTTCGAACTTATGACAGGCGCTTTATTGTCATTACTTTTCAGAAAAAAAAAATTATACAAACACCTATAAATAAATCGATAAAAACGCCAATAAATTGACAAACAACAATCGAGTGCTATCGAAAAGAATCGATAATTATGTAACACGACCGACGTTTGGAATGACAGATAAGGTCTCCCATCTGTATACACTAATAAAATAACTAATCGACAATTTAAACAAAAACCAGAATGAATAGACAATACGAAAATAAGGAAAAGAAACCCAACAAAAACAAAGAGAACTCCAATAAACGATTATGAATGAAACGGCGTTCGGCTATTTGATGATAAGAGACATTAAAAAAAAAAATGTATAAGCGCGCATCCGCCGCCGCCGCCTCGATCATCGTGGGAATAGTTCAAGTTCTCTATGAAAGTTTATTGTTGTATTCGTTTAAATAGTCACTACTGTTGTTTATTATGGCCATTTGCTTGTCAGATTAACCGCAACTGACGGTATAACATATATTGGAATACTATGAGCACTTACAGCGTCTTACGAGTCATTTAATTGGAGGCGTTCATGTTATCACAAAGAATTCGAGGTCCAATAGATAGATAGAACAACCATCGTCAGGAAATGACAGGAAGTACGAGTATGTACAACAAATGCAATTCGACGGAATTTATGATATTTCTGCCAGACCATCGGTTGTCATAAACCTAAATAACTTGCATGACAGCTGATAGTATAATCTATTACCGAAATAGAGAAAATCTTTACTAAGAATGTCATAAATTCAAGATTAAGTAGAGAAACATTTTGACAGGTAATCAGATGAGTACCATACAACCACTCTCTGAACAGACCTTTCTTCAAATGATATACAAAATCGTAGGTATATCGTAGAAAAAGGTGCATTCAGTGTGACTCTTCTAATCCGGAAGTGTCTACTTAGGGCGATGGAAAAGAAAAATCGACCATCTTAGGGACGCTCTCAACATTTCATCGTCTCATAAGTGCGTCATTACGTTGAATATAATTAATTTGGTCGATGTAGGGCATTGGAATTTGAGGAATTTGCTTTCGTTCTTTTTGGGACAATGACTAAAGCCACTCACCGTGTCCAAAGAGATTATGGTCACTCGGTGGGAGTTCTTAATTCACTTCTTAGAAATGGAAAACAGAAAATCTCCATTAAAATAGAAAAAAAAAAAATAAAGAAGGACGAAACTCGGGTAATTAGTAACCAAAAGGACATAAAGAATACAAAAAAAAAAAAAACACAAGGGGTCACGAAGGACTCACGAAAGGAAGATACAAAACAAAAAAAAAAGAAGGACGACTATGTTTTGCCACTATTAGGACACTCAAAATCACTATCATTACTCGGTGTACAAGTATGTTTTTTCTACAAAAAAAAAAAGAAAGAACAAAAAAAAACAACGCACAGAGTATTTTAGACAACCGTGGGTGGTCCTCCTTCAGTCTTGTGAATCTTTCCTTCGTGCGATTCCTTAGAAATTCACACTGAACGACGTCATTCACTATGGGATACCATCGTGGTTGATACGAGTACCAGTGCCGACTCTGAATAATTTGGAAATCAGTCAGAGTTTTGCTTTCAACGAGTGACTTATGGTCTCAACGTCAGAAGGTATATGTAGTCGTTCAGTGATCATCGGTATGAGGGTACCTATGTCGGTTGTCTCTTGTCTTTCAATGAAAAAAAGACCTCCATGTTCTTTTGGATTTATTAAACATAGGCCGACTTCAGTGAAGTTTATGTTGAAAGCCACACCACACACAGTCTAAAAATCAGTTAGCCCATGGGCCTCCCCATGAGAATATAACATCCATTTCGAAACGTGTTAAAAATTATACCTACGACAATCAATCAATGTCAGAGTCAATATAGCACTCGTACAGCATAAAGCGGGCTACAGCTGTGATGTACTACTGATCTAAGAGCAATACTACATAGCGCTGACTAAACATTGAACACGGTCTGTAATTCGCTACATCAAATGTCAAAATCTATGGGTCTACAGACTGGGGTATAGTTGTTCGTTTTTTTTTTCAATTTTATCATTAACATGTAATCAATTGATGTCGACATCGAGTGAGAGGCAAACGGAATTTTCATTCTTAATAGGAAGCCTTGTGAATGGAATTTTAAATAAGCCGCCACCACTGGCTGTCAGTGCCGCACTATAGCTCTCATTCTATTGTTATTAAACGAAAGGAAAAAAAAAAAAACAAAAACACTGGTGACTCTGACTGTGCTCGTTCCTCTGACAGTTTATCTTTGTTTTCTGTTCGACGTACGAGATATTGAATATTTTTTTTCGGCATTTCTAAGAATGAGTTCAAATGATAATGGTAAATATGTAGGAGAAATGCCGAACAAAATATTTAGAGAAATAGTCAGGCAGAGATGTTAATCAGAGCTGTAAGAGTTCCAAGGAATTGACAGTATGCTGGGTGTCTAAATGAGACTATGTTTTATGAATGTCAAGTGAGTTAGAAGTGTCAGAATGTCAAAGATTTTGATAGTTGATTAGGTGACATTTGAATAAGCATATGATGAGGGAGAAGAGAATACTGCAAAGGAAAAGTAAAACAGTCTGATTTGATGAGAGACGGAATAGGATTGACAATCTGCATTCGAATTAGATTAGTTGGCGGCGAGTTTGAAAGGTGCCACTGACGTTTTTTTAAATCAAATGTGTGCTTTGAAAAGTATATCTGAGCATACGTGTTTGTATGATTACGTAGTTTATTTTGCTCTGTGAAGCGTTAAAGCTCTGAAGCATATCTAAATGAAGTCGAACAGAACCCAAATAGGACCCCTCGGAAAGGTGTGTGAATCAAAAACGTCAATTATATGACGTAAAGGGCAAGGTCAATGTCGCTTTATGTTAACGGAGCTGGATATTCCTGGATACGTTTTCATTTCGTTTTCAGGCTTCCGCGCTATACAATAAGACTATCAAATTTCTTATTTAGGGCTTTAGGCGTTTACAGAGTATGGAAGATGGGATCTTGTTCAACATACTCTCCATGAAGATCAATACACTAATTTGAACTGTGACATTCCACTACAAGGTTTCCTTTTTCATCTCAACAGGCATCCGTACGTTATTTCTGGAGTACAACCTCTCAATATCTTCGATCGCGCGTCTCTTGTGCTCTTATTTCTTCTTCTGGAGAAATCGATGTTCTTCTCGTCTCTTCTGCTCCTAGAGCTCACGATCAGCTCTCGTTCTTAGATACAGCTGCATTTTTAGGCTTCTTGTTTAGCTGCATCAAACCAGGGATTTCTTGGTGATGGTCGGCCCCAAGATATCGTTGCCACTGGTCTTCGGTACTTGATGCTGGCGTTCGACGATGATTCTGGCGATCTCTTGCGATTACAGCTTTTCTACTTTAAATTTTCTCACAGTAGTTCTTGGTGTTTGTGGTGCTTGTCAGATTCGCATTCGTGCAACAAGGTAGTGATCCGAGTCAATGCTGGCTGAGCTAAATGTTCAGACGTTCAGAATACTGGAGCCATGTCTTACTTCTATCGCAAGCTGATAAATTTGATTTAGTGTTTGATGATCCGGAGACCGCCATGCCCACTTATGTATATTGAGATGAGGAAACCGTGTGCTTGTTATAGTAATATTTCGTCCCGCCTATGTCCGTTGCCAGACATGGTGTCATGTAGGTTATGCTTTCCAACTGTCCCACCAAAGATGTCCTCCTTTTCTATCCGATTTTAACGTCATATTTTAGCGTTGCTCATATGTCTTGTCGAGGAGGTCGTAGAAACATTCTTTGGTGCCGTCGCCCTTGTCTTCCGTAGGGGCATAGGCGCATATTAGGTTTTGTTAGCGACTTTAGCCTTGATGCAGATTGTCATACGACGCTCGCTCACGTGTCGGAAACTCAGGATTTTTTGCCTAAGTCTGCCGCGTATAGCAAATTTCTTTTCCCTTTAGCAATCATCATAGTACTCGTATATACAAGGTGGGGCAAAGGTAATGTCACAATCTGAATTGGCTGCACATCTGGCTCCAAATTGGTGATTTCTTCTTCAAGGTTGGCTTTCAAAACTTGCAAGATTTGAGGTTTGTTGTGGTAAACGCGAAATGAATGCCAAAACAGGAGATCACACTGCCTGGAAATTGGTGATTCAAATTCTCTATCGTTGTCCGAACTGTGTGAGCGATTGCTCCGTCCTGCTGGAACTAACAATGCTCGAGATCCATTTCAGCAACTTTTCACTGCAAATGCCGCACCCAACAGCCACTTTGAGGGGATGCAAAAGGCTCTTTGTGCATTTCATGTGGATTCTTCGTGCCCAGAAATGGAAATGGAAATGGGCTTCCTCGCTCATTAAGATTTTGGTTACGAAATCTTCCTCTTGCACCAGTTTTAATAGAGCATGGGAGTAAGTTAACCTCACTTGACGGTCAGCTGGCAGCAATTGGTGAACGGTTTACGCCTTATAAGGGAACATCGTCAGGTCTTTCATCAAAATTCGACGCAACAAACGTCTACTGATGCCAAATAGTGTGCATCGTTGCCTCGTCGATGTTTGTGGACTCTCTCGGACGTTCTTGACCACAGCAGTGATATATGTGGCAGGTCACTTCACTGCACGAGATGCTCAGCCAAACGCTTAATTGTTCGCGCACATGGTGCAAGACGACCAGACCGGAAATTGGTCAGCAGTAGTAATAATTCCGCGTTCTTCAGGTGTGTATTACTCCATTGCTTGTTGTCTATCTGTCTACAACATAAATGTCAAAGTACAACGACACTTGACGCCATTTGCAAAAATTATGGCACATCCACATTATGACATCACTTTTGCCCCACCTTCCATATTTCAAAGCGGCTGGTGTTAATTGTATTCCGCGGTTCCATTTATTCCTTCTCATTTGGCCTTCGGCCGAAATTTATTTGAGTTCAATAAGACGACAAGCCTTAAGAATTTAGGTGGTGGACTCTGTGATTTGAGAAGCGCCGAGACGACTATCCTTTTCCTGCCAAATGGTTTGTCAAGCTTTAATCAAATTTGGTTAAAACGTTGTGGGAATGTACAGGACCACAATCAATGATCAAATTTGATTTTGATGTAGTATAGGCTGCAGCCTAACTGCCTTCACGGCATGGGATGATGAGGCTTAAATATCTTTAAAGTGGTGTATCGATTTTTTTTGTGAATTTCTTATTACAAATGAAAACCGGAAACGGCACTCAGCACTAAAAGCATGAAGCCAGCAATGCGACCATACACCGTTCGCAGGTAACTTTCTTAGTAAAAAAGAAAAATTCAATCAAGCACATCAAGTAAAGTACAAATAATTCTTTAATCTTACAAAGTGAATTAGTTTTCGTTTAGAAATTCAATCCAAACTCTACTTAACTCTGACATTCGATCCGACATCTGTGATCCTTACGTACAATACAAGGTCAGAATGGCCAAATTCATTTTGCCATCACGCTCCATCAAATTTTATCGATTTCCATGGCCTCTACTCCAGATGACAGACTGAAGGGGCAGATAGGGAACGAAAGAAGACACAAAAAAAAAAGAAAAAGAAAAAAAAAAAGGAACAACCTTATCTGTAGCCACAATTAACCACTTTGGGTACTTTTTCTCCTCAACGAGCACTTAACGTTGCCGATATTACATAGACGATAGTGGCAATAGCCATTAAACCAGACATCCTAGGCAACATGTAATCTCTCTCTTGTTGGTTGTATTCGTTGTTCGTACCGGTACTGCATTCGAGAACTTCAAATTTTCACAATTCACTTCCTGTCTACTTATCCATGGCTATTTCTCTTCTCACACCAGTTGTGCTGGTACTTACCTATAGCTCTCGCAAGGGATCGATAGGGACGAGGTAGCTGAATCAGACTGAATGAGACTGAAAGACCTAAGATGACTGAATAAGGATAAGGTGCTGTACACGAGGATATACATACGTACGTGTGTTCGTAGTGAAAGAACTTAATTGTGGCTCCTTACAACGAATTCGTTCCATAAGCACTCCCAGGATGCTTATTGGTATTTTCACCGGTACATCTACTCCAGAGTTTGGTGTACAATTGGTTTTAGTTTACAGGATGCCAACACCTAACCAAAGTTAGTTGTCGTATTTGTTGTTGTATTTTTTTTTTTCTCACTAATGGAGACTTACTGAACCATGGAGCAGGAACAAAAAGAAGCACAGAACGTCAACGGAATACATAAATGCAATCCAGGGTGTTGAGAAGGCAATCATATAATGGAACACACTATTTAACCCTCCAAGTGCAGGGGGCAGCAGACTTCAGACAACATCCATAGGAAATCCAACTAAAGTGGCCGAGTTACAATACTTTTTCTTTCATGGCCTCCTTTTTACCCATTCTATAGTTGACTGCGATGCGATTCACTCTGTATATGCTTTACTCACCCCCCCCTATCAAATGGAATACAAAATCGAAGTGGACAAAAGGCTCTTTTTCACAGTCACCACTTTGTGTTTGGTCTTTTTTGCTTCTACCGCCTTTGTACAAAGCGGCTGGCAGAGAATCAACACTTTTAGGGGGAAGTTCACACCATCAAAGGTGTGAAAATCGTCTTTGTTTACACCGTTCGTGTTCAACACCTCGATGAATGGCATGAACGGTAGGTTTGTGCGCGTTTGTTGCTCTCTACTTTGGACGCGCCTGGTTACACACTTCAGAAGGCATAATATGGCCACGTCTCACTTAATGTGGGTCCATTGGTAGTGTACGAGTACAAGTACTCGTATCAGTATTGTCGTGGGCTTCAGTTTGGAAGGTAGTAGAAAATTCATACTAAAAAGTGATATCATGAAATGGACATATGGATACAGATGTACCTACAAATTTAGCGCTAAGAATGATCCACCCGTTCAACATCTTCTTAGAAAAATAATGTAATACAAGCGACCGGCTTTGATGGTAATTCTATTGTAATCGATTACCAATTAGCCGACTGATTACAATTTGCAATTACAAGGAAAGTAAACCGAATTGTTCTTATTTATATTGTGTATGTACATACATTGGTAAGTTGGTAACTCATTACTTAGTAATGATAATGTAATCATCATGGTCAATGGCTCTCCATTATGGTGCTTGGGATCGATTACATACTCCCTGCTACACAGAGCCAGAAAAATACAAAATCTTAGAAAAATTAACTTCGTAAGCACGCGTTGCCAATGTTATTGGGAACAACATCTCGGCAGCTGCAACAGAAGTAGTTTGTAAGCCTAGTCTTAGGATGTGCCTGCCTAAAATGCAGTGCTCAGTCATGTCATATGTCATTGGTGATTTTAGAAATGCAATGGCTCTTTAGTTTGATCACTAAATTTGGCATTTTTTATTGTAGGACCAGTCAGAAAAGTCTGGCAACGCTGTACTGCGTTGCCCTTCGGGTTAAATTCGAAATTAAATTCAGCGGGGCGAAGAGTCGGTGTTTATTAGCTGGTACATGTTCTAGCCATCTCAGGCTACTGATGCGCAGTTTTCGAACTAGATTGATGTCTCCATCCAGCTCGTTCCATCCAACGAGTTCTTGTCGTTGAATCTTTTGCTCCAAAGCCCGTCAACGCTCTGAAAACAACCAACGCAAGGTACGAGTATCTTGTCATAGGAGTCACCACGTTTTAGCACAAAACTTGACAAATAGTCAGCTGGGTGTCAACTGACGGGCAATCATCTTTCAACAACTCGTTTCAGAAGTTACCTTTCAGACGTCCGATCACTCTTCGATAGATGTGGAAGCAAATAGCAGTTCACTATAAGAACATTGGAACGCTGTGAAAAATCTATTCACGTCTGAAGCGGAAAGTATTGTTGGTAAATGGCAGGCAAGACATAGCAGATGGGTTACCGCCGATATCTGGAGGTGGATTGAAGAACGTAAGAACTTAAAGCTCGTATTGTAGATAACCCAGCAGTAGGAAGGAACGACCTAGAGTCCATGTATGGAAGGAAAATGAAAGAAGTTCTGCTTAGCGATGGGACATACGTAACTATATTAACGCCCTGGAACCAGCGAGCAGGTGTGATAACAGAACCGTTCACAGAATCACCATAGAGCTGACAGGTGGTCATCGCCCTAGCCAACATCCGGGGAAGGGCTTATATGGTTCTGTACTCGTTCCGTATGAAAATCAGCTCAACCGTGCTTTACCATGTATTTACTAGTGATGTCCGGCCCAATCAAACTCCACTACACTCCCAGTAGAGGTGAGATTGCTACCGCGATAGAACTAAATGGTATTCCTACGGATCTTCTGCGAACCGCTCTAATAACACATCAGCAGAACTTTTACGTCGTCTTGTTGAGAGAGCTTGGGAGGCAGAAAGTTTCCCCGACGGGTGGAAGAAGGGAATGATTGTCAAGCTCGACTGTGTCAACAGACAGTTTATCTAGCTTGCTTTGCGCAGGAGAGGTGTAACTTACAAACTAATGACTATTATCAAAGCAACCTATGATGGGTCTAAATGTCATGTTCTGCATAGAGGAAAGTTGTCAGAGGAATTCGAGATCCAAAGTGGGTTCCGACAAGGTTGCATTCTATCGCCGATACTCTTTTTTATTTGTGATTGGCGATGTGCTTTGCGCGGCCTTGCCTAATAGAAGCGGAGGAAACTTCTGGACTACGTTTGTTTACTTTCTCACAGGATTATGGATCTGCACCAAATACGAGTAACAGCAAGAGTGAAGAGGGAGGCAAATGTCGTGGGTTTGAAGATTAACACTGCGAAAACCAAAATCATCAACCTCGGTGCTAAATCATCAAAGTTATAGCTGTCGCCTGTGAGGTCGATGATGTGTATTCCTTCTTGTTGACAGCATATACTCGTACGTGGTTTTTCCCTCATTTACCGATGAACCCATTTTGGTAGCTACAGGACGCGCCTGTGATAGCCCGCTGAGTTCTGGCAATTGTATTAATATCGTCGCCGTACGATAGCAGTTGCACGGATTTTTGAAAGAGTCCGGTCCGGTGTTCGCTTGTGAGATCCACACAAGTCACACGACTGCGCGTCATCCTGTCTAAAACTTTCTTTGACATCGAAGGTTTCGACTAAGTCGTTTCCAACCTTGACGGAGCAGCAAGCGTTTTCCATCGTCATTTTGTATGGGCGGAACTAGACATATATAGCTCGTCTCTATAAATGCCGTCATATGCAGCCTCACAATTGATGAAAAGATGGTGGGTATCGATCTGGACTTCTTGAGTTTTTTCCAGGATCTGCCGGTGTGTGAAAATTTGGTCGATTGTGAGCTTTCTTGGCCTGAAACCATATTGATAGGGGCTAATCTGGTTGTTGACGAAGGGATTCGGACACCCCCACAATATTAGTATACGGTCTTGTACGCAATGTTGAGAAGAGGGATCCTTTTTGTGGATCGGACAAACGATGCTGAGACTCGGTGGTGTGATTGGTGTAGTATTTCTACTTATGCCACTATACGACCATCTTTTGACAGAGCTTCTGCTATAGGTTCAGATTTGATCGCTATGCTCACCAATAGATGACCTATGCTGCGATTTATGGAGTCGATTCGGTTTAAACGTTGTTAAACGTTGTTAAAGGCTATGCAGACTAGCTAGGACAGCATTGAACCCGAAAAGATATCTTTAAAGACAGGAAAATTGCCGAGAACGGATGTGAGATCAGTCATCAAGGATATCCAGAGAAAATGGTTTTGACATAAACATCTTTTCGGATAAAAGGGAATGGACGAGTGACCCTTGAACACTACTACTACCTTCAAACGACAACTCGGAGGCGCATTGAAAAATTGAAAAATAAAACCGCAGCTCCTGCCATCTCTGATGCATTCACTTTGGTACTCCATGTGCGGATGAAATTCCCATTTAAACACTCTTTGAGAGGGTTTTATTATTTTTCGTCATCCTTGTTGGTTTTTTTGTTGTTTTTTTTTTTCTTTGCTCTGTTCATAGTCGGAAATTTCATTGTCGAAATTGGGTCATTTCACATTTGACGTTTGTGTGTACTCGTATTCGGATTGTGTGCTCGCTAGAATGATGACATCGTACTGTGCGAAGTGAAACTGCTTCAAATGCTACGTGCCTGGCATTCTAAAAATTGGATTGGATGTGGCTAGCTAGCTAGAGAGGATTTCAGATAGGGGTTTGGAAGTACGGGTTGAAAGCCGAGGTTGGAGGTCGGGGTTATTATTATGAGTTATGGTTTCAAAACCACACTCTCACACATGTTGGTGTTGTTGCTGCTGCTGCTGCTGCCTTGATCGATATCCTTCGTTTCTATTGTGTGAAACCGAATGGGAATGGTTTGTTTGGTTTTTTTTTTGTTTTTTTATTTTATTTTTTGTTACCATTTTGCCAGGATACCATATCCTGTTTTCCATTTTAACAGCAAAGTACTATGCTTAAGGGGATGATACTGGCACTCCCTACGACTTGTATATCCTTAACCATATTTTGGTTTTCAATTCATGTGTGTGGATCTATGTGTGCGAGAGCATTATTTGGAGGAGAATCCAATTTAATTGGGAAAATTTCACACGTACGTCATTTGTATTCCCAGCAGCAGTCATCATCATTGGTGAAATTGGATTTATCCTTTTGTTTCCGTTTGGGAAGGGGGGGTATAGTAGGCATTATGGGATCCTTCACTGGCTGTTTTGTTCTCTCTCAGTTACTTGTGGTGGTGTGGGCTCGCCAGTCCCCCATGTGAGGGAGGTTTGCTTGAATGGACTACTATGCCATAGACTAGGTGGCTAGTAGCTGAATGGATTAAAATCGATCATTTTGTTGTGGAGGATTATTTGCAAATGATTTCTATTATGCTCCGGAGATGAATCTCCTTTACACCGGAATGTTTCAGAATGATAAATCGATGTACGGGTATTTTTGTCTGATGGAGAGTTTCGGGACGATTGTAGGGCTACCGTAGGGATCAGCTTTTTTCTATGGATTACTTAGGCTTAACGTGAGTTATTTATAGTTCTATGGATGATTTGCTGTCAGGTGATATGTTTATGGTGTCGATTAGGCTAATAATTCACAAGAATCGTCGATGAATTTATGTGAAGGTATTGAGTTTTGATTATTTTATTAGATTCCGTTCGAAATCGTTTCGGGTGGATGGAGAATAATGGGTAGAACTTTAATTTATAGTCGGCACACTGTTATCGGACTGAAACATTTTTTTTTCATGTTGTTGAAGCTTGCGCAGACCCGGATTGAAGAAGTGTTGTCCTTAGTGAATTTTTTTATTTCACAAAATAAGCAGGTACTTCTGTTGCAGTAAATGTCTATTACAAGAACACAGATACAGTGATGATAGTATCTTTATTGTTCAGTACAAAATGATAAGGCAAATATGACAGTGGGATATATGTTAACCCATGACTCTGCGTGAGAGAAGAGAAACATCGTCGGGGAATTTCAGGTATTTTGAATGTACATGCAGTCACTGTCCATTGAAAACCTTGTCTTTGTTCTGTCATTGCAGGACGAAGTTCAGGGAGTGCGAATTGCGGCTATGAATGGCAGAGGAGAAACCTATCCTATCTTCTTCTACGCAAGTCTATCTAAGCGAACTCACAATTCACGCAACATATCCAATGGGTTCTCTGGTCCTCCCTAGAATTACTTTTCTACACTCCGTCGTATTGCCTTTTTGAGGCATTTGGTAACCTTCCGATATTGCACACTTTTGAAGAGTATCTTAGTGGGTGCAACAACTCATCTGCGTCAACTGGCACTGGTCTTCTGTGACCGTCCATACCATCTCCACGCCATCTCAAGGTTTTTTGAAGCTACGATGAGTATACAAATGGATCCTAGGGGTTTGAGGATGTATCGCTGTCGACTAAGCGGTTCAGCACGGCAATGAGTTTTTGATTTTCTGCAGAATGTTTTGCCTCTGTGTACTTGGTACTCGTATATGTTCCACTTTTGCGGCAAAGCAAACAAAACCGAAGGAAAGTGAATATGAATCGGTGCGAAGGTTGGTGATAAGCTGAACAGCAGAGCTTAAACAACGAAATACAGCAGTGTGCAGCTGTGGATTGTGCTCTATGGCCTTTCGAGGAGAAAGAGAGAAGTACACGGCATGCACAAAACTGCTCTGCGAATGTATCCTCTGTCTAAGATGCAACATGCTTACCAACGCGAAAAATCCTGCGAGAGTCCGCTTCAAAATCTGGTAGGCAGATCATTCGACCAGAAATCAGAATTAATCGATCGAATTTCCAATTTTCGATGACTCATTCGAGCATCACGAGTGGTGTTGGACCAATGACTCAATCATAGCCGGTTTGTCCATGTAAACTTTGGACTTTACGTAGCCTCAAAAGTCTAAAGGTGTGCTGTCCCATGATTTAGGCGGACAATTAACTTAACAAAGCGTGAAATTAACTGTTCACCGAATCGTTCTCGTGGTGTGTCTGTGGCAAGAAGTCTTGTTGGAACCAAATGTCGTCGAGACCACGGGTTTTAAATTAAAGCAGCAAATGGTCTGTTATCATGGCACGATAACGAGCGCCATTCACAGTCACGTTCCGGCCGGCCTCAATTTTGAAGAAATTCTACTATCCCATAAACCACACCAAACCGTTGCTTTGTCTGGATGTCATGGTAGCTCTTAAACATCTTCGGGTTGCATTGCACCCCAAATGCGGCTATTTTGCTTATTGACGTAGCCAGAAATAAGCCTTAACACTGAAAAAGATTTTGGTCGAAAACAGTGGATGTTCTCGAAGCTTTTCAAGAGTCCAATGACTGAAACGGTGACGATTCGGAAGGTCGAATTGAATTTTGTATTCAGTTGTTGCATACGATAAGCCAAGCTGTTGGGTACGGGGCCAAATTGATTCATCACGTTCATCGCGTACTTTCTCCGCAAGCGCCGCTATATTTTCTTCACTACATGCTAGATGTGGTCTATTTGGTTGCAAATTATCAAATAATGAAAATTGGGTTGTAAACTTTTCGATAGCGAATTGTGCATTCGGTAGGCCGATTATGTGGACCATAAGCTGCTCTAAGCACACGAAACACATTCCTCGTAGATCGCTGGTTTTCGTAATGCACCATGATGAAATGTCAAAAAATACCTAATCAGTTTGACACTATGCATGCGTCACCTCTCATGAAATCCCCACTGGAAAAAGTATCACCCTTTACGTGGCAATGATGACGCCAATGATATCCTATGATTCGGTTGTCTGGTGCAGTAAGCTCTCACGAAAATACATCACTGCTGCTTTTACCAGACCCTAAAGAACGGCCTGTATCGGCTGCGTGCAGGCTTTTCCTAGCAATGCGCTATATGGGTTTCATTCATCATGGGTTTCACTTTCAAAGCCATATTCTGCACTGGAGCTTTGATGACCTTGCGGACTATCTTTTGACTCTGGTCTTATGGACCTGACGATTGGTGTAATAACACCAGAACTTGGCTTCGGCCAGAATGTGAACCAGGTAAGGAAAGTAGTCGGGTCTTCACGGATGGCTCCAAAACCGAATTAGTATACGGCGCTGATGTTTTCTGAAGGACGACAATGTTAGATTTTACTCCTCGTTACGAAAACTTGCTTCTATTTTCCAAGCGGAGATATAAGCAATCCTGATGGCAACGAAATATTTTGTGAAGAATCGGTGCAGGAGCTGAATCCTCTTACGACTTCCAAGGTATTTCGAGAATGCAAGACTCCACTGAACGTAATCGGAGGGTTAAATTCACTGGGTTTTGTCTGGTCCTAGGTCACAATGGGATCACGGAAGTACTTACTGAGCAATGCTCAGAGAAGAGTTTTTCAGGACCCGGACCTATGTATATTAGGTCTGATCTTAACTGGACATGGTATGGCACTCCAGGTTGCTGGCAGATCGAATTAATACTTTCCGACGTTACTAAGAGGTCAGCGGCTTTCTTATTGTCTCTCAGCAGAAAAGACTGCGGGCTACTTACTGACATCGTGACCGTGCACCACACTTGTGCTAAACACTTAACTGTGCTGGGCATAAGTGATACAATATACTGGGACACCTGCTGTCAAAGTGATGACCACGCCTCGGAGCACTACCTCTATAAATGTCCAGCCTACGCTCGCATTAGGCAGCATGTACTCGGCGCTGACGTGGTGGGTGCTGGTACTGTAGGCACTTTATCATCAAAACGCTTACACATCTTCCTTCGAAAGACGGAGAAATTTCATTACAAGGAACTTACAAGTGGTACATTGGAGTGAATGCTCTGTGGCAGATTATTTTCTCCTTCTCTTAGGCATTGAAACCCAAGAAACCAGAAATGATCTTTCGAACTGGTTAAAGTTAGTAGAATCCCCTTCAAAGCAAAACAACATTGTTCCTTGCAAACATTTCTGAAATCAAAAGGAAACAATTTCAATTTCACCTTAAAGGTCACCTACGCCTTAAATGGTATTTTTAGGTTGAATTCCTTAGACTTTGACATTCATCAAATGATTTGTGAAGTCAAATACTCGCTGACAATGGTTTTATGGGAAAAGAAAAGAATGCCAGAAAGGAGGTAAACAAGAAATGATGGCAACGAGGATATAAAAGAGGCTAAAACAGCGGTACATTATACGTAAATGTCAGAAAACCCATTAAAAAACGGTTTTATAGTGTTTCGTGGAGTTGCTTAATTATACACCATTCCTGGAAATTGCCATCTGCCTTTGAGGGAAATACGCAAACATGTTACCTTAACGATATTAGACTCGAACTCTCAAGCTTTTTTTTATTATTCTCCTTTGAGAACGAAAAATCCGTCGAATATTTCTGCCGGAATTTGTGATTATTTTTAAATGTCATGAGAAGGTTCCCAGTTGGCCTTTAAAAATCTGCTTAGAGCATTCTTCGTTTCGTCATATGTAGGGAAGAGAATTTGTAAATGTGGAAAATTAATCTGGTTACGATGGTATCATACAGAGCTGAGTCCTGAATCATATGCGATTCTATTCGATGGTTGTTAGCCAGCTCGCTGCAGTTTGTTGCATATTGAGTGCGCGTTGAAACAAAGTGGTCTTTTGGTCTTGTACCTACATCTGGAACGTTTTTGCTGTACGAGTATGTGAGTCATAGTGTTCTTCGATGTGGCGTGGTTATTCCATCCTCAACTGACTTTTGATTCTTTGACAGAAATAAGGAAATAGCTGACTTCGTCTACACGGGGGATGTCGCGGTCTGGTCCAGGTCTGTCTACGGCGTCGACTTGTCCATTCCCCTACAGTCTGTTTACCCGGATCGTTTCTTTTAGAATGACCTTCTCTACCAATGTACAAGGTGGCGCAAAATTAATCACCCTACAGGAAGATGCAAATGGCCTCGTACGTCAATCATATTCGACATTTGTGAACTGCAGTATACAAACAGACAAGCAATGGAGCGCTATACTCCGCAAGAGCGTGGAATAATTGTGTCGATGTTTTTGACCAATAATCGGTCGGTGTTGCTAGCGTAGCGTGAATTTCGACGTCGATTTCCTAATCGTGTCGTGCCATTTGGGCAAACATTCCGGCGCTTAGCTACTATACTCGAGCAGAGTGGAACCACAGAAGACCATGCAAGGCTTGGCCGTTGGTTCGGCCGAGAATTTCGCGGCGGTGGCTGCCGATGTCGCTGAGAACGAAGAAACATAAACCAGACGACGGGCCACGCAATTGGGCATCACCAGACGAACATTACAGCGAATTGTAGTGAAAGATTTACACATGTTCCCGTACAAAATGCAAACAGTGCATCAGTTAATGCCTCCTGACCGTCAGTCACATGTGAATTACTGTAAAACCATACTCAATCTCAACAACGAAGAAGACGATTTTGTGTCGAAAATCATCATGAGCGACGAGGCGAATTTCCACTTAAGCGGTTACGTCAATAAGCAAAATCTTCGTTACTGTGGTGCGGAGTTCACGCGGGAGGAGTGATTGGGCCGTATTTTTTTGAGGACGCCATCGGCCACTGTTACTGGCGAATGCTACAGTGCCATGATAAACGACTTCTTACTGCCGGAATTGGATGAGCGGGACTTGGAGAACGTGTGGTTTCAACAAGACGGTGCAACCGCACACACAGCACGAGCCACAATGGACGTTGTTAAGGAAGCGTTTCCTGGTCGGGTAATCTTCCGTTTTGGCGATGTGGCATGGCCAGCAAGATCGCCCGATTTAACCATCCCAGACTCCTTTCTTTGGGGCTACTTGAAGTCGCGGGTTTATGCCAACAAGCCTCCGACAATCGCAGCCCTTAAGGAGAATATTCGACAGGAATGCGAACAGTTATCACTGGAAATCTTGCGGAAAGTCATGGAAAATGCGATAAAACAGGCACAAATGTGTATCAACACTTGCGGCAGCCACTCGGCGGATATCAAATAAAGATTTCCATCACTCAGAATCATTTTTTTTTATTTAATTAATTTGCGTCACCTTGTACATGCAACACAAGGCGCTAGAGCAATCTGGTAGACGGGAAGATGCCCAGTTCAGAAGGCACCCGAACCGACATGGAATCCCACAGCTATTGCTGGAAAATGGTATTGGGTTCATCTCTTTAGTTTGTTCTGGTAGGGAAGTAGACCTTTAGTATTGTTCCAAGCATGAGTATGACATTTGTTGATTACTGGGCCATCCTAGTCCGTCAACTGTCTTTAGTTTTATTTTTTGATTAAGTCTCTCTGATTCGTTTTATTTAAAAGTTTTTTGTTGACATCGTATGTATCGGAGTAGTTTGCAGCTTCACGAAGCACCAAACGTCCTTATCATCATCCGAAATAATAACCACACGTTTTCATTAGCGACTTCCTTATGGCGACGTTTATTTAAAAGATCTTAGAGGCAACGATGGGAATTTAAAAGGTGGCTAGCGTAGGTTTGAGAGACCGGATTCACGGGGAATTTCTTCTCCGCACAATATTTTGTACAAAATTGTTGTAGACGTACCCTCTCTGTAGCTGAATCCAACAGAATTATTCGACTTCAGTCAAGATTAGGCTGATGCTGATGCCTTGCGTCTTCATCTCCCCATTAAGAGAAAACCTTCTACCTTTTTGAAGAAGGAATCTTGTCCTGCAACTCCTTCGTGTCGACTGCTTAGTGAGCAGAGACCGACATCGACGGACCAGGCCTACGAAACAGCCTCTGGGCGGAGTTCTTCGACGGCTTTCTTGCATCCCAAATCCCAAATCATGACAGATAGACCATAAGAGACGCACAACCAGTAGCGGTTTGCTGAGAAGCACAAAACATTAATGATCTCAATGTGTTTCAAAGTTTACAAGTGCTTGCCGTGATTATGATTCCAGAAAAGAGGGAGCCATCGGGCGAAACTGCAACAGTATTCAAGTAGCCACTGTGTCCATGGTGCATGTTCTTCAGCTTGCAATTGTCCAAGCTCCAGACCTTAATGGTATGATTCCAACCGCACGAGACGATGATTGGATTCGAGTGGTTTGGCGAGAAACGAATCCATGACACTCAGTCACTGTGTGATGATGTACTTGCACTCGCCCAAAGTGTTCCACAATTTGATGGTTATCAGCTGAGAAGTCGATTGAAGGGACGTCTTTGGTGTGGTCTTCGAAGCGACCCAGAAGCCAAATCCCATAGACAGAGAGTTTTATCCCATGAGTCAGTGAGAGCATAGCTGCCATCAGATGAGAGCAGAAGATCACTGATGAAATGTAAGTGTCCATGCGGATCAATTTCCATCATCTTCTCGCATGAAGCGGAGATGATGGTGTCGGGGTGCTTTGGATTGGTGGCGATTTGGGTAACCCAGTCATCATTGTGGCCCAAAAGGGTGTCATGCAATTGCAATGTCTCAGGCATGATTTGATTAAAAATGTTCTTTGGGAGCGTAATCAACACGGAAAGAGGTTTCGCAAAACATCATCGTCAAGTACACTTCTTTGTGAATTAACTCTGACAATTAAACCAGAGATTTATTGGTGATAGAGCGTCCATTTATTGGATTATTTTGGTTTACACTCTGTTGGCCTAGAGACGACCAAGCCTCTCTTACGGTAAAGAATCCGAATGCTATTCAGGATACTCTTAAGTAATTCATTACAAATTATTCTAATCCTATGCGTGTCCCATTGGATATGTCTTTGACCGGATCACTGTCACGATAGAGCAAAGGCCATTGCCCACAACATTCCACAGTGGTAAGACTGTAAAGTCCAGGCGTTCCAGCTTAAACCGCCTTCTTTATGTCAGAAGAAAAGAGGTTTCCCAACCCACTTGTACCATAATTCGCATCAACTTAGATTATATGCCAACTTCACCGCAATTATAATCCCGGATGCCATTCACCACACAGTTGCACTGATGTATCAGTATGGGTCACCTCTACAATTACCATGGCAACTAAAATCACATGTTTTCCAGTCGTCATCGTCAGCTGCGTCTTACTCAAATCTGCGTCGTACGAATAGTAAGCATTCATTGGAGCAAATATGTATAACTGGCAGACCCACAACTTACTGTGGTCCATCAGAGTAGCACTTAAAGATTGATATCTCTCTATGTAGCAAGTAGGACACCCAATAGCCCAAAGCCGACATCGAATTACAGGGGCGCGAGTAAATTACACTATGGTGTCCATTAAACAACAAAAAAAAAAAGAAAATAAGAAGAAAAAAACATGTAATCACCTCTCGAGGCTCTTGCCACACAGTGGCAGTGGCGGCAGTGGAAGTCAGTAGCTGTGGCAACACCAGCCAAAAGCCTAATTACACCACACGGGCAAATTGTTGTGTTCCCGGAATCTTGCTGTATCCTAAGGAAACTGGTCAAGATATCCCATAACAGTAGTTACCCGTGCCATTTGGATGTGACCTGGCATCCAAGGAGCAAAGCACAAAAAACCAAATCTCCGCCATTTGCGACACTTTGGTAGAGCACTTAATGCGATTCACTTAACGTGTGTTGTGCTGGTGATTCTACTGGAGCCTTTAAGTTTATGTGTAGTTACAGTTAGGTACTTTGACGGTTGGTGGTCACTTATTGGAGTGCACCAGCTGTAAGAGTATGAAGTTGCAACAGCCTTTGATGGTGCGATGCGGCACACTAGCCATTAATAAAAGACCAGCACATGGCTACGGGTATGGAAAGAATCTATCCAACACATCGAGAATGAATTCAACGAGCACAGCAAGCCCACATCGACGATGACGATAATAACGATGTGCGTTTTGCCAATTCGTTGTATGCTGAACATTGAAAGCCATTAAGCCAGTTTGACTACTATGGCGCGCCAGTGCTGTGATTTCTAGTTGAACACGAGCTAAGATTATGAACATACTACTTCCATACACCGACATCCAGGCGAGCAACAACACCGGCACCAAAAGCAGCCTACGCGTTAAATTCGCTGGTTGCCACTGCCAACACTATCTCCATGCTACCACCGCCATCCTCATTGTCGGCGTGTTGTGTCGTCGTCATAGTGCCGCCGCCGCCGCCGCCATTGCCAACCAGCCGTCTTAGTATCGGTGAGTGGTCATTGTTCGGTCGTATATATCCAGGAATTGGCTTGTTTTGACGTACGAATTGGCCATTACGCGAAAATTATGATTAAATTGCATCTCAAATTGTAAACCGCGGCATTAACTGAAGTGAAAATACAAAAAAAGGAACTCGATCCCCCCTCTTTACATTCCCTTCATGTATTGGAGCATGGAAATCTTTGGTTGAGAGGGAGCGCTGCTGCTTTGAAATGATGGTGCACTGCGGATAAAACGAGTGTTCACGGTGGTGATGCCAGTGATTGCAATTCCGATTTCGATTTCGATTTGGATACGCATTTAGATTCAGATTCGGATTCGGATTCGGATTCGGATGCGATTGCTAATTTATATTAAGTTTCACATCTCGATTTCGCAGTGGTTAATTGCATTGTAGAATGCAAATTACGCTGTTGAGTTGCTGTTGAATGCAGTGAAGCGGATCAATGAATTGGGTGTCTGGTCAGGATTTGTGCGATGTTAGGTACTCGTAGTTGGCTTTGGATGGAGGTCGCGGAATAGGTCGTTTTCAGTTTATGGATTTGTTTAGTCAACACAATTTGTGATGTAGCAAAGCAGGTACTACACGAGTTTTTAATCTGACCCCTGTCTACGCAAATCAGCTGTTAGCAAATGTGACAACTATCATAAACAGTAAATACATATTTATAATTTGACAGATATGAGTGTAAATTTGACATAAAGACTTCGTGACTAATGTCAGAGATTTGTTTGTGGCGAGAAGTGAATTTGAATATTACGCTACCATTGTACCTGCTAAGATCACATTTTTCGAATACTCGGTAAGCTTGTGATCACTGCCTTGTAGCGTCTATACACAAGTGAGTGGTTTTAAAGGCGTTTCCAAAGGACGTCAGTAGTTTTCTTCAGCCAGATATATCAAGAATAGAAGGTGGTTGTGTGCAGTGCAGTGCCCCACTGTGCCTAAAAATGTCGCTGACTTTTTAAAGACATCGAGAAGTGTTCTCAGGGTCTGCTTGTCTTCTGAAGAGTCATTCCATCTATCAGTTGTACCTACGATAATTCCAAGTACTAAGAAATACTGTAAGCATAGATCCAAGAATCCTTATGCAGATTCACGCCCTGAGGGATCTGCACGGCCATTGATCGGGACACTGCTGACTGTCCTATAACTTGGATTGGGCCAGTGCCAGGCTTACCTACAAGTGGAGGTGCCCGGTAATAGTTCGAATAAACCTTTACTAATGCAGTCTAAAATGGCATGTACGTGCCTCGACCAGTAGAATAATACTGGCCTACGCTGTAGTAAGGCTCACAACCCTCTACGGAAGAAATAAAAAAATGTGACAAACCAGCTAATAGCTTCGGATAAATACAAATCCACTCTTGACGACCCTGGAAAATGACTAAAGAACAACGACCATCGAGTCTGCGTGTGGAACGACAAATTAGCAGAGGCCGTTTACTGCTATCACGCAGATATCATCAACTGTTACTGCATATTTACTGCAGCGCTTGTTCGGATGCGGATTTGTCATAAGCGGCAGACTTAGGCAAGAAGTCTTAAGCTTCCGATGCGTAAGCGAGCATATTTTGACAGTCCGCGTCAAGGCTAAATTCGCTAACATAAGCTTAATATGCGACCTTGCCCCCGTGGAAGATAAGGACGAAACCACCAAAAAAAACTCGTACTAGGCGATAGGAATGGAGGAAATCTTTGGTAGGACAGTTGGTAAGCGAGATATCACTATAGAACGCACACGGCTCCCTCATCTCAATATACCCAAGGTCACATGGCGGTCTCCGGATCATCCAAGGCTGCAGATGACGCTGGCACAGACGAGTGATTCGACCTATTTCCATAAAAACAGTCTAAAGGCGTCGAATCGCACAATCTAGCCGGCCAATTCAACGGCCGACAACGAGAGATAAATTGCACACCGAACTCATTTCTTAATTGTTCCATCGATTCGCGTGCTGTGTGGCATGTAACGCCGACTTACTGGACCCACATGTCGACCAGGTTCAGCTCGTGCATTTTGAGCAAAAAAAAGGTTCCTTGAGGCGCCATTGACGATAACATTGTTCTCACGGTCATCATTGAAAAAGTACGGGCCAATGAGTGCATTTTTCAAGGTGCATTGGCAGCTCTTGTATTGTCTAGGGTTGCAGTTTTGTTAACATAACCATTCAACCAGAGATGAGCTTCGCTGAAGACAATTTTTCGATAAAAAAGCCGATCTTCCGTCAGCTTTTCTAAGGGTCACTCACCGAAAATTCGACGCTGTGGCAGGTCGTTCGGTTTCAGTTCTTGCACGAGCTGTATTTTGTAAAGTTTTAGACCAAGATCCTTGCGTAAAATCTTCCGCTTAGTCGAGTAACACAGTCCCAATTGCTGCCAACGGCGATAAATGGACAAAGCTTTATTAACACTGGCGGATACATCATCAATATTTTCCTCTGTATGCACTCTACGCATACGGGTAAGTGGCTTGATGTCCAAAAGCGTGAAATTGGTGCGAAATTTGGTCGCTATGGCTTGAATTGCTTGCTCAATAGGTCTATGACGACCGTGAAATGGACCGTGAAATGGTCGAAGCACGAATTTTGATAATAAAATTCAATAATTTGTAACCGTTGTTCGGTTGCAAGTCTTTCCATGACGAAATCATGCATGAGCTCTCAAAAACATCACCCTTTACTTTCTGAATATCCTTTAAGGTCCAAAATCTGCAATTTCCTCTCAAAGTTCCACGGACTGCTTCTAATGTGGCCTTATTTAGAGTGAGTTCAGTCATGGGCCTGCATTTTAAATTTTAAATTTTGGTTGGAGCTTCAGCGATATCTAGGACTTATCACTAGGGATGGTGAAGGAGATCGGATTTGAAGGATTAAAATGGAAAACGGAAAGGTTGGAGTTGACCTTACGCAGCATATGGGAGATTGGTTCGTCAGAGTCATATGTGGTGCGGTGGATTGGTAGATAAAAGAGACGGTGGCAACGTAGATTTCGAGGGTTAGTGTAAAAGAAAATCGAGTTGTAAAGAGACGTGCAACCGACGGAGCCTGAAAGGGGTCAGTGAATGAAAAGAAAGTCAGCTGCGTCCCATCGTTACCCAAGGGTATTCAAGTTAATGAGTTTGAAACGGTCTCGATAGAGAGGTAAGATTAGAGGATCGTTCCAAGGTAGACCTCGAAGAGCATGTCGAAGAAAGCGACGCTGGGTGCTCTCAATACAGGATACATAAACATAAAGGGACACCACGCCTGGTTAGCGTACTCGAGAAGGGGCGAACGTGAGTGATGTATAGTGATCTGGTCACGTACGGGTTGCAGTAATCTGTTTGCTTTAGAGATGAGTTTGCTTTAATAATTATCTCATCAATATGCGAGCGGAAACTAAGCTCTCTGTCGCATAATATGCAAAGGAACAAGGGATATACGTTGGGGAGGAGACTTCTAGCACTTACGTGAGGAGGTAATCGATTGACATTTGGCGACTATTTAGATCTATTTGAAGGAGGCTGGAGTCATGTTGTGGAGAAATGGGTTTAAAAAGTTTGGTATTGTCAGCATAGAGATACCTGCACCTTCCCAGATCGTTAATATTGTAGTTAGGATGAAGAGAAGTGGACCTAGCTGACTACCTTGAGGAACACCTGAAGTGGCCAAAAAAGGGGCCGATAGGATAGACCTGATATGAACACTATAAAAACGATTATCCAGGTAAGAAGATTTCCATTTTAGCAAAATGAGTACGAGCTAGACTGTCATGTACAGAGACATCATTTAGGTTGAATTACGGGGCTGTGAACAGAGCAACATCTGCGTTTTTTTTGAAACCTTTAACATTATCCCAAATTCCATGCGGGCTGATAGATGCATACTTTTAAATATTACCATTGAGCCGTATAGGCATTAGGATAGGCATTTTCTCCAACTGTTTTAGCTCGGTCTCTGCACGTTTCAAGGCCTAGTAAGTGTCGTTAACCAGTATTTTATGTTTAAGCTAAGTGTTCTATTTTATTGAATTCGAAACCAAGCTTGGAACACATCAAATTTTACGATGCCTTGATTCTGAAAAAAAAATCATTAATTATCTTTCTTTTTCTCTGTTTTCTAGGTAAGCTCAACACGATTTCATTTCGAAATTCTCGTAACAACCCAAACTCAAGTAAGTTAACTTTTCGCATTAAACTAAACAACAACCCAACACCCTTCTGTACACAACACATTTACCCTTAAATTTTTACTACGGGCACCCCCCACTAATGTCGTTAAAATCAAACATCATATCGCATACGCAAACATAATCAACCGGACTCGAATTTTCACTCCCGTTCGAGAAGTTGTCCTTCTTCCAACCCTTGATTGTGGAGAAAAAAAAAAAACAAAAATATATGTAAGGACTCACCCTCGCAGTGGTAGTGAGTAGGAAAAACTTCCTCATTTAACTGTATAATCGCATTAAGGCAACACCACACCATAAACTGTCAAATCAGCCCCTCCTTGATTTTAGCTGAAAATCGTTACCGTCCTCGCAATTGCAAATGGTTGCCATACGAATATGACGTACCATACATATGAGGGTGGATGTGTGCTTTCATAAAAACGAATTGTCTTCGTTGTGGCCCATTGATCAGCTGTTAGCTATTGAACCGTGCCTGACAGTGTTCCATTTGATTTTTTACGAATTAAAGAAACTTCACCCCTTTTAATGCTGTCGTTCTGTTAGAAAGACATCTAAGCTTGTCGTTTCCTTATCGCTGAAGGGGGAGGTATGTATGTTTTTTTTTATGAATGAAACGCCTTGAGACTATTCTAAGTGTCAGCGTCAGGCAGTTTCATTATTGTCACTATGGTGCTGTCAAAATTGTAACTTCCTTTCTGTCCGATAAGTGTACTGTTTTTTTTTTCAAGGGTGACGCAGATGGGTTCTCAAATTGGGTGGTTCAGAGTCGCGTAACTTTATTACTGCGCTGCGAGGGTGTATACGACTATTGGACGTGCGACTGTACTTTTTGATACTTAATTTCTATTTTTTTTTTTTTTTCAAACTTGTTTGAAATCTCTTTCCCCCAAAATGTTGTGCCAGCAGCAGCGGTTCCAATGGTTACACATGCAGAGGAGTTGAATGCGCAGATATGTAGGTGAGAAGAGAAGGGACACCACAGAGCAGAACTATGCTAGCAGCTTAAGGGTGGCTTGGCGAATCCTGGCAGTAGCAATGGCAGTAGTTAAGTCAAAAGTTGGGTTGTTATACGTAATACCACAAGAGTGTGTCAGGGGGGTCTAGGGATTGAGTGGTTGTGAAATTACTTCTATTCAAGTGAACCATGTGACCATGTTGGGAGATGTAAATTAGATCTAAACGCCATTTTGTGTTGTGGTGGTCTGACGAAGGTATTTTCATCGATTTGTGGTGCTTTTTGTGAATGTCAAGATAGAGTATGTTCGGTGGTTAGAAAGTTGTTGCGGAATGTGATTCAAATTAACTTTGCCAAAGTGGTATTTACTTTGCTTAGGAGAAGTTGTTGAAACTTCATTTTGTTTAATTCAACTCGCTTTGGATGTGTTTGAGAGGATGTGGGTGGAGACTTAGTGGGAAGTTCAGACCGAGCATAAAGGGAGACGTGGACTTTTTAAACAATTCTCATAAGGTCTTCAAAAGGAAATCCTACTACAGAACATAGAGAAATTGTCGTTAATGGATTTTAAAAAAGGATATCTAAGCAAGCAATTCAAGCGTATGAATACATCTGAAAAGTTGGTCACAAGTTGGTAGGATGATGACGAACTCACGTAATAAAGTCGAAACCACAAATAGGTTGAAAAGTAAGACACTCTTATGACTGACTTATTTAATTCAACATTAGGCTACACCGTATAAAGGGTCATAGCATCAAGAAGCACCCCTCAAGGACGTGTGATATCATATCTTCTGTGGACCTTAGTAGTCAATGGAAAACAGAACTCGTCCATACAAGTTGACCTTCTCTCTATAAATGGGAAAACCCTCCGACTATACAACAGCGCTAAATACCTACCGTCCTAGATAGTAAACTGAGTTGGAAGCTTAATCTTGAAAGTAAAAATCGCTTTCTACACCTGCATCCATATATTTGGGAGAAGATGTGGACTTAACCATTAGACTATCCCATGGATGTACTGGAACCTACATGGGCATATGAGAACCACCCCAACGGCGAGACTAAAAACTAAACTTGGTATCTTGTCCCTAGATCTCTACTTCCAGGAATGACAGCGAAAAGTGTATTAAGATTGATACAGCTTAATCAACCGAATGGCCACGCCTCAAGTAAACTGAGTTTATGCTCCAATACGGACGACATACTCGTAACACCCCATCATGACTTTTAGTCACCATTCACCTGTATTTTCCCAAGCAGAGAGGCATGGGACAGGAACCAAATGGTGCAAGTCTCAATATCCATTTCCACGGTTGGATCAAAGATAGAGACAGGAACCGGCGCCGGAATCTTCTCTTATCAATTGAACTTACGATGCTCATAACGCCTGCCGGACTACAGCAGTGCCGATACAACAGTGATGAAGCTGAGATATAGCAGAAGCAGCCAAACTTGCGGCAATAAATGCAATATTCCACGAGCATATTACTATATTTGGTGACAGCCAGGTTGCCATCAGGACCATTACGGCAGTTGAAAGGGAACTGGCAGATCAAAGTATCAAACCTCCACTCTGCACTATACACTCTGCGAATGCAAGTGGAGTGAACAATACAAATATACGGGTTTCCAATAAGGACTTGACAACTTTTTTTTTTAAATAAAACGCAAACCATTTGAGATATTTCAAAAACTTTATTATCGGCTTGAAGTACAATTAATACATTTATTAATGCAACTCGACGTCGTTCATATGGCCACCGCTGGCACGTTTGCAGCGGTCGATTCGTTGGACCCAATTTTCAACTACTCGGCCACACATTTCGGCCGAAACGGCTGCTTTTCGCGATCAATGTTGGCTCTGAGCTCTTCCAACGTCGTCGGCGTATTGGCATAAACCAATGACTTAACGTAGCCGCATAGAAAATAGTCAAGCGGCTTTAAATCGCACGAACGAGGCGGCTAATCGACTGGCCCATTTCTTGAGATAACACGCTCACCATACTTACTCTTCAATAAATCGATTGTAGCGTGTGCTGTGTGGCTTGTGGCACCATCCTGTTGAAACCACATGTCGTCCAAGTCCATATCTTCCAATTCGGGCCAAAAATAATCGGTGATCATGGCGCGATAACGCTAACCATTCACAGTAGCGTGACGATCGTTATCGTGGACGAGAAAATATGGCCCAATAACGCCGCCGGCATGCAAATCGCACCAAACAGTTATTTTTTGTGGATGAAGTGGTGATCCATGAAGCACATGTGGATTTTCACCCGACCAATAACGCATATTTTGCTTATTGACGAACCCATTGAGCCAAAAATGAGCTTCGTCACTGAAGATGATTTTGCGATGAAATTGATCATCTTGGCGCGTCTTCTCCAGAACCCAATCGGAGAACGTACGTCGCTTCAAATGGTCCATCGGCTTCAATTCTTTAGTCAGCTTGATCTTGTATGGGTGTAAACCAAGACCCTTACGCAAAATACCCCATAATGTGGTCTGAGCGATGCCCAATTCTTGAGAACGCCATGGAATTGACTGATTTGGATCGTTTGCTACGGACGCCTGAACGGCAGCGATATTTTCGACACTTCGACCAACCTGTTGTCTCATTGACACGGCAACATCACACAACGAATATGTAGACTCAAATTTTTGCACTAATTGGAGTAAACGCTCTTAAAGTTGCAATTTTTATAATTTGCAGACGTTGCTCGTTCGTGTACTTTACCATGATGAAAATGTTGAGTTTACTGAATAAATTGACAGTGACAGTTTGATGATTAGTGAAAGAGCGCGTTCACAAATTAAATTCCAACATACGAGACTTCAAGACAACTATAACCGGAACTCAACAAATCCAGAACAAGAAAAGTAGCTCTGAACTATCTACGCTTGTTGGATTGGTCACAGGACATAATCTTCTAGGGGTGCACGCAATAAAGCAGCGCCTTACGGACGACAACCTCTGTAGGGGCTGTAGGGATATAGCCTTCATTTTTTATGTCGCTGTCTCAGCCTCAGTACGAGTAATTTGAAGTAAAGAACTTTAAGATCCGCTGATGCAACAAGATGGCTTAGACCCGTTCGTGGTCAAAACGACAACCAACGCGAGACAGGAAGCCGAAACCAGAACTAGGAACCGCATTAAATCCCTATCCCTTTCAAATTCTCCCATCTGGGCATCACAATGGGTCTAAACGGACCTAAGTGTGATGAGGTATAGAATGGACTCGGCTACAGATACATCTAACACTCATACGAACAAACTTCAAAAGTGAATAAGAAGTCAGCTTGTCTTTTCAACAAGGTCCTTAACGACAGTAATTATGTCGCCGCATACCTTATACTTTTTTTTGTGTTTGATTCTGGCGTTTGTTAGCATCAATCGCTTTTTTTCCTAACAATTCCTTTATCTGGTCCTATGTGGACCTTTATATCTGTGAGACTGTGGGTTTCTGAAGACGTCTTCCAGAAAGGTTACCAAATTTGATTCCTGATACCAACCAGAGGGTTAATGAGCGTTTCTTCTCAACTTTGTGGATAGTACACATATTGACAATTCGATATTCTTGTCCCTATTCCCCTCTCTTCCATATGTATGTTTTCAGAAAAAAGAATTATGGCATAATAGTCCTGAAGTGTAGTGCAAATTAGTGTGTAAGATCTTCCTGGCTTTTAACATAGAGTAAGGAAAAAGGTTACTTTCCTCGATTTAGGGCGATGCCCATTTTTCCATATTATTGACTCTGCTGTGCCGTTTCCTGTGTGTTTATTTTGAGGAAGGGTGTGCCCATTAAAATTCCTATGATGTCTTGTCCAGCCTCCTCCCGGCTTTCTTAAAAGACTAAGAGTTTTCGCAAATCTTGAGGGAGAAGAAAAAAAAAATTGCTGGCTTAGATATTACTTTGCCTTCATGTGTTCAATCTCCTTAACCACTTTAAAATTCATAAAAAAACAAAAAATCAAATCCACGCGCCATCCTAAGTCCACCCGCACACAAGCTCCTCTCTAATAAATTATCAAAATCTACTTTCTCAGGTGAGATTTTCTTTTAAGCTCATGGCAAACAGTTTTTTTTTTTGAATATTAAATGTCACCTTTTTGCAATGCTCGTGGCAAGAAAATCCTTCCTCCCATCGGATCCCCAGTAAACAGCCAAAGTATTATTCAGCAAAGAAAACTTTTCTCGTGGCTCACCGCCTTCAATTTAATAAACGGAGACCTCCCAAAGAAATCCCTTTAATTTGAAATTCTCCATGCCATACGATATTAAACCGCGCTAATCCCCGTACCTGTCATTAGCAATTTAAATTTTCCTTAAATTTTTTGAAACTGAGGGTACAATGGGACTCACCACCACAGTCCATTTTAAACCGATTTATCTCAGATAAATCTTAAAAGTTCGTAGCCCAAAAGTTTTTTTTTTCACCTCCTTTGGATCTTTTGATTTTTATTTTTGTTTTTGGCGCACTGTCTTGTTGGTGCTGCCTTTAGCAATCTACAGTGACAACCAATAAAAGGGGGGACAAACATAAGGACACGAACTGGTGAAAAAAAATAGAGGAAAACTTACATTCTTAAAGGATGTTGGTGGAGGAGGAAAATTGTTCTTTTCTAACGAAGTTAACCCAGAGTTGCCAATGGAAATAAAATAGGAAACCAGACAAAGGACTAAAACCGACTGAAACAGGCCCAGTGATGTCTTGCTTATGCCTAGGTATTGATGAAAGATGGAAGAGAAAAGTGGGGGACCTAGCGAAAGCGAGGTTTTTTCTTGAGTTCTCCACTGTTACAAGTATCCTTAAAAAGGTTTAGAGATCTCTCATCTCTATATCATACAATAGTTAGGCAAGATAGTGTGACCATCGCCTACTTAAGAGCCTGACATTGTTATAGACAATCCTCTTTTCGTCGCCTGCTTCAAGAATGGATCGTTTTCTTCGTGTTTGGTGAGTTGATCGTAGACGTTGATGCGCTTCGTCAACTCAAATCAAGCGGTACCCGAATATTGAGTTTCTCTGTGAAGCCAAGCAACTTCAACTGGCTATGAACGCGTCCAATGGACACTTTTAAAGCTGTTGCAAGCATAGAATGCTTATTTGCTTGCACCAATGCTTTGATTTCATCGTCTTCAATCTCGGAAGACCTACCGGAGTGATAAGCCCCTTCAACTGAAAACCACCATCACGGAATCGGACGGAGGAGTTATGGCACTGGCGTTTTTTGATGACATTTATGCCGTAAATTTTACGCAATTTTTCCCTTCTTTCAGTTGCTTGCTTCCCTTTTTTTGAAGTAATAAAGCAAAACATGGCGAATATGCTTTTAAAAATTCTCGAACCAAAATTGCAAGCACAAACTCGACCGTAGCGTAGGTTTTCTTTAACATTTGACGTTGTTGTTAGTACATCTAATGTCCGTAAACTTGCCGTAGTTGGAGGCAACATTTTCGAGATGTCGGGCGCGCACCTATGCACTATTTCACACTCTTAACTCGTTGCCGTCAGGATCAAAACCAGAGACGATTCAGATGATTTCAAGTCAGAAACAACTTAGACGGTCAGTGGAGGCCTTGCGCAAAGAGATCCACGATCCGAAGATGAGGAACCAACCCAGCAGAAGGTCGACATCTCATAACAGATTGAACATTAGATCTAGCACCACCAGAAGCGGAAGCGAAGGAAAACTTTGTTACTTTCATCAAAAGTTCGATGATGAGGCAGGCAGGTGCAAACCTGGTTATCCAAGGCGTATAAGCGGTCGTCCACAGCAACAACAAAAACGAACCACACCGTCTATTTAATTAACACCGGATATTTCCGCCCTGCCTAAGAAGTATGCCAACATCAAAACACCTGTCTTATCTCAACTTTACGCTGCCAGCTTCAACATATGGCACTAAAGCTGTAGTATTCGATCTGGGACTTCGCAGAGAACTCCGCTGGAGTTTTGTAATCGCCGATGTCAGAAAACCAATCATCGGTGCCGACTTCATTCACCACTTTGATTTAACAATTCGGTTAAGTTACACAATATCACCAACCTATGCGTTTGAGGCAACATAATCAACAGTTCGCAGCGATCACTCAAAACAATCGACGAAACAAACATCCTCATCCCATGAACATTTTGTCCAGCATCATATCATCGTTAGAGGACATCCAGTAGCGGAACGAGCTCGTTGGCTTGCCAGCGAAAGTGGCAAAGAAGAGTTCCAGGATGCAACGAAGGATCTGTTAGCCATCTAAAAGCGAGTGCGCATCTCTGGAGACCATATGGTTACTATCACCGTCCCGGACGGGTATCCCATATCACATCTCCGAGATTTCAGTCAATAACTCGCTTGGACCTGAAGTGAGCTTACCATCAGATACCCTTTGCACCGAAGGTTCGACCAAAGACGGCTGTTATAACACCTTTGGGCCTCTTTGAATTCAACGTCATGACGTTTGGCTTGTGCAACGCTTCATGGACTTGATTTTTGCTTCAGCAAGCGAAGAATTCCATCGACAACACCTGCGCATAATCTTCGATAAGTTATAGCAATTCGGTCCAGTCGTGAACGTGCCTCTTTGGACATCTTGAGGTAAGGTACTTGGGTTACACCTTCAATAAGACCGGCATAAAGCCTCCTACAGACCGAATTGAGGCTATCCAAAACCGACCAAAATGGACATGGACAAGCTAAAAAGATTCCTAGGATCGTGGAGTTTTTATCGAAGTTGTATGCCCGGTATTTCAGAAACTCAAGCTGCTCTCGTCAGCCTAACAGTCGAAGCGTGTTCAGCTGAGAGATGAAGTTCAACTAGCTCATCCACAATCTGGTGTACCACTGGTGCTACGGTACCACGTTTCAGATATTGTAGTTGGAGCTGCTCTGGAGCAAGGCGTAGGTGGTCAACTCCAACCACTTGGTTTCTTCTCTAAAAAGCTAAGCCCGAGAGAAGGTAGATACAAAGTGTACGATCAGGAGCTATTCGCCGTCTATAAAGCAGTAAGACATTTTCGACATTTTCACCGACCACAAACCGCTGATGCACGCATTCGACCACGAATCAGACAATGCTTGTTACCGCGCACCACGCCAGCTCGAGGAAATTGACCGCTTCTCAACGAATATTCAATATGTGCCGAGTGTGAAAAACGTTGTGGCAGATGCTCATTCTCGCATCGACACTATCAACATGCCTTGCATGCAGAAAGATGACGACGATTCTTATGACAACTCCAGAAAAGGCTTCACTGCGCATTGACAACAGGCGTCATCGCTTACTGCAACGTTGCAGGCACCGGAGACGATCGTCGACACATTTTTTAACAACTGGGTATACAGATTCGGTACACAAAAAAAAAACAATAACTACTGACAGAGGAGCCAAATCCCCTGTTGTGTCTTGGATTATAGAGAATTGGGTTCTTATAATCCGCTCCTCAAGTTTTCCGTAAAAATGCCTCTATTCGGTGGATTGTCTGTGTTTCGTTTACGCTACAATAGCTTAAGGTTCGTTCGAACGATAACCTATTATGGCGCTCTTATTGGTACACGGTTTTCCAATTTTCAGTACAACAAGTTGTAGATTTTTTTGAAAGAGTATTGAATTACACGTAAGTATCCAAGAGGTTCAATTCTCGATGACTCGACCGCATAAATCGGGCTCGATATCATGTCTTTGGTTATGTTGACGTTTAAGGCATCAACTCTCTGCGGCTTATTCGCATAAACACGTGATTTAAGGTATCCCCAGAAGAGAATGACGTTAAATCAAAAGATCACAAGATTTGTCGTGCAGAAGATCGCTGTGTGGCACGGAGAACCGTATTGTGTGAACCACATGTCATTGAGATCCATATCTTCCACTTTAAGCCACAAAAAATTGGTTGTTATTGATCTGTACCTCTCGTCGATGATAGCTATGGCAGTGTTAATTTCATTTTGGAAGAAGTACGGACCAATGACACGGCGGACCATACAGTGACTATCCAACTGATGAGTCTCATGTGGATTGCTATCTACTCAAATGCACCAATTTTGCACTAAATGCAGCCATTCATCTAAAAATGTGCCTCGTTGCTCGTCCGAAATTGGAGTCCACTTCCAACTGCTCCAGATCCCAGCCAATGCATGCATACTCGACGCTGTTTATGTTCATTTAACTTCAGTCCTGGATCAATTGAATTTTGTACGGGTGAAGGCCAAAGTCCCGAAGCAAAATTCGCCAAATTGAGGTCTGCGAATGGTCAAGTTCTTGAGCGGGATGAGGAATTGACTGCCTCGAGTTATCCTGCAGACTCTCGTTCACTGCAGCAATGTTTTCTGCAGATCTCACGTTTCTTCGACGTATGGATCTTGTTTGATTGTTTACCAAACCAGTTGGTTTGAATTTGTCCACCAAACGACGAGTAGCCGACTCAACAGGATGAATGTGTGCGCCATACAAATCACCGATCACGTAGTTCGAACTGATCTCTCAGTTTGATAGTAAAGTTTAATAAGTTGCATGCGTTGCGCAAGACTACAATTTTCCATGATGATTCGCCCAACATTAGTAACTGTAACCTCTAAGTTTGACAGCTGTAGCTTCTCTAACATAGCCGTTATACACTGTCAAACTTCCAGCACCCCTTTTGGAAAACTCTTTATCACATCAGGCACTAGTAGTACGTTTAAGAAAAAAGTTTCTGGTTGTCGGTTCTGGGGGCCAGAAAGGTGGAAACCGGTCATAGATGACCAGCGGCAACGCTGAGTCTACGAGCAGAACTCCCTGTTTATTGAGTTAGCAATTTATCCTGTGTGCCATCCTACAAAAGGATGCACAGGGGAATACCCTTTTTTTGAGCAGATTTTTTACTTTAGCAAAGCAAATACTATGATAGTTGAAGTACAGGTCCTCAGGTTTTTACAACTTATTCTGTATGTCCTGCATCCTGCATGAATCTCGTTGTTTGTTATGTGCTATTGTCACAGATTCGTTTTTGTCCATCTTTACATTGACTTTGCAACAATTGCAAGGACATCAATGCTGCAAGCATAGTAAACGTGACAGCAAAGCTGCAACAAAAGAAGGGACGGGACGACTATAAGAAGAAGTAAACTTCAATCACTCCTTCCCCCACTCGCCATTTTCTTCATAAAAGGAGGGAAAATATTTTCCTTTTTCATTAAAAGGATAAAGGAAAAAAAACCAACAAGAACTCTTTTTTTTTTAAGGCAAGGAAAAGGGGCACCGAGCATTTTTCTTTATTTACTCGTACTTTCCACAATAACAGGGGGAAAAAAGTACGAAAATGGGGAGTAGGCGGCGTGTGTGCGAGTATGAATGGTGCAAAAGAAAAGCGAGAAAAGGACGAGAAAAACTGGGTCAAGTTGTTTCACTCACTCAGTGGAAGGACTTTTTATCATTTTTTTTTCTGCGTTTATGTTTGGAATTGAAAATCCATTAAAACGGAGCAGCAGGAGCACTAGTACGAGTAGAAGTACGAGTACGAGTACATAGTACGCGGTGGACGATGACGATGGTGATGGTGGTTAAGGGAGACCATATCTCCCTGGCAGAATATGTCGCTCGCGCGCTGTTTTAAAGTAGTAAGAGACAATCTGGATGGAAGAGGATTATTTTCCTATCGAACGAGAAATGACGGTATTTGAAGAGAACATAAAAAAAAACTAACTGACAGCAGTTTGTTATTTCTGTTTTTTTTTTCCTTCCTTCATCGTCCCTCTTTTCACCGGTTTTATCCTTCGTAAACATTTGTTTGGTCTTCTTGTTGTTGTCTGGCCTGGGTTGCGCTGTTTGGAGTAGTGGTCGGGACGTGCTTAGAGTTTAATAAGAGACTTCGAGTTATTGAAGCAACTGGCCGGAGATATGTACATATCCGACAAAACGTGCCATTTGTTAGGGAGTTTAAGGGAAATGTGTAATTTAATTTTTTTTTCTCCTTTTTTGCGACAACAAATTGGGTTAGAGATGCGAGAGGTTTTGAGTGATTAATTGGTGGCAGAAAGGTGGTTAAAGGGGGAATTTTCAGCAGGGAAGGGGAAGTGCGTTGAGTTGGGTTGCTCCTTTTTTTTTGTGGTAAAAGGACCCTAACACAAGGAGAAGCTACAGATACATTTATTTTTGCTTTAAAACTACAGAGCTCGGAAATAAATGAAAATAATAAATTTGTGATTTTTGCCTTTTTGTTATCTTAAAGTGAAAAATTGCTGAATTTCTAGGAAAGGGCAACGGCCTCCAACAGCTCTTGCAATGCTTCAATGCTTTTAAATGAACCCAATTACGCCAACGTCCTGATTACCGCAACATTTTCTGAATTCCAGCTATTTTACCTGTATGTTGCCTTGTTATCAGCACTCATTTAGACACAGTTCTAGTCACACGAAACAGTACAAGGGCTTAAGCACATGCTTAGCCTTTGGAGATTAGATGCCATGTCGAGATCTGCCATTGTTTAGTGTTGCTGCTATTTGTTCACCCGGACTTGCCGCCTGGTCTAACGATGTGCCAACCTAAGGTTATCGTGTTGTTGTTGTTTTTTTTTCTGTCGGATTAGAGCACTCAGATAAAGAACTAGTTGATTTTACTCCTTGTAAGTTCCTTTTAATGAAGCTCTACTACATGTCTATAGTACCGGCAACAACCACGTCAGTGCCGAGTACCCACAGCCTGATGCGAAGGTAGAAATTCACAGATGTAGTGCTCTGCGGCGTCGTTTTAACTTTGACAACAAACGTCGCAGGATGTTGTATGACTTATGACCAGCACACTTTAAATCATTAGCAGCGACGCCAGTCATCAGCCTGCAGTCTTTCCTAATGAGGGAAGGCAGGAAAGCCTCTTAGAGGCATCGGAAAGCATTCGTTTGGTCTGCCGGCAACCTGGAGACCCATCTCGCAATGGAAGCCCTAACCGAGGACGCAGGCAGACCTAACCTAGGTTCGCGTCCTGAAAAACTCTCCTCTGAACCTTGCCTAGCAAGTTCATTGGCGATTTTATTTTAGCCTGGGACTCATACAAGACTTTGAGAATCTATCCATCCGACGGCGTACAGCGAGTTTTTTTATTCTCAAACTGATTTGTAAGTCGTAAGAGGGATGAGGAGTGTTCTAAGCGCAACTTATCTGCCACTACAGTCTCCATCGTTTCTTCAGAATGTAATTCGCTCCATTAGGATTGCTTATATCTCCGCTTGAAAAACAGACTCTAGTTTACCTAACGAAGAGTGAAATCGAACGTTGTTGTCCTCAAAAAAAAAACAAAAAAAAAAAAAACACCAGCACCGCATCTCCTGCAGCCATCCGTCAAGACTTTCTCCTGCTCCAGATTCTGGCCGAAATCATTCGTGGGCACAGAGTACCTAAGTGGATTTTGTAATTTTTCCGCAGCAGGAGTTCTGGTATCAAAGCATCCGACGGCATGTCCATAAGACCAGAGTCAAAAAAAATTCGGCGCGCAAGGTCATCAAAGCTTCCGTGCATTTTCTACCGAAGACTGCTCTTGTTTAAATGGAAGATAAATTTAAGAGTTATGCTATGAATATCAAGGAGAGAGAGATTCATCAAGGCGTCTAAAGCGGAGCTAGGCGTGCTAAGAAAAGCCCTCATGCAGCCGAGACAGACCTTTTTTGGAGTCTGGTAAAAGCAGCAGTGACGTATTTTCGGAGATACTATACATAATTGACTTTTTCATAGCCGTGTAGATCCAAAGGATCCTTCTGGGTGGCAGGCCCCATGTTTTGCCGACAGCTTCTTCGCACTATCAGAAGGCCGAGAGCGCCTTAGAGACTTTCGACGTAACATGTTTAGTCCAGGGAAGTTTGCGTTCCAGGCTGACACGCAAATACTTATCTTCTTTGAGGAATTGGATGGTGATGCCTTTAAGCACATGACGAGTCAGGTGACTGGTACACCAATCGTCGATCTAGGGCTGCCTGCGCTTTAGAGCAAACTTGTTAATGATTTTTTTTATTGTTACGTTCATCAGAAAAAAAAGTAAATCGTTATGTACTCGTATATTACACATTTTCTGGATAAAAACGACCTCAAAGTCAAAGCATGGGCAATATAAATGGAACAGGCTTAGAAATTGGATATCTGAAGACTGAAACAAGATATCAACTTTATTTAAACGCAGTTACAAGGCTAGTATTTCTTATAAAAACAAATTCCTAAACGACGTTTCCACCATTAGTATTAACAGAGTAATTTCCGTTAACATGAGTCAGATTACAGCCAAGTAAGGTCTTTCTTAAATCCTCGATATATGATGTCAGCATTACTGTAAAACTTAGAATATACCTAAAAATCGATTCTCAAATTATCCTTTACGAATTAGGGGACTCCTCTCTAAGGCATTCATTGGAGTACATTGCCCACTCCTAAACAATTCTGCACCTGCTAGATTCAAAACTGTGCTATAAAACTCATAGCTGACGCCAATATTGTGCAGCCAATTGGCACGTTTGAACACCGACGTAACGTCTCGTGCCTCACTTTGTTCGATCGCTATTTTCACCACCAGTGCTCCACCGCAATTACCAGTAGCATTCCGCCCCTTCAAATCGTAACACCCGTCTCACTATGAATGCTCATCAGTATACCCTCAAGCCCACTTTCGGACGTAATCTAAAATATCGTGATTCGTTCCTAAGTCGTACAACTCACTTATGGAAGGCCCTGCCGAGCTCTCTGTGAGGCTGGGTCAATAAGTTCCTGAAAATTAAAACAGATGACGTTACCACCTCAAATCCAACATTTTGCTTGTCAAAAGAATGCACCCACATTTTCAGACAGATCTGTCAAATAGTTTTGTTGTGACAGTCATTTGAAACAGACGCCTACGAGAAGTTAGAGCTTAAAAGTTTTATGGGGACTCTTCACCATCGATCGAAACCATCCACCACTTGTTTTCTCAATTTAGGTGCAGTCGTACCAGCACAAGGAACGCCGAACGTTCTATTGAAGTCGCCCTATTGAAGTCACCACACCAGAAATGGTCAATTCGATATGATATTCGACGACCCGCAAGTGAAGGTGCGCGAACTTAAAGAGGCTACAGACTTGTCACATGGACCAGTGATTTTAGTTTTACAAAAATTTTTGGATATGGAAAAGCTATCCGTCAAATGGGTGCCGCACTTGCTCACAATTGACAACAAACGCAATTGTTTGACAACTTCGAAGAAGTATTTGGTGATGTTCAATCACAATCCGAACGAGGTTTTTTCTTTGTTTCCTTTTGCCCGCTCTGTGTGCAGTCATTTTAAGGGTATGTCTACTTACAATAATAAACCCGTTGAGCGCGCGATAGTTATAAAAAAAACTCACCGATTTCTTCCCGTTCTGTTCCGTGCATTATTCCTCGAGTATCAATTTCGATCGCGCGTTTCAATTTTTCTTCCTGAAGAAGCATATGTCATGCCCATCGTTTTTGCTCGTAGAGCTCCTCAGTAGCTCGTTGACATATGTAAGTCTTGTGCGCTTGCATTCCCTGCAGTTCAACTTATTAAGGGACTTTCTAAGTATGCGAAAGACGTTTTTAAACATTTAGAGAATGTTTCTTATGCAGAAGTTTGTCTAATCTGTGTGTTGTGCATTAGGATTCGTCTTGTCATCGTCTCAAATTGAGTCAACTCTTAACCCAAGCTGCTTGAATGTGTCGTAACTTCATCAAAAACGATCGGTGTTCCCTTTATGCGGTTTTTACAAGATTTGTATATCGGCGAAAAAGAAATCTTGCAAAAACACAAACCAACGTTTACAAAAACCAATTACATAAATCTGTTGTATGAACTTTTAAAAAAAGAAAAGGAAAACCTCTTCACCAATCAACACATCGGTTGCAAGCAGACTTCAAACCAATCATCATCACCATCATCACTGAGTGTGCTACGAGTATACACTTCCCATCCACAAATCGTCCAGTTTTCGCCTTCAAATTTGAACACTCAACACCTCATCAAATATGGTATACCTACCAAAGAACTGACTGACTTCTGCTCCAAGTTATTGTCCTCATTGACACATCGCCCATCGAACAAATTGCATCTGTCATCTACAGTAATTTCGTATTTCTTCATCTTGAGTGGATGAAAAAATAAAACGAGATATTTGATTGATGATGAGTCGACATTAAAGAAAAAAAAACAGAAAAAGTAATAAGAAAAGAAGACACCCTCAAGGCGCCGAGTGTCTTGGCTCAACTATCTCGCCCAGCCATTATCATTCTTCCATACATCTGCCGTTCATTTAAAATGCTCAATCAGCACTTTTTATCCGTAGGTACCTTGTATATTTGCTCTGTGGTTGCGTAGAGTCAGGAAAAAACCGAGCCAAAATGTGAAAATAATTAGGTGCACAATAGCGGAGGGATAACACGACAACATAATAATAATCCATTAAGTTTTATCATCATTCAAAATGTAATCATGTCCCGCTGACGTTTGATGATGTGGCGGCTGCTGTTGTTGGTACGTACGAGTATACTCATATACTGCGTGTGAGCTGCTACAAACCTAACGAACATAGACCTTTAAGTCGAACGAACCCATTATCGCAGCTGTCATTTAGGGTTTCGTTTTCCAGACTCACTTCCATTTATTGGGTATGTCCGTTTGGTGTAAACCATTTTCTTTTACCAATTGCTCGTTCATCACATCATCTGTCATTATCTGATTTTTTTAATTTTATAAAAAAATAAGAATAAGAATTTTTTTTCTCTTTTTTTTTTTTGTCGATTATCTGCCATTCATAATAGAATCAACTCGAGTCAATTACAATTAAGCCAGTGGAATGCAATCAAAATAGAAATGCACTTGAAATTAAGAAAACTCAGAAGAGTCAGCAAAGACGTACAGACATACAGATATACCGACAAACAGATAACAAAAAACAGACAGAATGTGAATAGGAATAAAATCGATAAAAATGAGTAAAAACAAAATGGTTAGCGGCCTTCTTCTTTCCGACAGAAAATTCAAAATTGAATCGTGTGTCAGATAAAAGAAAACCACTTAACCAAAGAGCATCGTTACGTACCACATCGTCGAATTTAAAAGAAGAGTCAGTTGGGGATATGGGTAAAGGCATAGATGCCGCCACTATTTGAAGCGATACCCGCCCGCCTATGCCGCCATCGTTGAATCTTATTCCGTTTCCCTATCCCGTTTAGGTTCCATCTAGTCGTCCGGACAAGACTTTGAAATTAGGTACAAAATCATCATCATCATCATCATCGTCATCATCATCATCATTATCGTAGTCGTCGTCATCGTCATCGTCATAGTCATAGTTTCCTCAAAATTTTCCTCCCTCCACGGGCCAGACAGAAGGAAAACTGTTGATGCAGCAGTCGCCTGTCTGTCTTAGCAATTTTAATCCGTCTGTCTCTTTCGTTCTTCCTTGTTGTGTCTTGGTTGTCTCTTTTTCTTTGTGGAAAGATTTTAAAAATGTGCTGTGGATATTATTAGACAATTTCTCTTCTCATATTCAAAGTTTTTCTTTTAGCCAACTTCCGTTATTGTTGCTGTTTTTGGTATTTGGTACTTGGCGATGGCAATGCCTTTTTTTTTGTTTTTTTTCTCCAAGAAGGGGGGTAGTGAGTTTAAGAGGTTATGTTATAAACCAGACCATTTTTCATTTATCTTTTGTATAAAGTCGCCGCCATGGCCGTCGTCGTGCTGCCATAGTCATAGCCATAGCTGTAGTCGTAGCCGTATCCGTAGCCATAGCCATTACCAGGGAGGGACGTTGCCGCTGTTGGTGTCGCTTCCGTCGAGGCCAATTTCGAAAAGAATGATTCTCTTTTGATGAAGTTCAATGTGCTGGAGATGCTCCTTGTCATTTCTTTTCTTATTTGTTTTTTTGTCCTCAGTCCGGATGAATATGAATACAATGAACCTATTTGAGGGAGGAAGTTATGTGCGAATGGGGTCTTATTTGACAGCTAAAATAAATCAACAGTTTGCGAAAAAGTGTTATGTCGAAATAAACAAAAACAACAATTTAAAAAAAGAAAAGAAAAAAAGTTTATGGGTGATTTGATGAAGTTTGAGGATAAAGATTTCTTTTGCAGAAACTACGAGTATTACTATTATTTATTTGACTATTTATGAATGATTGGCCAGACTTAGACAAGTTGTAAATCGTATGAAGTTTCGTTGACAGTGGTGGAAATTTATGACAGTTGGATAGTTGGAATAAGCTTTAGACGTAGATACGGCTGTAGATTTTATGACATACTCGCGTATTATGAAGCGGAAAAGTTAAAACTTGAAGAAATGGCGTAGGTTTATTGCCGAAGGGTGAAAGTTAACAGATTTTGACATTTGAAAGTGACATTCTCAAGGGGAAATTGGTTTGAAGTTTGTTGTAGTCAGTTTGGCGTTGTCAATGATTGTCGTTATTTTGATTTAAAAAATCGCATTAAGGAAACTGTTGGCGATGGCATATGGTAGAATTGAAGTGCTTAAAGTTCAATGTGTTGCGTTCTGTATCGGAAAAAGTGAACATCGTCAATGTAAGTGACAGCTCACTACGACGTAGGCAAGCGTTAAAAATTTTCAGCAATTGAACCTAGTTCAAGTTGGTTCATATTGGGAAAGTTAACATGCTTGAGATATCCCTTTCTGGATCTGGAAAGACTTTGCATTTTTGCTGGTCTTGCGGTGTTGGGATTTGATTGGCCAGATTTTGGACTAGAGTATGAAAGTTGGCGATGAATCCACAATTTCCTTGTGAGTCACAATGCCTTTGATTCACATGGATATACTTATGTGGTCAATAGTTTCATAGCAGCCTGAAATGAACGCATACATTTCCTCAGATAGTCTTGTCTTTCGAATCCATTTTATGCTTCCCTTGTTTACTTCCCATTACTTCTGTACACAAGAGGTCAGGTCTCTTACGAGAACAATCACTTGCAAAACTTTTCTGTAAACTAGGGCCTGCTCATGCTTTCCTATGAAGTCCCGGAACGTTGAAGTTATCCACCGGACAAAATCGTTCGTTTGACATTTTTTTATCTCAGGCACACAACTTCCAGTTTGTCAGAGACCAAATACTCTCGAACTGAAGAGTTGGGATACGAAGATCCCTTGAGCTGTCATCTTGTCATCCATTCGCTTAATATAGCCAAGCCAATGAAATCCTTAACCCTCCTGTCTCAGCATTTTATACCACAACCACAAACTGCTTATATAGTTCGATGTAAAACCTTTACCCTCATATGTGGAGCTCAATATCATATTAAAACTGACAGGATCGGTTTTTGTTTTTTTAAACATTGGTCTTTCGAGAATATCGGTTTAAGCCAGTTGTTCGGCGAAACCAAAAACTATTTTGTTGCCATCTATCCAGAGCATTTTCCATAAGTCTAGTTAGAAGTATAGGTCTCCGCGCTCTCGCTTTTTCTCGAATATTGACCTTAAGCTATTTTATATGGCTTGACTTATTTGCATACACCTTACCCTTTAAATAGCCCCGGTGGCCAGTTGAAACTTCAAAATCGCGATATTATTCGATCGCCAAAAATTTTCCTCAGGAGAGCTATTGTCAGACGAGTTGTGTGAACTGTGGCTCCATCTTGTTGGAATTGATTGCTCTCCACGTCTGGATTTAAAAAATTCTCAATCATTGCCCTATATTTAATGCCATCCTATTAACCGGAAGTTCCTTATCGATTTCCAAAAGTATGGTCCAATGATCCTTCCTAAGGTTTCCCCACACCATATTTGATGTTCAACAATAATTTTTGGATTTTGGGTGCCCGGTATTCTGAAGTTTTGTTTATTCACGTAACTATTTAGGTGAAAATGGGTGCTATGTCTCATTATGAGGTTGTGAATGAACTCGATGCACTCCTGGAATAATTCTTGAAAACGCCGAGCTTATTAAATGCATATTTGTGGATCATTTTTGTTTTATCACGAGGTCTTCCGGAACGCGCAAGATCACAGAAATTTCTCAAGTTTTTCAAAGCCAATTCTGAAAAATAAATTCATTCAATGGTTAAACTATAACACCAATTATGCGCCACCCTGTACATCGAAGTTGTTGCTGTTGACAGTGGAATCTTGCTCCAAACGATGAGCGATTGATTTTATGTTTCTCGAAATAGTCCATTTCATCTTGTCTTCATATACTTTCAGACCTGATCTTTTTGCAGCCGTAAATCAGTGGAAAAGACGCATCATCTGCACCTGTAGCAACAGCCAAGCTGAAAGCCTTGGTGAATCCCGTCACAATTTTCAAGCTGAATTCAAGCGAAATGAAATCGATGCTGAACTTGGTAGGCAAGACTGAGATGACACTTTTTCGGGACGGGAACCTGCGTTAAGAATTCCATTGACAGTTGGGTTTCATATGAGCATAGCTGCAGACAGCATGACTCTTCGGTTACCGGCAGACCAAACAAATGCTTTCCAACATCAGTAAGAGGTCAGCGACTTGCGTTGGGGTTTCCATTGACAGTTGGGTTTCATATGAGCATAACTGCTGATGGCATGACTCTTCAGTTGACGGGAGACCAAACGAATACTTTCCTACGTCAGTAAGAGGTGATCGACTTTCCAGTTGTCCCACCATAGGACCGATTCCTGGCGGCACTTGCTTTTGCTAAGCACCTAAGTATGTTGACACAGCATTCTGCGACATTTTCTGTGAAAGGGGTGACGCCACCGCGGAGCACTACCTCTATGAGTGTCCGGCCTAGGCACTTTACCACTAAAGCTCTTATTCGTCTTCCTACAAAAGACTGAGAAATTTTGGTAAAGGTAAGGAGTACAGTGAACTCGTTCTTTGTCTGAGTGTTCCAGGAGAAAAAAGAGGAAACAAGCCATTAGGTGTCAAAGCATAACTGATCAGATGGGAGCACAGAAACTCGAAATTGGAAACTCAATAACTCGATTGTTTCGCCACTTTTATAGCACGTAGCACCATCCTGTTGAAAGTAGAGGTCGTCCCTATCCATATAAACAAAAATTATTTATCATGTCTCCTCGGCAGCGCGTTTAATGGTTTTTCCAGCATCATTTTTGAAAAAGTACGGCCCGGCCATAAAACGCACCAAACAGTTACTTATTCTGGGTGCATTGACATCTCCTAAATCAGTCGTGAATTTTTTGTGCATCAGATATGGCAATTTTGCTCATTAACGTAGCCGCCAATGTGGAAATGGGCCTCATGCGAAGACACGATTCATTGAAAATCAATGTCGACATGTATATTTCTTAGGACCAAATCCGAGAACGTACGGTGTTGCTGGTGGTCTTGCGTTAATTGGACCTTATACGCATGGAGAACCAAATCTTTCGTTACAAATCGGTGCAGTGTGGCTGTGGAGAGGTGACACTGTGATAACAGTGACGAATGGAGTTATTCAGGTCGTTTTCGACACTTTTCTTTGATTTCATTTTCCATTGAACGTCCGTTGCGAACATGTTTCGGCGTTTTCACATCTTGCACTGAGCCCGTCTCTTGGAATTTTTTGATTATGTTGCGCACACACATCTCGGAAGGCACATGATTGATTACTTGCGATTGAACGTGAATTTTCGTAATGGTAAGTTTCCCAAATTCATAGATGACATGACATCTGTCACAATATGACAACTCTGCGTGCATCAGCTGTAAAATATTGGCCTTTCAAATCCTACACCTCTTGTTAAAACATCCTTTAGCTAGTGCAAAGTTTGTTTTATGCAGGACATAGGATAACCTTTCTTGTAGATGTAGAGCTGATCGATCATGAATTCATACTCCTATCCTGAATCGACAATATGGTATATGGGTATATAGTCATCTAGCTTTAAATTACTCTGTGGATAGTCCTTCAGGCTGTCTCAGCTCGATGGGGAGACTACTTCATTGGTGACTAGGTCTGAATTTTGTGGGACTCTTTCCTTCTGTCTGTGATTTTGTGGCTTCAGCCCAATTATCAAGGCTTCGCCCATTAATGACTTATTCGAATAATAAACGGGAACAGAGCAAATACTGGTCTTATCGTAAACATCTTCAGATGACGCCACCGAAGGTTGCTATGATTTGAGCAGTTACAAGCTGCCGATCATAGGTCCTGCTAGGTAGCAGGACCACCGGTAGTTCACACCAGAACTTAAAACACTGTACCGTGGGAGTCAGTGTCCCCGAACTTCGGCCTGGACCTGATTTGTTAGAGGTAGGACCCCTGGTAGGGGCGTCAGGGTGGCTGTGGTATAAACATAAAACGCAGGAGTTGGTTTCGACCCGATGTAGAGTTGCAACAAGTATTCCTAAGGGTGGAGCATGTGCTCTCAGCACGTTTTCCGTTTTGGTATTACATTAATACATGGAAGCGCTGGCCAAGCGTATCCTGGCTCCCATCGATGTATGGGCATCGCGTGAACTTGAATTTTTATATTGACAGTTGTTCACGTAAGACACATGAGACGTCCTGTCTGTGAATCGTTGGCAAAATTCACGTAAAAATTGCGCAGAGTCTGATACAACTATAACATTTCGGTCAGCAAACACAAGCTACTTCCGTGCTGAGTTGTCCAAGGGTCTTTTGATTGCCTCGAAGAAGGAGTCTTCCCAAAGAGCTGGAAAAAGCAACGATTGGTACAGTCAGCAAAGGAAAAGGGGACCCAGACTCCCCATCAGCGTACAGGCCTTTATGTATGCTGGACACAGCGGGAAAACTGATGGAAAAGCTGCTCAAATCACGGCTCACAGATGCAGTACAAAGAGCGGGAGACTTGGCAGAAAGGCAGTACGGGATCAGGAAAGGACGCTCCACGGTCGGAGCTGTTGAAGAAGTGGTGAAGTCTGTTCAAACCGCCCAACAAAGAAGTTGACGCTCTAAGAAGATCCTTTTGCTGGTAGCCCTGGACGTAAGAAATGCATTCAACTCAGTGGAGAGATATACTAAATAGGTTCAACTTCCAGCCTATCTATTATATATGATGAAGGACTATCTCAGGGATCGGGAGCTGATCTATGAGACCACAGAAGGCCTACGAAGGAAGAAAATAACATCTGGAGGGATCAATCCTGGGACCAGACCTCTGGAACATCTCCTATGATTATATACTGCGGATGGAGATGCCCGAAGACATCTTTCTCGTTGGGTACGCAGCCGAAATCGCGGCAGTGATAACGGCAAGAGACACTGAAAACGCGCAAAGAAAGTTGAACCAAGTCATGCCACGAACAACCTTCTGGATGGATGAGCACGGTCTTAGTTTGGCAACAGAGAAAACTGAGATAGTCCTTCTGACGAAGAAGAAAATCCCGACACAAATAGACTTCCAAATTGGCTCTGAAGTCATTAAGAGCGCAAGGGCGCGTTGAGGTATTTGGGATTGAGGCTTACCACAAAATTAACTTTCTAGCAACAGATAAAGTACGCAGCGAAAAGAGCCTCTAGAGTTACAACATCACTCAGTAGATTAATGGCGAACATAGGTGGTCCAACGCCAAGTAAGCGCAGGCTATCAATGTCGACAACGCATGCCATTCTCCTATTTGGAAGTGAGATCTGGGCAGACGCGCTTCGAAAAGAAAAGTACCGGAAGCAGATGGCGGCTGTGCAAAGACGTGGAGCTCTATGCGTGGCTAGCTCTTAACGAATGGTGTCGGAACCAGTCATCCTTGTAGTCGCAGGAGTGACTCCCATCGATCTCCTAGCGACACAAATGAAATACGTCGACGAAAACAAGACGGAAATCGGATTGGAAGCGGCAATCGACCAAGCAGAGCAGCAAACGATACGGAAGTGGTAAGAGCGCTGGATCTCGGAAAGCAGAGGAAGGTGGACAGCGAGGCTGATAAGAAATGTGGCTGAGTGGAAAGACAGCAAACACCGGAGTTCAACTACTTCGTCACCCAGTTCCTCACCGGACACGGAAATTTCAAAGCCTTTTTACATAGGATCGGCAAAAGGGATAGTCCAGCCTGCCAGTGCGGCGACTCCCCCCAGCAGACGACGTACATCACACATTTTTTGCCTGCAGAAGATGGGAAGCCCAACGCACAGCACTGGAAAACAGCATTGGTGCCTTCAAAATGCTGACGAGTGACCTGAACTGGGGAAGAATTTGCCAGTTTGTGGAAGATATTCTCAGAAAAAAGAAAAGGGAAGAAGAACAATACCGGGAAAGCACGTAAACCCGAAAGGGCTTGAAGTAATGCGAAGAGCGGTCCCAGGGGGTTGTGTTAGAAGCCACAGGGTTGGGAGGAGTTTTAGTCCGTATGATCCGAAAGCATGCGGAGAGAGCCAGACACACGGGGATAGTCAACGCCAACAGACCTCCTTATGGTCATGACGCAGCGTATTCGTTGAACAATCGGGATTGGGGGTTTGGCTTCAATCGAATTGAGACTCGACAATCTGGAGTTAGCGAGAGTTCTTTTGTAGGATCCAATTAGTCCGTCAAAGATGTGTTTATTGCCAAATTTACCATTGGAGCAAGTTTGCAGTCTTCATGAAATGTGGTCGTAAAATATTACCCTGATACGGTTTGCAGCATTATAGCTTACAGAAAAGTGATCGCTTACCGGTTTAAAGCCCATTACCTTTGATGTGAGTCGATTATCCACAACTAATCTGCCTCCTAACATGGCCAGTCTAATCATGCATTGTTTCTCTGGACTTGAGGTACGAGTACAATGCTAACTATTTCCGACAGTCTGTCGGATTAATTTTATTTAAAGAATTCCCTCTTTAATAGCTGTGTTCTTCATGACCGAACAAATAGACCTATTTACCCAGCCAACTGAATAGATCAACAACAAATTACATAACTATTAAAAGTCTAACCATCTGTGATGTAGTAATTAAAACAGGAAGCCCTCTACAGTCCTTACTGAACGAAAAATCCACCTCAATGCACAGAATTCTTCTCGCTTCAGTGCATCTCTCCAATCATTTCAAAAATATATAAAAAAAAATTGCTTCAATCGCGCGCTCGTTTATTGTCTTTTCTTGGGGTTTCTGTGTTGTAAAATCATTTGCCGACTCCTGCTGATTTCCAGGTCGTAAAAACAGCCCACTGACTGTCATTCTTCAATGCACCATTCAACGACCAACAACTACAACGTTGCATGCAACATTAAAGACAAAAAAAAAAAATAAAAATAGAAAATCACCCAAAAGCAGCAGCAGCAGCCAAAGTAAAAGCAGAAGCAATATCAACAGCAGGAAAGGCACGGCAGAGTAACAAACGACGACACAAAGAAAGCCGCTTTCAAAAGAATTAAATAACTTGCAACAGCAAAACGGTAGCCATAAACTTTTTCGTCCATTGGTAGTAGTTTTCCTCTTCAGCAATACCAGTATCTCCTTGTTGGCCCCCCTCCATTCACCTTTTTCCCTTGGTCCTTAGATTGGACATTTTATTTTCCGCCTGATATTGCTGATGGTGCTTTTGGGGGCTGTTCCTGCTGTTACTTGTGCTCTGTTGCTGCTGATGCTCCCTTTTTGCTTTGTCTTCACTCCTTTTAATACGTTTCCAGAGATGCTGCACGATTATTGTCGTCCGTCGTTGAGTATACCATTGCCACTGCCACTGCCACTGCCACCCTCTTACTAACAAACGAACATACGGACAGAGTTTCGAGTTTCGAACCACAAAACAGTAGCGTGTTCAAGTAAAAATCTCTTTTTCAACAAAACAACAACAGATGAGCACAAAACGACAACAAAAACAATAAAAAATTAAAAGAAAATACAACAAAACAAAGAAAAAAAACAACCTGTACAGTGTGCAGCCTTGTGTTTTTCATTTGTTGTTCCATTTAGTCCTCTACTTTTTTTTTTGTTTTTATTGTTCAGATTTTTAGATGCGGAAAAAAGGAAAATAACTTAAACGATGCTAAAAACCTCAACTGGGCCGAAAGAGTATAATATTTGCCTTTGCCCGATTATATTGACAGCAGTAGAAAGGTGGGTCGAGGGGCGGCTTAAGAAGGAAATATACTTCTGCTAGCTAAGTTTGACTGAATGAAAATTGTAATCAAAAAAAAAAATGTTAAACAGAAACTTTTCCATCTTCCATTGGCTTCTCAAATTTTTTTCTTCTGTATTTCTACTTTGGTTGTCATAATTACTGTGGTTGTGGTTACATTTATTATTATTTTCTCTTTCTGTGGTTTTGGCTTTGGTCTCCCTCTTTTAGAACTGTCATCCTTCAGTTAATCGTTGTTGCCTATTTTTTGTGGTAGAATGAGGATGGAAATTGTGCTTCTCTGCTGTATGATATGATTTCAAGTCTTGGTGATGAGTGGTCCGGCGTTGGGCGCCATTTACCAATATTGTTTCGAGGTATTGCCAGCTGCATAACAAGTTTTCAAGTGTCAATGATGAACTGTCTGTCGTTTTTTTCCGCCTTTTTTCTTTAAGTCCGAACGTTCCGAGGAGCCATCATTGACTCTGACCAGTCAGCTGAGATAGCTCGGAATAGCGATTGCATATTTGTTCCAGCGCCTGTGCTATAGAGGTTTCGAAAATAAAGGTATTAGTTGAAGTACGTCAACGCACAAGGGTTTAAGCCCAACTATGTTCGATAAACTGACAGCGAATCTTTTGTGTTACAGACATGAATCATTGCTCAAACAAAGAGTGATGTGCGAGCAAATATAACATAGATTCTGTTCAACAACTAACGCTGTTCAGCCCATTGGTTGGATCAAGATAAAAAGCAATCAAGGAATTTCACAAAAAGAAGCGAATGGTAACTGGCAAGAAATTGACATAATGCGTGAGGAACTGTCACGTCTACATCCAACAGGAAAGGTCCAGTTCTTCTTCATGACAATGTTCGCTTATACGTACGTTACACCACAAACTCTGGAGAAAATTAAACAAACGCTACTTACTTTTTACTACCACTCTTTCAACAATAAAATTGATATTCAGAAAGCTTTCAAGGAGGTTATTGCCGATATAAAAAAAGGTCCTTTCTTGTTGACAGAAATGTATTGATTGCAACGGGTTATGAGCATTTGAATTTAAGGGTCAATAACGTGCTGGACCACATGAACTAGTGACAAATCCCAAACTATAGCTTGCATGGAAGGTGAAGGGATCGTAGTATTAGAATCACACTCGGTGTAAGAATTACTTTGGGTTGACTGGTTACAAGATATACGACGATAGACAGTTGTCAATAGGATCAATATTCTGAAGCAGACAAACTCTCCGACGAATCATATGTGCAAAGTATCGAGGATTGAATGACATACATCATCTTTATATTGTGCGCCACTTTAGGTCTTCCTCTACTGCGCTGTACACCCGGGTCAGATCTGAAAACTCTGTGGTTCGTAGCACTGCCCCTCAGGCATATTGTATCTTCTCATATCGTCCAAAGTCCGTCAACGCAAACGGGACCGCATATTGTACGAAGGATTTTACTATCGAAACGACCGAGGATATCTTCATCATTCAAGCGATTAGCAAGGGTGATTCTTCGTTTTGTTTCAGCTGAGATGTTGTTGGCAGAATTGGTAGCAGAGCCAAAGTAGGCAAAGTCTTAAACCGATGGTAATTCTTCGATGTTGTGTGTCCCATCTTGTAGACAGCATATACTTGGTTTTGGCCTCATTTACTGCTAAAACCAATTTTGACAGCTGGCGTTTCAATACTAGTCAAAGCACTGGTGACAGCCCGCTGAGTTCTGCAAATTATGTCAATATCACAGATTTTTGAAAGATTTTGAATCAGATGTTCGCTTGTGAGGTCCGCACAAGTCGATACCGACCTTGACCGATTGTGTCATTCTGGACAGAAAACCGAGTTTGGTAGGGATATCAAAACTAGATATAGATGCTGTCATTACGGCCTTAAAATCGATGGAAAGATGGTGGATATCGGTTTGGAATTCTTGAGTTTTTTCCAGGATCTGCTGGATTGATTGTGGACTATACGGACCCGCTGATAAAGGTCAATCAGGTTGTTGTAGATAAGATTTTGTATGCAATGTTGAGGTATAAGGCTCCTCTATAGCCGCCGTAATTGATTGAGTTTACTTTTTTGTATACACTCTTCTGTCCAGATCTAAGAAAAGAGTCGTTGTACATATGCTCTTCACAAAATCGGCTTAAAGGTTCTTTGGTCCAGCAGCTTTGTTGGATTAAGCTTAGATATTGCTATCCTTACTTCGCTTTGGTCAAGTGGGCGGAAGTTTTCCCTTTCTTCTTCTAAGTTGAATGTCGTCGCTTTTATATAGTCTGCAGGAGAAGTTTTTCCATATTCTCAGCATCGGCTATGACTCTACTAAAAGGCTTCCTTCTTCATCTCTAGAGGTTTCCGTATGGGTCTTATTGCGCTGACATGTTTTTTTATTTCCGTACCTTGTTTCTGGGGTACAAACTCTTAATATTTTCCACTCTCGCGCTTCGTTTTCTTCTTCTGGAGAAACTGATGTTGTTACCCCCTCTTTTGCTGGTAGAGCTCACGAGCGGCTCTTGTTTTTCTTGTTTAGCTGCATATGCTTGTCGTCATTCTTCATCAAACCAAGGATTTCTTACTGGCGGTCGGGTGGAATCCAGCACATCAGTTGGGTCGCCTCTGATGGCACGTTGGCAGCGTTGCCAATGGTCTTCAGTACTTGATGTTGGCGCCATAGGATTTGTTGGGAGATTTTGAGATACGCGTTCGGCAAAGATGCTGGCGTTGTCTTACCATTGCAGCTTTTCTACGTTATATGTTTACAATAGTTTTTCTTTGTTGTAGGGCTTGCTAAATCCATATGCGAAACTTACAGGCCTACGTCTTGAGCCATAAAATTTCAAAAGTGTAAACAATTGATCGCATACCCTTGTCACAATGACATCATCTGAAGCAGGCCTTAGTGCGTTAGTAAAAATCCAACGAAGCATTGTTGCTTTGAACTAAAACGCAACTGAAAAAAGCTATAAGACCGTTATCGTTTTGATAAAAGCAGATCTGCTCTTTGTAGCGGTAGATTGTCAGCAACTTGTCAGCAGCTCCCTATGCTTACAGGTTTTTTTTGCTAAAAGCCCTCATACTCCTATCAATAAATGGCCACTTTTCTACATATTTTTGCATATTGAACGATGTCCTCTGGTTTGGTATACCCGAAAGATAGAATTTCATGAGTGCAGACCGAATACGAGCACTTGACATGGAATCCATTTTCAACTACGAATACTTAATTGATCTGCGTAATTCCTCCACTATTCAATAGTCTCTAGAATTCTGAATGAAAATTGGAAAATAAAAAAAACCACCTCCATCTCACATCCTCTGTGAAATTTCCTGCCTCAAAGAGACCACAAGCACACCAACTTGTTTTCCATGCGTCGGTCGTCCCGACAAATTCTACACCCGTAAACAACAAATCCAAGACGCTGCGCTTCTATTTTAAAACTCAGCATTGCACACACTATTCACTGTGAGTACTCGTACATCGATCGAAAATAAACAATCTCGACTACCAACTACGGAATACCGACTCCCAAGGAACAAGTCTCTAGAGTTAGGTGGCGCGACACTTGACGCTCTGTGCACTCGCCAGGCATACATTATCTATCCACTCCTCTGCCTACATACGAGTAGTAGAGAACATAAGAGTGTTCCTGAATTAACCGTAAAGATGCAATTGGAGTGCGAACATTTTAAAAGACCTCACCGCTGATACAGGGGATACTACGAGTATGATGGTATGATGCATAATTTAGACGATGGGGCAGTGTTAGGCACTCATTCGTTGTGCTGTACTGAATGTGTGTACGACAGCACTCATGACTGTTCAGCACGCATAAAGCAATTAAATATAATGAGCCAAAGTGTATTTTTGACGTTTTAGTGAATTTTTGCTGTTGCCGCTACAATCTGCTGACAGAATGACAAACTGCATGACTATTAGTCGCCAGCAAATTCGGAACTAAAACTCAGCCACAAGCTGCACCACTACGAGTAACGATAAAGGATATTTCAAATGCCAGCCATCTGGTTGCAATTTCATGTATTCATATACTTTGTAGGTATGAATGTTGGTGTGCACACAGATACAAAGTGATTACGCCGTTTGAGGATCAAAGGAAACATCCTCTCGGTCGGTCTATAGCTTAATTACGATTTCAATTAAAAATAAAAAAAAAAACAAAAAAACAAAAATGCATGGAAAATATACTACGTACCGCGGTAATTTCAGACTCGAAAATAAATTAAAATCAGGATTCGCTTTCAAAGAGAGCAGCAACATTGTTGACTCACGTTCTGACGTCTGGCATATTTTTGCAAAATTGTATTTTATCTCACCCACAGCCAACACAACACAGCCAACAGCTGTCAAACGACAAAGTTTTATTTAATGTTAATTAAACGTCACATACAATTCGTTGGCGTTCGTTGTTTTTTGTCTTTTTCTTCGCAAGAATGAGGGATGTGTTCGATATGTCTGCGTAACCACCCATTTCCAATTCAATTTCCATTTTCATTTCCCTATTTCAGAACGTCAAACAGGAAACAGAGGCTGAAAAATAAAAATAATTAAAACAAAAATGAAAAACATCCAGAAATCAATTTTAATTTAATTACACTTTGTATCGTGTGTCAAAGTAAAGCAGAATGTGGGGGGAGCTGTTTGTCTGCTGGACAACCAACTGCAAAAATAGTATATTGACAGACATTGCAAAGGTAAATTTCAATAATCAGTACTCTCTGTCTATCACTCTGTGTCTGCCGATATACAAATAATTTCATTTAAAATTCCAATTTTGATTTCAGGATTTCTGCATTTTTACGTACGAGTAGATGTTTTGTTGGGTGTGTGTTGCTATTCTGAAGGAGCACTGTGACACTACAAGACTAAAGGATTCGAGGATTCTCCTGTCAAACTCCATGTTACTGCTCTGTCAGTGACAGATGTTTACTTTGCTCCTCCTCAATTTCCTTCCGCCACCACATTGGGCGGCTTACGAGTATTGATTTTTATGTCAAGTCTGGTGAATTTTGGCACCCCCTGTTGTGTTGTGTCAGAGAGTAGGCATTTTAAATGGAAACCATTATTAAATAACACTCCGACACTGAACTGTGTAAACGATATCCTATTGTTGATGTGGCACTGGAATTGAAGTAGAAATTCGGAACAAGAACAAATGTGACATTTGACAAAGGCAGTAGGGAAATGGAAAAAATAAAATGAAGACTAAATCCAATGCATGTCACTCGGTGTTGACTACTAATGCGTGTGAGACTGTATCACAAAAGATGGTTGCGAACATGTTATTTTAGAAGCACGGGGTGCCGCTCTGGGTGCCTACGTACCTCGCGCCATAGATAAATGACATTTGATAAAAAAGTTAAAACGAAAACGTAAATTAAAACAAATTGCTAGTTCGAGTGGCGTTGGAAATTAATGCCATGGACGTGTTAGACGTTGTCCGAATGCCAATTAATTCCAGCTACCATATCGATCTATTAAAAGTGATTCTGTTCGCTCCTGAAATGGAAGTGGAAATGACTCTCATTCTTTTTTTTTTAGTTCGTATTCGGTTCGGTTTTGGAATAAATTGTAATTAATGATTCGATAAAGTCGAAGGCGCTTGAAGCTTAGCCTGCTTTGACTATGTGTGATTAGATTAATGAACAACAATAAGTGGTAACGAGAATTAAAAGTAACACGATCTTGGACGTAGTGAGCAGCAATTATAAACGAATTGGCTAAATAATTAGTGAGAAAATTATAGTAATTGTTAAAGTGTTAACTTAAAGTTCAAAGTCCTAAAAATTTTAGCTGCTGGCAAGGCCGTTTGGCGATTTATGTTATTCCGAATCTGTCGGGTGTTTTTCCTGCCCTAAAAGTAGAGCTATACTTTATCAAGGCCTATATTGTAAAATAATATTCAAGATACGTGTAATATACTCGTACTATATACTGTACCGCAAATAGGAGGCCTATTCGAAAAATTGGTATGCAGCGTCGAACGAAAACCTACAAACTGGCAGCCAACGTCTTAAAGTTGGCTTCCTGTTAAGGGATGTATTTCGATTTTAACGTCTGGCAAGGGATTATAGCAACAATATGGTTTTCTCATCCTAACATGAATAGGTTGCTACTTAAGTTTTCAGAAAAAACAAGTAAAAACAGAGGAAAACCGAAAAAGTTTAAACGAGCCAGGAATACCAAAGTTGAGGCAAAAAATACTGCAACGTCCCAGAGGTAGTAAAAGCTTTTGGTCGTTTGTCAACACCATCAGAAATTCTGCCTCACCCTCCATCCCAACGCTCATATTCGATGACATTCCAGCTGTCAGCTCTTTAGACAAAGCCAATTTGGTAGCTGCACACTTTGTGGCCAACTCAATACTCCCAAATTGTGCTTTGTCTCTGCCGCCTACACTTGGGTGCGTCGAATCTTCAATGGAACGAATCCACTTCCGCACTCGTGTAGTAGCAAGAGTACTTAAAGATCTCAACATACATAAACCCGCTGGTCCGGATGATATATCTCCCCTTCTGCGTTCGCTTTTTCATCAATCCTACTCTTTAGGTTACTTCCCGAGCAGATGGAAAACAGCATTTGTCCAACCCGTCCCTAAAAAAAGGCGAATCATCTCTCTTTTCCTACAGCACTTATATCCCTTCTTTCCAGGGACATGGAAACGCTGACAAATCGTCAGCTCATGAAATATCTCGAAACACGAAAACTTCTCAATAACCGGTAATACGGTTTTCGTAGCAACAGGTCCACTGCTGATTTGATGGCATGTTTAACCGAAAAATGGTACCAAAGTGTACATCAATCTGGCGAAAGCAAGATAGTTGCACTTGATATTTCTAAGGCATTTGACAGACTTTGGCATCAGGCTCTTATGTCGAAAATGCGTGAATTTCGGATCGACGACTCTCTTCTTCAATGGCTTAGAAACTACCTTTCCGAATGTTCGATTCAAGTCTGATGTTCGCAAAATTATTGCTGGTGTGCCCCAGGGCTCCGTTCTGTCTCCGATACTCTTTTTAATTTTTGTCAATGATCACTTGTTTGCCACTTCTAATCCAATATATTCCTTTGCTGACGACGGTACTCTCTCCTTTTCATATTCGTTGCCGGACTCGCGTCCCTGCTCTTCGGCTGTTGAAAGGGAACGGCAGCATGTGTTAAGCTCATTAAATTCTGATATTAACAGCATAACCAATTGGGGAACTATCAACAGAGTGGAATTTAATGCTTCCAAAACACAATGCTATTTGCTGTCCTTAAAGCGAAATTTAAATAAATGAATGACACTTGCATCGTTGAAACCGAAAAACTTTCCATTCTCGATATGTGTGTCAATGACAACTTACGTTGGAATGACCACATATTCGACGTCGCCAAAAATTTTGCGAAATGTCTAGGTTTCCTCAAACGATGTAAGAAATACATTTCCCCTTCTGAGCTGGCCTCAATATACGAGTATAAGGCATTCATCCGCCCAAACTTATAGTACAATGCACACATCTGGTCATGTGCGCCTAAAACATCTCTGCACCTGCAAAATAAGATTCAAAACCGAGCGAAAAAATTTCACTCAACCAGTCAATGGACACCCTCGAGCACCGATGAAATGTCTTGTGTTTCACTTTGTTTTGTCGCTATTTCCACCATCTGTACTCCATAGAAATCGCCAGTAGCATTCTGCCCCTTCAAACCTTTAACCGTAACACCCGTTTCGCTATGAATGCTCATCAGTATACCCTCAAGCCCAGTTTCGGACGTACTCTGAAATATCGTGATTCGTTCCTAAGCCGAACAACTGGCTTGTGGAATGCCCTGACGAGCTCTTAATTTCCTAGTCTTTCGTCCCTCCCTAATTTTCCTTCATTGGCGCTGTATACAAACATTTTAAGGATACCTTAACCCCTTAAGCGCGCGCTACTTTAAAAAAGTCATTGGGTGCCAAATCCGGACTGTACAGAGGATGACCCATCAATTCGATGTTGTGGGTGCTCAAAAAGCCACTTGTTTGAGGCGTCCTGTGATTTAATCGTGAGGGACAACGTAGTATTGAAAGACCTCCTATTACTCGTAGGTGGCGCGCAGAAGTAGAAGGAGGCCTCAACCGAATTGGACCGAACTTCAGCGCCATCTGTTTAAGTACGTAAGATCAGTTCTTGCTAGTTTTTGATTTCTTTTCTTGAATTGTTTTCCAATTGATGGAAATATCCATCCACATTAGTTGTAAAAGCCATGATGCTTTGCAAATTGTACTCTCCACAACAAATACAATTTTAACATCTTAGTGTCCTTATTTACACGTACGAGTATGTGCAAATTTTAAAAGTAAACCAATCCAGTCTACAAAAATAATGCTAATTTCTTTAAAATAAAAATAGTTTTCCTTTCTTTTTCAGGTAATTTTTGCTCAAAATTGTTGACTCTTATCAATCACGGTAAGCATATTTATGTATTTGTGTATGCACTAATGCATTATTTATTTTTTTATTTATTTAAACTTGCTAACACAGTAAGAATTCACTTATAAATCTGTGAAAGATAAACATTATTGCGCTTAAGCTTAGAGAACCGAAGGTCGTAATTTGTGTAAACGATCGGTGTTCACTTTTGTGTTTCCTTAAGGGCTGCGGTTTTCTGAGGTTTGTTGGCATAAGCCCGCGACTTCAAGTACCCCCAAAGAAAGAAATCTGGGATGGTTAAGTCGGGCGATCTTGCTGGCCTTCACAATATTCATTGTGGTGCGTGCTGTGTGTTCGGTTGCACCGTATCGTTGAAACCGCACGTTCACGAAGCCACGATTATCCAATTCCGGCAGTTAGAAGTCGTTTATCATGGCTCTGTAGCGTTCGCCAGTAAAAGTGACCGTATTGCCGATGGCGTTGTCAAAAAAATACGGCCAAATCACCCGCGTGAACGCCGCACCACACAGTGGCTTTGAGTGGATGTAATGGTTCTTCCTGCATCACATGCGAATTTTCAGTGATCCAGAAACGAAGATTTTGCTTATTGACATAACCGCTTAAGTGGAAATGCGCCTCTTCGTTCATGATGATTTTCGACACAAATTCGTCCTCTTAGTTGTTGAGATTGAGGATATCTTTACAGTTGAGTTCACATGCGACTGACGGTCAGGAGACATTAACTGATGCACTGCTTGCACTTTGTACGGGAACATGTGTAAGTCTTTCACTAAAATTCGCTATAGGATCCTGGTGATGCCCAATTGCTTGCCGTCTGGTTGATGTTTTTTCGTTCTCAGCGACATCGATATTGTCGGCCGAACGACAAGTCCGGTGGCGGACACGCCGTGCGTAGTCTCCTGTGACTCTGTTCGAGTCGAGTAGCTAAGTGCTGGAATGTTTGCACGACACGATTAGGAAATCGACGTCGAAATTCACGCTGCTCTAACACCACCGACCGATTATTGGTCAAAAACATCGACACAATTATTCCACGCTCTTGCGGAGTATAGCGCTCCATTGCTTGTCTGTTTGTGTACTGCAGTTCATAAATGTCAAATATGATTGACGTACGAGGCCATTTGCAAAAATTATACCATCTTCCTATAGGGTGATTAATTTTGCGCCACCTAGTACGTTGCTCTAAAGGCACCGTGACGACAGGTCCGATTTTCCCGGAAAAAAAAAACACCATTTGGTTCAAGGTGCTTCGTGGGTGAATAAGTTCTGTGGTCTTGGCTTGTCTTGAAAGACTCATACAGTTCCATTTTTTCCCATTTTTCCACTGATGATTTTTCAAGTCTCTGTAAAAAATGTAAACAGCACTCGTATGACAAAAGGCTCTGAGCATGTGTACCATTAGAAACGTCAAACTTTACGATGCTAATGTCAGATTTGACGTATTTACACCGGTATTGCCATATCTCAATATATACGGATATTATGGACATACTCGTATTTCTATCGAGTTGAAGCGCACGTCTCAATTGACTCTTTGACAGTGACCTTCGGATCGTTAGTCTTCTGGAATCTGTCCAACACTTTTAATTTTCTAAGTCAAGTCTTCAGAACCTCCACTCTGATCAGTTGCTCGCGGGGAATGGTAACAAATTTAACTCTGAACGGAAAGATCAGACAACTCTGGGTCAACATCCAGGGACTTTTAGAGAAGGTCATGTCTGCATTATCGAATTTTGTTACTACCGTATAACATCGAATCGGGATGTCTTTAAAGTAAAGTGTGAAGGACTAGATTTAGTCACGCTTTATCAACCAGGCATTTCCTCAAAAGGCAAAAGGAGCTCCAACAAAAAATCATAATTCCACACAACTGATGGTAAGTACCCTTTCTCTTGTCACTTAGCCAGATCCTTCTATCAAACAGTTGAATGATCTTTGTCAAGAATTATTTAAATATTCCAGAATCTTCCGGTCAGTGCCTGTTGTCGATAGCCAAATAAATACACAAAATGAGATACAACACACCGCTAACATGAACGCAAATGGCAGTTTTTTTTTTCCATTCGAAAGCTCGGCTAAAGAATATACAATTTTCGACCGTTTTTTTGCTAAGCAAATTCTCAAACCCAAACATATTTGCACTATTCATGACCTATTGTCATTCGGCTTCTTTTCGTATTCAAAGTATTTATGTATGTATGTACGACAGCGCACTCACAAAATAACTTCAAATACGGCAAACCTATTTAATTTAAGTGCTCAAAGACACCGACGACGGGACGGTTTAATCCAAAATAAAAATATTCCGCCAGACTGCATGTCGCCAAAGTAAAGACGTAGATAACAAACTGACTCACATCGATATTACCAATATTGATATCGCTAATACCTTACTGTCAATACTAAATTGAAGGCGTTGCCCGGAACATCTAATTGAATAGTCTTCTTAGGACAGAAATTGATTTTTGCAAAGTCATAGACAGATATGTTGTGATTGCATGGTTGGTTGATTGCATGTTTAAAAGCTACTTTTACCTTGGATCTTCTTTTTTTTTTGTTTTAAAAATCTATGGCGACTCACGTTCAAAGTGATAACCTTGTATACTTTTGAAATGACAAACCATCTGCGGCTCCTTTGATCGAAACTATCTAAGATAACCCGACCTGAACCCATAATTTTTTTGTAAAAATAAAAAAAATAATGCCAAGACAAAACTCTCAAAGCACCGCCAACCATTAACTATCAACCGGCTCACAATGAAAAACACATTTTCGCGATCATTATCAATTTAAAAAAAATTAAAAAAAAAAAAAAATCTCAGACAAACATACTTGGTTGACACATCCATTTACCTACTCCAGTATTTCCTCTAGTAAAACACTTAAATCTTGCATATTTGTCAACCCAGCCAAAACCACTTAGCCATTCCTTCTGTCAACTGTCCACTGACCAAGTGGTCGTCTCCGTCTCCGTCCCCCTTCCCGGAATATCAACCCAATGCAGCAGAAATAAAAATTATAAGTAAAACAGGAAAAATGAGACGCAAAGCGCGCAACAAACGCGCGCGTATAAATAAATAAAGGCGGCCCTCGGGGGGGACATTTTTAATACACTTAACTCACTGAATGGGCATTAAAACGACGTCGGGCGGCTCGCGAAACAAATTGTTTGAGTTTTTAATTTCAAATAGAGAAATGCCGCCACTACGAGAATGAGTACGAATCCTCGTATTCGTACATAAACGATAGTCACTGCGCGCCGTCTGCTGCTGCTGCTGGCATCGTCGTCATCATAGCCTTAGACTAAGCCAAACCAAGCCCCTTAGCCCGCTCCAATCGTTAGTGTAAAGTCACCATAATTTAGCCGACAACGGCGATTGAGTGCAAATAGAAATTGAAAAACTTCAAGACGATGATAGCAACAACAACACCAAGTCACGGCGCTTTAAGCCGAAGCCGCCACAACGGCCGCCGCCGCCGTCTGCTATGAAGCTGATGCTACCGCACGCCACAAACATTGTGACATGGTTATGAATGGCATGGGGGATAACCCCATTCGAATCTGGGCGAATTGTATCTAGATACAATTAAGAGTTATGCGATCCATTGAGAGTGCGAGCATAATGGTCAGTGTCATTTGAAACTTGGGCCTTATGAATTTCAAGCAATCAGAGAAGTATGGAGTACAAGTATTAACATTACAATTTACATAACATACATATGTACGAGTATGTATGTATCTCATCATCATTCCGGTGGTGTACGGACTATAGATACATCTTACACATTGTACGAGTACAAAGCTTACCTATACTCGTGCACATACCGGAAATTAGAGATTTTAAATTGAATTAGAAGGCGCAAAGGTAAAGCTAAGGCACCTCCAAACAATGTGCTCCGGTGATGGTGCCGTATCTGAGTATGCTGCTGAGTGGTGTGCCGATTCCAACTGAGTGCGGCCGATTCATTCCACTACTACCTACCACCAAGCACACTGTGTGAGGTTATTAAATTTATTTACGAAATAAATTTTCAAATTTTATTGCTGTTTCTGCAGTCGAATATAGAATGCGTTAAGGGAAATTATTTATTATGTATCGCCCCTATCAACGAAAAAAGAACGTGTGGACGTGTGCGGAGCGGCGGGAGTTGGCATTTCCAATTGGATAGGCTTCCTTGTGCTTCCATGAATCTATGAATATTAAATGTTGAAAGGAATTTGATGTTAGGTACTTGTACGACTACAAGTACGAATACGAATACGAATACGAATATGTACGTTTGCAGCTTCTGTTTCTGGTTCCCCACAACTCCTGTACATTCAGTTTAGGTGATGTAGTTTGACAGATAGCTGTGCAGGAAATTTATTGTGGTGTAGGAGTACGAGAACGTGTTACGTGAGAGAGATGTTTTTTTTTCTTTATTTGAAATTCATTTCAGCATTCTGACGTAGTTAGTTTGTCGAATTGAATATTGAAGATGTGGAAGGTTTACCCTCGTATCTACTCTCTAATGAATATGAGACATGACAGCAATGATCATTGGATAAGATACACATAAAAGTTCTGAAATAGAAATGTTGTCATTTAAATTGGTTGTGGTGGTGGTGGCTTTGAAAAGATTGAGGGTGTCAGCTTTACCAAATTCATTAGGAATCTACGAATGATTTAAGCAGATTGTCCAAGACTGTCCTTGGTAAGGGTACACGTTTTCACATATTTGAACAAGGAAGTGTGTCGCTACCAGCTTGTTTCCAACAGCTTCTAACAGCTTATTTCCCCTGAATCGATCATTCTGAATATGCGATCATTCGAACATTGAAGCATTGTTTGAAGCACCAGTTAAGAGGTGTCAAGCTTCAGATATTCCTTCGTGTAATCCAAGGCTTCATGAACTATCTCAACAGCATCATGGATTTTTTATAATTTACGCGCACCTAAGGGGTTAAATACCCTTTTACTGTTGCCTGGTCGCCGCGGAAAGGTAGAAGGAGGAGAAAGGAAAATTGTTTTGTAGTGGTTTGAAACTCATGTGTATTTGGTTTCGATATTTGTTCTCCAGGGGGGTGGGAGTCCGAAAAGGACAGAGTCTAACTTGAAAGGTCGTCAGTCGTGGAATAACTTACGCAATTTAGGCATCGGTAAGTCAAGGGGCGACCGAGTTAAAGATGTCGATGGTAATACTCTAAACTAAAAATTTGTTTCTGGGCCCCGCTGCGTCCAATGAGTACTACAGAAACTTCCTTTTCGTTTGCGGATCAGTAGGACGATTCTGGTTTTAGTTTTCGAGTAGTAGATCATGCCGATGTTGTTGAAGGTATGCTTTCTATAAAGTCAAATTCTGTGGGTCTGGACTAAATTCATCCCTCGTTTTTAAACACTATTTTGCCCATTGTATTGCCACACATAATCTATTTGTTCAATACAATTTTGATGACAGCCGAGTATCCGGATCTATGGAAGCTTTCAAAGATCGTACCCCTTCCAAGAAACACCTAAAGGGGATGAATTTAGGCCCATTTCAATTTTGCCGTTTCTGTCGAAAGTGTTTGAAAGGTTTCTTCAAAAATAAATTAGTACTCACCTAACGGCGAATAATACGAGGGTTGTCTGAAAAGCTTCTGACCGCAACGTAAATATAGCGGCACTCGTCAATAAAAGCTAGTGAATGCTAGTTGTGCATCTTTTGACAGTTACTTACCGAAGTTTCAGTCATTCTGGACGCACAGTTTTTAGTTGACAGTCGTTTGATTGAGTCGATGTGAGTGTTTTTTGTGAAAATGGAAATAGTTGAGTATTGAGCTATTAGTAAATTCTTGTTTTTGAAAGGCAATACGCCTACGCAAATCAAAAATGAGTTGGACTCTGTGTACGGTGACTCTGCACCATCATTTACCACAGTGAAATTTTGGGCAGCTGAATTGAAACGTGGCCGTAAGAGCTTGGGGGATGATGAACGTTCGGGACGTCCAAAAACTGCAACCACTGACGATAACATCGCTAAACTTTACCAAATGGTATTAGAGGAGCGCCGAATTAAAGTGAGAGAGATAGTAGAGGTTATGAAAATGTCCAAAGGACGTGTTTGCTTACGTTAGACCAAAAACGTGTTCGAATGAACATTTCCAACGCTCTGCTGGCGTAGTTTAGGGGCAATAAATCCGAGTTTTGGCGCCGATTAATTACTGTAGATGAATCTTGGATACACCATTATACGCCCGAAACAAAAATTCAGTCAAAACAGTTGACTGCAAAAGGCGAGCCGGCTCCAAAAAAGCAAAAACTGTTTTTTCGGCTGGGAAAGTGATGGTGACTGTTTTTTGGGATAGTAAAGGAGTTATCTTAATCGACTATCTTCAAAAAGGAATAACCATTAAAAGAGCATACTACGCATCATTACTTGCCAAGCTGAAGGCAGAAATTGCGGAAAAACGGCCACATTTGCAGAAAAAGAAAATCCTGCTTCATCAAGACAACGCGCCATCTCACACCTCAGCGGTTGCCATGGCGAAAGTCCATGAATTACGTTTTGAACTGCTTGACCATTCGCCTTATTCACCAGATTTAGCCTCAGTGACTTCTTTTTGTTCCCTCATCTAAAAACTGCGTTCGGAGGACAGAGATTTTCGTCAAATGAGCAGGCAATCACCTTCGTGAACAATTATTCTGCATAGAAAAACGCCAAGTACTATTTGGACGGATTAGAGAGATGGGAGTATCGTTGGGAGAAGTGTGTAGAGTTACAAGGAGACTAGAAAAATAAAAAATAAAAATTGAGAAAAAATGTCTTGCATCAGTGTTCGGTCGGAAACTTTTCACACAACCCTCGTATGCTCCCCCCAAAACAATCTGGATTTCGTGAAAAGCACAGTTTGTGCGTATCACAGCCTTTTTAAGTGTCACAGACGATATTAGGCAGGCGTTGGACAGGAATGACTTGACTTCTCGAAGGCTCTTGACACAGTTAATCATGATATTTTATGTAAAAAGGTTATCCAGCAATATAACTTCTCAGCTGGTGCCACAAAAGTTACGTTATTCCTACCTAAATAATAGAACGCAAGTAGTGCAGGTTGGTGATAACTTATCCGACTTTCTCCCACACTTTAGCGGCGTCCCACAAGGTTACATACTAGGACCACTATTGTTTTCGCTTTACATTAATGATCTTCCATCTATAATCGAGAACTGCTCATCTCACATGTATACAGATGACGTGCAACTGTACCTAAGCTGCCTCTCGGTCTTATTGAGAAACTGGCGTTTCTTGTGTAAATGAAGACTTAGAGAAGATTGGTCCCAGTTAAATGGCCTTACTTTAAACCCAAAAAAGTCGAAATGACTGGTAATATCAAGAAAAAGTATGAATCTCTGTTATTTTCCTTCGATCGAATATGTTAAAACTGAAAAAAATCTTTGGAGTGATTTTCAATCACTGTCTAAGTTAGGATAACCACATTATTTCACTCGTCTGTAAAGTATATGGCGTACTGCGTACCTTGTGGGTAACTCAGTCATTTACACCAGTTAAAACACAAATGTTACTTGCCAAGACATTGGTATTACAGGTCTTACTTACTTTACGGGTGTGAACTTTTTTGTAGGTGCAACCATGTAAGTAAAAGAAAGCTCAATGTGGCGTTTAACAGCACGGTACGCTATGTCTTTGGGATACGAAGATATGTAACATTGCTTTCCGATATTTTGCTAACACGACAACCACAATACTATTTTGAAAGAATTAGTATATCATCCTCGAGTAGGTCCCGTCAATTTTTTGTCAATGCCGTCCGTCAGTGGAATTCTCTACCGCGTTACATTAAAGAAGCACAGAACGCAGCAAGCATTAAAAGTAAATTAAAAAATCTTTTTCTAGTAAATTTGTTAATTTAATTTCTAATTGAAAATTTAATTTATGTATATCAATTAATTCATAAAATCAAAAGCATTGTTAAAATCTTATATTGGCTCTCTTTTGGAAAATAAGCTTAAGGCAAACTTATAAGATATTGTATCTTACTGTCTTTAAGCAATCACAAGTAAATAAATAAATATATAAAACCTTACATTTCTAGTGTGGCCACGTTTGTATTTCTCTTAATGAAGAGGAGATGGTACATGTATACCTCGATGTTGTTATTCCCAACCCCAACAGTAGCAATAAGATTATTTAAAAATATGTCGGTGAAAGGACTTAACCCTGCGGAACACCAGCATCGGAGACCAATTTCCTTCTCCTCAATCGAGTCGAGTCTACTGACGCTTTTTTTTATTGGAAAAAAGTAAATAGATCGGGTGAATAAGAGTACATTGTGGAACGTTGATGAATGAGTCTATTAAAAATGCTGTTGCTTCCTTTGATAGCTTCAACTCGTCTGTCACCGATGCCATACTTCTTCTTCTTTTCCTTTTACTAGCCCTTTCCTCGCTACACGAACTTATGCATAACGACTTTCCCATATTTACTGCATCGCTACTGCTCCGCTTATGGGGTTGGCTAATGTCGCAGATCGCAGAACGCGTCTGCATACTGTTCGGTCCTGTATTGCTTCGGCGGTTAGCCCCAGGCGTTGTTGTGCATTTGCCATCTGAGCAATCCAGGAATTCTTTTTCCTACCTAGTTTTCTTTTAGTAGGAGCGACCGTAGTTGTATTGCCTTCTTAACGGGATTTTCCGGAGATCTTCTTTGAACGTGGCAATACCAGCTAATTCTATCCGACTTAAGTTATTCGATTATCGAATTTTTTATGTGTAGACTTTCTCTAATGTGCGTAGATCTAATGCAGTCGCGTTTCGTAACTCCAGTCGACATCCTTAACATTTTCATCTCTGCTGCCGTCATTTTATTTTTAAACGCTTCGTATATTGTCCAGCACTGCGAACCATATGTAAGAGCTGGTCGAACCATCGTGGTGTAAAGTTTTCCCTTCAATTTAAGTGGAAATTTTCGGTCACAGAAGATTCCCGAATTTTCTCGGCATTTCATCCACCCCACACTTACTCTGTGCCTTACGTTGTCGTCACATTTCGCTTCTACGTTAACGATTGATCCTAAATACTTGAACCTAGTGGTTTTTGGAAGAACTATTCCGTCCAACATTATATCTGGAATAGGTCGCAGTGGATCCGAAAATGGGCAGGCCAAATGTCATCGATGCCATACTATTGTATGTACGAGTATATGCCCAGTCATGTACCACAAAGGTATAAACCTGCTGCTAATTCGGTAGCGTATCTTCAGTGTTAGTCTGGCACTGGCAAATAAATATACCGAAACGCTGGCGAAGAGTGAGGATAATCTTTATATTTTTCCGAGAAAGAAGACTACCTATAAGTCTGACATCCTTCATGTTGAAGAGAATGGATAAAGTAGTCGAGCTCCAAGTGTGCAAACCGGTTTGCAAACGCATCCTTTGTCTAAGATGCAACATGCTTACCAACGCGGAAGATCCTCTGAGAGTGAAAACGTGCTTGACAAGAAGGAATAGGTGCTGGGCATTTTCATTGACATTGGGGATGCTTCCGACAAAGCAACTTTTGACGGGATGTCAACACGGCGTAGACAAATAACTAGGATCCTTTTCGAGCTAGAATGTCTGGATACTCATTGGCTGCCAGACCTCTGTGGCCAGGAATCCAGCACAGCGTAACTTTAAGTTGACCGCAAAGAGGGTTACGCTTTGCGCGATAGCGCAGCCTGACTGTCAATAAATATAGTAATATCCTCGTGGGATGTTGCCTTTATTGCTGCAGGTTTGGCTGCTTTTGCTACAGCCAATATTTCAGCCTGGAAGACACTGCGGCAGTCGTCATGAGCAAGCAGACCTTGGCGCCCGTTTCTGTCTCAATCCGTGAAAATTGATATCGAGTCTTGTACCATTTGGTTCCTGTCCCATTCCTCTCTGCTTGTGAAAATGCGGCCGAATGATGTTGCGAAGATGTTTCGTGATGGGGTATTATGTAGTTCGTATTGGAGCTTAAACCTAGTTCGCTTGTAAGGGTCGAGGCGTGATCTTTTGGATTTTGGTTTACACTAATTAAGCTCGGGTAGGAGGCCAAGTATATTTTCCAGTCTCGCCGTTGGAGTCGTTCTCATGGCATGCGTCGTGCCTATACATGAAATTCTCTGTACTTTTGTCATAGGTTAAGATATTAAGACGGGTCTGACGATAGCTGTGTACGGTCTTGAGTTTAGGTCCCCATTTTCCCCTAAGTATACGTACGTTTGCAAGGCGATCGTTTCTTTCTTTACACGTTCTTCAACATTGAGCTTCCAACACAGCTTACTATGTACAATAGTACGATACTTAGGTACTTAGGTTGATTCACAGTCTCCATGGATTCTAAGGGTAAAGTTTACGAATTCACTGATCGTGGAGAAGAATATAATAAGCGTATGCAGTCGCTTTTATATCTTCCCTTTTTAGATTCAGAAGTATTATATTTCATTAACCACTAGGGTCCACACATGAGGTCATATCACTACTCCTTAGAGGGTGCCCGCTTGAGGTGGTGACTCCCAATATCGTGTTACCTAGTGTTGCATTGATGTTCCTGTTGCGGAACATACAGCTTATCAGGTTCGTTAATACAAGATGAACTCTAGCATTTCCTAAGTTTCTACTTATAGCGGGAATGTTGACATTATTGAAGGCTCCTTCGATGTCAAGAAAGATTGCTAATGTGTTCTCTTTTTCGTGAAGACTTTTTTCAATCGTGCTGACAACTTCATGTACTCGTATAGGCATTCTGAGTTGAGACTAAGTCTTCTGGGTGCAGATTACTTCGAATATGAGTGTCAAGCAGTTTTTTTAAAGTTGAAATGTATGTTGTTAGACTTATGGCTGGGTTTACCTGCCTTGGGACACATATCCAGACTGGATGCTATTACTGAATAGTTTTTTTTAGGAACGGTATCGCAGCATAATTGGTATGATTCCGTCCAGTCCAGAGGGATTTGTAAGCGGAGAATGAGTCTAATTTTCTGCGATTTTATATTGGCCAGAGAAGTAGGTTTCTGTATTTGATATTGGTGTTAGAGTAGGAGTGCATCCAGGAAAGTATGTTTTTAACAGCAGTCCCAAAGCTTCAGTGTTGGATTTCGTGTAGCTATAATCTGGTAGATCGCCAACTACTTTAGGTTCCTTGGATATGACATTCTTTAGCCTCGCACACTCTACTGTGCTTTTCTCCATGATTTTTTTTTAACTCTGCTGTTGACTCACAATTATCCACCGCTTGTATCGGCGGGTTTCCATTGACCTGGTTTTCATAAAAATATTCCTCTCAGTTTAGTCGATAAAAATGCGTCAAGAATCATATTCATATTATTTGTCATAATATGACGGAAGGCAGCACAGCCATTTCGCGATCCATTGACGAAGGAACAATTAGCGAGAAACAATGTCGGGTGTGGCAACCGTGGTTTCTCTTCAAAAACGTCAAAAGCAAGAAGGTTTGCGTCTCGCCGGGTGGAAGACGCAAAAGTACGAGTACACCGAAAAAGGTAAACTGGAGCGTGGAACAGTGGTGGCCGGTTTAACTTGATCCGCCTCCGTGCTGTAATCCACACAAAAAGACCGCGAAAAAAGAACAAAATAGTCTTCCACCACCATAATGCACGTTCACATGTCGAGGTTCGTGTCGTCGAACTCATCGCTAATAAGGGATGGGAGTTCTTTTTTCATCTGCAGTGGCTCCCCCTATGCCCATTGAAAAATTGGCAAGTAAACAAAATTTATGAAGATTTGGTTGACTTGGTGGTCGATATCAAAGCGTTGATTGCCTCTAAGAACCCCGACATCTTTGCTCGTCGAATTGACTGCTGGCCAACAAATAGGAAGGAGTTATTGAAGTAGAGGTGGTGAATATGCTCCAGAACAATCACCTAAACATGTTTCTGCAAAATTTTTATAAAAATTGTTTAAAAAACGGCGGATAATTACAAATCAACATAATAATAAAAATCGCCAAGTCTCGTGAAAAAAAAAAAACTTAATCCGCGGTTTCAAAAAGCCGGTTTTGGGAGTGGCTTTGAACTGAGACGATCTGTTGGCTTTACCAATAAATTGGTTCATCAACCCCTAGGCACACATCTGAACAAAGTGGAGAGATGGAAATGTGATTAAAAATTCAAGAGAAATTCACAGAACCACCAGGCCTTCAACCTGAAACGAAACAACTTTTTAGTGGCAGCAAACCAATATGAAACGAAAAGTTCAGTCCCTCAACGGATACCTTGGGTAGTTCATTAAATAATAATTTTTGAACAGTTACCCATAACTTTATTTCACAAGGGAGTGATAACGAAGTCCTGTCCATTCCATGCATATTCAAAATCATACTGACTGGTCGCCAAAGTGTCCACTTTAAAGTACTCAAAGTTGGCCATCATAAAGCGAATGGAAAGAGTCCTCGGCAATTTGCACATTCCAAAACCTTCCACCACTCGTTTGGCTTTAGAGACTTTGTAGTTATTTTCTTCTAATCTGATAGACGTCTTATAGTGGCGACATCTTGACTGCACGTCTACCACCGAACGCAGCAGCAGTCTTATTTTATTGCATATAAACTATTTTTCTTTGTAGGTTTTCTCCAGTTTTGTTTTCTGCTTTTTACGATTATTCACGTCTGACCATTTACAACTCAGCAAAATAACGTGCCGCTCGCGTTTGCATTTATATTTGTTTTTTTCTTTTCTCAAATACCCCCCTGTGCATGATCTAGGGTCATAAGTTAACAACACAAAAGCCGCGTTAAAAAAAAAAATTACAAAATAAAAATAAAAACGGCTGCTTTTCATTTGGCTTGCATTTGGTTTGCATGTCTAATGGTCATAAGGAAACAAATTCTAGGATTGCATAAGCAAGCTGTCGGCAGTTATAAAAGTAAGTTAGCCGACGACTCCAGGGACAGAGGAGGAATATACAAGCCACAAGCCGGCAAGCTGCTGGTTGCCACAAACTACTCGTATGATCTGTATGGCGGCTAAGCAGTTGCAGAAGCTTTATTTTTATTAGTCGTCGTTTTTTCTATTTTTTTTTTTATTTTTACTCAAGTTCTAGAAGGGGTTAGGTGGGTAAAGATATGTTAATGATATAGAATCTGAGATAATCAGTCGGTATAAGTCTACGATATCAAAGGGTATGTGGCCGTAGATTAATTGGATTTGTCAGTCCAAGTTAACCACCAAGTGAAACCGACCAGGCTGAGTAGGCATGTGAATTTCTGGAATTCCTTACGAACCAGAGGTAGGAATAGATTTTAATCTGAATTATGGAAATTCTCTTAGATTGTGGCTCGAATAAGAGGCGATTGTCAGCAGGTGTTCTACGAGTAGTCGGTATTCGTTAAATTCTGCCAACTTGTAGAGTTGGAATGCTGTGGAAATAATCTTCGAGGCGAGCCAAGAGTACTCGTATCAACCGCTCAAACGGACAATAAGATAAAAGACACGGACTATTCACTTTTATTGAAAAAACTTAGAATCTGTATCTCAGACCGGCATGTGCACTGTTGTCATTGTATTTGAAATTTCTCGAGGCTCCACCATAAGCTTCCCAATTTTTGCCAATTTGACGATTGTAATCGAGTCCGGCACTTGATCCCCCTCGTCGGCTATGTTCAAAAGTACCACTCATAGAACCCTGTGGGGATCGAGCATTCCTAACAAGTATCCTTTGGCCATCATCAATTTGTATTGCTTCATATTGTGCCTGCAATGCAAGGAGACTTACTATTGTATAGAAATTCTTGTAGCCGGAGAAATTGAATTTAACTCACCGCATCTGGTTCACGCTCGGGTAAAACGTATCCTAGCGCCACAGCCAAAAGGCCTAAAAATATTAGAGTTTTGATTGCCATCTTTTTGTGGACTGAATGTCTTTCTTTGAATCTCTTTAGAATACAAATTCACCACTGAATAGCCACTTGAGTTGCTCTCTTGTCTTTTATACTTTTGCGAATGTATGTAGAAAACATCTGTTCATTGATAAGAGACCCGGCAATACGGGTACATATTACTCGTGTCTGTATTTTTGAAAGATACTTCATTCAGTCTTAATTTGGAGGAGTAGCAGATGAACTGATAACCCTCGAACTATTTTTCGTAGATAGGGGAATTTGTTTTCTCATATTTGAAGACTTTCACATGCAATTGCGACAATGTTCTTTTGATTTCTTTCTATTGTCGCTTTCTTAATTTTCGATTGTCTGCGGCACAATTCTGATTGCGCTATCTTTATTAATTACTAATTACGCTGTTTTTTCTAAAGTTGAGCATATGACCTTCATGAGTTTGACGCTAGAAAGTTCCTCTCACACTATGATTACTTTGATCAGATTCGCATTTGACGCATCAGCTTTGGGTCTTTTCAAAATGTTGCCAAAGTCTAGCAGTGTTTTGAGACTTGCTCCTTTCTTTAACAGTAGCGACCCTGAGACGTGCTTTCGTTAAATACTTCTATAAAAAGCTAATTTATCTTACATCCAAAAAGGTGTCGGAAAACCTGAAGAAAGTATCCCACAGGGTTCCGAACTTGGTTTTCTATCATTCATTGAATCGAATCAAATGTAAACACCTTAAAAATAGAAATGCCGAAGAAGTTTATGGCGGCTGGTTTGACTGTGATTGTGAAGATTGTGAGGTGATACAGCGGCTGTCACATCGGACATTTCTGTTTATGAAATCCTATGTGTCTTTCAGATTCTGCGATTTACATGTCCCATGATCTATGCGCCGAAGGTCAATAATCTGATTAACGACCGACGACTTGCTTTTCATAAAAACTGTGCAGTAATGGCAAGAGGTTTCCCCATACCTTGTTGGCATTGACATAGCTTCTTTCCTCTACTGGTCAGTGGTTATTGATTTATCGAAACGTCTGGCATAAAATGAGCATATTTTGTAGAAAGCTGACATATAGATGGCGACTCTAATAAGAGATCCATACGATTTTTAGTTAGTATCAACCTTCAAACTATACATCGCATGATGACATTTAGGCCATTATTCATCGAGATATTGAAGTTTTAGTGACGCACCTTTTGATATTTTCAAGAACATAGGATTGGAAAAAATACCATTGAAACCCAAAAAAGGCCTGAAAGGTGTTATAAGGAATCTGCTTCATCGAAAACAAGCATTTGTCGCTTGTTTGCTGAATTCAAACGCGGTCGTACAGACAAAATGCTGAACGATCTGAGCTCACAAATGGGGGCGTACAATCGTAAAGCGAAAGTGCGTGAGAAAGCTGACTACGTAAAGATATCAATAGATCGTGTACATCACTTCTACCTCAAAGGTAAAGCAGTCGAACACATGGTGCCCACGTGCGTGTACGTTTTTATTAAAATGTAATTCTTTCTGTGAATGCCACCTCTTAGACATTGCCTTCATATGTAAGTTTCATTAGATTTATATAGCGCAACGTGCCTCTCCAGCTAGCGCGGTTTTTTGCCAGCCGCCTCCTGTTGCGCACACGAAATTGGTTGAGGTCCCCTTCCACTTGTGTGCGCCACCAAAAATGAAGTCGTTCTCTACTGTGCTGTCTCTCGAAGGAGTCGAACAATTTCCACACCGGGACGCTGGTTTACATGCCCTTAAGGTGACCAAACCTTCTACGAGTAAACCGGGTTATTCGAACTTTTCTGACGATGTCGTACAGCCCGTAGAGTTCATTGTTGAAACGTCTCCTTCATTCTCTATTGATGCAAATGGGACCGAAAATTACTCGGAAGAACTTTTCGTTCGAAGCGCCCGAGAGGTTTATCATCCGCTTTCTTCGGTGTCTAAGCTTCTGCGTCGTAAAGCAGGACCAGGATGATCAGAGTCCCGTATAAAGCATTGAATGCTCGCTGTGTTCTTCCCATTATGTCAATGACTTTTGAAAGATGTTACCTCTAGAGTTGGCTTGCGAGTTTCGCACAATTCTTTCAAGAACGATGTTGAAAAAATCAGATGACAAGGCATCGGATTGTATGAATCCTTTTCTGACATTGAGGGTCCCGATTTCGTAGGAATAGGGTGCATTCTCCGACGTCGAATGAGTCGATTGGCGGGGAGGTCAAAACTAGACTTAGCTGTGTTTAATTCGTCTCTACAGATGCTGTGATATGCGGCTTTGAATTCGATGAAGAGCTGGCGTGTTTCGATTTCGAATTTCTGTGTTTTTTCCAAGATCCGTCGTAATGTGAAAATTTGATGGTGGACTTTCCTGATGTAAAACCACACTGATAGGGGCCGGTCAGAAGTTGGCGCAGTCCAGAGGATCTTTTTTAATCGGCCAAACAATACTGAGCTTTCATTCGTGGGGCATATTTTCGTCGACCCAGATTTTGGTCTGTATGGCCTGTATCCAAACATCAATACCATCGGGTCCAGCAGTTTCATCTTGGTCGGATCGACGGAAACGATGTTTGCCCTCGACAAAGGCTGAATTGTTCATTCTACTTAACTGTGGGATGTTGTTCGTAATCACCGTTTAACCATATTCTCAGCACCAACTGTGATTTTATTAAGAGGTTTCCTTCCAAATCCTTGCAGATTTTGGTTCGGTTTACAACTTTGGCATGTTCGTTTTATGTTTTAGGAAAACTTCCGAACTTTATTCTTCCGATAGCATTTCTCTAAGGCTTCGATCGGGCTCTTCTCGTGCTCTTTCTGTTTTATTCTGAGGATCCTATGCTCTTCACTTCTTTTCTGTTCGTAGAGCTCGCGAGTCTCTCTCGTTCTTTTCTGCAGAGCCACTCTTTACATTTGTAGTTTTTCTATGTTTACTGGTCGGCATTCGTCATGGAACCAGGGGTTTACGTTCCTCTACATCGGACTCCCCGAGAGGTTGAGGGAAACTCCTTCGGAATAGGTATTGACGGTCTCTTGCGATTGTAGCCGTTCAACATTGAACTTCCTCATAATGGTTCGACTGTTTTGTGCTGTTACGGATATCCGCATCAATATCTTGGCTACAACAAGATAATGCTCACGTTCGCAACATGATCAATTTGGTTGACGGTTTGTTCATCGGGTGTCAGCCAGATCCCTTTCATTTTTTGTTTTTGTATTCAAAGTTCGGCATTGATCACTTTGGCTCGTTTAAAAGGATATTTTCCTCTGAAATTTTAAAATTTCATAAATGTTTCCTAAGTTCAATCAATTAGCTCTGATTGTCCTCTACAAATTGCTTTCTATTCATTGAACAACGTCAGGGATTGTTGAACAATTTCACCACTTTACCAACGAAATTTGATTAAAAGATCTCTTATTCAGCTCACAAACAGTTCCAATTCAATTAGAAATAGTCATCGACATCGTTGCAGTAGACAATTAGTGCATCTCTCAAAGAAAGAAAAAAAAATCAATTACTGCAATCGAGGAGCGTCCAACAAAAAGTTTTCATTACTCTACGAGTTTTGAACAACGTAAACCATCTCTGACTTTGCCGTCAGGAAGTCCAAGATGCAGAAGAGAGGAACAGTAATGGGAGTAGATGGAGCCATGCTGAGCAAGTTCATAATTTTATTATTTTTCCTCCCTTACAGTCTTGCAAAATATTTGTTTTCCTAAATTTTCTCAGTTTTTAAAGTGTGTGTGTGTTTTTTTTTGTATCTCTTCATCCTTCGCTACATCACCTTTATGCTCACCGAGGTCCAATGCAGCTGGTAATATTCTGTGCGGTTCATCGTGCTCGACAAGGCGAATGTAAGTCATCCATCCGTTTTGCTTTTGTGCCACGCAAACCTACCAACCTATCTACCCACCTAAAGACTCAAATTGAAATACTCAAACTCGTAGAGCACAAACCACGACAACGACTACGACTACGACGATGAAGACCACGACAACGAGGACGAGGATAAAGTTCCAAGTGCGGTGCTTCGTTTTGAAGTACTTTGCTTGCTTCTGGATTCTGGAGAGCATGTGGTGTCTTTAGTCTTCACTGCTGCAACGAGCACCACCAACCATCACCATCACCGTCATCATCACCACGTGTGCGTAGATCGAGTTTATGCACTTATACTCGTTCCCATACTCGTCGTACTCGTGCTCGAATGTGCTTGACAAGTACGTATGACGGTGATTGTGCAAATAGAAGGCCTATTTGCATGCCATGTGTATTCTTTTAATTGTAATTCAAGGTGAAGTGAAGGAAATTGTGATTTATTCTGCATTTTGCCGAGTTGGTTTTTTTTTTTTTTTTGTTTACCTTTCCACAGAGCAGCGGATTTTCCTTTCAATTCACCTAAGTCGCTTTTGATTGAGTTTGTGAAACCATTTTCGCTTGGCTAGCGATGACACAGTTTCACAATTCCCGACACTTGCGAGGTGAGTTCTATATTTGGACCGAGTTCGGTACCCTGTGTGTTAGAAATCTGAAGCATGACAATGGCTTAATTAATTTTAAGCAAAACCTACACACGCCTTTCAAATATACGACCGCGTAACATAAATTAAACTGTCAAAATGTTATAGTTTCGGACAATTTTTAATTATACAGTTGGAGATGGTCGTAGGTGATTTTCTGTTCGCCGCCGCCTCATTCTGTCTAGATTGTTATGCCAACCATTTGCCTGGCGTAAGAATGTGTTTGATGTGAGAGAATTTATTTTCGGGTACTGCTTTCGAAAGTTTTTATTTTTTTTTTGTTAAACCGACATAAGAACAAAGACGTCTGCTGATTTTTACGGCAGCTGTCAAAAGTATTTGAAAATTGTGAAATAATCACAGTCGGGTCCTTGTTAGCGATCGAAGACCGGCACAGTCGAAAAAGCTTAAATAGGCGCCATCGGACTTTTGTTTCTACTCACAATCAAAACATTTGATTGCAATTTTGATGTATTGCCAAACGGAGCTGTCAAAATAATTTCGGTTTTATTTCACAAATGGTGAGAATATTTTGACGGATATTTTTGAAATTGGCGGCATGACAAAATATGTAGAAATGAATTGAAATTCGCGACTGTTTTAGACACAAGTGCCAAAAATATAAAATTATAATAAAAATTCGGAGTATTTTTAGATGTGTGGAAATGTTCAACATGTCTACACGTTTTTATTCTCATTTGTTAAAAGTTTATGGCTCCCAAATTGAGCTGAAAAATTTCGTGTTTTCTGTCAATTTTTTTTGGTGGTTAAGAAACCGGCGAGATTGTGGACCACCCACGGACTTTGTTGAAGGACAGCGTAGATGTAGGTAGAATGTAGGTATGCTTGTCAGAAAGATTTCGCTCAAAAACTGTCTAAACTCAATCAGTTTGAGTTTAGGGAATCTTGTAACACTTTCTGTTTCTCGAATTTTTGACGTACCATATCTCTCATTTATGAACGATGACAGCCGTTAGCCAAATAAGTTGAGTTTTTGACAGTTGATTACTTCCAGACATCTCAGTTAAAAGAATCTTATTAATGTCATCTCCACGCTTCCTTACTAAAAATGAGATTAAAAATTTGGCTAAGGTTTTCAGGGGTGGACGTAGTATAACGTTAACAGCGAAATTAATAAAACTGGATATGGTTGGTGCGCAAAAGAGGCGAAGAAACCAATAGTTAGAACCGGCACAGTGGCCAAGAAGGCTATGTATCGGAACTTAAAAGATGTTCCCTTCGAAGCGCTTTACATTCGTGCCTTGGCTGCAACAAGGCAGTCATCCGAGTCAAAGTTGGGTGCCTGAGGCGTTCGGACTTCACGACAAAAGGTTACTTTCGACGGAGCAAATTCCTCGCAACACTTTTCAAGCCATTCATGAGTTTTAACGGTATTTTTTCTCATCAGATAATAATGCTTTATCAACTCACGAAGTGGTTTTGAAAATATCAAAAAGTACGCCACTAAAACTTCAATATTTCGGCGATTAATGGTCGAAATGTCATCATGTCATTTTGCGACGTATCAGATAAAGGTTGGTATCAACTAGAAATCATATGGATACGTCCTTAGAGTCGCCATCTATGTGTCACTTTTCGAGCCAAATATTACACTGTAACAAGTACCGATCAGTAAAGCTGGGGCTTTATGAACAACTAGATTCGTGGCATACGGACAATGATGAATGCATATCATCCTCACCGATTGAGAGAAAGTATTCGACAGATTTCGAAAGATATTTCAAAAACTACCGAAGATGTTCGATCTAAAAATCAGACCAGCAAACAACAGTAGGCACTCCTCCAAATCCAAACACCCTCACTATCTCCAATTATCATAATTCTTTGACAAGCATGTCAGTGTCATACACCGACGCTTTCCAATCTTCCAATTAGTAACATGATTAGAAAGCTGCAATCAAAAGAAAAACGTCAATCTTATTTCAAGTTGTCAGAAAAATTTTCAAGCATCAGTCCGTCCCGTCAGTAATTAGAGGAACAACAAAATGTCAAAAACTACAATCACGGGTCAACTAAACGCTCCTACAACTGCTTTGATGGACGGAAAAGAAATAAATAAAAAAACCAAACGAACAGACTACTCCAAAGTGACATAAGATTTACGAGTACGAATGCAAGTCTGACTGGAGATAAAAAAAAAAAAACTTCAAACGAAATGTCATCATAATAACACCCCATGAATCGTTTTCCCTTTCAATTTCTACCAAATGAAAATGAAAAAAAGGTCAGCAAATAACTATAAAGTGCGCTACCAAACGAGGCCAAATAAAAGAGACACAAAAAAAAAGAGCAAAATAGAAGTAGAAGTGAAGAATAGACGAAAAAAAATATAAAAAGCAAATAATAAACAACACACGCCATTACCACTTCACCTCAATAACAACAAACAACAACAAACGAAACTCGATGAAAGAATAAGCAACATCTACATCAGACAGAAACTAAATTGACATTTCATAACCGACCGCACTGACACTGAGTGTTTAAGAGTTTTTTATTTTTTATTTTGTACATCTTTATGATTTCCGACAGACTCCCCAATGGCATGACAGATGGAGATGGGAATAGATAACAACGAGATTTATTTTAAACTAGGTTGACACTCAATAACATCTCTGTGGTGTTACTGGCATGTAGTAGAACAGGGTTATTTGCCATTTGGAAAATTTTATATAAATGAATTTTTATTATTTGTTTTTTTTTTTTTTTTTTTTTTTTAAATCAAAGAAGACATGAAGATCCACTTGAAAGTTAAATCAAAGTGGAATCATTAAGGCGTATTACGCCATGACCATGAAGGGTTCATTAGAAAAGAAAATCTCGAGAGAGAAAAGTTTATTAGGCGGCACGCGAAGAATGCGTGGGGCGGAACGGCGAATATTGCGGCGACCTATGTACGAGTATACGAATACCTATAGTAGACAAAGCCGGAGAAAATTAAGATGAAAGGCATTCCAGGGGTGAAACTTTAGGAAAACTTTTTCTTTTAAATGAAAATGTATCCGTAGCCGGTGATGGTGATGGCGATGGTGTGCTGTTGAATTGAAAGTGAAGAGTCGGTTGAGGTAGTTGTTGAAGGGCCATACGGTGTACGGTGAGGTGGCGAAGGCGTTGCGTTGCTTTGCGTCGCGTCCGTCCGTTCGTCCGTTTGTAGGTTGTAGAACACAACGATGGAATGTTGTACTTACGCATGCACGAGTACGAGTATACGAGTATCTGTGTAGGTGCCGCTGAAAGAAAGCAGTAGTTTGGGTGGGCGTGCGTCTGCCAGAGGAAGCCACTCGAAAACCTTTTAAGATTTTTATCTTTTAGTCGGTTGCCATTTGGAGAGAAGACAAATGTGAAAGGCTTTTATCCTTTTGTTCGGGACGAGAGCGTTCTTAAATAGTTTATGATTTAATTTAATGTCGTTTTTTTGAGATCTCAATCTATTCATAATTTTGTCTTCTTTTTTTGGCAGTTTTCTTATTTTTATGGGATAGAGGAGGAAACAAACACAAAAGATTGGAGTATGAGAACGAGAGTATGAGTGCGAGTACGAGTACACCCATCCATATCATCAGTGGATGGGAAGATCAAAGGCGGTATAAGGCGCGTTAGTCTTTTTTTTTTTTTGGTTTTGTTCATTTTGTCTATCTTTTTGTAGTTTTCGAGCTTCATCTCATCTTCTTTTCTCATCAAATTCGTTTTTTCTGTTGAATTTGTTTGGCTTTACAAATTCCCATTGAATGGGGAGGAACGAGTCGAGTGAAAGAAGCTTGTGTGCTGGATATTTTTTTATAGTTTTCTTCTGTTTTTTTTTTGTGTTTCCTCGCGTTTGAGGGTCGAATGTGGCTGTATCTTGATGGCCGGTATGAAATGTGTGTGTCTCTTTTAGATGTTTAGCCGCCTTTTTGGTTAAAAAAAAAGGAATGAGAACAAGATAGAAATTAAAAAAGAGAAGTAATCTTTTTGTGAGCTTGTAAGGCCTTTTTCCATTTGAAGGGTTTTTGTGGTTTTTTTTTTTTGTTTGGTTTCGGGAAGTTAACTCAAGTATGCGTGCATATGGAACGCGTGTGCAGTTTTTTATGGTTATACATGAGCATATGGATGAGAAGAGTGGCAGTGGTCTTTTGTTATTTACAACTTTGATGTATAGAAGATTAAAAATTGTGGCTTCGTTGATTAGAGTTTTAGCAGCTTTTACCAAAAGTTGTTATTTTCTAAAACAGAATGAACATCCTTTCAGTGGAACGAGAGCTATTCCACGGATTTTTGTAGCATAATGGAGAGGAGTGACGTGTTTAGGATTAGGTACTCCTAAATTACTATAAGTCTCTCCGAACTAAATGTGCAATGTCCGGCATCAAATAAGAATAGGTCCGCAGTCAACCTAGAATTGTTAGCATCAGTTAGGAATTAAAGATTTAACAAATAGTTACTGTTGAAATCAAGGTCAAGACTGCATAAATATTGTGGCTCCATGAAAGTATTTTAGTCGTGTGGCAGAGAGATCAAATTTGTTAGGTACTACGCTAAAGCGTCTGGGTTCGAATCACAGGCTAAAAATGGAAACATCCACACTGGGTAATTTCCGAAAGTAATTTCGGTTTTTTAGCGTATTCAAACTTTGAAACAAATAAAAACGTGATGGTGCAAGATCGGGGCCGTATAATGGATGTGACATCACTTTCCAACCAAAGTTCAAGTTCGAGTTCTCAAAAATGTGTGCGGTTTAGCGTTCCCTTACATTTTATCAATTTTGGCCGCTTTTCTTTGACTGCTTCGTCAAGTTTCATTTAATGTTGAGTAAACACCTGATATACGACTCTTTTATAGTTCTACCAAATTGACAAGCTTCTTTTGTTACCTTTCTTTTGTTTTGTGCTGGTTCTTCACGATTAGATCATGATTAGTTTTCGATTGATGTTGTTGCAGAGGATCAATTTTTATCACCGGCGATGACTGGTTTCAAATAAGGATTGATTTCATTGCGTTTGAGATGCATATCGTAAATATTGATTCGTTGTGTTGAGTGGATCATAAATACTCTCTGAGGAGTCCAAGACGTTTTAAGCGATTTTCAATTGTTGCATGTGATGCATTTAACCTCTCTGCAATCTCTCGCACAGTCATATGACTATCTGATTCAGTCATGACTTTGATTTAGTCATCATCACCTTCAGTTGGTCTTCCAAAACGTTGGTCATCTTTGAGTAAAAAGTCTCCATATCTCTTTGTGAGCCTCACCGGTTTTCTTGAATTTACGGAATAAAAAAAAGCCAAAATATGTCGAAAATGTTCGTTTTTGTACTTCATGTTAGAATTACCACGGCACTAACAGGTGTAAACCAAATTAAGCTCGATTTGCTTCTAAACATCTATCAAATGTCATAAGAAAATCAGCTTAAAAAACACGAAGGTTAATCCAATAAAATATTCCGTCTGTCACGGTCACTCTCTCATCGTTCGTAATACGCAAACAATCACAGTGCACAAAATAAGGTAGAAGACAACATAGTGAGTCGAGAGATTACCTGGTTCTGGTGCGATTAATTTATTTTATTTATTTGCTTACCAACGTTGACCCTCCTTCAAATGATTCTAAAATATTAGGTGTAGTCTTCCTCTGCTGTGTTAATAGTTCAAGACTTTTCGAACAGCAGCATGCATTTTCAGCACTTCCCTCTGTCTTATACGTTGTAGATGTATATTCTTCATAGTTTTTCGTTGAAACTACCTCCATTGAAACTTTACAGCCAGCCCAAGATTTTCGAATTGTGCTAAAGGGTCCGCCATCCAACGTTTTTTTTTTTAACTAGTGCTTATTTCGTTAATGGTAAGACTTAGCTCATGTCTGATTTGACAGATAATTATTTTTATCCTTCCGGTTAATAATGGAAAATAATTTCGTTCAAATGGCTGCCTCGGCTGGCCATGCAGTAGCCTACACGATCGGTCCAATTTTTAAGCACATTATCGATTGTGTGCAGCTGGCTTCACGAATATTGTCCTTTGAAGCGCCAATTGTCTCTGGCTTGTCGGCGTAACACTTATCTTTTACGGCACCCCACAAATAATAGTCCAACGGTGTCAAATCGCAGCTCCGAGGTGGCCAAACGACATCAGCTCTGCGGCTGATAATGCGATCTTCAAAAACAGGGCGCAAAACATCGAGTGTAGCTTCGGCTGTGTGGCACGTAGCGCCGTCCTGTTGAAACCAAATGTTGCCAATATCCTCCTCTTCAATTTTTGTGAACAAAAATTCGTTCAACATGGCCCGATAACGATCGCCATTGACTGTAACGGCCACTCCTTGCTCATTTTCGAAGAAAAATGGCCCAATTATGCCTCTGGACCAAAATCCGCACCAAACAGTGACTCGTTTTGGGTGTATCGGCTTTTCAATGTATGCGTGTAAGCGCGTCGAATTTTCAGTGGGGACGGATGGTCTTTCGGAGTCGTGTTGCAGCAAGAGTACTTAAGGGTCCTAATGTATACAAATCCGCTGGTCCAGATGATAAATCCCCCCTTATTCTAAAGAGCTGTTCTTCCACGCTGGAAAACCACTGCGTAAGATTTTTCATCAATCTAACTCCTTACGACCCTTTCGGAGCATAGAAAACAGCATTTGTCCAGGTCGTCCCTAAAAAAGACGAATCTTCTCTTTCCTCCTACGGTCTGTAGCCCTTACATCACTTCTTTTCAAAGTCATGAAAACACTCATGAAATATACTTATCAATGACCGGTAGTACGGTTTTCGTAGCAACAGATCTGTCCGCTGGTGATTTGATGACATGAGTCACCGAAAAGTGGAACTGTAGTATACGGCAATCTGGAGAAAGCAAGGCAGTTGTACTTGACATTTCAAAGGCATTTGAAAGTACGTAATTCAAGTTGTCTTCGACAGTTTCAAGTTTGAGATACACAAAATAAATTCTGGTGTGCCCCAGGGCTTCGTTCTGTCTGCGACACTATTTTTAATTTTTATCAACGATCGCTGTGTAATGTCTAGGTTGCCTCAGGCGATGTAAGAAATACCATTTCGACTCTTATCTGGCCTCACACCTGGTTAGGTTCTCCTAAGACTTTTCTGTACCGTGCCTTTCTGTAATCGTGCAATAAACCGCATAGTTGACGCCAATATTGCACAGTCAATTGACACCCTTGAACACTGACATCACTTTTTTCATCATCAGTGCTCCATCGGAATTGCCAGTTCATTCCGCCTCTTCAAACCTTCAACCGTAACACCCATCTTATTATGAATGCTTATCAGTATACCCACTTTCGCACGTACTCTGAAATATTTGTGATTTGTTTCTTAAGCTGTATAACTCGCTTATGAAATGCCCTACCGAGCTCCTTATTTCCCAGTCATTATAATTTGCAAACATTTAAGACCAACGTACATATCTCGCTCTTTTTTTCTTCCCTAGCTTGCCTTCGTCCGTCTTAATTTTTTTCCCATATCAAAAAGATCTGCGTAATCGTTGTGTTTCTAAGATCTATGCCATGGTAAAGTCAATTGGAGACTCACATCCCAAATCCATACTGATAGGGAAGGGAGCGGCCAGTTGACTGACAAACTACAATATTTTAACCATTAACATCGTATTGCAGGCAGAATCTTATAGAACATGTTTAAGAGACTGATGCCTATATAGCTAAAACAGTTTAGCGGATCAACTTACTTATGGTTTCAGCTAAAGATTCTGTGATTCCATACACTGGGCATAGGTACCTATATTGCAGAAATTTTTCCTGTGATTTGGTACCTATAGGCTCTGTATCACCTTCCCAGCTGCTGCTCTAAATAACTCACTCAGTAGACCGGCCACATTTCGAAGACCCTGTTAATTGTCATGCCGCTAATCTTCTATTTTTGATACTGGCGCCGTAGGACGTAATCTATGCACAATCGGCAGATAAAATACTCTCAACGTACATGGGTCAGGGTTATTCACATCCGTACTTTGGCTAAATGAAGGTAGCGATCCGCTTCAATGTTTGCAGTTCAGAAAGCTCGGACATCTAAAATACTCGGAGCATAGCTTGTATTGATCGTAATATGTCTTTTTGATGTGCTACGTCGTTGGTTGCCCAATGTGCTCTGGTAGGTCTGGTCTCCGACTTTACTACCAATTGTGCCGCTCTCCCCAATTTTTGCGTTAGAACAAGGAGCATTACTTCCTAATGGTAAGTCGGTCATTAAGTTCACTCTCAATTGTCGGTGTTCATAAAACGAGGTCAATAGTGACAGTAAATAGAATAGAAAACACAAATACCCCTATACACGTATACACAGGACATACATATGTATGTAAGAACATAAACAAACTTGAAAACTTAAAAAGTAAAACAAAATCATCAAAAGAAAACTCCAAGAACAACAACTCTTTGATCATGAGCAAAACACAATTTGTGTCTCTTCTGTCAAAGTTGATGACTTTTGTTTTTTTTTTTATTATCTAAGGGAAGGTCCTTCATCAAACAACAAAACAAGAAAAAAAAAAACTTTTCTCACTAAACAATCAAAGACGAACAAAGCTAAAAAAAAAAAACGAAGAAAAGTTTATCAGATTCTCAAGATGAACACAAGCCCCTACATACAGTCTTACCGGCCAAACAACAAAAGATGAAAGTAAGCCAAAAAGACGAAGGCAAAAAAAAACTCTTTTAAGTTGTACAACAAAATTTATCTGTCTATTTATTCACAGACAACACACATGAACAGTAAAAAAAAAACACTAACAACAGCTGAACAAAAGAACATTTAAATCTAATTCGCATCTGGCAACAATTCAATTTGTTTTTTCTAAAAAAAAAAAACAAATAAAAATTGTTGCTTTAGCTTTTGTAAATTTACTTTCATCTTTCATTCTCTTGTAAATAAATCACTTTGCGAAATGGCGCAAAAAAAAAGAGAAAAAAAGAAGAAAAAACTAAAACACACGCATCTGACAGGCATTTTTGTCATGTCATCATCTATGTCATTGGCAAACATGAAAAAACAATTTATTGACATTAATTTGACAGGTGGAAATATTACCGATTACCCCATCGATTGTCGTAGGCACTCGTACACTCTGTCTACTGTCAGGTGTGTGAAGTGTCAAAAGAGGTTTTATAGTAAAAATCCTTTTTTTTTGTTTTCTGTTGACGTTTTTATTTTTGCAAAATGGAAAACAGATACAGATCCAGGCAGGAAGATAGAGCTAAGTAAATAAAAATATTTATCTGAAGGTCAATTACTCGTACACTTGAAGTACGACCAGAATCTAAGATTTGAGTGCTCGAAATGCTCGTCGATATTTCGTTATCGGAAATGGAAAAACAGAAATTCATCGACATACCGCATCCAGAGGTTTATCGCTGGCGTATACGAGTACTCGTATGTCAGTAGATACTAGAAAATCATCATGTTTTTGGAATTCCATTATGAATATGTAAAGATATAATCGTACCTCAAGGGCGGCAGCGGCATGCCTACTCGTGTCGGTCGACGAACGTTCTCTTTTCGGCGGGAGGGGGGGTTCCTTTTCGATGTGTATCCACTTAAGATTTGGAATATCAATTCGGCATGGGGGTTCACTCTTATCAACGGAGAGAAACATACCTTCAAATGGAATTTTTTATTAACACTTGACTTTGGCGCCCAGAGCAAAAAAAAAAAAAAAGAAGAAAGAAACACCTCTCATAAAGAACGCCGCTAGACAGTGCACCTTTTTTTTATTTATAAATTTTATACCTTCTTTGGAGTAAGTCTGATAAAAAAATCATTAGTGTGAGGTGTGGTTTTTGAAAAGAATCTTGTTACCCTACAGAGAATAGGTCAATAAACTATCCCTGATCTCAGGCAAGGTTAATAATATTCGTAGGCGTCAACAGTTTACCTGTATTCGAGTACGAGTACGTATTCAATTTAAGAATAAACTGTAAGCAAGGAACTTCCCATATCCGTAGAGCAATCGTTAGGCTGGTAGGGACAGGTGGCACTTCAGCATGAACCCAAGTAGCACTAGGATGTACTCGTATCTTGTTGTTATCACGACAAGTGTGACCTGGTTGATGATGTGTATTGTTCAGGATGTGTGACAGTCGGTGCCTAGATCCAGTCGGTGGAGTTAAGAAAACGGATTAGGTCTCGTATCCCTTTACCCAACTCGTTATAAAGGTCCTCAAAAAATGGTTGCGTTTTGGGACGCAGTCCGGGTCTTGCTAGTACCGGACGTTTTCAGAGGAAATGGGAGAGAGTTTCATTCTCATTTTCGTTCCCGCTACTGCGGCTTTTGGGGTTGCATGGATGCCCCATGATTATCGTCGTGATTATTGCAATATCTGGCCGGGTTCTGTTTAGTAGGCCTTTTGTTCTACTCTTACCGTAGGTCGGTCAGATCATTTTTGATATGGCGCAGTTGGTTAACCCCCTCCAATGGAGGTTGGCTTTCTGCATGAAATGTGAGTGGATTGGTCCTTTAACCGCTTTTATCGGGAAGTCGAATCCTGCCATTATGTCACTGTGCCCTGGAACCCAGAGCAGTGTGACCCTGAAGAGTTCGCCCAAGCGAACAGGCTTGCCCGTGTTTAGAGGATATGGTAGCCGAGTCAATAGCTTTGAAAACGGCTTGCAAGCTTCTCAGTTTGCCAGTAGTTCCGCCTGGAAGAAGCTGGCAAAACCCGGCAAGCGGTATGATGTTGATATTTTCAGTGATTCCAAGTAGACACCCGCCGGCGGTGTAGATGACCGTGTCGAAGTCCTTTACTTTCTTAAACTGGGCTCTGGTAGGAAATCCTACGTAGAATTTTTTCGTGAAGTTTAGTTTGGGTCTGAAGGTCGTGCAGTTCAACACTCAGATTCTTAGAGTCTAACTGCGCTGCAAAGTGCGGTATTTTTTGTGAGAAAAAAGATGCAGGAGCACAGTAAGGGCATTCGTTGTGGCCGACCTCAATGCGTTCGTGGTGACTACACTGGCTGTTCTTTGGAGTCTTTTTAGTCTCGTAAGGTTATTGTCTTTGCTCAACGCGTGCCACCATTTAGTGACTCATAGGAGAGAATTGGACGCACTACGGCTATGTAAATCCATAAAGTCATCTTTGGTTGAAATCCCCACTTCTTTCCAAAGGTTTTACTGCAGACATAGAAGGCGACGCGATGCATGCCTTCCTTACCCCGTGTTCGATGTCTAGTTTTTGGTTAAGACAGTGAAGTGTAAAATCAGATATTTCGGTTTTTGTAGTAAATAGCATCAGTTCAGTTTTGCTCGGGTTGACATCTAGGCCACGCTTGTTTGGAGCAGTCTCCATGATTTCACTTATCTCGGAGGGAAACTTCCCTTATACTAGTATCACCACGTCATACTCATACGCTACCACTTTGATTCCTTCTCTGTATAGTCTTACCAGCATTTTGTTCATAACCTTTAGAGTAGAAGAGAAATAACGCAACCCTGTGGCATTTTTCTATGGGGGAATATGGTTAAGTGACTGTTGCTGAATAATTCTTATTCTGCGCATAGAGACTATCCATTGGCTAATAAATTCCTCTAAGCCCAGCACGATCAGAGATTTGTGAATAGCTTCAGTGTGTACGTTATTAAAGGCTCCCTCTATGTCTAGCGACTTCTGAACTTTGATAGTTGATAGCGGCCATATTGTTGAAGCTACATCTGTCAAATTGGCTGTCATTTATTCAGTCTGTTTTGCCAAATCACCATGGACGGACATAGCGTTCAACAACATGTGCACATGATAAAATTATTTTATCAAATCGTTCTACCGAGAGGACTATTCGCAGTGTAGGGGATAAATTTGAGTCTACTGGTTCAGTAAACGATAAACCAACACCCGTACGTCGACGAAACGCAGGATCTGCCGATAACATCGCCGCTGTCCGTGAGAGTGTGCAGGAGAATCCGAGGCAATCGATTTCGCGTCGCTCACAAGAAGTCGGCTTTTCGCAGACCACAACTTGGCGAATTTTGCGTCGTGACTTGGAGCTGAAGGTAAACGACCGTAGACAACGACGTGTGTAGGCTCTGGAGCAGTTGGAAACTGGCCTTAATTTTCATCGAAAAATCATCTTCAGCGATGAGGCACATTTTTGGATGAATGGGTACGTCAACAAACAAATTTGTCGAATTTAGGACGATACCAATCCACATGAGATCCAAGGGCGTTCAATGAATCCCGAAAAAGTCACTGTTTGGTTTGGATTTTGGACTGGCGTCATCATAGGTCCATATTTCTTTGAGAACGACGTTGGCCAGGCCATCATCGTCAACGGAGAGCGCTATAGGTCGATGATTACTAACTTCTTTTGGCCTGAAATGGATGTTATAGACACCAACGACGCGTGGTTTTAACAGGATGGCGCTACGTACCACACATTGGCAATTCTACATGAGCGATTCGAGGGCATAGTCATCTCAAGTGGAGGTGATGTGAACTGGCCACCGAGATGCGTGCGATTTGACCCCGTTAGACTTTGTCTTCTGGGGTTTTCTGAAGTTGCAGGTCTATGCGAAAAAGCCACAAACCACAGCGGCCCTCAAAGCCAACATAGCCCATGCCATCGGTCAAATTCTGCCAGATTTATGCGCCAGAGTCATGGAAAATTTGGACATTTCGGACCCAGAGAAGCCGCGGCGGACATTTGAACGATGTTATATTCCACGCATAATGGCATCGATAGGCCTTTTAAACTAATAAAAATTGAAATACCCTTTACGTTCAAAGCGTTACTTTCCATATTTTGCGCATACATAGCTTCAAGTTAATGCCACCTTTTGGTGGCACACAGAAGTGATCTCATGGAAATAATTTCTTCGGAAATCGCATTTTGATTTGATTGCATATTGCTAGCGAACTTTGCAAAATGTTCCTGTTGAGTAGATCTTCATGCCAAATGAAGAAAGATCAGTACAAGGCTATTAGTTCCGCTGTTGCAATTACTGCTTTTTCGGCTCGTTTGGCTATGAACCATAATACCGTCTCACGATACGCGATGCTTCGTTTATCTAAAGAGCGACCAGATAACAATGATAGTTTTCCAGTTGCTATTATACAGCAGCTGTCAAAGTTACGCTTGCTGAACGTGTGGAAATTATTAAAAAAATATCGAAATTCCAGCTCAGTTGTAAATAAATACGCAACGTGACTTCGTCGTGAGGTCGGTCGTCATCATGGCTTCGGTGTGCAGGCAGTTGGGAAAGTTTGAGCGTGAGTACACTTTTTTGGATCTTAAGCCACCAATCAGACAGACATTGGTGCCAAATGAAGAAAACATAGCCGCCGTAGTGGCCAGTATCAAAGAAGACCCGGAAATGTTGATTCGGGGCCGGACTGCTGAATTGGGCATCGCCAGAAAGTCAACTCGGCTTATTTTGCGGTTGGCTTTGGGCCTACATCCGTATAGGATTGTCTTAACGTAATAATTGAAGCCAGACGACCATAGACAACGCCGTGAGTTCGCTCCGGCCAACAAATCATCTTCTCGGACTAAGCCCATTTTTGGCTTAGTGGCCAGGTCAACAAGTAAAATTGCCGTTATTGGAGCGAACACAATCCACAAGTGTTTAGCCAAGCATCAATGCATCCACAAAGATTGACTGTTTGGTGCGGTTTATGGCATTGCGTCATCATCGGGCCTTATTTTTTTAGAAGTGAAGAAGGAGACACCGGTACCGTCAAAGATTTCAGGTATAGAGCAATGTTAACCGACTTTTTGTGGTCAGATCTCGACAACATCGATATATCCGAGCTATGGTTTCAATAAGACGGCGCTACATGCCATACAAGCGACGCAACGCTCGAAGTTGTGAAGGAGAAATTTGGCGACTGTGTCATCTTACGGCGAGCGTTCTTCAATTGGTCTCGGCGATCATGGGATTTGACACTATTCGATCATTTTCTCTGGGGCTAGGTCAAGTCCGTCAAGTTGGCTAACAAGCCAACCACTTTGCACGAGTTCGAGGCCAACATTCGACACGTTCTGCCGAAATATCGCCGCACATATTGGATCGAGTCATCAAAAACTTGACCGACCGTTTGAAGCACCGCCAGCGACGCCGAGGTGGCTTTATTTAATTTTTTTTTATCGTTCTTATCTGAACACCCTATCTACAAGCTCGATTGTTCTTACGATTCTTAATATTGCCAGGCTAGAGCCTTTGCCAGCAGAAAATCGAAGCTTTCGGAACGACACGATACAGTTTCGGAGAGCATATCCAGAACGTGATACGAGTACGATGCAGTTCAGGAGAAGAGTGTTTAATGGTAATTTACGTGTTTCAGATGTATTAAAGGTGGAACTCTGTCACCACATTGCCATCTTTTTCTATATTACTCGTACAACTAGTCTTTCCACAAGTTGGATACCATACAGTACTCTGTGCTTAATGTAATCCATAATGCCCTTCGGTGGCCTGCAAACAAAACTGAAGGGAAACGAATGACAGCATTTCTTTCAAAATACTCGTTATAACCCCCAAGCTCATATATTTGTTTTTTGAATAAGCTATTCCGAACATTTGTGGAAATAAATTTGAAAATTATTGCCGCAGTGCTGACATATCATTTAAGAAAGTTTTTTATTTTACTGAATGCTATTAAAACTTTCGATCTAACTTATGAGACTATTTCCTGCATTCAAATGAGAACGGCCATTATAAAGACAACCCACATGCATACCCGTTTCCATTCAGACTTATTTGAAAACTCATCTGTCATTTTGTCCCTTGTCCATAATAAATTAGTCCTCAATAAAACCTTAATAACTCTTCAAAATGTAACCGTTAAATGTGGCCACTGGCCCCTTTCTAATTCAGCCTGACCATACCATTGATTCTCACTGACTGTCGTTGTCAATATACATACTCGTAGTATATATATTTTTATTTTATTTTATTGATTCATGTCATACAGCAATGCAGTTGTTGTTAACAAGTTTTCCATCATAAACATCAGTAATTTATAGTGTGGCTAGTCACAAAACGTTTTTGGATCCATCCATCCATCCATCCAATCGAATATCGGAATCGAATCGGGAACGACCTAATGCTTTCTCGAATGTCTGTCTCTCGCACTCTAGGTGAAATATCTATCTACTCGTATGTAAGTTTTTATTTATTTTTATTTCCGACGAATAGATTTACGATATTTGATAATAAATCGTAAAATGCATAAAACTCTCAAAAAACATTTTGGAGATTTTTTTTTTTTTATTGATAGTCGGACGGGATGGACGAGGACGAGAACGAGGATGAGGACGAGAGATTCTATTGAGACTAACATGCAGGCGAGTAAGCAAAACTCGATTAAGATTCAGAGAATTACGTCTGAAGATTGAATGGATACGAGTATGTAAAACCGTTGTTTTGGTGGGGAAAATAATATATTTGTGTCTAATTGAGGCGCCACAAGTTGCTATATAATGTCTGTTATTGCTTTCAGTAAAAACATACATTAAAAGAACATTAAGTTGTGAATATTAAAACGAGTGGTGTGCAGTTTTTATTTCGTAATGGTGATGTCATTAAGCAAATGATTAATTTATCAGAGTATCTAGTGAAATGAAATATTTTACGACAAATGATTGTGTTTTCGATGTGGCATTATTGCACTTGACTCACTTTTTTCTAATGACATTGCGTACATTCGGTATTCGGATAGACATTTTGAAATGTTATTGCGAATGACGTTTTCAAACACAATTCGAATGCAACTCTCTTTTTCAAGAGATGACACAAATGACGTTTTCGAAAACATTTCGCCCGCCACATAGACTAGCTGTTGATGTCATTGTTAGGTGTTTCCTAACAGCAACCAACTGTTGAAACAGATGAATGAAACTCGTTGGAAGGTTGTTTTCTTTTCTTTTTTTTTGACATTTTAATGGCAAAACTTTTCTTAATGTTGTCGGGGAAACAAATATTAAATTCTGTTCAAAACTTTACACGAAAAGGACACACAGATGGCTTGAATGAGAGGAGAAGTTTCCTCCAATAAATTCTTTTAAGACAATATTAACGGTAAAGTGCTGCAGAGGATTGGTTTTATGTGCGATGCTTGAGTGACAATGATGACTTGCGGAACCAGGGTTGATCGAATTCAAAACCGATGATTTTCTATGTTGTTTTGTCAGCATAAATTGGCATGAACTTAAGTAGGATTTTGAAATGTGTAATGGGTATGTGGCATATGTCATAGCAAATGCTATGCTGGCAGATGTCATAAAATAGGCGTGCGGGGAGAGGATTTACATCAAAAAGTAGTTAAAATAGGAGCTCAAATCTGCTCGGGTCCTTGTTCCAAAAAATATGTTCTGGTAAAACATTTTCAAAGCCTGAAAGTGGTTGTAGCGTCGTTCAATCAAATGAGTGCACCGTCCGCAAAAATACGCATGATATCCCCGAGAAGGTACTTGTCGTGTGGCAACCGTATGCTTGATGTAAATTATTGAAAATGTTTCTTAGGAACAAAAGAAGAAAAGAAGCCAGATCTTGGCAGTAAATTTGCGTAAATAACACAAACCAGGCTTTGAACTAGAACAAAGCCTGCTTTGAACTAGAACACGAACAGTGCAAAAGAAATGAAGACAGTGAAGCGGTAGAAATGCTGTCTCACAATCGATTCAGAATCGAGAACCTTCCAAGTTGGCGCAATGTCGACCAGGATTGCTGCTGCACGCAGGAAAATCTATGGGAGACTCAGTCCACTCAGTCGAGACTGATCATATCGATTGATTTTCTCTCTTCAAACTTGCAGATTCTGCAGACATAACCCATCCTTCTATGATCCCATTAGACAGTGGTCAGTGAGAACTCTATTTATGTAGATTTAATCGAACTGAAAAAGAGCCCTCCAGAAAATATCATCGCGTTAAAGGAGACATTACTGCAGTTCTTGAAATATACTGAGCAAATCTGAAAAGACTCCGACATTCATCCCACCTGCTTTAGAACTATGCACTGCGATGTGAATTTGTTGTACGAAATCGACTGAAGTGGTGTGTTATGGAAGCCAATAAGTGATCACACACATGACGATGAAGGAGGACCCTATTAAGGAGGAACTTTATGACCATTTGGATGGATGATGGATTTTTCATCCACAGTCAAAACTCGCAGAATCAATGAATCAAAAACAAACAACAGCTTTCGACTAATAGATTTCGTGATATCTCACAATACGGTGGTAAGCTGGACTTTTAAAAATTCCTATAGCAACCTGGCTAACTAAGACGATCGAACAGGTAATGAAATTGACCTTGTGCTAGTATTTGTTTTTGTTTTTTGCTCTCCCGTTTTCTCGGTGCGTATCATTTTGGGGTTAATTCAATTGCATTGTGAGGTTGAAGTCGAGTTGAGGGGTTAATTGCCTTAATGAGATGCCTTGACCAGTTGAGGAATAGATATAATCTGATTGTACCCGTAGATGACTGGGAAAGAGACTTTATAGCAGCTGCATAGAGAAGATACATCACGGACACTGTGTTCTCGGAGTCTGGAATCTGTGGTAAACTCACTTAAACAATTGAAAATTGTGATTTTCGAAAGGTCGACAAATCACAAGGATTTGAAATATCTAAAACTTACAGCCGGCTGCAACTAGTCATAGTTTTCTCCTCGTAGTAGAAGTGTAACAGCCGCATTGAACTTCTAGTACAAAGCGGCTGAGTATAGGCTCCAATGCCAGTGTGGGTATTGTCCTGATTGATCTTAGTGAGTTTTGACAGCTGGTATTGCTTCTTTGAGGCCTTCACCTAAAAGGAAACACATTTCGAAAGAGTAGAAAGCTCCATTTGCTATTTGGAATCCTAAATCGCACCAAGTTGTCGTCTTGATCTAGATAGACTAAGCTTATTCCTGCCCAATGTTGCTCATTATTTGCTCATTCAGTCTGCAAATTTCGTTGTGAAAACATCATTGTAAGCATTTTTGAGCATAGTCGGCAATTTTGTTCCGGAGAAACCAGAAGTGAAGCCACTAGAGATATCCAAAATGGGTATAGAGAGAGTGTTCTCAATGAGTCCAAGTGTCGGCGTTGGTTTGTAAAGTTTAGAAGTGGCAATTTTGACCTAAAGGATGAACCTAGTTCGGGTAGGCGACAAGAGGTAGACAATGAGTTCCTGAAGTTCATCGTCAAAAGAAATGCATTTGCCTTTCCTAGTACGGAAGCTTTCAATGGGTTCCTAGATATTACACTCAAAACAAATAATGACAACTTGGAAAGTTTCCGATCTGGAGTCATTCTCAGACCTAAGAAAGTTAATTGGACCAAGTTTGGTCAAGTCTTTAGGACACAACTCAAAAACTTGCCCGAAATAATCACCGTAGCAATCGAAGAACTGATGGCAAAGGTAAAGACTTTCAAAAAGGCAGACAACGGACGTAGCGTACAAAGTCTCGTGTCCAGTTAAATGTAGTAAAAAAAACACTTCCCTCCATGGTGCAATGAAGATCTCTCTAATCTCAGGCAGATGACCAGAGCGATTTTCAATATCAGCTACAAACACAACTTCTGGCAGCCTTACAAGGACTGTTTAAGTCTGTATATGAAAGCCATAAAGATATCCAAGAAGCAGGCTTGAATATATTATTGTCGTTCAATATGTCATCTGGCTTAGCAAAATTCTAGGCTATTAACAGCTTCTCCCCGTTTAAGTCTAGGGGCCCTGATGGCATACTACTTGTCATGCTATAGAGAACGCAAAACCTGACAGCACCTTTGCTAAAGTAATTTTCAGAAGCTGTGTAATACCGAACTACGTAACCTACTTTTGCAGACGCGAACGAGTGGTGTTTATACCGAAGTTAGGTAGATGCGGGCACGAGTCCTCGCAGGATTTCAGGCCAATTAGTTCAAACTCTTTTGTATTTGAAACCCTAGATCGAACGAGCTTTTCCGTCTGGGCGAACACTTTAGGGTTCCTGGGCACAGTAACATAAGAGTAAACGAGCATGCAAGCGTCCACATCTGCTCTGCGGGCCGGAGTATTGGTGTAGTCTCGAGCGACTGATGCGGAGTTTTTTGACTAGATTGATGTCGCCGTACAGCTTGTAAAGTTCGTCGTTGAATCGTCTCCCCATAAGCCCGCCAATGCGTTAAACGAGACCGAATATTTTACAAAGAATTTTCTCTCGAAACGACCGAGGATATCTTCATCCACTCTCGATATAATAAATGCTTTAGCATAAGATCAAAGGCTTTTATGGAGTCTGATTATCTGTTCAGGATAGAGCCTTACTACTCAGTGCCTTCTAGCCCAATGAAACAGCGATTGGCAAGAGTGATGCTTCGTTTTATTTCTAGCGAGATGTTGTTGGCTGAATTTATAGCAGAGCCAAGGTAGACAAAGTCCCTTAGTACATCGAAATTATAGCTGTCGACTGTGACGTCCTGTCCAGTTCGTCGCTATTGTGGTCCTTCTTGTTGACAGTCTATATACGAGTATAATAATAGGTGCGCAACTAAGTTATCGTTGTTTTTTTATATGAAAATGCAACTTTATTGTGAAAAAATGGTTACAAATGAATCATTCAAAGTATTGCCCAACGCTAGCTACAACTCGAATACTGTTACGGGAAAAGTGTTCATCTTTTGAGGCTATCCACGAATCAAGGCATTTTTTGATATCTTCATATGTGCGGAACTGCTGATCAGCCAGACTATGTGCCATCGAACGGAGGATTAATAATCGGACGGCGCGCAATATCTGCGGAATATGGCGGGTGGGTAGGACTTCCTGTATGAGTATTTCCAGTTAGGTTTTAACGGGTTTTTGGCAACATGAGGCCGAGCGTTGTCATGCTGTAGAATCACTTATTCGTGTCTCTGCTCATATTGTGGCTGTTTTTTGGGCAGTGCTCGCCTCATTCGCATCAATTGAAGTCGATAACGTTCCTCATTGATGGTTTCAACAGTTCATAATATTGTAAATAACATCGACCTGATCCCACCAAATACACAGCATAACCTTCGCAGCATGAATATTCGGCCGAACCGACGACCTAGAAACATGACCGGGCAGTCCCCATGACTTTCTTCTTTTTGAGTTGCTGTATTGAATCCATTTTTCATCAAACGTCACGAGGCGATCAAGAAAACGCTTCCTTTTTTGCCGCTGGAGCAGTTGTTCAGAGGCGAAAAAACGACGCTCATCGTCCCTTGGTTTCAAATCATCGTGCGTTTGGCACGGCACCCCAATTCAGCATCTTTGAAGGATGTTGACCTTCCTTCATGCGGATGGTCGTCAACATCGAAATCACCGTCTTTGAAGCTACGGAACTAATCACGGCACGTTGTTTCACTTAGAGCAGCATCTCCGTAAACTTTTTGGAGCTCTCGATGCGCTTGAGCCGTCGTTTTCTTCGAATGAAAGAAGAAAAGTGTTGACACTTACCGCAAATGGCGATTATTTGGCGCAAAATCAGACATATTCATACGACCAAAAGCATATGATTCCAAAACAGATTCATTAATGTGTCAAAATGGTTTGTTTACCATATGTCTAAGCTTGGTTACTGCTGGCGCCATCTATTGAGAACTAAGTTGCACACCTAATACTTTTTCAAATACTCGTATGGTGTTAACAAAAAAGTCACATGACAGCGCGTCACTAAAAACTAAAATTACAACTTTTTTGACTTCAAGGATATATAAGTTCGTTACTTAATGTGACGGAACTCCGAGCGTAATTCATCGTCATTCTGCATAGACGGACGAGCTTGATACATGTCATGAATGCCCAAAAATGACTCTATATAGGCCGTCTCTATAAGTGCTGCCAAATGCGGCCTTAAAATCGATGAAAAGATCGTGGGAATCGATTTGGTCTTCTCAAGTTTTTTTTCAAGGATCTGGCGAAGTGCGAAAATTTGGTCGATTGTGGACTTTCCTGGCCTGAACCAACACTGATAGAGTCTAATCAGGTTGTTGACGAAGGGTCTCTGGCATTCATACAATATGGATGACAAGATCTTGATTCCATTCTGAGATTCCATTTATCAGCCATACATTGCTCTGACTAGATCTGAGAAATTTGTTGAGGTATGCTCTCCAAAAAGTCACTTCCAGCAACTTTGTTTACCCGTCAGGTTCAGCAGCTTTCTTGCATTTACAGTCTGCAGAAGAAGTTTTTCCAGGTTGTGACTCTGCTACAAGGTTTCCTTCTTCATCTCTACTCTGCTCTTCTTTTTGGTTAGGGTGCGTTGTTTTAAGTGACTTTTTCGTCAATTTTCGTCCACCGGGTCATAAGTCATTGCTTATTATAGCACCGGTTTCAATATTGTTCGGGGGGAATGCCATTTATATGGTTTTGACCGCTTTAACCGATGGTTGCATTTCTGGTTTTCTATCAGATATCGTACCAATCACTAGATTTGTTGGACGAAATGCCCTTTTTGCTGGTTTGTTGCTTTTCAGCTTTTGAGCCTGCTTGTGACATTAGAAAATGAAGCAACCCCGGTTGCCAGAGATTGATCGTTTTTAATTAGTGTGCTTTAACCTGTCTTTTTATTGCACCATACATGCGGCTCATGCCTGCTCTTATTCAATTTTTTCTTAGACGGTGGGCTTTCACAGTTCGCCTCTTTCATTTTCTCTTCCTCCTTACAATGACTTCGGATCTGATTACTCGTTGAACTTGTACGCGGAAATACCACCTTGATCAAAAAGTTTATTCATCTAAATCTATATTGTTCCCTTCAAAGTAATCCCCATAGACTGCAACATACTTGATCCAATCCTCGAATCATTTTTTATATTCGGTTTTCGGTTTGTCCATCAATGGTTCCTGCGATTTTACCATTACTTCCTCTCGGCTGCTGAAACGCGTTCCCCGTAGTGGTTTTTTAACTCGATTGAACAGAAAGAAGTTACAGGGAGCCAAATCAGGTGAATTCGGTGGATGGTACGAGTATTTGTTGCATTTTTCGTCAAAATTAATGATGCCACTGTGTGACGCTGCGTTATCATGGTGCAAAATCCACGAGTTTTCTGCCCACAATTCTGGTCTCTTTCGGCGAATTGCTTCACGCAAACGTCTCATAACGCCCAAATAATATTTTTTGTTTACTGTTTGGCCTTCTGGCAAAAACTCATGATGCAGTACACTGTTGTAATCTATGAAAACCGTGAGCATTGCCTTCTTTTTTGACTGAAAACGACGTGGTTTTTTTGGTCTCGGCTCATTTGGTGAACTCCATTAACTTGCCTGATGTCTGGACTGCGTGTCGTACTCACAAACCCACGACTCGTCTCCAGTAATGATCCTTTTGATGAATGTGTGATCGGACTCAGCCTCGCAAATCATCTCTTTTGCGACGTCAACGCGGTTTCTAAAATTGTAAAAAAATCGCCAACACACACAGAGATAGATGTACTCTTGGCTACGTAACTTTTGCAAATGTCAAGCTATGACGCTAAGATTTAGAGGGAATGTCACCAACAGATTTACCAGCTTAACAAAAAGAAGCAGAACTCAAATCGGAACAATCGGAGCGGTGGTTATTCCGTGAACTTTATGATCAAGGTGGTATGTTTAGAGTTTCCTTAGTTACGTTCAAGAAAAATTCCATAGAAGCATTACAATGACAGTAGTACTCGTAGTGCCCTATTTGGTCTCACGAGCACTGAATTCAAACTCCACCGATCGTGCTCAATATTTGAAACATCTCGATGTAATCAGCTCGCCTTTAAAGTTCCAAGCAAAGGCAGGTGTTCTGTGGAACTAAGCAGTTGGAAAAGAATATTGTCTCTGACATGTTAGGTATCTATTATACAAAATTTTGAAGAGCAAAAGCGATAAATTTCAGTTAACTGCTTTTGTTAATTCACAATACAATACCATACCCACTCTGCAGACAGACTCTCAAAAAATAACCGGCTTGTCAAGAATTTCCAAATTAGGTCACCAGTTCGATTGTTGGATGTTAATGATTGGGTTGGTTCAGACTTAAAGCACTTGCGTATGCAAATGTCTTCAAAAATTAACACTTATCCCAGAATCAAAGACACGAAAACGAGTTCCATCATTCTTACAGGGTGCACTACGACCGTCGTTATAATCAAATTTTCATCTAAATTGCTTTTTTCTCTCATGGAATCTGAATCTGAAGCAATAAATTTTAAAACGGATGTTCTCAGAGTTCGGTAGCCCTTGTGTTTGTTGGTTTTTTTTTTGTTGTCTCTCAGAATATGTGTGTTGAACCGGAAACCAGTTAAATTTAAAATATCCCATAATCCGTATAATTTTCATCTTTAACAAATCCTATGGTTACCACATAAAAATGAAAACATCTCTTCATTGTTTCATTTATTAATTCTTTGTTTTGAAAAATTATTGTGCGCCAAGCTAATGAATTCGCAGATCAACTTCGAATCCACATAAAATCAGATAATTACTAATTTATTCGAATTCATTAAAACCGATTTTCAGGAGAAAAAAGAAGCGACTTTCTCATTAACAATATGAGCGTTTCGGTTAACCCAAAGCATAGGGGACACTTTGCCTTTTTTTTTGTGTGTTTTTGTGCAGAGAATAAATTTTAATTAATGAAAGACATTTTGGGGAAAAAAAAATAAAAAGAAAATAATAATAATAATGAACAAATTCTCGTATAAATCAATGAACAAGAGCTGTCCCATTTTAAAGAGTCTAGACAGGGATTTTGAACGATTAAAGTGATTTTAACATTTCAGTCGCGGTTGTCGCTGTGAAATCTGAAAATCTTAAATTCGTAAAATCGTATTTCTCTACACCGAAAATAATAACAAACAGAGATCTTAAAGATCTTAATCGGATTGAAAGATTTCCGATCGTTTTTCAAGATATTAATTCGGATTGGGAGATTCATTTGTGGGCCGCGCGATCGACATTCTGTTCGCCAAATTACCATAAAAAGGTCGAACCGAATCGATTATTGTGATTTTTCAAACACTTTACGGGGGGACTTAAAGAAAAAAAGAAAAAAAGAACTGGTTTTAATTTTTGGTCCGAAAAATATAATCCGATAAGATTCAGTTTTTTTTGTGTTTTTTTCAAACTGAAACAGCGATTAATCAGTTCGCAACGATAAAAAAAAAAGGAAGAAAATAAGAAGATCACCATCCTTAACGGTGCTGTATCTAGATATACGAGTAGAAGTGTACTCTGAAGAGATAAATTCGGATTCCAGTAGCTGATGGCTGACCATTGACGTTGTGTTGGTGTACTCGTATTTGGTTTGGTGGACTCAGACCTCGGACTCCTTGTGGAGTGAGACCAAGATTAAGATTCATGCCCAGACCAAGACCATCTGCGTCTGGTATTTAAAAAAAAAAAAAAAATACAGACAAAGTGAGATGTGGTTTCGGTAGCAACTGGTCTTTTGCAAATGACGTGCGAAAGATCAGAAGATGAGGATCATTTATTTTGATTCTTCACTGATCATCAGTGCAATTTATATTTTGAACAGGCTTCTTTAGTCTCCTCTCGGTGTGTTGTTTTGTAGGTTAATTACACTCTGCAACAGCTATAGGAGCAGCAGCGAGAGATCTTTCATACCGATCTTCACACTTTACTCGTGGTGATGGTGTTGGTGGTGCTGGAGACCGGTAGCTTAAAGTGGTTTCTTCACACCCAAGTTTGGGTAGTTTCTCTTAATTAAATCGTTTTTGATGAGTTACGAGTTATTTTTGATTTTTTCTCTTTTCTCCTTTGGACTTGACTGAAGATTTAATCTGATTGAATGTTGTGATCATATTTTACGAATAGTTTATTACGACACTAATAGTAAGTCTCTGATATACTGAATATGAGGTTGATCTTTGCGTTACATAATGGAGTTCACAATGACTAAAATACGTAGTCTTGCGGTGGTTTTTCATGAGTAGTGGACAGTTAGGTTACTACAATAGCATATTGTTGCTACTAATAATATCATAGAATATATTTACTTAGATATTGACTGATAGCCGGCTCCATGACAATGTTTTTGCAGGCGGAAATTTTGGCGATTGAAGAATTCCTATCCTGGCGGAAGAAAAACGTGATATCTACAAAGGATACCGGCATATCTTCGGATGACTTAAATCCCTGGACTCAGCCTCACAAAATTCTAAAACCGCTTGGACTGCCGATCATCTCTCGGAGAGATGGCAGAGCAGTTAAACGTCCATCTAACTTGAGTGCCGGGCCAGAGAGATATTCCAGAGAATTGTGCGAAATCGCCCAAAATTGGAACAACCTATCCTACCTGGAAATGGTATCATCGTTATACCAATCGCTACGTGCAAACTAAAACTAATAGCTGAATGCTATTAAAAGAAACCTTAGGCGGACTGTTGGGTCAACATGTCTAGTGACCAAACAAATTTGCCCAAAACTGGATCTGAAACGTTCTAAGGTGATCATAGGTGTAATCACTGGACACTGTATTATAGGCAAGCATGTGCATCAACGTAATGTCTCGTGTCTCACTTTATTTCCATCACCAGCTCTATAGAAATCGCCAGTAGTATTTCGCCCTTCAAACCATCAACCGTAACACCCGTCTCGCTATGAATGCTCAGCAGTACCTATACTCTCAAGGCCACTTTCTGACGTACTCTGAATTACCGTGATTCGTACCTAAGCCGTACAACTCACTTATGAAATACCCTGCCGAGCTCTCTATTTCCTATTCGTTATAACTTGCAAACATTTAAAACCAAGGTATATCGGTACCTCTTTTACTTTTTCCTTCATCCCCGTTGTGTGCAAACCTTTGAAGGTTACTAATAACCTATTGAGGCAAGAGTAACCTTTGGGTCCAAGAGTAGGAAATATTATAGATCCACTTCGCATCACAATGGGCCAATAGGCCTAAGTGTGTTGGTTTTTTCAACGGCCACTGTCACCTAAGCCACTTTCTTAGATCGCGCTACAGTCCGGGGTAGTTCAGGTCCTGTGCCAACTTGACTATCCAGGTAGCGCGATCTTTTGCCAGCTGCCTTCAGTTGGCCACACAAAGTTGGTTGAGGAGCCTTCCACTTCTGTGCGCCACCTTAGATGAGGTCGTCATCTATTGCATTGTCCATCTGGATTGGAATCGAAAACTTTCCGTGCTGAACGCTGGTGTTCATGTGCTCCAAGTGACCTAGCCATCTAAGCTGGGTTATCTGAGCTGGTTATCTGAGCTTTTCTGACTAGGTTGGCATTGTTGTATTTTGTTGTATTCTATTGATGCAAACGGGACCGCTTTTCTCGAAGCGCCCGAAAACTTTTTCATCCACTTTTATCAGTATCCTGTATGTGTCAATCTTGTGTGTCCTTCGTTGACCGCTAAATCTATCTTTGCCGCTTCTGGTTTAATAGTCGCAAACGCTCCATTGATAAGTCGCTGTGTTCTTCCCATTATGTCAATGTCCTCTGCATATGCTAGTAACTGAGCAGACTTTTGAAAGTATAGTGCCTCTGGAGTTGACTTGTGAGTTTCGCACAATTCTGTGCAGAACGATGTTGGAAAAACCACTTGATAGTGCATCGGCTTGTTTAAGTCCTTTACTGACATTGAATGGCTCGGATTTGTCATTATAGACCTTGACGGAGCAGCGTGCATAGTCATCTTGCATAGTTGAATGAGCTTCTCAGGGATGTCAAAACTAGACACGCTTTTGTATAGTTAATCTCTCTAGATGCTCTCATATGCTCGCTCGTGTTGTCGCTATTGGTCTGAAAAAATGCGTCTACGAAAAAGGCGAATTCTTTCGGATGTGGCGGTCACTGAAAATCACACGAAACTTTGTGTATCGTACCGTGAAATTTTTCGAGGATACTTGTGGAATAGCCAACGTGCAAAATCCGGCCGTCCGCGCACTGTACGAAAGCCACAAGTCATCAAATCCGTGGAGAAATCCGAAACCGAATTTGTCGAAATCCGCTGTACAAGCAGAAATTCATGTCCCAAGCATGTTGCGCATCTTACTCATAGAAGCATTGAAACAGAAACGGTCGCAGACGTATCCTTTTTACTGACGAGAAAATGTTGACCGTTGAAGAATCGCTCAACAAACAGAATAATAGGGGGTATGCTCTGTCATCACGATGATGGTTTTGTGGAGTCACCGAAGTGTTAAAACCTCGGGGAAAGTGAGTGAAGCTTGGAAATGGCTGTCCTGACTTCATCTAGATGGGAGAGAATATCTAAACACCATTTTATTTGTTGTTCTTTTGTGGTACACCGTAACTTTCCATACCCGGTTGTCCCGAGAATTTTGCTGTCAATTCTGTGGATCGAAACCTTCTCGAATTTGCAATGAAATGATCTTTAAATTATCAGTTCAGTCTTCCTTATCCTCTCGAAACTGGGTCCATCTCGGTCGATGGCAGGTAGTGATCGTCTTTTTTCTGGTGACCTAAATATCTTGATACAGCTCGCGATTGTATTCGCATCTTCCTCTTTGGTCGCAGCACCAATTCGGTGCTATTTGCCTTTATTCGCAAAACAATCTTGAAAGAGTCCCCTTCCTCTCTCAGAATACGGAATGGTTGGGATGAATCACTAAACATCGACATTCATGCCGATGATGAAGTCAACGAGCATATCAGGCTCATGTCATCATCTCCAAATGATTCATAGTCCGTGTTGCTACTCATCAAAGTAACAATTTTTCAACTTTCTTGTTTATGAAAGTCACTCTCCATCGTAGGTTTCGAAAAGTTCTAATTTATTTATCAGAAGAATATTTCAGAAAAGTGTTACAAGCTTTCATCGTAAAATCAGTCCCAGACCTATCTCCATTCAAATGGATCTCTTATCTTTCACAAAATAACTCACCTGCACTCAACTTGGCGCCGACCACCATAAAACGAGACACAAAATCAAAACCAAGCCGTCTTCACTCTTGAGTTGTAAAAGGCGTCTGAAAGTCTTATCTAAAAATGTCTTCCTTTACCGTTTTTTTTTGGTTTCAAACACAATTTACCTAAAAGCTTTTCAATCACCACTCAAAGTGTAATTCATTTCAATCCATAAAGCCAAACCAAGATAGGTCTTAAAACGCCGCCTTGTTTGTAGGTACAGGTAATCTCTTGGAAATGTTTAATGGAACAGCTCCATTCAAAGTCCGATACCGACTTCTCTCCGCCGATCGTGATGACAGAAATCAAAGAGGAAAAACTCATATACCCCACGTAGTGATTTAAAATTAAAAAAAAAAAATAAAAAAAATACCTCAAACAACAAAAGATATTCAAATTAACCGCCCAAGGAGGTCGAAGTGAAACAAAACTTAAGCAACATCGTCCCCTTCATCTCCATATTGGGAGGCCCTATCCAAAAGTCTCTGCTTAGCTCCAAATGGGATGTTAAAAAGGCCGCCACCGCAGCAGCCACTACTACTTCTGCTTCATCGTCGCGATCACCTCACCGTCTTTGCGGTCGCCTAACAGATCGCCATCTAACCAAAGTCTGTTTCGCCGCGGCTACACGCTAAAATCATTCCTTTACTCGAACCGGTATTTCGAATTAACGCCAAGCGTAATTAATTTCCGTCTTAAACCAGTTCCCGCGCTACATAAAAGAGAATTCGCCGCTTCACGAAAATACAATAACATAAAACAACGAATAAAGAAAAGGTTCTTTTTTTTGGGGGGAAAAAATCGAAAAATATCTGGAAAAAGTTACAAAAAAAAAACCGCGCGCACCGTGTGCCGCCACCACTTAAAAGATCACTTACCGCCGCACTTTGCTACAAGCAAACTGCCGATGTCGATGTCGATGACTATGCCTATGCCGCTTTGCCTTTGACGCCTGCATACGAGTACTCGTATAGCGCGTATGTGTCATGCACGTAGTCATAGGTGATTTGCCGCAAACTGTCCGATTGTCGTAAATACTTTTTTCTTCCAAAATAGAGCATGCCGCCCGCCCTTTACTCGTACTCGTACTCGTACAGTGTCACTGCACAGCTGTTTGCCTGCACTCATATCGTGTCGGTGATCGCACATCAAAGCGAAGACACACACCACACCACACCACATCACACTACTAGCCCACATTTTGTTTGTTTATTTATTGTTAACTATCTTTTGCGATTTTTTTTTTGTCGTTCTTTTTTCTGTTTATTACGTTAAACAAGCTGTTAGACGATTGCTGCAGCATTCCTCTCTCTAATAGTTTGACGCTGCTAATGCCGCCAACACCGCTATATTCGATGCGATTTACGATTTACTTGTACGATCATCAGCGAGGAAATTCGCACAAGGCGATATAAATTAATCGATTAGTGGGTTTTTGGCGCGGAAATGTTGTTGTTTGGAGATCGTTTAGTGATCGTTAGTTGCTTAAAGTTTTTGTACTAGATTTAGATACAATTACAACGCAGTGTCAGTCGAGGCCAAAGTAAAGAAAGCGACAACGATCGAAATCTCGATCGCGATTGCGATCGCAATTGTGTTCGCGACATCTTGGTGTCAGCTGAATGTTAAGCGAGTTTTTCGTCGCATTCTTGTTGGCGTATGTGGGTGATCTAATAAATTGATTCTTGGTGGATGGACTGGCGGATGATTATGAAAATGACGTCAACTATTGAGGAATTGATTGCGTGGGGAATTTCTTAATGGCTGTGGGTGGAATGTTTAATGTTGAATGATGGAGGAAACAGTGAATGGTTCTTATTGCTTGCTGACGTTGTCATTTATCTAATGGGGCGTTTCGGAATGTACACAGGTTCTCTGTGGGTCTTGAGTTATGATTGTTATAGCTTTCCGATGACGGTAGGTTACAAGTGTGATTGCTATTGTTACCAGTATTACAAACAAGTAGGTGATTGCCAGGCAGCACACACAGTGTGCTGTGCGGGTGAAAGTAACAGCAAACTTAAAGGGGACTTCTAAAGCTGATACTTATAACGTAATTACTTGAGAATCACGAATGTGAATCGTGGTTTCTATGTGTCACTACCAATGATCGTGCTATATTGAGTTTGGCTTTCAGTTTAAGGTGGGCATGAAGTGGTAGAATGGAAAATTTGTACTGGTATATGCGAGTTGGGTTCCAAGATGGTGAGGTACGTGGGTATACAAGTCTTATTCTTCGTTTAAGTCATTTGGAAGTTTCGTAAGCCTAGAGAATTAGGTCAGCTGATCATGAATATGACTTTTTGAAGAAATATAGGATTCCGGCCTGTCTTGAAAAGTGTACGATAGTGTTGCCAATTCATGAGCTCAAAAATATCCAACTTTGCGCACAAAATAAGGCTTTCCGAGACTTCCTTCGCAGGCTATTTCCATCATTCTAAGTAACCTAAAGTTGCATGGCTTATTTTAGGGAGCCACGGAGCCTTTTTTTGAAGGCACTTACAGTTACAGATGGCAGTTGTTGATTTCTAATGCTCATTATACCGCATAATCTTATCCAAACCTAGTTTAGTGGTCTGATTTACTAATTTTGCTTCATCAAATCCGAGTATCTTGAACCGAGAGTATAATCAATTTTTTTCTAAAGCTGTTGACTATTACACAAATCAAAGAAAAGTAGCAGTTTCTAAGTTTTGCATGCTGATCTGTTGACTTTTATGTACAAAGTGAGGCAAAAATAATGTCATATTGTGAATGTGCCATAAATTTTGCTAATGGTGTCAAGTGTCATTGTTCTTTGACATTTGTGTTGTATTAGTTGAGAGAGAATTAGTTGACAACAATCAATAGAGGGATACACATCTGAAGAACGCGGAATTGTTATTACTGCTAAATTTGACCAATCTCCGGTCTGATGTTTTAACACAGCGTGAATTCTGCTGTCGTTTTCGTCGTCGTCCTGCACCATTTGCGTGAACAATTGCGAGCTTAGCTGAGCGTCTCGTGCTAACTGGGTTCACTAGAGATGTCGCAAGATCTGGTCGGCCCCGTATTGCTCATTCGACCGAGAATATCACTGCTGAACCTCATATTTTGTGCCATTCGAGTATACGTCAGAGATTCCGTCAGAGTGTTTGAACTATCAGCAATTCAATCTCCTTCGGTGGTTCGTACCATTGACCCGTCAATTTTATCCCTTGAAGGTGTACCCACTGGTTGGATGTAAATTGATCTGGTGGTAGTCCTGATGTTATAACTGTCATTACTAGAGTTTCTACTTTTAAGTTGATCTTCTTGTCGGGAATCGATTGAAAGGTATGGTAACATGCTGCTGTGATTTGTGTAGCATGACCATTGATCTCTGACTAATACTTGATCAATCAGAGCTCTTACAAGTTTAGCTTTTCCTCCACTACGACTATGACTTATTGTGGTGACTCGTGTTGTCATTGGTGCTTCTTCACTAGTTCTTCCTTCTGCTGTCAAGACGGCTGTCTTCTCACCTCCAGGGAAATAAAGCAAAGAATTATGCTATTGCATGCGTTTTTTGCAATCATTCTTCGTCAAACACTCTCTTGCGGAATGTCTGTCTCACAAACAGTTGAATCTTAGAAACCTTGTGCAGTTGAACAGTTGATGAGATTCGCTGCACACAACGCATTTTGACTGAGTGATTGCTGTTAGATGGTTTTTTGTGGACGCAGTTTTTGTTGCTTGGGACTGGTGCTCATAGTTGCATTCAGGACGATGAAGTCAATAAATTTCTGTTCACGTTTTTCTAGACTGTTGCTACAATTTTCTGGATTCTGGGTCAAGTTTTGGGTGTAACAACTGAAGGGCGAATGGATCCCAATACCGTAAAGGATTTCTTTTAACGTATCTATGATAGTTTTGAAATCGAACGCACTTTCATTACGAATGCCAGAATGCTGCATTCGTAACCCGTTGTTGACAATCCTCGCTACTTTTACCGTTTGGGACACATACTCCTCCTCGTAATCAGCTTCTTCCAGTGACGACATTATGGTATATCCTCATTCATTGCCGCAAACTCAAATCCAAGTTGTCAATTACTCGGATAAATCTTCCTGGGCACTTCATGTTGTCAGCTGACTTCCTCGCTCTTTTTGATGGGCTACTTGAGGATTGTATTGCTGCAGGTGGATTTGAACTCTTATTGTTGCTAACCTTGGACTTGGACTCACTTTACAATTTTTGATAAAATTTTTTTGTTTTACACTCTTCGATGAGTCCTGTACCTATACTCACTTTTCACTAGTTGGCTCGAAGGATCATGAAAATCTTCCAATTGCCGGAATTATATTTTTGTTGATGTCATCGACAAGGTCTTACATAGAGTCTCCTTAGTTATTCAGGGCCTTCCCTTCTTAGGTCAAAAAATAGCGTTTGACTAGAGTGACTCCTCGTTTGTTGGCATCGTTGTGTGCAGAATTTATAGCAGGTAGACAAAGCCTCTGACTACCTCAAGGTTATACCTGTCGACTGTGGTGTTCTGTCTAATTCGTCGATGTTGCCTGTCCCTTCTTGTTGACAACATATACTTGGTTTTGTGCTTATTTATTGCTAAACCCATTTTGGCAATTTCTGCTGCAATACTAGCTAACGCACCGGTGACAGCCGGCTGAGTTCTGTCAATTACGTCAATATCATGGGCGTGCTATAGTACTTGTACAGACTTTTGAAATTGTGCTTCCGATGTTGACGGCGCGTCAACTTTCTAAACCCTTGCTTGACATCAAAGTCGGTTAAGTCGATACCAACTATGGTGAGCGTTCTCCATCGACATTCTGAACAGATGGATGAGTTTGCCAGGGATTTCGAAAGTCACGCTCCACGGTCGATGCTATCCAAACAGTAGTCGACATTGCGTCTGCAGCCTTAGAAGGGCTTTCTTGGAGGTGGGGCTTAAAAAAGTACTGTGCTGTGGTGACTCTAGACGTCAAAAACGCGTTCAACACTGCCGACTGGTTCCAAATAAGGCGATCACTTGCAAGGATGAAACACCCTACTACCTGCTAAAGATAATCGCCAACTATTTCACGAACAGGAAGTTACGGTATGACACGGATGAAGTGGTTAAGTACTACACCATCTCCGCTGGGGTACCGCAAGGATGAGTGTTAGGTCCACTCCTGTGGAACCTAATGTACGACGGAGTGTTGCGACTAAGGCTGCCCGAAGGAGTCAGTATCATCGGATTCGCAGACGATATAGCTATCGTGGTCGTCGCAAAACACACCCATGAAGTCAAGTCAACCACAAACGCAGCCATTGTTTAAACAAAGCAATGGCTCGAATCGGCGGGTCTCGAACTGGCGGAACAAAAAACAGAAGCCGTTCTTATTACGAGCCGGAAAACGTTGGAATATATCAATATTCAAGTCGGTAACCAGAACATCCAGGGAGCGGTTAGACAACTGGCTACGGTTCAAACAACATGTGGACTACGTGAGGAAAAAAGCGTCAGCGTTTCCGGAAGAATACTGGCTAAATATTTGCGGATTTGTAAAAACCAAAAGAAGAGCGGCAGAACCAGCCGAACAAATAGTAACACCGGAGTAGTATGAATTGATTGCCAGCCCCGTGATGTAATACCTAACGGACATAGTGGTGTGGTGTTTTAGTACGTAGGCGCACTCCTGGCATCGAATATTCGGGTGTTGCGAATCGTGCTTTTTGAAGGCACGGGCTGAAAGAAGAAAGAAAAAAAGAAGGTATCAACGATGATGAGATTCCATTCATCAGGCATACACTCTTCTGCCAAATCTAAGAAATGAGTTGGTGTATGCAGTTACACAAAGATCCATTTGTTATCATTTCTTCGTTTTGGTCAGGTGGATGGAAGTTTTGAAGTTGACTGGTCTATTCTGTCTGACGGTGGAATGTTGGGCTTCGTCGCGTTTATACAGTCCCAGTACCGACTCTGACTCTACTATAAGCTTTCCCTCGTCATTTCTACAGGCTTTTATACTGGTCTTGTTTGCGTGAGACGTTATTTTTTCATGCCAATAAATCTTCCGTATGTTGAACAAACTTTACAACGCGCACACATGCAAGGTAATTCAGTAGAAATGGTAGAAACCATGAAGTAAGAAAAATGGGAGGAAGCCGACACATTGATGAATGTACTCTAGCGGTGAGAATGTAAATGTTGAGCTGCTGATACTAGTAGCTAACATTGAACTGGGTCCGTTATGCGTTTCCAAGCAGAAACGTGTACTGTTCCCTTCAGAAAAAAGTTGTGTTAGAATATCTGTAACCAGGGGAACTGCACGTGAGTAGGCATGTCACCATTAGTACTTATTATTGTCAAGTTGAATTGGGCTAATCGATGTACCCGTACGTATGATGAATGCATGATGAGGTAATATTAGCATTTTGGTAGTCAAGAAACTAGGTCTCACGATCGTTGCCGGGGTTAGAAACAGTCATGCAGTGTGACCACATGGCAAAATTATCCTCTGTACATTCTTCATGGTGCTGCTCTTGACCTTTACCCGCTGCAGCGTATAACAAAATCATCTGAAAACACTTATAACTCTATCACTAATCTGTTGATTGAGTTTGTTGGAAAACAAGAAAAATCTTATCTCCGATCGATCGGCCATAAATTACCTCAGCACAGTGACACCTTGACGCAATTGCGCAACTCCACTTCCAGATAAGCCAGCGTCAAAGCACTTTAAACTGTCGGTCTAGCCCTGTTTTCTTAACCACTTGGCATGCATGTCTACTGGCAGAAAACAACTGATTTACCTAGTCAGATAACCGAGTGGAAAACATTTGAAATGTCCAATCGAAAAATCGAAAAACAAAACCACAAAACGTCTAACCATTGTGATGGAGAGGAAATAAGCATATGTATGCACGAGTATGTCTAACGAGCACTATACCTACATAAAGTAGCAACAAATTACAATTCAATTAAACGTTTTGATTAAATAATCATTAAAATCAAGAAGGGGGCGCTCTGTTTGAAAATTGATATTCTATTAGCGCAGCGGAAAACCACATTTTCCATTCGACCAGCGTCCTCCGACGCATTACTAAAGCAAAAGCTTTCTCGAATTTATTTATAGGGGATGTTGTAAATGGTAGAGTCGTCGTCTATGATGGGCCATCGGGAGGCTATGCGGCCGTGTTTTTACTTTTAACTTAAGTGGGGTTTTTATTGCAAGCCAAATGGAGGCATCGACGTCTTACTACTCATAAGTTGGGCAAGTTGCCGCTTTACGTTCTCGAAGCTACCTACTCTCATACCTCTGTCAAATAACGAAATCATTATTTTTATTTTGTTTTCTCTGTTTTGTTTGAGAAAATAAATTACACTTTAGTCCGAGAAGGTATTTAGAGTTCCGTGAAAGCGTTTAATCTGAAGACTTGCAGTCATTTATCATCGCACTTAATTTCTGTTTTATTTTATTTTTGATTTTGCTGGCGGTTGGCGTTTAGATAAATTGATTGTTGTTGTCGTTGTTTTTTCCTTAAAAAAAGTTTTTGATAAATCGTCTAGATAATAGCATTTTCTTGTTTTCTGTTGAAGTTGAAGATTTTTTTTAATCGGTTTTTCTTATTTTTGTTATTTTTTACAGTGCAAGAATGCACAACAGATTCGGAGGAGTTGATGTATCATCAAGTACGTGCGCCGTCATCGTGTAGTGCACCACCAGATTTGCTATTAGTAAGTGATAGGGAGAATAATATTCCATTGAAATCACCTGTGGTGAATATCATTTCGGCAACATCACCTGCTGGACCAGCATCACAACAGAAACATCATCATCAACAGCAACAACAACAACAACATCATCATAATCAACAACAGCACCACAATCAGTTGCATCAGCAACAACAACAAATTCCTGCGCATAGTACACCAAAAGATGTTCTTAGTAAAAATACAAAGAATGGTAGTAGTAAAGCACATCAGCAACACTGTAACAGTAATGCCAAATCGATGAATATCAACGGTGCACATACGCAAAATGGTGGTAGTGCTGATGCGACAGTGGAGCAGGGAAAAGATGAACGGATACATCTGGAGGTAAGTTTTCTAAAAAGTAACTTAATCTAGCCTCGCACTTAATTCACCATTTTAAAACTATCGAATTTGGCGAATATTTCTCCATCTCCCTTAGAAAATTTAAACAATATTCCAATTGGGGTGGCCTCCGCTTCTCACTCGGAGGGTCAAGGTTCGAATCCTACTCATGACAAGTCTCCTTGTAACTCTACACACTTCTCCCAGCGATGCTCCCATCTCTCTAATCCGTCCAATTAGTATTTGGCGTGTTTCTCTGCAAAATAATTATTCACGAACGTGATTGCCTCCTCATTTGACGAAAACCTCTGTCTTCCGAGCGCAGTTTTTAGATGAGGGAACAAAAATAAGTCATTTGGGGCTAGATCTGGTGAATTCATGGATTTTCGCCATGGCAACCGCTGAGGTGTGAGATGGCGCGTTGTCTTGATGAAGCAGGATTTTCTTTTTCTGCAAATGTGGCCGTTTTTCCGCAATTTCTGCCTTCAGCTTGGCAAGTAATGATGCGTAGTATGCTCTTTTAATGGTTTTTTCCTTTTTGAAGATAATCGATTAAGATAACTCCTTTACTATCCCAAAAAACAGTCGCCATCACTTTCCCAGGCGAAAAAACAGTTTTTGCTTTTTTGGAGCCGGCTCGCCCTGTGCAGTCCACTGTTTTGACTGAATTTTTGTTTCGGGCGTATAATGGTGTATCCAAGTTTCATCTACAGTAATTAATCGGCGCCAAAACTCGGATTTATTGCCCCAAAACTTCGCCAACAGAGCGTTGGAAATGTTCGTTCGAACACGTTTTTGGTCTAACGTAAGCAAACGCGGCACACAACGCGCGGACAGCTTTCCCATACCTAAAACTTGATTTAATATGTAACAAACACGTTCTTTGGACATTTTCATAACCTCTACTATCTCTCACACTTTAATTCGGCGGTCGTCTAACACCATGTGGTGAACTTTAGCAATGTTATCGTCAGTGGTTGCAGTTTTTGGACGTCCCGAACATTCATCATCTCCCAAGCTCTTACGGCCACGTTCAAATTCGGCTGCCAAAAATTTCACGATGGTGCAGAGTCCCCATGCACGGAGTCCAACTCATTTTTGATCTGCGTAGGCGTATTGCAAATCAACAGCTCGATACTCAATTTTTTCCATTTTCACAAAAAAAACACTCACATCGACTGTCACTCAAATGACTGTCAACTAAAAACTGGGCGTCCAAAATGACTGAAACTTCGGTAAGCAACTGTCAAAAGATGCACACTAGCTTTTATTGACGAATGTCGCTATCTTTACGTTGCGGTCGGAAACTTTTCAGACAACCCTCGTACAATCGTTTATCTGAACATTGTGAGTCTCTTTACCTAGAGTAACTTTACCGCATACAATTTAGCTTAATCTCGGACCCTAAACGCTTCTACCAGTTTGTCAATACCAAAAGAAAGTCAGACGGCTACCTATCTACTCTCAAATTTCTTCTGCCGACCCCAAAAACCATTGCGAATTTCTTTGCCTGTCATTTCAGCAAATCCTTTTCTAAGAAAACAGCTGATCACGTCCGTAGTTACTTTAGCTATATGAGTCGTTAAATATAACAACATCTTCTTTGGTATCTAGAAAATATTACCAAACTTAAATCTATTACCATCTCGGTCCTCCTCTCGTTGCCCTATTTAACTTATCTGTCTTAACAGGTACTTTCCCCTTTCTATTTAAGGAATCTTATAGCATCCCTATTCATAAAATATAGGCCCATAGCAAAACTCTCTTGCATACCAAAACTTTTCGAAAGCATAGTCTATCAACAACCGCTTCCGTACTGTAGGCCATGAAAGGTAAGTCAACAACCACTAACCTAACAGAGTTCGTCTCTAGGACGCTTCATGTTTTAGAAGACGGCGATGAAGTCGATTCAATTTCCACAGATTTCAGCAATGCATTCGATGAAATTTCTCACCAACTTATCATTTTTAAACTAAAAAAACTTGGCTTTTCCAAGGACCAAATCCCATTTAGAAGACCGGGAATACAGGGTCATCTTCAGATCTTCAATATCCGACCGCATTAAAGCAACATCTGGAGTCCCTCAGGGTAGTCACCTTGGACCAATCATCTTTATATACGAGTACATCTCATTTTAACGAACTCTAATCTTTCTATTTTCACTAATGACGTGAGAATTTCCAAAGTCATCTCATTGCCCATTGTAGCCCAAACGAGGAGGACTTGCTATCCTCCTTTTCCAATACTTTTAAAATGTCTTTGGCCTTAAAATGGGTTCGTTTCTTCTCAAATTTCAAAGTCGATGGGTTCATATCTTACCAGATGATTGTAGTCATCATGCGAGGTCTCGGCCCTGTTGAAAAGGAGGAATTAGCAGAAAACCAGCTGGACACGATTTAAGAAGGATCTTAGCATATCCGTTACAGTGCTCCACCTAAACTCAGGACAAAATAAAAGCTAGTAGAAGGTATTCAGAACCTGAACTATTCCCTCCTCAAGTCTTTTGAACTGACGTGCCCAGCCAGGTACGTGCGATCTGCAGCGACTACGCAAAGAAACCAGAAAACTTCTAAACAGGCCAATTAAAACTAATTGGGAGGAAGACTGTAGCAAAAATAATTTAAGAAGCTGATTCGGATTTCGAAGGCGGCTCTTACAAAGACTATCGATCGATATTGTCGGTGGAACCAGCAGGCTAATCAAAGTCCTCAAACGGGGCAAATTAACCAGGCTACACTGAATCGAAAACATAAACTTTCCATCTTATGCTTGAGACTCACTTTCCAGGTAACCTAATCAGAACAAGTTCACAACTAGCTGCTGGTGATATATGGTGGTATATGGTATCCCATCGGTTGTGGTGACTGATAGGACCATTAAACATGCTTCCTTTGATGGCTTCAAGTCGCCTGGCACCGATGGCATATACTCGTACCCAATTATGTTACAAAATGGTATAGCCCAGCTGGTAACTCGGACATAAATATCGAAACGCAGTAAGAGTTGTCTTTATACCAAAAATGGGAAAGAGCTTCAGACCTATAGGTCTAACTTCCTCTATATTGAAGAGCATGGAGAGAATGGTCGAGCTCCATGCTCGAAAACCCGCTTTTCGAATGCATCTTTGTCTAACATGCAACATGCTTACCAACGCGGAAAATACTGCGACATAATTGAAGGCGCACTCGACAAAAAGGAATACGCGCTAGACATTTTCATCGACATTAAGGGTTCGATCGACAACGCAACTTTTGATGTCATGTGTTACTCGGCCAGACAACACGAAGTAGACGAATCACTAGTAAAAGCAATGAATTCGGATGCTGATTGCTGCCAATATTTGATGGCGGGGGTAGTAAACAGGGTTTTTCTCCACTACTGTGGTGCATGTTGTTCGACTCACTGTCTGTTGGGTCGTGCCTAACGTTTTTGCTCCAAAATGCAGCCAGTCATAGACGTGAAAGACGTGTACTAGAAATGGCATTTCAGTCAATCCCCTTAAAACTGAGGTTGTGCTCTTTACGACAAGAAGCAAGCTGACTGGCTTGACTCAGCTGGTGCTTAAAGCCATCACCAATCATACATAGACGTGATAGACGTGCACTAGAAATGGCCATTCAGTCAATCTTCTCAAAACTGAGGTTGTTCTCTTTACGACAAGAAGCAAGCTGACTGGCTTGACTCAGCTGGTGCTTAAAGCCATCACCATTCATTCGTCCAAAGAAGCTAAGTGTTTGGGCGTCATCCTGGAAAGCAAACTTTTCTGAACTAAACATGCTACATCGAAAGCCTCTAAGGCGCTGTCACCGAGAATGTCTATTATTTCCTATGCATCGGTTGTCTGGTGGAAAAAACTCTCACGAAAATGTATTACTGGCTTTAACCAGACTGGATTGGGGCTACATGGCTCTGCTCTTGACGCATTGATGAATCTCTCTTGAGATTCATATCATAAGCAGCATTCTCAAAGCCATCTTCTGTATAGAAAGGTATGGTCTTTGGTGCAACAAGCACTGGAGCTTTAAACACCTTGCACGCCGAAAGTCTTTTAACCTCTGGTCTTATGAACATGCCGTCTGATGCAATGACACCAGAACTCCTGCTATGTAAAAAATACGAAATCGGTTTCGCCCAGAATCTGATCTACGAAAGGAATTTAAGTAGTCGGGTCTTCAAAACCGATTTTGGATACAGTGCTGGTGTCTTTGTGGAGGACGACAACGTTGGATTTAACTTTTTGCAAGGAAAAATTTCGTCTGTCTTCCAGGCGGAGATATAAGCAATCCAATCCTGATGCCAGCGAGATATATTGTGAAGAATCGGTGGGGGGGGGGGCGAAGTTTTACATTTGTAGCGATGTAGTCTGCGCTTAGAGACTTTTCGAGTTCTCTTACAACATCCAACCTAGTTCGAGAGTGCAAGACTTTACTGAAATTCTAAATTTACCGATTCTTGTCTGGATCCCAGGTTACAATGGGATCACGGCAAATTTAATCGCCTATGAACTTGATGAGTAATGCTCACAGGAAAACCTACGTTAGGTCTGTCTGCATACTCGGTTAGGGTTTTCATTAACAATTGGGTCACATATGAGCATAACTGCAAATGGCATGGCTCTCCAGGTTGCCGGCAGACCAAACGAATACTTCACGACGTAGGATTTCAGGCTGCTTACTGGACTGGCTTTGTGACACTACATTGTTGCTAAGCACGTAAATGAGTTGGGAGTAAGTGATAACCATCCTGCGACGCTTGCTGTGAAAGTGATGACAACACCGCAAAGCAGTACCTCTGAGAATGTCTGACCTACGGTCTAATCAGGCTGAAGGTGCTCATTGAAGACCTTACTCATCTTTCTCTCAAAGACAGAAATTTCGTTAGAAGGAACTTACAAGGAGTACAATGGACCCGTAAAACTCCGCTCAGCTTGTTGTATGTATTCCTCTGTCGACTGTTTGTAACTCGCTCAAAACATATATTTATAAATACGAGTACATGCACTTATCAAGCACTTTATACAGTGGAACAAGGAATGTATTCCTTCCATTAGTTGTCTGGTCGTTTCTCATAATGTCTCTGGTTCATTGTTTTTCTTTATCTGTTGTTTCAAACACTCTTTTCATCTTTTACAAATTACGTCCTTTTCCGTATGCATGCGGCCGTGATTTTTTGAGCATGAATCTTTAAAATATTAATCGTTTTCCTGTTTTTCTTCCATTCTTGCACTCTGTTTTTGGCATTAAGTAAAGAACCTATCATCAGAACTGGACCCTTTTTGTTTAATTTGTGGGAGTTTTCCTTAGCTAGTGGCACCAGTTTCTGTTGGTCGGAAATAGTCGTATATGTAGTTCATCCGTTCAGGATGACTTCACAACCGTTTTTACAATTACTCTCCTACTTGCCGTATTCCATCTAAAATGAATGGCTTTGTGTGTCTGCCAGTGCAAAAATTTTGATCGCGTTCAAGTAAACACTGGTTTTGAATGTATGTAAATTATAATGGAAATATAATAAAGTTCAACACATGATGTTTACTGACCATACAACGCAACGTAAATACTCTAATTGATCAGATTCTTAAGGAAAGAATTCGAAAAAAAAAAAAACATAAAATTGCATAAACAACCAAACCTTCCACATGCACCGTCCCCAGCCCCGTACACCTATTAATTCTCGTGTGATCTAAATTATATTTCAATCACATGGGGTACTCTCCGGTCGAACGTTATTCAAATTCCCTAAAGCAATTTCATTCATTGCCAAACAACGATATAAATTTTCGGTTAAAATTGCCTACTCCCCCCGCTGAGTATTGACCACCATTCGCGCTAATAGAAAAAAAAAAAATAAAAAATATGCGTAAACACCTCTTGCCATATCGTTGGAACCGGCCGAGCTGACCCCCAAAAACCCAAAGAGAGTGAGTAAACAAAACAACTGGTGCGAGTACAAAAGGAAATATGAAATAGATTTCCCAGACCGCAACTTTTAGTTTTAAGCGCAAGTAAACAACATAAAACCACAGGGTGGTATTTCCAAAGGAACGTTCTCCTGCTTTCAATTAGCCCCTCTATCGAACGGAATACGAGTAGAGATGCGGATACATCCGACCAAGTCATAACCAGACCCGGGCCAAGAAAAACACAAGAAACAAGGTTAAATAAACAAAATAAGACCAAGCGTCGCTGCTACTGTTGTTTTTGTTGTTGTTGTTGTTGTACGAGTACTATTGTTTCTGTAAACTTTTTATCGCGGTTTCGTCTGTGCCTGAATAAGGCAGACAAAGCAAACCAAAAGAAAACCGCACATTACGGATGAGAACGGAAGGAATTCATTCCAAAGAAGAGCTCCCATTGATTCGTTTTTTTCCGTTCGAATTTGTTGATTCAACTGATTTTCGTGTTAGTCTTGTGATTTTTCGGGGGTGCCAACTTAACACCCCACAGGGGGATGGATGAGATGTCTTACTGCTAGGTGCCGCCGCGCCAGTTTAAGTATCAATCTCTCAATCTTGGGAATATGTGTTTCATCCTCCAAATCAAAAACAACGACCGACGGGTGGGCTTGAAAACGGCGCAAAACGAAACTAAATAACAGGGCGCTTAGAAAAAAACAAGCCATCAAAAAAAAAGCCCAAAAAAAAGAAGAAGAATAAATTGTATTTACCTTGAGGGGTTGTTAGTCGGGAATGGATGATAGCAGAGTTAGATTGAGTTTAGGAAGCGAAATTTATAGCTGCTCACTCCGGAAAATTAAACGCCCCATTAAGTATTGAAAAGCCTCTAGGGGGGATGGTGGTGGTTAGAGTAGGTGTGCCATGTACTCGCATACGACATACGTACTCTCGTATTCGTTCCACTAGAAACCCTGCAGATACTTTTTGTAGGGTTCTACCCTTAAGGCTGGCGTCTCCTCTTCCTAATTCCATCGTATATCCTCAAGTTAAATATGTCTTCTGTTCCATTTCCTGGGTAAGAAAAGTTTTTCCACATCCTGTGTGGAGTGGAGTGCGAGTATCATCAAATAAAACAGCGACGAATTTTTTTTTTGTTGTTTTTGTTTTTCATAGCATACTTTTGGGCATGAGCGTTAATTCAAAAGATTTTCATCTCAATTTTCGAAAGGAGTCTACAATACTTCCTTCAGGGATGGATACGGGGTGGTTGCCTACGCAAGAGAAAAAGATTAGGATTTGCGCGGATTTGTTTGACAGAATAATAATAATGAAAATCATAATAAGTAGTAATGAACAATGAGCGAAACGAATTTCTCTAAATTGGATTTGTCTTTAGACGAAGCCAAAGCTAGTAGACAGAGAGTATCTTCGACTCGTACGAGTATAGCAAAAGCCTGATGAGATGAAATGAGATGGAAATTAGATGCTGTGCCTTGGAGCACAGTAGCATGGATTTATGACAGATTTAGTCTTTAAGGCGATGGAAGATAATTTCGCAATTCATTTAACTCAAGAGTAAGATCGAAAATGGGATAAATTTCGAACGAAGGAAAAGTGTTAATTGGTCTGATGAGGTGGAGAATAATTTTTATTCGCTTTACTGTCGCTTGAAGCTGTGCTGCCATGCTGTGACAGATGTTAAGGTTGTGAAAGAGGAGAAAAAGTTTTTTTTTTTTTTTGCAATTTGGATGTAAGATTAGCTAATAGGGCGATGATTTGTCAGGGATTTTTTTATGGCGCGTTAATTCCATGTAAAAGGCGTGCAAAAGTCAAATTAGCAATTTCGGAGATGAACTTTTCAAGAAAGTTTAGTTTACGATGAGGACTTAGGTTTTTGTTTTACTGAGTTTAAAGGTTTGTTGATTAATTGCTAAAAATAAATCACTCGACTGGGTATAATTGCATTCATAGGATATGCACGAATGGAGTTTTGTTTTGAGGCCAGGAAACTTACGACACTTTCAAATGTCCGTCTTATTTTTATAGCCAGAGGTGACAGTTGTTCGACGGAGTATACATTCTTTCTTTTCCAAATCGTTGATACCTTGTTCGCATTTTGAGATGGAGGAGTCTAGTAAACAGTCAATTATCACCATTACTCATCGCCAAGATTTGGTCGGCAGACAGCATGCCTGAACCATAGCACTATTTGTCCGATCCACAAGAAAGGAGACTCTCTTAACTATCGTAGTAGTATCAGTCGCATAAAAGATGTTATCTGCCATCTGATTAGCCCGTATCAGTAAACCCACAATCGATCCTGGTAGGAAGTAGATCCTGGAAAAAAGCCAAGTCGATACCCAACATATCTTTATCGATTTTAAGCCCCCTTAAGACAGAGTCTTAAAGACGAGATATACAGAGCAATGTCTAGCCTTGGTATCCCTACCAAATTCGTCAGATTGTGTAGAGTCAAAACATAGAATGCTCGCTACTCCGGCAAGATCGGAAACAATCTCTCCGAGACCTTTGATATCACAAAACGATTTAGGCAAGGTGATGTGCTGTCATGTAACTTGTAACTCTCAAGTCAACCCCAGAGGCACAATATTCCAAAAGTCTGTACAACTACTTGCATAGGCGATGACATTGACAGAACTCAGCGAGCCGTCACTATGGTGTTTATAAGTATTGGAACAGAAAAAATGAGTTTAGTCGTAATGAGGGCAGAACTTAGTACACGCTGTCACAGGAAGGGACACACAACATTGATGAATCGAACAGAAAGTCAGTAGGCAGATAAAGCTTTGAGGTAGTCAAGGCTCCGCTGTTTAATCTGATAATGACATCTCATCAGAAATCAAACGAAGAGTTCTTCTTCGGTCTAAGAAGGAAAATGAGTAATAAGGCCTTGTCAGGAAGCAGAAATACTAAGGAGACTCTACCAGGTGTATGCATAAGTTTTTTCCGGAGATGGCGCCTGCGAAAAGTAGGCAGTGCATTAATTTGACACATACGTCATTTTGTTCGTCTGACATTTAACTACAAACTGCAAAGCGTCTTTGTTTTATCGTTCAGTGATCATGTCGAGTTTTGCGGCTGAAAAAGAACATTTGCGGCACGCATTGCTTTTCTTATTTAGTCAAAAGAAAAAGGCTGTTGAAAGTCATGGTTTGCTGATAGAAACATATGATGAACACGCTCCATCAATTCGAACATGTGAGGCATGGTTTCAACAATTTGAAAGTGGTGATTTCAATGTGAAAGACTGGTTGACCACAAAAATGCGACCACGAGCAATTGCAGGAGATATTGGATGATGAAAAGTATTACATGTGTCACAAGAAACAATCAGCAGACGTTTACGAGCAATGGGGAAGTTCGATAAACTCGGTAATTGGGTCTCACACGATTTGACTGAAGGCCAAATAGAAAATCGCAAAGTCTCTTGTGAAATGATGCTCGTGAAAGACCCCTTGAAATCGCATGGATGTGACATCCTTCTGGACTTCACAGAATTGGCGCCATCTGACTATCACCTCTTCGTATCAATGGGGCACGTGCTCGCAGAGCAGCATTTCAGCGATTTCGAGAAAGTTGGAAAACGGCTCTACGAATGGTTTGCCGCACAAGACAAACAGTTTTTCTGGCATGCTATTCATAAATTACCTGAAAGATGGGCGAAATGTGTAGAAGCCGACGGCAAAAAAAAAACCAAAAAACCTATGCATACACATGATAACGAAGATTAATGATTTCCTTGGTCTATTCGAACGCAAAATTCGTCGGGTGATTTTTGGTCCCGTTTGCGTTCACGGGACATGTACAGTGGGGAATACCAACGCTCTAGCCAGAGGAGTCCTCGATTCTAACGCGGAAAGAAAAACCTCGTCTTAGGAAGGCAACTGGGGCGGTTAGCCAGAGACCGGGCTGGAGAGGCCTATTGGTCGACAGTCCGGGTTGAGGCCTAGGTCCACGTAAGTATGAAAGTAAGCTCGCCTTAGAAATTCCAGAACTCGGTATTATGTTTGCGGTAAGTGGCCAACAATTTAGTGCTTTCATAGGAAGTTATATATTGTGATCCTGGTTCCAAAAGGATCTGGCAACGGTTTTAACTTTTTCAGTTTCTTTCTCGAAGGCAGGGTCCGTTTTGAATATAATTTCTGGACTGTCTGATCGATATATGAATATATTCCCTTGTTAGTGTGCCGAGCGATCCAGCGACCTTTTGTTGTCATACAGCTTGATGTCACTAAGTGAGGTTGACTATCATCATTGTCTCCAAGAACTAGGACTACTGCTAATACCACGTGTCGCCTATAATGATTTGTTGAATACTTAATGGTGTCTACTGTCTACATTTCACTCGTCTCAACCCCTCTGGTTTTGAAAAATTTTAACTGTTTAAATATTGTTTCTAATTTGAACATCACTAAAGCAAATAATTTTCTTTCAGGAATTCACATGTGACGTCTCCGTCGAGGGCGGTAAATCATCACAACCCCTGCAGTTTTCCTTCACCTTTTACGACCTAGACGGTCATCATGGGAAAATCACCAAGGACGACATCGTTGGCATTGTCTATACGATATACGAATCCATTGGCAAATCAGTTGTGGTGCCACATTGTGGTAGTAAAACGATAAATGTTCGTCTCACTGTCTCACCGGATGGTAAATCAAAAGCAGCTGCTGCTGTAGCTGCCGCCTCAACGGGATCAAAGTTTAAGAAGGCTGTTGGTCATTCGACCAGAGATGGCAGCCAACAAACTGCACATGGTGGTCACTCACGACGACAACATCGGTATAGACCGCGAAAGCTAGTCAAAACCGATGATGAGGATGATGATAGTACAAGTGAAAAGGAAGCGGTTAAAAAATCCTTTAGTTCTAGCAAACCCAAGTGCTGCCAGCAGCAACAACACCAACAACAACAACAACATCAGCAGCAGCAGCAGCAACAATCACAACCGGAAGTGGAGAACAATTTGGTAGATGTCAATTGTGGTGGACACGAGAACATCTATGAAAACATGACGAATCTCAAGGAAGAGTGTAAAGGTTGCCTGACACAACAACAAAAGTCAGAATTATACTTAAAACAGGCTTCGACGCGAGTGAAGATGTTACGAAAAGCTCGAAAACAGAAGGTAAATATGGAAACAGTTCAGTCGGTGTTTTAACTGTTGTGTTTTTGTGGATGTTATCAAGTTTCTTTGCCCAATTTTTTCATTCTTGTTGTTGTTCCTTCTTTTGGTTCACTTGAGTTTTCTCTTTATTTTTTTACTTTGTTCCTGTTTATTTATTTTTATTTATTTTTTGTTTTTGTTTTTTGAATTTTTTTTGTTTATGTTTAGTATCAGGACCACTGTCATGAGTCCCGTCAAAGGAGTCTGTCGGTGGGAAATGAATCGTGTTGGAAAATTCGAGCGAATAATTCTATTAAAACACTATCACTACAACAGCAGCAACAACATAATAATCAACAACAAGAACATAATTCACATCAACATCAACATCATCATCATCATCAACATCACCATCAACATCAACATCAAACAGACAACAACACACAAACAAGTCCTGATCAGGATGTCATTGATGGCCTTGGGGTGGTCGATGGCGGCGTCGGTGGTGGTGGCACCTCTACTGGTGGTCATAATACTCAGGCTCAGGTTAATAATACATCAAACGCAGCAGCAGCGGTGGCAGCAGCCGAGTGCTGGAATAATGCATTGAATCGTAATGATTTGATTGATATCATTCGAGAGAGTATGGAGAAGAATCGTCTGTGTTTTCAATCGAATGGGTAAGGATATGTTGTTGGATGGAGACAATATCCCTGACATTATTTTTATGTTTTTTTTATTTATTTTTTATTTTTATTTCATTTTATTTTCTGTCGGTTGTTTTGTATAATTTATCTCTTTGAGTTTATTTGATGTGATCCGTGTGCTTTAAAACAATTGTTTGCTTTGTGGATGGGCTTTTCATTTTATCTGTTAGCATCAGCATGACTCTTTGTACACTTCAGTAAACAGATGTTGGCTTTCCAATTTGTATGAATTCTCTTGTGTATCGACATTTGAATGGCTTTGCTTTTTCATATTCATGGAGAAGCAATTTTCCACTGGCATTGACCTTTGCCAAGTGGATGATTATTATAAAGTCTTTCGATTATATCCTGATGCATTTCCATGGTCGAGACCAAGCCAGCCAAATATCTCTTCGAGTAGATCTAATATTGGGTTATTCAAAAAGTTATTGGGTCTTTTTTTCCATTTGATTTTCATGTGTGTTTGTTTAATATACGTAATGAGCATTAATCAATGATGTATTGGCCGTTTTGTTCGATGACTTTCTGCCATCTCTCGGGCAACTTCATAAAGCTTCATAAAACGCGTTCGTAAAACCTCCTATCATTCTCTGCAAGAAACTTGTCAAGGTGCTGTGTGATGAGGGCTCCAGAAGCAAATATACTACCATTCAAGGAGTTTTGCAAGGGCGAACTGAGTGGAAGTCTGATGCTGCAAGACCTGGTAAGATGTGGCAACACATCCCAACCAAGCTGCAGCCATTTTTGCGGGTAACCAAACTTTTGTGTAGTCTCGCATCGTCATGGTGAAACACCACATCCTTACAGACGTTTCTACGCGATGGCATCATTTAATTTCTGTAGCTGCTCACAGTAGACATCGGAATTAATCATTTTGTTCTTTGAAAGCAGCTCATAGAAGACTGGTGCCTTCCAATCCCTCGAGATTGATCTTCGCATTTGGTGAGTTGATCGTAAACGTCAGATAAATTTTGTTCAACTCATGCGGTACCTAAATATCGAGCTTCTTTACGAAACCAAGCGATTTCAAACGTCCACGAACTCCTCCAATGGAATGCTTATTTGATTGCAACATCACGGAATTGGGCGAACTAGTTCTGGCACTGGTATTTGTTGATAACATTTCTGCCGTAAACTTTATGCAACTTTTCCCTTGCCTCAGTTGCTTTCTTCCCTTTTTTGAAGTAATAAAGCAAAGTATGGAGAATATGTCTTCATATTCACAGCCAGCACAAAACTCCACCGAATCGCGCAACTTTTTTTTCTTATTTTTAGGTTAACTGTCAACAATAAAACGCTCGCGAACATTTGACATATACATATGTCACATTCAGATATAAATGACTTTCGAACAACCCAATAGTTCACATTCATAAATGTTGTGGACCTAAATCGCACTAAGAGGTACTATTCAGACCACTGATAAATGGTTTCAGGCGTCCAAGCGGCGCACAAAATCTTGTAAGCTACGTAAAGGAGTCTGATGTCTCTTAAATTGGCGCACTGGATCTTTCTTTTTTTGAATCCAACAAACGATGGTGAGGTTACATTCATCAGACATACTTTGCTCCGTCAAATCTTGGAAATGAGTCGGTTTATGCTCTCTGTCGTGTCGTCTTCTGCTGCCTGATATAGCTCAGAAAGATGACCATCCGGTCCGATAGCTTTTAACGCTTATTGCTGTCCTTTGCCTATCTGATAGCAAAGTTTGGGTCGTTTAAAAGCCTGGAGAAATGGTTTTCCATTTCACGCTGGTGAAAGAGAAAAAAGAGACAAGTTGCCTCTCCATATGACCAATATTCGATCAACATATAGAATTTCGTTGTTAGAATTTGAATTGATAACGTGCATTGCAGCGATAGAGTGTAGCGGGCTCCGAGTTTTACTACGCAGTCCTCTTACATTTTGGTGGAACAGAAGTAAATAAAACCCACATACAAGGTGCGTTCCAAAGTAAAGAGGATAAAAACAATAAAAAGTTGTTGGCAAAACGGATTTACTTTATTCAATATAGTACCCTTCCGGCTCAATACAGAGATTTGCACGGTCTAAAAGCATGTCGAATGATTGCTTTAGATCGTCGGCCGGGATGTACTTCAGGATGTCGGTAAAAACTTTCCTTTCATCGGTAAACTCATTTTTTCGAAGCGGTAAAAATCGTACGATGCCAAATCAGGTGAATACAGGGAATGGTTGACAGATAAAATATGATTTTTAGCCAAAAAAAAAAACCGGTCACAAGTGTGGATTAATGAGATGCCGCATTATCGTGCAACAAACGCCAACTAATTCTGGCCGAATACGACGAATACAATGCACCAGACGCTTTAAAATGTCAAGATAGAATTGTACATTAATTGTTTGGCCTAGTGGAATGAACACTTTGTGGGCAATACCTTTGGAATTGTAAAAGGAAATCAACTTTATCTTGACTTCTCAAAACGCGATTTTTTGGCTCGTCTGGCGTCTTCCACTTGGTACTTTGGCGCTTGGTTTCTGGATCATTTTGAAAACTCCGCGTTTCATGACCACTCACAATGTTGTAAAGGAAGTTTTTGTTCTTTTTGACCTCCTCGATGATGAACTTCGAATGTTGAATTCTGAGCAACTCTTGGTCGACTTTCATTTCTATACCGATGATACAAACATACTGTCACTTCAAACGCAATAACTCCGCTTCTATTCGTCCAAATGTTGTGAAATTTTGACAGTACATCAGTGAATGATCTACCTTTGTATGTATACATGTATGCTTCACTGAAATACCTATTTTTAAATAGGCAGTCACTCTTTGAACAACCCAATAATATGTTCGCAGACAATTTGTTAACATTCGAGGAATTTTTTTTCGTTTTCCAGTGGCAAAGGATGATCACCATCTGTCTACCAATAATGATCAGTCATTCGAACAGCAAATTTGTGAAGATCCTGTGGTTATTCTTGCATGTATTCACCCATTAGTGAACTCTGATTTTCTTAACTTTTTGTTTATGACAATTCTCCAAAGTAATTTCTCAGTTTTTTAAACATTTTCACCTTTTGTATTAGCATTTTGTGTCTTCTTTATGTCGGGGCGGAGTGATTAGGTTCACTGAAAACAGGAAAAGTAATTTTTCAGCGACCAATAGCAAACCTTCGAATGTAAAACGTTCTGCCTATGAAAGAGTCTCCCACTCTCCAGTCGATCGAAATCAACATGAAATTGTAGAATTCTCTCCCTATCTGGGCACAAAATGACAAACAACCCTGCAAGTGGGGGGACTTGGGCTGCACTTGACTCTTGCGCCATCAATGTTCGATCCTGACTACGAGTGCTAGTACTTCCCATGTTCTTTCTATTTACAGGGTATCACATACAAAGTGTCTTACTTTCAAACCCCGGTGTTGATAAATAGTAAACGATCACCTACCATCGAGCCTTTTTACTTAATTTTGCTTCTGTTGCTTTGATCTGAAAGAAGTGAAAATGCCACTTCGGCTTCAACCAAATAAGGAAGCTCCATTTCATATTCTAAATTCTCAAACAGCTCTTTAAGCAGTTCATAAATAAATTCGATTTTTATCAATATTTCTGCGGCCACATAATCTAATCTTGCACCATGTCGCCAAAGGGCTAAGCGCTGCTTTTAAGCGGTACACTGTGTGGTAAATGTTCGGAGATTATTCTTTTCTTTTTGTTAGATCCAAAGCATACAGTTCAGTTGGAAGACAAGACCAATACCATTTATGTGTCAACATATTTCAGTGATTTACATTTCTGCCAATATTTCTTTTAATTTTTTTTTTATTATTCGCTCACCTGTCAAGTTCACTCAAGTTTATGCCAATTTGTTTGAGGATTACATCACCCTCCACAGGCGGCTATACACTTCAGGGCCACTTTCGGCTTCTTTCATTTGTGTTCATCTTCTGTTTGCTTCTTTCCCTTTATCAGAAATTCAAAATTTCCTTATTAACATATTTTATTTGAATTGTATAATTTTAGAAAACCCCAAGCAAATGTGAGCCCCATCCGCCATCGGCAGCGATCAAATACAGTTTCGAAAATACCCACCAGTACGACCAACAACAACAACAACAACCACAACCACATTACATCAACCAACAACACCAATACAGATCCTACAGCCATCACCCATCATCATCATTCACAACATCAGCAACAGCAGCACGATTCAAACAACCACAGTCACCATCATCCTCAACCACACATTCCTATCTACCATCAGCAAATGGCCATTAATCCAGCGGTATTAGCCGCTCAAAATGGCATCGTCCACAGTAAAATGAACCTCTGTGGTTATGATTCTTTTTTACATGCGACAATATGTAGCGGCGGAACTAGCCACTCTCCGACGCCACCAAATTCATCTGGAGCTGGACATATTCAGCCAGTGGCCACAGTTCAACCCATCATGACAAGTTCACCAAAAATCTACGTCAGCAATCAGATTAAGACGAGTAAAATCCTTCGCAACAACGGTCATCACAGTCAACAGAACTCGCCACAGTTTCATGGTTATCATCGACTGTCGTCGGGTAGTCATAGCGCTGCCAAATTAAACATCTCACTATTGAATGCCCTAAGTCCGAATCTCTCGAATCAGGAAAAATTTCACCAAACTATTGAGCACGTTGAAAAGTGGTTGTCCGAACGTGATCGTAAACTTTTGAGAAATGCTGCGGATGAGAAATGCAAAAAGGACGTCAAGAACTATGACAATTTATTGTTTGCCCGTCTGACAGAGAAGTTGCAACAGCAACAGCTTCAACAGGAATCAGGACGTGGCAATGGTAGTGGGAATAAAGAGAATCTCCGTCGGATGCACAATTCACAGAATCACAATTTGAAAATGCATCATCATCGTCGTAGTCAACAGTCGGCGGCGATACTTGCCCCAGCTGTGACACAAACGCCCAGCGGAAGTAGTGCTAGCAGTTCGGAGAAATTTTTAAACAGCAGCAAGTATGTGACGCTGATACCAATCAATGGGGATCCTTTGGAGTGTGAGAATTTGTTGCATCAAACGTCAGATGAGGAATCAACTACGGTACCACGTACACCGTCGCCACCAAATTTAATTGGCGATGGGATTGGTGGTGTTGGAGGTGAAGAAAACCGAAGTAGCAGCTCATCGTCATCGCTGATTCATAGATACGTGCATGAGCATATCCATCATCATTACCATCATTTCGAGAATAAGGATGAATAATAGATTTAGTTCGAGTTCGAGAAACAAACTATGGCACATACATATTTATTTTGACAGTTTTAATTTAAGTTTGACAGTTGTGTGTTGGGTTTTAGGGTCGTTACGCGACTAGTTTGGGTAGGTAGTGGAACTAAACGGGTATTTTGTATGCTTTTTGTAATGTGTATGAGTGTGCTTTTTGTAAAGTTGGTTCTAAAGTTGGAATTTTGTGTAGAATGAGGGAGAACGACGGGTGTCAGTTTTTTTTTTTAATTTCTTCCATCGGTGAAAGGAAATTTACGTTAATAAGTCTTTGCAACTGTAACAGTAGAACTATTGAAGCTTTGTTTCAAACCAAACAGAAGCATGGGATATCAAGAGCACTTTGAAAATACTTTTATGGGTTCTTCCGGTCGGAAAAAAACAGATCGAGAAGAACCAAATAACAATTTCAAACATTCTTTTCGGATCATGAAACAAAGAGCAGTAGTCATAAGCTTGAAAAGATTCGTATCAGTTAGTCTTTCACGGTTTTAAGCCAGTTTTCTTAGTTTCAAGCGAAGCCATGGCTTTCAAATAGAGATCTATCAACACGTATCAATTTCTAGAGTTGTTGACTTAGTGGAATGATGCGCGATAAGTAAGTCTTCACTGAAGAGTGCGGACAATTTTCCTTGGCTTGATGGAGGAGCAGTTGCTTAATCATTTTGCAGAGACGGATAAAGGTAAGGCAGTCTTATACTTTTGAGATCCTTGTCTTACATTGAGAGACTAGTTTCTATATTAGAATTCGAATTAGAATGTAGTAAGAGGTGGTATAAGGAATGTTAGATCACTGCGGCCACAACTGGGCCTATTGTGATATCCTCCATTTAGAGCTCATCTATGATGCCGCAATTGGCTAGGAAAGCGGCTACTTCTTTAGGTGAGCTGGCAGCTGCTTCAAGGTAGAATTTACCTAGGTAACGTTGACGTGTTTTGGTTAAACCATTGCAGTCACATAGTATGTGTTCTGTTGTTTCAACATCCTCGTTGCACAGTCTGCGTGTGTTGTCTTGTGCTATGTCCATGGTCATCAGGTGTTTTTTCACACGGCAGTGTCCTATGAGAAAGCCTGTGGACATTCGAATCTGACTTCTACTTAGTTGTAGTTGTTGTTTTGTTTTCTTGTGGCAACAACAAAAGTATAAAGTTTTTGGCTTGTCTGTTTCTTTCGATTTCTCTTCAGAAATGAAGCTTTTTTCTCTTCTAGCCAGATTTTAATATTTCCTTTTACTGTATTAATTGGTAGCCGACAGAAGGGTCTTGGCATCATGAATTGAGATGCATATCCATTCCTGGCTAGTTCGTCTGCTTTTTCGTTGCCTTCATGTCCGCTATGTCCTGGCACCCAAATCAGATGAACTTTATTTGTGGTGGCCAGTATTTGTAGGAGTTGAAGGCAGTCCCAGAATTAGTTTTTATATACCAGAACATACCACCTTGATCAAAATGTTCCCGGAATTTATTCATAAAATTAAAAACACAAGTTTATTCATCTAAATCCATATTGTCCCCTTAAAAGTAATCCCCATCGACTGCAACACACTTATGCCGGCGCTTGATAGAATCCTCGAAACATTTTTTTATATTCGGTTTTCGGTATGTCCATCAGTGGCCGTTTTCGAAAACGTCATTTGATCGTCAAATTGATCGTCATTTCGAATACTTACGGGTTGCGAACATCAAACTGCAAACGTCATTTGGTATCGTTGATCTATGTCATCTACGTGAGTTTTTTCTTGCAAGAGCATTTGACGTTTTCGAACAGAGCGGTTCTAATCATAATATTTAGTTAAAACAAATTAATTAGCCGATTTTATATACTTACTGTTCAGGAGACTGAGATTCCCCTGAATATTCGGATTCACTCATTTTTTTTCCAATTTTTTTAATGCACAGCGCAGATTTGTGGCTGCTTTTTTGCAGCGCAGTTGACATTTATGAACATCTGCTCTGCAAACACTGCATTATCGAACATGCTGCAAATGTAGTGTGATTTATGATGTTGTTTTCGAACAAATGACTTTCGCAGCTTACGTTTAAGATCATTTTGCAAAAGCAATTTGATGCAGATGACGTTTTCGAAAACGGCCAGTGCTTCCTGCGATTTTTCCATTACTTCCTCTCGGCTGCTGAAACGAGTTCCCCGTAGTGGTTTTTCAATTCGATTGAACAGAAAAAAGTCACAGGGAGCCAAATCAGGTGAATTCGGTGGCTGTTGGATGGTATCTGTTGCATTTTTCGTCAAAAAATTACGAATAATGACTGTGTGAAGGTGCGTTATCATGGTGCAAAATCCACGAGTTTTCTGCCCACAATTCTGGTCTCCTTCGGCGAATTGCTTCACGCAAACGTCTCATAACGCCCAAATAATACTCTTTGTTTATTGTCTGGCCTTCTGGCAAAAATTCATGATGCACTACACCGTTGTAATCAATGAAAACCGTGAGCATTGCCTTCTTTTTTGACTGAAAACGACGTGGTTTCTTTGGTCTCGGCTCATTTGGTGAACGCCATTCACTTGCTTGATGTCTGGATTGCGTATTGTACTCATAAACCCACGTCTCGTCTCCAGTAATGATCCTTTTAATAAATGTGGGATCGGATTCAGCCTCGCAACGCCGCGTTGACGTCGCGTCCCTTTTTTGCATGAAATTGAGGTCTTTTGGCACCAACTCATTAACCAGAATGTCTTGGACAGATCCATAGGCAATGTTCAAGTCCTCCGCTATCTCTCTGATGGTTAATTTGCGGTTATTGACCAACATTTCTTTTACTCCATCAATGTTTTCGTCGATTTTCGATGTCGATGGTCTGCCACTGCGTTCATCATCTTCGATTGACTCACGACCACTTTTGGACCGCTCGTACCACTGGTAAACGACAGTTTTCTTTAGAGAATCGTTGCCGGAACACTTTTCCAATGTTCGCGCACCATTAAATCCGTTTTTTACGCAAAATTGAATATCCATTTCTAAAATTGTAAAAAAATCGCCAACACACACAGAGATAGATGTACTCTTGGCTACGTAACTTTTGCAAATGTCAAGCTATAACGCTAAGATTTAGAGGGAATGTCAGTAACAGATTTATGGTATTCAGAGGTATTCAGAGAAATTTTCAGTCAAACTTATAGTATCCAGATTCTTGAAAATTATTATCAAAAGTTCTTTAAAGCACAACTTTCCTTACTGGGCTAGTCTTTAACAAATTCACCTGTGATAGCCCCAATGTACGTGTATGTGTATACTCCCAAAGGCTCATTCAAAGGACGTTATTTTAAGTGATTTTCCTCCAAACAGAGTGTTTTAAATATTGCTTCAACCGAAAAGATATTACATTATAATTACGGGATTGACACTGTTTTTGCTCCTTCTGGAAAATCATCGATGTTTTTCGTACTTGAAACCTGACGCGTTTTCTCCGTCTTTTATTTGTTTACTTTGAATTGAATTTTTTGTAAACCTACTTAGCAACCGACGCCTGAATTTCTCTCTCTTCTACGCAAAAAACTTGGCCAAATAAACGCAAATGCTTTGATGACAATTAGCGGTATTGAATTTTAAGGAACAAATTAAAACTAAAATATTTATTTATATATTTAATATTTAATTTCTCTAAGCCAACACATTGGTTTGCTTCTTTTGGTTTTTGTAAAAACTAAAAAAAAATCCTATTGGTCTGTAAGGATTACAAGGTTTTTTTTTATCGAAAATACATAAAATAATACTCTTTTGGACATTTTTGTTTTAAAAATTATATAACGCATTGTTTAGAAAACAAAAAAACAACAAAACGATTTGAAGGGAGAAAGAGAAGAGAAAACTATTTGAATGAATGTGCTTTTTATACCAACTACAAGAAATCTATAAACCATGTGTACAATGTAAAGGAAAATCGCTTGATAATAATATTTAATAAATTTAATTACCCATATATGCATATCGGTCTGCCAAAACAAAAACAAAAACAATGCAAACAAACAACTACTTCTGTGCAAAGATGAGGAGTGAGAATGTAGTATGACTATTCTATTCATGGTCACATCTTCAATCTCAAATGTATATGTGCTCTTCAAAATTGCACAGAAATAAACTCATCAAGTATTAACATATTCGTTTATACACAGATTACAGAATCTTCCTAATTTATTGGTATAAAATTCACAAACTATATGCAACAAATGAATAAAAACAAATCTAAAATATAAAATGTTAAATATAAAATATAAAATGAAAAGAAAACAAAAGAAAATATAAATATGAAGAAATGTTGTGAATACGAAGTTTATATATATGAATAGATATTTATGTATTGTAAATTATAATGTAGACAATTTTATTTTTAATTAATTTCTCTTGTAACCTTCTTCTTTTCGTTTTTTCTCTCTACAAAGCAAATGACTCAATATTTGTAATATTTTATTTTTGATTTTCTCATAAGGTTTTATAGGTTTTTTTTTTTTTTTTTTTAATAACAGATATTTAACAACTCTACCTTATTTAAATTGAAATGAAATTGAAAGAAATAAGAGAACGAACTCTTCACTTTGCTAAAATCTGAAATAGTTAATTAATAATTTTTTGTGTTTAAATAAAAGACTGATTTCCAATTTACCAATATAAAAACAAAACCCGTTTTGTTGTTTTCTTTTATTTATGAAGATGCTGGGATTTTTAGAAATATCTGCCTGTTTCTTCGAATTAGAGGGAAAGAGATTCTTGAACTTGAAAGTTGATGTTCCTATTTGAAACTTAACTTCAAGTTATTTAAGAATGATAATTATATCACAGTTTCCTTCGGTACAGACTAAATTTAGCCTTGGAGCTTACACTAAAACAAATGTTTAAAAAAAGCGAGTATAAGAGGAATAAAACTGCGAACGATGCTTGAGATCGAAGTCATTGGGCGAATTCGTAAACGCACGACTTGCAAAGCAAAGCACATGTAATAGAGCAGTTGAAACGTCGAAAGCAAATGTTTGCATTGCAAGTGTTAAACGTTTATGAACGGATAACTTGCACAATTTTCATTTCTCAATATTTTAAAGCATGATTGTTCAACCAAGTTGTGTAATTAGTTTTAACACCTTGCTTAATGGTTGCCAAGCTGCCAAATACACTAAAAAGAACAAAAAAAAATTAAACGCTAAACATAAATTCAAAGTGAAGTGTGCAACATTACTTAAGTTGCACAGATGCTCATCCTTTTGCGTAGAAAAAAACTGAATCTACTACGTTTAAAAACTGTTTGCTTTACAGTAATTTTCCGTTGCGCGTTTGTGAATCTCCTGCTTTGCACATTTTGCGCAACAGCGTTTACGAATTTAGCCATTCTCTTCACCGTGCATTTGATCGAAATTTAAAGGCACTAGCAATATTTTGCATGGAATTTTGGTGAAACACCTGAGGATGTTCCCTTATAGAGTGTAAACCGTTCACCAATTGCTGCCAGCTGAGGTTATCTTACTCCCATGCTCTGTTAAAACTGGTACAAGAGGATGATTTCGTATCCAAAATCATAATGAGCGCCGAAGCCCATTTCCACTTAGGTGGCCTTTTGAATCCCCTCAAAGTGAAAAGTTGCGGAATTGGGTCTCGAGCGTTGTTAGTTCGAGCAGGACGGAGCAGCGGCTCACACAGTTCGGGCAACGATACAGATTTTGAATCACCAATTTCCAGGCAGTCTGATCTCCTATTTTGGTAGGCATCTCGCGTTTACCACAACAAACCTCAAATCTTGCAAGTTTTGAAAGCAAACATTGAAGAAGAAATCACCAATTTGGAGTGCAGCCAATTCACATTATGACATTACTTTTGACTCACCTTCTAAAGGGATTTCCAATAGGGACTTGACAACTTTGAATTTAATTCGTGAACGCACTCTTTCACTAATCATCAAACTGTCACTGTCAATTTATTCAGTAAACTCAACATTTTCATCATGGTAAAGTACACGAAAGAGCAACTTCTGCAAATTATAAAAATTTTCTACCGAAATTCGGAGTCGGTGACTGCAACTTTAAGAGCGTGAATTCGGTCGTAATTCTCACCCTAGTAGACAGGCAATAACAAGTTTAGTGCAAAAATTTGAGTCTACATATTAGTTGTGAGATGTTGCCGTGTCAGTGAGACAACGAGTTGGTCGAAGTGTTGAAAATATCGATGCCGTTCAGGAGTCCGTGGCAAACGATTCAAATCAGTCAATTCCACGGCGTTCTCAAGAATTGGGCATCGCTCAGACCACATTATGGCGTAGGCCGTTTTCGAAAACGTCATTTGTCCGTCATTTTGATCGTCATTTGCAATACTTAAGGGTTGCGAACATCTAACTGCAAACGTCATTTGGTATCGTTGATCTGTGTCATCTACATGATTTTTTTTCTTGCAAGAGCATTTGACGTTTTCGAACAGAGCAAAATGGAACCTTTAACAAAACTTATTGAGAAATTGAAAAAATTAGCTGATTTCATGTACTTACTGTTCACGAGACTGAGATTCCCCTGAATATTCGGATTCACTCATTTTTTTCCTATTTTTTTAATACACAGCGCAGATTTGTGGCTGCTTTTTTGCAGCGCAGTTGACGTTTATGAACAACTGCCCTGCAAACACTGCATTATCGAACATGCTGCAAATGTAGTGTGATTTATGATGTTGTTTTCGAACAAATCACTTTCGCAGCTTGCGTTTAAGAACATTTTGCAAAAGCAATTTGATGCAGATGACGTTTTCGAAAACGGCAGTATTTTGCGTAAGGATCTTGGTTTACACCCATACAAGATCAAGCTGACTCAAGAATTGAAGCCGATGGATCATTTGAAGCGACGTGCGTTCTCCGATTGGGTTATGGAGAAGATGCGCCAAAATGATGAATTTCATCGCAAAATCATCTTCAGTGACGAAGCTCATTTTTGGCTTCGTCAATAAGCAAAATATGCGTTATTGGTCGGGTGAAAATCCACATCTGCTCCATGAATCACCACTTCATCCACAAAAAATAACTGTTTGGTGCGGTTTGCATGTTGGCGGCGTTATTGGGCCATATTTTTTCGTCGACGATAACGATCGTCACTTTACTGTGAATGGTCAGCATTATTGCGCCATGATCACTGATTATTTTTGGCCCGAATTGAAAGATATGGACTTGGACGACATGTGGTTTCAATAGGATAGTGCCACACAGCACACGCTACAATCGATTTATTAAAGAGTAAGAATGGTGAGCGTGTTATCTCAAGACATGGGCCAACCATGTTGGCGATATAACGCCGCTTGACTATTTTCTGTGGGGCTACGTTAAGTCATTGGTTTATGCCAACACGCCGACGACGTTGGAAAAGCTCAGAGCCAACATTGAACGGGAAATAGCGGCCGTTCCGGCCGCTATGTGTGGCCGAGTCGTTGAAAATTGGGTCCAACGAATCGACCGCTGCAAACGTGCCCGCGGTGGCCATATGAACGAAGTCGAGGTCCATTCATAAATGTTTTGATTGTACTTCAAGCTGATAATAAAGTTTTTGAAATATCTCAAAGGGTTTGCGTTTTATTTAAAAAAAAAGTTGTCAAGTCCTTATTGGAAAACCCTATATATTAACATTGACAGCGAACAAACGGTGTCAAAACACAGGATGTCCCTAATTCGTCAAGGATAATTTGGGAAATGATTTTTGGGTATATTCGAAGAAAAAAAGCAGGTCCAGCGATGAACCTGGTCCCCAGTATGTTAAGCAGCCCCCTGAAATGGCGGGCTATTGAAGACTCAATCGTTATATTGATGATGGAGCTGAGAGCTATAGAACGCTAGCGGAAGAGAGAGTGTTTTCAGCGAGGTGTAACTTCTCCACAAACTTGACAGTGACGACTAGAAGAACGCTTTGAGCCTTTACTCAGGACATCCTTCTGATGAAATACCTAACGGTGGTTCCAGGAGGAGCTTCCCGTCCGGACGATGAGGACATGTTTTTAGGGCGGATAAAGTCCGACATGATGCTTTTGAGTCCTCGTTAAAAAAAAGGGTTTGGTACAAAGCATGATTCTACTACATATTTCCCGTGTGGCCTACTATAGTGGACCACCGTTATATTTTCGTTGATAACTTGACAGTTATTTATGTTAGAGCGAGCGGTGCGATTCCACGAAAGCCCTCTCCATTAAATTTGTGGACAGGTCAGTACCGCTTGTGACTTCTACGCGTGCGGCGTTATTCTTGCAATGACGTGTTGAATGTTGGCCTCGAGCTCGTCCAAAGTGGTTGGCTTGTTAGCGTAAGCCAAGGACTTGGCTTAGGCGCAGAGAAAATAATCGAGTGGAGTCAAATTGCACGATGTTGTCGTGCTCTGACCACAGAAAGTCGGTCAATATTACTCTATACCTGAGACTTTTGACGGTAACGGTGTCACTTTCCTCATTTCGAAATAAGTAAGGTCCGATGATGCCGCCATACCATAAACCGCACCAAACAGTCAATCTTTGTGGAAAATTGGCCTCGTCCGAGAAAATGAGTTTTTGGCCAAAATCCGGATCTCCGGCCAATATTTCCAGCGCCCAATTAGCGAATTCACGGCGTTGTCTATGGTCGTTCGGCGTTCTTACGTTAGTATAATCATATACGGATGTAGGCCGAAATCCAACCGAAAAATAAGGCGAGTTGATTCTGTGGCGATGCCCAATTCAGCTGCTCAGTGACAAATCGATATTTCTGGGCGGCTATGTTTTCTTCATTTCGCTCCAATCTCCGTCTGTACTCACGCCGAAACTTTTCTCACGACGAAATTCACGTTGCGTATTTACAACTGAGCCGCAATTTCGATTATAGTTTTTAATAACTTCCGCACTTTCGGCAAGCATGAAACGATGCATGATGAAATGGCAACCCTTACTGAATATTTTGACAGCTGGATGTCATTGGTAACTTTAAAAGCTGCTGAAACATTTCATCGTAAATAATTCAGAAGTGGAGAAGGTGACTTATGGAAACTGATGACATCAACGATGATGCAATTGAGAGTGAAGAATAGGAACACGCACTGTTACCGGATTTTCAAGCCCTGGTTCGTGAGGTCGAAACTGGATTGAACGACTCTGAAGACTCCTCGGACTTGGATGATGTTCCTCTCGCGGAATTGGCAGTTAGGAGACCAGGAGGACTTTCAAAATGTCCAAATGGCACAATATGGACAACAAAAACGTACACCTGCAAATCGAACTCGTGTCCATAACAGTCGGATAAGACTACCAGGCCCAAAAGGAGAACCAGCTTTTCACACAAAACATTATGGATATCCTTGTAAGCTGCTCTAATGTATACATATACAGGGTGTCCCCTAATTCGTTGACGATAATTTGGGAAATGATTCCTGGGTATATTCTAAGAAAAAAATCGTCTATCTCCAATGCTGACATCAATTATCGAGGATGTAAGGAAAGGCTACTTTGGTATACCCTGACGCATGTTAACGGAAATTGCTTACTTAATACTAATGGCAGAAACTTCGTTGATGACATTTGTTTTTAGAAGAGAGACTACGCTTTGTAACTGCAAGTAAGTGCATGGGAATAGCTCCAATTGCTGTGCACGATGGCGAATCGACTCATTCGGATTCTCCGCAACACTGCTCTCCACAACGGCAATAACTTCTTCCGTTCGCACTGTTTGTCGTCTTTAGGGATGCGTATTACCTACTGGAGTGTACGTGGTGCGAAAACGATTCATCGTGATCCGAATAGCTAGCTCAGATGGTGTCGACCGTAAAATGGACGCACGATAAGTTTAGCGAACCGAACCATGGTTTTCCAAATAAGTTTGCACAATTTGCACGCGTTGTTCTATTAATCGTAAAATGGCAAAACCTACTAACCATAAATCAACTTTAAACTGTCAAATTGACGATCTGTAGAAACAGTGCTGCCAGTTTTAGAACCAAACCTCTAATAAAAACAACCTTTACATGAAACTGCATTTTTCAACATCTAACTTGCAAAACCCTAAAACAAAAACAAAAACTTTAAATTGATCCGCTGAGAAAAGTGGCCACCTGCCTTCTAAAATTGTAGAACATTTAGAATGAATGGATATTAATCCGCGAAGAGCCACGAAATTAATCTTCGCCTCAACAAGTGGTGGTAATGCAGAAAATGATCAATGTTTTAACAAAAATTAATATTCCTGGGATAGACCGCTGATTCGAAAAAAAAATTAATTCACTAGAGAACCACTCTTCCCCATAGACCTCATTCAGTGAGTGTTTACAAACAAAACAGGGTGTTTTTTTTGTTACTTAATTCTTCTTAAAAATAGCTCACAAAACTTGAGAATTCGAGTGTGTATCCTCTCATTTCATTCTCTTCGTAAACATTTCGCTTCCCCTTCTCAATAAATACCAATTCGAATTGCTCTAAAATTAACTTTTTCAACACAACTGTGCTCTATGCTCGGTCCGAGCATGAAAAATCTCTTAGTTCGTCTTTGGCCTTTGTCGTCGGTCAGTATCTAAAATTTTAGACACTTTTCGTGCGGTCCCGATTAATTACGCAAAAGTATTTTTTCGGAGAAAAACAAAAAAGAAGACTTTCTTGGTCAGACAATTTTTAAACGATGACAAATCCAACACATTGTCCAGTTTGTGGAGTAGCTGCATCACTAAAATGTGCGGGTTGCAAGAGTGTCGTGTATTGTGGAAAGGAACACCAGAAAATTCACTGGAAAAAAGGTCACAAGGCCGAGTGCAAGTGCTATGAGGTGATTAGTATGATAATATATTGAATGACATTTTCATCTAAATGTCAAGATCTGTATTGAGTTCTAAATGTCAACTAGATGGCGCTGTTTAGCTTGAATTAAATTTTCATTCTATTGCAACAAATAGTATGAGTGCATTGTTATCACAGATTTATTTTTAGCAAATTGTTTGGCTATTTTCATCCGATGGCACGTGCTAGGTTTTGGGGTAATTGTACCGAAACTAATTGTGGTTCGTAGATATACGAGTTCTCGTGATAGGGTAGTGCGACAGGTGTTCTAAACAAAGTTATACTTAGCGGAGACTGCGACATGTGTTTTGGTCGATTACTGAGAGTTTTTTATGTCAATTTTGAGCAAAATTTTTAGAGAACCGATTGAGATCTCGTCCAGATCAGAAGAGAGAAATGTCGATGTTAACAATGAAAGACATTGAGAGTAGTACTCTTTTCAAATTAAGAAGTATTATATCTCAGTAATAATACAACTCTCAACATACCTCAAATATTTTGAATCTGTTTCTGATTTTCCTTTACAGATAGCAACAAATGAAGTGTTAGGGCGTCATTTAAGAGCAACGCGTGATATCAAAAAGGGTGAAATCATTCTCCGCGAACAACCCTTTATTTATGGCCCCAAGGTGGCAAGCCATCCACTGTGCCTCGGCTGTCATCGAAAACTTGCTCCACTGCCAGGTAAAGCGGCATTCTACAAATGCAGTCGGTGTTCATGGCCCCTATGTGGACCACAGTGTGAAAAGTCCTCTCTTCACGTGGATGAATGCCAGATTATGGCAGAAAAGAAATTCGGCAGCAAGATTGACTATAGCAAGGATCAGAAGAAGGAGTCAGCATATTGCGTTATCTTGCCTCTACGTTGTATTTTGCTGAAACTCAAGAAACCCGATGCCTACAAGCGTATTCTTGAGCTCGAGGACCACTTGAATGAACGCATTGAAACTCCATATTATCATGTCCTTCGAGCTAACCTCATAACATTCATTAAGACAATCCTAGGCTTCACGGATTTGGACGAGACTGAAATACTTCGAATTGCTGCAACTTTGGATACCAATTCGTTCGAGATTCGGCAGCCTTCAAAGCAGATCAGGATTAGAGGACTTTATCCTAAATCAGCGATGATATCGCACGATTGCATCTCAAATGCTCGGCATGCTTTCGATGACAATATGCAGATTCTATTCTTGGCCAAGACTAATATTCAGAAGGGTGAAATTATAGCAACATCGTATACCCAGCCCCTGAAGAGTACCCTGCTGAGAAGGATCCACCTTAGTCAGGCTAAATGTTTTGATTGCAGTTGTAAAAGATGTGCGGATCCATGGGAGATGGACACGTTTGCTGGTGCGATTTTGTGCTCAAAATGTAAAGTCGGGAAGGTAAGTGGAGTTAGTTCTAAAAAAAAATTCTGTCCTGTTTTACTGTCATTGTTTATAAGATTGTTTCGCTGGATCCTCTTGATAATGAAGCCGCTTGGAAGTGCCTTCTATGTCCGCATGAGATTCCCGCTAAACAAATTATTTGGGGCAACAATGCCATGGCAAAGGAAATTGAGTCTTTGGATAAATCGTCGCCTAAACAATTTGAGGAGTTTCTCTATCGCTACCGCATTACCCTTCATGATAAAAACACTCATGTGCTTCAGGTTAAATATGCCCTCACCCAGCTATATGGAAATGTTGAAGGATTCTATTTGAATGGTAGGTTTTTGTAGCATTTCCAAGATTTAAAATTAAATGATACTGTCTCTTTCAGAACTAACAGATGCAGCGGTTAAGCGGAAAATGGAACTCTGTCAAGAACTTCTAGAAATAGCTGATCTTTTCGATCCAGGTTGGAGTATTTTCCGTGGAAATTTATTGCTTGATCTGCAAGAGGTTATGGTTGTTCAAGCTAAAAGAGATTACATCAAGGGTCTTTCGACTGCCGCAGATACTCAGGTAAAACCATGAATCAATCAATATCGATCGATTGTTTCATTGAAAGTTTGAAAATTTCATAGGGAAAACTGCAAGAGGCAATGGAAATGTTAAAGGAAGCTGTTGAGATAATGAAGTTCGAACCAGAAATGCAAGAACTCTTGCAAAAGAAAACCGAGGCATTGCGCAATGATTTGGAAACGAACTAAGACTGCTCCAAATAACCTAGATGAACAGCAAGTTCCTGTCTGGTTTCCTATCTTCTTTTTTTTATAAATAAACCAAATGACAATTTTACATTAGAAGAGTATTTAGTCTTCGGAAATATATACAAAATCTTTGTTTGAAATAAATAAATAGGTTTTATTGTAACGATAGTAATTAAACTAGTTTAAAATCTGTATCTCAAGCCAGCATGTGCACTATTGTCATTGAATCTGAAGTTTCTTGAGCCTCCCACATAGGCTTCCCAATTTTTTCCAATCTGACGATTGTAGTCGATGCCAGCACTTGATCCCATTCCTCGACTGTACCCATAATTGGCACTCAACGAACCCTGCGGTGATCGTGCTGTCCTAATCAGAGCAACATTATCTTCGGAAAGTAACTGATCATCGTTCAACTAGATTGGTAGATATTGGTGTTATTTTATAAGAAATTATCAACGAAATAGATTTCAGCTTACCCATTCTGGTTCAGCGTCAGCACCATCGAATTGTCCTTCAGGAAGGGTGAATCCCAATGTAACCGCCACAAGTGCGAGGATCACTAAATACTTGAATGCCATTGTTGGATTAAGAATGTTTGTATCACTTAGAAATGCGAATTGACTACTGATTCTATTCTAAATGGTGAAGATGCTTTTATACGAAATAGCAAGAGAACAACGAGCGCTAAATTGATAAGAGATGACTCTCATCCACATATTATCTGTTTGGAATTTATTGCGGTGATTTTTTCGCTTCCATCCATTCATAAGAATTCAATTTGAACTTCCCTATCAAGTGTGGGAATATTGTTTTATAATTTAGAATGTACTCCAGGGGGTTTTGTCAGCGGATTCTCTGAATGAACTGAAAGCGTCTCAACGGTAGAAACCCTACTTTGGGATACCAAACTAAGGGAAGGCAAAAGTCATGACGATCACTAATCGGCGCAACTGTGAAATGGTTTCATTATATCAGTTTTTGCATGGCTGAGCGGAAAACTGCTAGTTCTACTCAAAAGTCAGCGCACAAGATTGCTTAAGATATTCTCATGTTGCCGTATGTGGGTCTCTATTCCTTAACCTTGAATGGTAAACTTAATTTCAGAAATGATTTGTAATTAAATAAACCATCATCGAATTGTTTTAAACTGCACCTAACTAATGTTCAACATTGATACTTAGATTCTAAAATATACCTTGAGAAGATGAAGTGTAAACCACCGGAGAAGCAGGGAATCCCCACACCAACGGAACGTTCATTATATGAACTGCGAATCAAGTGATACTCGTAATGGATGAGTACGCCTTACTACTGAGCTTATGGGAGATAAGAAACAATGACGAAAAAATATCTGTTATCAGTGCTGCTGCGGAGATTCCTCGCTTTCGGTTTGTATAAAAGACGGGAGAACACTTCAAACCGCAATCAATCGTGAAGTTCTACTCTCAAGAGATACTCCTAAGGAATCAAAGAAAAACAAACAAAAATGGCATTCAAGACCTTAATCTTCGTCGGACTTTTGGCTGTGGCTTTGGGATATACACTTCCCGAGGAGCAGTTGGACAATTACTACGCAGAACCAAATTGGGTGAGTTAACACAAAATCAACTTCATTCAAGAATTGTCTCTAGCATTGACTTTCCGACCATAGGCATTCGAAGACCAGGTACCGGTGGAAGACCAAATTGCACTTATTAGGACAGCACGATCACCCCAGGGTTCAATAAGTGGAAATTTCGGACACAGCCGGCAGATGGGATCCAGTGCTGGCATCGATTATAACCGCCAAATTGGCAAGAATTTCGAAGCTTATGTGGGAGCTCAAAGGAACTTCAAGTTCAATGACAACAGTGCGCACGCTGGCTTGAGATACAGATTCTAAAACAAATGTTGAAAAAATAAAACGCTAATTATTTATTTATTAGAAACAAATTAAAAACAATTTGTGTTCATTTTTGTACTGCCCTAGATATCGCCTATCGATATGTTGATGATTTGAGGTGTCTGTTCCAGAAACACATATTTGTTTCCAAGTTTGATATCACTTGTCAATGCTTCGTTATTATGTTCAATTTGTTAATACTCGCTGGCAACAAAAAGGAGACAGAAAACAGAATATTTTGCTTTGTGTTGTAAGCTGACAGCGCAATTCGCATTATTATGCTCTGTTTGCTTAAGTATTATTCTTATAAAGAGTGTCCTGTGGAAAATTTTTAAGTAAAGATTACAACTTCTCAGAAACTTGCAGGTGAGATATCGTCGCTATAAGTCACTGAGCAATATTTAAAAAAAACTTTGATCACTAGTTAATGCAGGTTGCGCTTTTTGCACTCAATGTTCAGCAATTAGGTGGTGAGGCTAACATGAAACTGATAAAGTAAAGGTTCTAGGAAGAACGGGCAATTATCAAAAGAACTTCCCCGGGTTCACAAAAGTCAGCATCAAAATATGAGGGGTAAATTTGAGGTGAAATTATGCTACAATTATGCTACAACAGCATAAGAAAGACTGCTGTCCCATTAAGGATTACAAATCAAGGATGCACATTATTTTGAAAAAGAAGTTAAATTTATATAGTAAGAGCGATATCCTTTTGTTTCTCCATCTGCGCAGGAACAATGTTAAAAAGTTTTCGAACATCTCAACAGGCCTAGAGAATGTAATCAAAAATGTTTACATTACCGACACCACACCAACTTCTCGGTCGCAACAACAGATTGATAATTCAGCCATACAGTGCCAATTCGCACACCGTTAAATCTGGATTGAAAAGTTGAGGCCAGTTGTTTGAAAAAACTTCGGACATCTGCCTGCGCTTTACTCCATGTGAGCTATAGATGTCCATGGGATGTGCTACTTCAGCTCGCGGCTCCACCGAGCTTGAAGTATAGCATCATGGCCTGTGGTAATACACCACAGTTCCAAAAACGGAACCCGATACACACAAGTATTCTGAAGATGATGATGAGAACGCATCGTCAACACCATTACAAGCAACTGTTTAAACTGGACATACTCGTGACATGCAGAGACGACAGCACAGACAAGGTACCATCTAAATAAATGTTATATGTAAGAGGACGTTTGCGCAACAGATATATGGTCAAGATGTTCTAGCCGCAGCCGATATGCAGTTGCAGTTTCATCCACATGTAATGAATTGCCAGCATATTTAGTGTATCTACATTTCAACATTTTCTTAATTTAACTACTCTATTTCAAATCACTTATTTTCAAATATCTAGCAACAATAATGTGCCTACGAGTATGTAGAACTCAAAATACAAACAAAGTAGTTAATTTTCGATCCAAAAAATTTGAGATTTTTCTCAGAGCGATGGGCCTAATACTCTGAGATCTATGGCGGTTTAAGTTTCATGGGCTGAGGCGGCCACTTTCATCAACCAATATTTGCAACGGAGTTCAGTGCACAAATATGAGTATAACCGGTGCAATCAATGAACATGCCAATATCACGAATTTTACTTGAATTCCACTGATTAAGATTAGTTAACACAACTGCTCCTTTGCATGTCACTTACCTACCAGGTACGAATTTTCGCTTTTCAAGCCATTACAAAGCGCGGTATGTCATTCTAAACATTAGGTTGACTTTTCATTAAAGATGCTACACGCAATCCTTTTCATGGGACTTAAATAAATTTTCACCTGGCTCACAAACGAAAATGTTTTACAGAATGACAGTACAAATATTTTTTTTACAATAAATAAATTTATTACTTAATTAAATATCTCAGAAGTACATGGTTTTAAAATCTGTATCTTAGTCCGGCATGTGCACTATTGTCATTGAACCTGAAGTTCCTTGATGCTCCAACGTAGGCTTCAAAGTTCTTTCCGATTTGCCGGTTGTAGTCGATGCCGGCACTTGATCCCATTCCTCGACTGTATCCATAGTTGGCGCTTAACGAATTCTGTGGTGATCGTGCTGTCCTTATCAAGGCAACGTTGTCTGCGATGGATAGTTGGTCGTCATGTAACTAGATGCGGAAGAGATATCTGCTATGATAGAATCCAGAAAGAAATGGCTTTGCTGCAACTTACCCATTCTGGTTCGGCGTAAGCTCCATCAAACTGCTCCTCAGGGAGAGTAAATCCCAATGCGACTGCTACAAGTGCGAGGAAAACTAAAGCCTTGAATGCCATTTTTGTTAAGTATTTTTGCTTTGTCACTTGAAAGTACGAGTAAACGACCGATGCTCTTCTCGATGTTTTCGTGATTTTTATACCAAACCATAGCCAGTTCAGGTCTCAATAAAGATAAGAAACGTCTCTCATCTGGGCATTATCTCCTATGAGCTCGCTGCGGGGATTTTTTCGTTTCCATCTGCACGTAAATCCTAACTTAATTCTGATTTTCTTATCAAGTATACGGCCTTGCCTTCTTGAATTTATGGCGCTTTTCTTACGAATCGGGGATTTTTCAGTCTCAATATCCCACACACAGAACAATCGAAGCATAAGAACACTTGAGGGAATGAAAACAGATACGAATCCAGGTGTTGGGCAATTGCGTTTGTATATTTCAGGTGGCCAACCCATTCCCTCGTACCTCAGACCTATTTTTTGTACAGAGACTTCTTAAAATTAAAAGCAATCGATCACGGTATCTTCATAAAATTGAGTTGCTTGAAGCCTTTACAGTATTTGCCTTTAAAGGATTAGCAGCTAACTTATGTCCAACGCTGATGGGCAGGAATTTACCTTGCAAAGATTGAATGTAAATCACCGTAGAAGTTGGGAAGCCCCACACCAAAGGAACGTTGATTACACGTACTGCGTGCGTATTAAGTGATAATGGATGAGTAGATCTTACCATTGAGCTTGTGGGAGATAAGATGCGATGACGAAAAAATCTCTGTTATCAGTGATGCTTTGGAGTTTCCTCGGTTTTGATTTGTATAAAAGACGGGAGAACACTTCAAACCGCAATCAATCGTGAAGTTTTGCTCTCAAGAGATACTCACAAGAAATCAAAGAAAAATAATCAAGAATGGCATTCAAGATCTTAATCTTCGTCGGACTTTTGGCTGTAGCTTTGGGGTATACCCTTCCCGTGGACCAGTTGGACAACTACCACGCAGAACCAAATTGGGTGAGTTAACATAAAATCAACTGCATTCAAGAATTGTCTCTAACATTGACTTTTCAACCATAGGCATTCGAAGACCAGGTACCCCTCGAAGACCAAGTTGCTCTAATTAGGACAGCACGATCACCCCAGGGTTCATTAAGTGGAAATTTCGGACACAGTCGCCAGATGGGATCCAGTGCTGGCATCGATTATAACCGCCAAATTGGCAAGAATTTCGAAGCCTATGTGGGAGCTCAAAGGAACTTCAAGTTCAATGATAACAGTGCACTTGCTGGCCTGAGATACAGATTCTAAGACAAATACTGTGAAATGTTGGGAAAATAAAACATTAATTTATTTATTTATTAAAAAAACAAAATTGGTTTATGATTTCTCTATAAGATAGTAGATATTTGATGGTGCGTAGATTGAGTACCTACATTTGGAACATCTGAAGAGTTGAGCTTGGTTTTAGGCATAACTGTTCCCAAAACTATAACACCTTCTTGTTTTTAAAAAATCATTTGCCTTCATTCAACAATTCTTTAGTATTACCTTGATGTGTCTACGTAGTTCCAAATATTAAAAAAGGACGGAGCGAAACAACATGATATTGTGCACCTTGTGATCCACTAAGCATCAAGGGTTATCAAAAACCTGTGTGCGGATATCAATCGAGCTGTACCAATTCCTGGGTTTCCACCAGTACGACACGTGTGGGTGCTTTGTGAACTAAGGTCCATTCGTGATTTTCATTGGGGGTATAGCGTATTGCTTGTCTGGAGGGTTGGGGCATACAAGTTTTCTGATCAAAAACCCTGTACTAGATTCCTTTTAATGATTTTTCACATTCAAAAATTTTCTACGCTGCACAGGTACGTGGAGCTGAAGCATATGTTACAGGGTAAACATATTTTTTCATTCTACTTTGAGTCAGCACACTTTAGCGGGTGCAATTTGGCGTTATAACTTGAAGATGAAAGGGGTCGGAAGCTTAAATGTCAGCTGGCTGCAAGATGAGCAGATGAGCATTTGAAATGCAAACCAATGTGTTCATAGAATAGTCCACGATAATCTCATGATATTGGTATAAAAGTCAAAAAAGTGCAGCAATTTTTCTTATTAACATGGAGACTGGGATTTGTTCATCTGGAAGGAGGAACAAGATACCTGAAAAATACTACATTCGTCCAGAATCTCGAAGGAGTCCTGGATCTGTAGTATTTCATAGAAGACTTTAGCTCCAGAACCTTTCTCCATTTTGGAGCAATCCGTGTAGATGTGTGCGGAGCTTTTCATTGTTGGTGGCAGTGTTAGTGAACGAGTCACGTCTGCTAGGAAATGGTGTGAAGAATGCCTGTCAAAGTCTACGCCTGGTACGATGTAGTTTTGAGATAACTAGTATTTTCCGCGGCTATGGCTATGGCTTGGCTATGGCCACGTACATTGAGTCCCATAGTCTTAGTCCCCAACGTTTACTAAGAGTTCTTTGGCAATGTAGAATACTCCTAATGGTTTCGTGGTTCTTTCTTCGCTGTTACGCTTCCAACTGAACTTACTTGCTGGGATGATTCCTAAATATTTAGTTTTGGTTGAAAGTTGTATCCTAAGACCGTTGATTCTGGGAAGATTCAACTTTTCTAGCTTTCCTTTTCTTATGAACAAAACAACACTAGTTCAGTTTTTAATGGATTGATCCCTAAACCGTTTTGTGTTTGTGAGTCTATTCAAGGCCGCCTCCATTGGTTTGCGGTTCGTTGGAAGATATTTTCCTCTCACCAGAATGACTATGTTATCGGCATGGGCTATTGCTTTAACACCCTTCAGTTCGAAGATGTTCGTATGCATTTGGAGAGGATGGGGTGCCACTTCGTTTTGTGAAAATTACTTTGCCACAAAGCACAAGTCAATTAACACACATAATCAACGCATGTACTCGTATAATGACTTCAACCTTTCCTTTGACCTGGAAAAGTGCAATAACTATCTATCCCTAAGAAACCTAATGCTGCGAATGGCAATGATTACAGGCCTACCAGCATTCTGCTATGCCTGTCTAAGGTCTTTGAAAGGGTACTGGCAATGCTGCGCGTCCGCTATGGTCAGTATCTTGGATGATATAAGGGATAAATCTGATAAGGCCTTTGGCAAGGCCTTGTTGCGGTTTTACTTTACGTTTGGTAATAGAGCTGTAAGGCACATAGGTAGTTTTATGAGTGATATGTCGCAAACAGTAGCTGTGGGCGATGCATGCTCTGTGTTTAAACCCCTAATGCAAGATGTACCTCTGGATTCAGTCTTGGGAGTCATTCTGTTCTGCCTGTAAATTAATGACTTATAATGATGATGACACGTAATAATGTATCTGCGCCAGCATACTCGTATATCAGACGAAGCTAATATTTATGGTGGTCCACCGTTGTTGTTCAAAAAACACGTTTTGCTTCTGTTAATATGCGCTCAATAACAAGGATGGAACAAGCTTTTCCACAAAACAAATACACAAATTTTTTTTACAATAAATAATTTTACTAATTTTAAATATCTAAGATGTACATGGTTTTAAAATCTGTATCTTAGTCCGGCATGTGCGCTATTGTCATTGAATCGGAAGTTCCTTTGAGCTCCCACGTAGGCTTCGAAATTCTTTCCAATTTGGCGGCTGTAATCGATGCCTGCACTTGATCCCATTCCTCGACTGTATCCATAGTTGGCGCTTAACGAATTCTGTGGTGATCGTGCTGTCCTAATCAAGGCAACGTTTTCTGCGGTGGATAGTTGGTCGTCATGTAACTAGATAAGGAAGAGATTTGTGTTATGACAAAATCCATAAAGAAATGGCTTCGTTTCAACTTACCCATTCTGGTTCGGCGTAAGCTCCATCAAATTGTTCCTCAGGAAGCGTAAATCCCAATGCGACTGCTACAAGTGCGAGGAAAACTAAAGCCTTGAATGCCATTTTTGTTAAGTATTTTTGCTTATTTTTGCTTTTTCACTTGAAAGTACGAGTAAACGATTGATGCTCTTCTCGATGCTTTCATGACTTTTATATTATTCCAGAGCTTAGCCAGTTCACGTCTCAATAAAGATAAGAAACGTCTCTCATCTGGGCATTATCTCATAAGAGCTCGCTGCGGGGATTTTTTCGTTTCCATCTGCACGTTTTCTTATCAAGTATACGGCCTTGCCTTCTTGAATTTATGGCGGTTTTCCTATGAATCGGGGATTTTTCAGTCTCAATACATAATATTCGATCCTTGAGCTAGTATTCGTATTTACAATTTGGGGAATTATATTCGTTTATTCCCGGTGGCTAATCGGATGTCTAAGTCAGACCTTTCACAGACTGTATTTTATATAGAAGAGTTATGTGCAATATATGTTTGGACAAATGAGTAAATCTAGGTTTAATTGAAACTACAGTCAAGCAGGTAACTATCAAAGCAGGGAAAACATTGTAAATGGTATTTTGAGGAGGTTTTCCTTCAATATGACATCACTCAGACAACTGATAGTTAGTCAGCACCATGTCATTCAATATTGTTTGTTGGCAAATCTTCATGCAAAGTCTTACAACCGAGCAAGGTTTACAAATTGTAGAAATTTGTATACAAAATCAGTGTTCAATTGAAGAATTTCACACTACATTCACTCTTTACGACTCGAAGCTACTGACAAGGAAGCGCAGAGTGGGCATATTCATATATCGGCACCGTTGAGGCCAGAGTTGACGAAGATTCGAATTCATCGATTCGACAATGTGAGGAAGAACTTCGATAGCGTTCGTCGGCTTTTCTGGAAGATTTCCCAAAAGGATCTTGGTTTACACCCTTACGCGCTTACAAGATTCAATTGCTGCCGGAGTTGAGGCCAGGCGATGATCATTTGCATGGTGTCTTCGATGATTAGGCTCTTGAACAGTCGGAAGTCGATTCACTCCTTTACCGCCAAATTTTGTTTAGTTTTGTCTCAGGCACAACAAAACTGTCGAATTTGGATCATCTACCGATGCATCCCGAAAAATACACAGTTTGGTGCGGTATCATTGGGCCAGTTTCTCTATTTCTTCAAATATCAAAAATATCGTCGTCGATGGATCCATGTACAGAGCCATCAGAAACGGTTTTTTGTTTTCAATCACCCTACTACGAGTATAGGCGAATCCATTGAATTATTGAAGGAAGCGTTCGATGACAACATTGTCTCTAGAAATTAACCTGAGGCCTGGCCTCCAAGATTGTACGATTTCACGACCTTGGAAGCAACGTTTCGTAGGTTTTAGGGAAATCTAGTGTAGTCCGGGTATTGAGTTTCATTCAGCTATTAGCTATGTAATCTATTTATTGTCAAATACGATGGAGATGTCCAGAAAGGCACAGTGAGAGATTTCTGTTTTCCGCAGGGCTTCTTCAATCATATTGATGAGATGATTCAATGCTGATGCCGTCGATTAGCTCAGTTGATATGCGAATTGAAGTATGTTTAGGCAGTGTTCTTTAAGGCGCAGTTTCGAGTGTGCAGATCGATCCCATTGTGTTTGAAGAAGATCTACAGAAGGAATATAGTTAGGTTTACATCTGGATATGATCTGAATACAGGCGCTAGGAATTAAGTGTGGATTCCCGTTCCAAGTTGCTTATTATCTGAGGGCAATGTCGGCAAAGAAAGCAAATCCAATCGATCCATTGTTCGTCGGAAGCTCAAATTGGGGCGGTTGCAATTTTATTTACTTTAATATTTTACCGGGAGAATATTTTCATACGAGAAACCGTTGTTTTAACAAATAGTTACTCCATATAATAATTCAAGAGTTTATAAATCAACCGGCTCTCACAGCTGGCGCGCAGTGTACAGGCTTAACAAAAACCTTCGCATTTGCTCAATGAATATTATTTTTTTACCAGTATTTACTATTACAAAACAATTCGAAAAATCTCTCATAATTTGCACACGCGAAAAATCCCCGCACTTGATAAGGAAGCAGTTATTGAACTGAGAATTACCTACGACAATCAACAATGAAAAAAATCACCGCGCTACTACAATAGATCGAAGACATACGGCAAGCTGCTCTTATCAATAGACTTGCGTCAGATTCGTATAAAACGCTGGAACACACAGAGATTGGCATCAATTTCATTTGCGTTTTTTCCAGACTCACAATTAAGCAAAATGGCATTCAAGGCTTTAGTTTTCTTTGCTCTCATGGCAGTCGGATTGGGATTCACTCTTCCTGAGGAACAATTCGATGGAGCTTACGCTGAACCACAGTGGGTGAGTTAAAACAAACCGAACTTCAAGAATTTTATAATTTCAAATTCTTTTCCAACCCAGACTTACGATGATGATGTACCCCTCCAAGACAATTCGGTTTTGGTTAGGGTAGCACGATCACCACAGGGCTCCTTCAGTGCTAATTATGGATACAGTCGAGATATGGGCTCAAGTGCAGGCATCGACTACAATCGTGAAATTCGTAAAAACCTTGAACTCTATGCGGGAGGTTCAAGAAATTTCCGATTCAACGACAACAGTGTACATGCTGGCCTGAGATATCGCTTCTAAAACCTATTTTATTAAAATAAAAAAAAAATTATTTATTGAAAAAAAAAATTGATTTTTCTTTTTATACCGGGTTGTACCACATAAGGGTTAGGTAGTAGAACTTGGCCAGCAGGAGGTCGATAGAAGAAGTAGATAGAAGATAGTCTGATTGAAAAGAAGAGACGTGATCCCTGGGACTTGTTGTCGGAACTTTCTGCCAAACAAAAGCAATCGGCTTCTTTGATCCAATAGGGTACACGTGAGAGAAGACTGCCTCGATGTCGTGAGGGATCGGTAATAGTCCTGAAAATTCACTAATCGCGAAACCTGTGGAATTTAATTCTTGGAAAGATCGAATGACTTCTGCTGAGCCTCACCCCACTTGAAATGTTCATCTTTTGCCTTGGCTTGTTTGAATGAATGTTGCTGATTTTGAATGAATTTGTTGCAGTAGTACAACCTTCCAATGAATTCCTCGAGCTCTTTCAAGTCCTTCAGTGTAGGCAATTCTAGGATAGTTTTGACTCTTGTCCCAGATGGGCGTATGCCAGTCTCGTTAACAATGTGACCCAAGAACCCTATCTCGGTTTTTGATGACCTGCACTCCTCCAGACCACAACGCAGGCAGTGATTATCCAGTGGCTCTAAGAATGCTTAAATGCTCTTCAGTTGTTTATTCAGATGCAATCACACCATTTAGATATGATACGGAGAACTCCATGTCAGTAGTGAGCTAAAAATACCAGTGGAACAGGAAATTCCAAATGGCAAGGTACTCGAAAAACCCAAACTCGGTGCTTATTACACAGACCTATGCCGACTCTTCCTCCAATGGGTTTTGGAGGTGCGCGACCGATAAATCAGTTTTTGTGATATAACGGTCGCCTTGCACTTGGTGGAACAATTCCTGGATCCGTGGTACTGGAAGCCGGTTCAACTCCAAATACTGCTTCACGGTGATGTTGAAATCACTACATATGAGAAATTTGGTATTGGATTTCTTGCTGTCTTGACTAGTCTTGACGCTTAAGCTCACGCTGCTTGAAATATTTGTGTTGAGATGGGTTTTAGGGTGAGGTGTGCCACATTGACTTAACCAAAACCAAACTCAGGCTTAAAAGCCGATTCGTACGTCTCATATAATGAAAACGCATCTGATAACAACTGGTTTCTGGAAGCTGACCTTATGTGCAGTACAGAGCTGGTGTTTGCAAGTTGAATTTGGCGTCCAAATCCTTGGAATCGATCTAGGCCCATGATGTTTGCGTGTCGAGCAAAGTCGCAAACTTAAAGTGGTAGTTTCCGAATTTGGGTTTCCCATTGGACAGTGACATGCAATGACCCATTCAGAGGCACACCAAATTCCTCGCATACAATGAGTACACGCGATGCCAGCTCTGCATGAGGACCACCAAGGATGTAGTACACATTAGGACCAAAAACTGTGTTCAGCTAAAAGGTCAACGGACGCTGATTAAGGTGGAGCAACACTGGCACTTTGTTCTTATTCGAATCGGTCTGTTGAGTGGATATCTGTCTGTCTGTGGCCGCTACTGACACTCGACTGGCTGATGGCGGCATTGCGAGAATGCTATTTTCTGCGGCTTTTAGAGCGCTGTCGTGATTGTGATGAAAAGAGATCATCGGTTTTGAAGAAAAGTAAACATCACTTATATATGACCCAGTCTTTGGCAGAGGTCACATATTGATTTCGAAAGGACACGACTTTCGAAATGTAGAATTGTCATGTCACTTACTTGTTCTCTGATGATACGAGTTGTCCCTTTGGTTAACCTCTGATGATGTTGATGGACCGGGCATGCTGCTTCCTTAAGTATGTTTGATGCGAGTAGGATCAATCTGTATACTGTGACCAATTCCTCTATCTTCTTATGCTTCTAAAAGGAAAATCCGGAAAAAAGCTAGAGTTAGGTTAGAGATACTTCCGGGACATTTCTAGAGCAAAGGGCTAGTCGCTGTCTCTGTCGGTCGAGAGCTGCAATGACTAAACATTGACTCAGTCCAAGCCTTGTCCGATTCGCACCACAAAATTTCCGGATGAAGACAAAATTAGAAAAACAAACACAGCTTTGTCTATGATTATAAGTATAATTGTAATAAATAAATAAATTAGTAGTTCTCGGAAACAAAACTGCTCTTAAAATCTATATCTCAGTCCAGCATGTGCGCTGTTGTCATTGAATCGGAAATTCCGCGAAGCTCCAACGTAAGCTTCAAAGTTTCTTCCAATTTGACGGTTGTAATCAATGCCAGCGCTTGATCCCATCTGGCGACTGTGTCCGAAATTTGCACTTAACGAACCTTGTGGTGATCGTGCCGTTCTTATTAGAGCGACTTGGTCTTCGACGGGTACCTGGTCTTCGAATGCCTATGGTCGGAAAGTCAATGTTAGAGAAATTTCTTGAATGCAGTTGATTTTATGTTAACTCACCCAATTTGGTTCTGCGTGGTAGTTGTCCAACTGGTCCTCGGGAAGGGTATACCCCAAAGCTACAGCCAAAAGTCCGACAAAGATTAAGATCTTGAATGCCATTCTTGATTGTTTTTCTTTGATTTCTTGTGAGTATCTCTTGAGAGCACAACTTCACGATTGATTGCGGTTTGAAGTGTTCTCCCGTCTTTTATACAAAGCAAAAGCGAGGAAGCTCCGCAGCATCACTGATAACAGAGATTTTTTTCGTCATCACTTCGTATCTCCCACAAGCTCAGTGGTAAGACCTACTCACCCATTATCACTTAATTCGCACGCAGTAAGTGTAATAAACGTTCCTTTGGTGTGGGGATTCCCTACATTTGTGGTGATTTACACTAAGTCTTTGCAAGGTAAGTTTTCAGATCCTACGCATCAGTGTTTGATATAAGAGTAAGTGCACTGCAATATTCGTATAAAATAATTCAATAACAACTGACTAAATTATGAATTACTAACTTACTTATCCGACCAGCGACCCTTTGGAGGGTCTGAGCCTGGGCTAATGCCGCTTTCCATCATTCACGGTCCCGGGCACGTAGCTTCCAGTTTACTAGACCAAGGTTTCTGGCGTCAGCGATCACTTTCTCTTTAAGCCGGAGGTTCGGTCTTTCTTTTCTTTGGCTGTGATACGAAGACTCTCTTAGCTGGAGCATTCTCGCCCATTTGCTCAATGTGGCTGAACCAGTGCAGTTGACAATTTTTTCCTTCCCGACTACATCCACATCTTTATACAGCTCGTAGAGTTCACAGTAATATCTTCTTCTCCATTCGCCCTCCTTGCAGACAGGACCAAATATTCGACGTTGAATTATTCTTTCGAAGTATCCCAAGATCTGCTCCGCTGTCTTGCTTATCGTCCAGCATTCAGCTCCATAAAGCAAGACTGACAAGATCAGAGTTTTGTAGAGCATGATTTTGGACCTTCGAGTTAGGAGATTGAACCCTAGTTGTTTGGACAAACCGAAGCAGCAACAGTTGCTTAAGGTTATTCTCCACAAGGGTGTCATTTGTGGATTTTTTATAAACTTCTTCACTACCTCAAAATTATGGCGGTCGATTGTTAGGTTCTGTCCTAAAAGGTGTTCGACGGATCGGTTTTTGGTCTTGTTTTATCCTCATTCATCATGAGACCAACTCCTCTGGCTTGTTCTTCTATAGCAATACTCAATAATGGCACACTGGGAATGGGCGATTATGTCAATATCGTTTGCATGGCCCAGCAGCTGGACGGATTTGTTAAATATAGTGCCTTTTGTGTTTACGATGGCCTTTCGCACTATATGCTCGGTAGTTCTTACACGACATCGGACTGCCTTCCGTAAAGATGGGGCAGATAGAGCTTGTAGTCCAGTTATCGGGCATGCTTTCGTCCTCCCATAATTTGCAGATGATCTGGTGCATACTCCTTACCAAAACATAACCACCAGCTTTGAAAAGATCTGACGGCAATCCGTCCGAGCCCGCGGTTTAATCGTTTTTCAGCTTTTTAGTGGCTGTGCCTACTTCCTCTAGGCTGGGTGGGAGAACTACTTCGCCGACTGAAGTTGAGTTTTCTTCATACCCTATCACTCTCTCCTGATCAGCTGTTGAAAATGTTACTTATCCACAATTCCCTGTGAGTAGGTGACAAGATTACCCTCAGTATTTCGCGGGGCCTGAATTCCTGGTCTGTAGACTGCAGCCAAGTTTTTTTATAATAGTTTCGCATCGTGTTATTACTCCTGCACTCTACGATATCCTTGATATCCCTCTTTTTGGCTCTGTATTCATCCCATTACCGGCTATTTCCGGTATGCTCAGGGATCCAATATTGTACCTCCTTTTTGTTGTTTGGCTCAGCTTTCTTTCATTAGATAGTTGCTGCTACTAAATAGTGGTCAGAGTCGACATTTGCCCCTCTAAATGTTTGCACATTTAGGATGTTTGACAAGTGTTTTGCCTCAATCATCACGTGGTCAATTTGGTTGATGGTTCTACCGCCCGGACTTGGCCAGGTTGCTGTGTGGATTCTCCTATCTTGTGCTACTTATCATCGTATTAATTGGCTTATCACCGTCAGTAAGTCGGAAACTATTATCTGGCTGTGTATTCCGTCAAAGATGCTCTCCTTACCAATTTTTGCATTGAAGTCCCCGAGCACAATTCTAACATACGAGTAGTACTTCGGGCAGGCTTCGTAGGCTCCGTACAAAAGGTCGTAGGAATCCTCTTCGAAAGGATCCTCAACTTCATTGGTAGGGTGTGTGCACATATGAAGGTGATGTTGTAGGTTTTCCCTTGGATGCGGATCACAGCCAGGCGAGTGCTAATTGGTTTGAAATGAATGACCTTCCATAACAGCCGCTTTCACACCACGAATCCGCATCCTAATATGTACAACCTATTGTGGCAGCTGTAATATATATCGCACTCCCTTCTTTTCATCATTGCTGATCTTACCCAGCGCACTTCCTGGATCGCAGTAATGCCCGCCACAATTATATTTTAAAATGTTATTTTAGAAAATGTTTAAAATATTTTAACTAAATTAGTTTTAGTTGGAGTGAAGAATTAATGATTAACCTTTAAATTCTTAAAAAAGTATTTGAACTTAACCAACCAATTTTATAAAAAAAAACTTGATTCCTAGTCGCCAATTGGAAACTACGAGTATGAAGAAGTTTTTCTTTTGGCTAAAATTGTTGTCAATTAAAACTAATTAAATTATCAAAATGAACTGGCTGAGCAATTGACAATTAAATATTCATTTATCGTTACATTAACATCTAAATAGACAAAATCACACGATTTCTCTATATGAAATTCCATGTCCTTCTTTTGGAGAATTATGCAAAATTGTCCTTGAAATTATTACTTGAGCATTTTGTTGTTTTTTATAAGCACAAAGTAAGTTAAGGTTTGAATTTACGAGGCTTGCATATAGTTGCTTTAATTTTAGTAACTCAACTCAAGAAAGGTTTGAAGTCATGGGTTGGCCACCAAAAATGAAAATTCTAATTCTCTTTTGGTATAAACACACAGCTATTGTATCACCTCAAGTGTTCTAACTGGATCGATTATTAAGTGTGTAGAATAATGAGACTGTGAAAAATCCCCGATTCATAAGAAAACCATCGTAAATTCAAGTAGGCAAGGCCGTATTCTTGATAAGAAAGCTAGAATTAAGTTAAGACTTACGGACAAATGGGAATGAAAAAATCCCCGAAGCGAGCTCATAGAAGATAATGCCCAGATGACAGACGTTTCTTATCTTTATTGAGACGTGAACTGGCTAAGCTCTGGAATAATATAAAAGTCATGACAGCATCTGGAAGAGCATCAATCGTTTACTCGTACTCTCAAGTCACAAAGCAAAAATAATTAACAAAAATGGCACTCAAGGCTTTAGTTTTCCTCGCACTTGTAGCAGTCGCATTGGGATTTACTCTCCCTGAGGAGCAGTTTGATGGAGCTTACGCCGAACCAGAATGGGTAAGTTGAAACGAAGCCATTTCTTTATGGATTTTGTCATAGCAGATATCTCTTCCTTATCTAGTTACATGACGACCAACTATCCACCGCAGACAACGTTGCCTTGATTAGGACAGCACGATCACCACAGAATTCGTTAAGCGCCAACTATGGATATAGTCGAGGAATGGGATCAAGTGCCGGCATCGACTACAACCGCCAAATTGGCAAGAATTTCGAAGCCTATGTTGGAGCCTCAAGGAACTTTAGGTTCAATGACAATAGTGCACATGCCGGACTAAGATACAGATTTTAAAACCCTGTACTTCCTAGTTAATTATTAATAAAATTATTTATTGTAAAAAAAAGTTTGTGTAGTTGTTCGTTTGACTAGTGAGCCAAGTGAAAATTAATTTGAATCCCATGAAGAGGGTTTCATGTAGCATCTTAGATGAAGAGCCAAGCTAATATTTGGAACGACATACCTCTTTGTTATGACTGTATGCAAAGGCGCAGCTACCTCCTTCGTCATATTTTTTTTCTATTTTTTCGCTGAAGACAATTTTTGGGTAAAAAAAGCGGATCTTTCTCCAGCTTTTCTATGGTCCACTCATCAAAAATTCCATGCTTTGGTAAGTTGCTCGGTTTCAGTTCCTGCACGAGCTGTATTTTGTAAGATTTTAGACCAAGATCATTGCGTAGATCTTCCACGTAGTCGAGTAACACTCCGCGACAAATGGACAAATCACGGTCTCCGTTAACACCGGCGGCGGTTACAGCAGCAATATTTTCCTCTGTGTGCACTCTACGCGTACGGGTAGGTGGCTTCATATCCAATAGCGTGCAATTGGTGCGAAATTCGGTCACTATGGCATGGATTGCAATAATTTTTAAGTATGGTTCAGGTGTAAGTCTTTCCATTGTGAAATGGCAATGCTAACAGAGCATCTTTGACACATGTCACGAATCACGCGAGTTAGATATTGGAGTTAATCCAATGACCACTAAATAAAACTTAATGCTGATAATTCTTTTTCTATTTATCACCGTTTCACAATAGGGCAAGTAAATACATTGCCCCCAAATACACGGCAATTAAATGCACTGCTCCAATTACTTCCAATACTTAACGCAATAATGCAAACGGCTGCCTTGACCCAAAGAGGGTATTGCCGGATACTGGTGGCGAAATGTGCTAAAAGCAGCGGAAGTACTCGTAATTGGAGCACCGTAAAATCAATGATATTTGGCATCTCAGAATGTGAGTTAGTTCTTTTCGATATAGAGCTCAACCAAGACCTGAAATATCGATTCTTGTAAACGGTGATAATAAACATTTTTAAAAAAAGTTATCGCAATTAGTGTTTTATTTTGCGTGAGCTCTCAAAAATAGAACACTGAAAAACCAAACAGCGAAAAAATCACCATTTATAATATTTGTTTAGATGGTACCTTGTCTGTGCTGTCTGTACCTTGTCTGATAAACCGATCCATCTCCTGTGTAAGCCACATCAATTACATTGTGGGACGAATTTACGGAGGTCTACGCAAACTTTGACTGCTCTCTAGTTTTACTCCTCTTAACACGAGGCTGAGACTTGTTACAGCCTTACTTGTTCCGTATATTGATTACTCATCAGCAGTGTACTGCAAACTCGACTCTTTATCTCAGCAAAAACTTACCGTGCATTCAATGATATGGTAAGGTATGTGTATGGGCTAAGCCGACACGACCACATATCCAATTATCATACAAATATCCTTGGTTGTACGCTCCAGACATTCTTGTATGTTAGGTGCTATATCTTCATGCACAAAATTATTCAGAACAAGTCGCCACCATACCTTTTTGAGAAACTTCAGTTCGCTCGTTCGTCTAGAACATACAGCCTTATAACGCCATCCTCGAACTATTTGAACTCCTCGCGCCTTTTCTTCGTCTTTGCCCCCAGACTTTGGAATTTTCTGCCCACAACAGCAAAACAAATAATTGGGGCCACACAATTTAAAAATGATATTTGATGCAACAGCAGAATATTTCTTGTTACTTACTATTCCCCTCCTCCACACTATCGCTCCTTTCGTATCCCTTTCCTGACTAAAGTATCTCTTAATGTTAAATGTAAATACTAAAGTAATCTTGTATACCATATTATCCATAATATTAAGTACTATAAAAGACTAAATCTTATTTGTACATCCCTAATTGAATTAAATTGAATTAAAAAGTCTCTGAGTGTCGGGAGTATGTCCAGTTTGAACAGTTGTTTGGTGAAAAGATACATTTTGCTGTTGTTACTGTGTTGACCTTGCGTTCTCATCACCATCTTCAGAATACTTGTATATATCGTGTTTAGTTTTTAGAGCTATGGTACATTGCCCCAAGGACATGATGCCATACTTCAAGCACGGCTCCACCGAACTAAAGTAGTACCTCCCATGGACATCTATAGTTCACATAGAATAAAGCATAGGCAGATGTCCGGAGTTTCTTCGTTAGCTTACCAATATTAAACAATTGACCTCAACTTTCAATCAAGATTTAACGGGGTGCGAATCGGCACTGTATGGCTGAAATCGCAATCTGTTGTTGCAACCGGGAAGATGGTGTGGTGTCGGCAATGTAAACGTTTTTGATAACATTCTCTAGACCTGTTGATCATCAGTAACCCGTGTTCTGTTTATTTACGGCGTTCTTGTTGTTCGAAAATATTCTAGCACTGTTCCTACTCAGGTTTCTCCCATCAAAAGTTCATCGCTCTCATAACTTTAAATTCTTCTTCAAAATAATGTGCACATCTTGTTATTTAGCTCATATTGACCCAGTGGTCTTGTTAAGAATTTACCATTCCTGCCTATGCCTTTACACAAAAGACCAGAGCAGTTTTCTGTTCGCACCATCCCTTAATTATCGAACATTCAAGTGAACGAAAACGGTTCAACTATTCATCGATATTCACTATATTCACCTTCAAAGTAATCTCTGTGCAAGCAATACACATATTCCAACGCTTCCTCCAATCTTCAAAACACTTTTCATAGGCCGATATTGGGATCGCCTTCAGCTCCTTCTGCGTATTCTTCTTTATTGCCTCAATCGTCTCAAAACGTTGTCCACACAGTGGTAACTTGACTCGTAGGAGTAGGAAAAAGTCACAAGGAACCATGTCAGGTGAATACGGAACTTGCGGAATGTTATGGACGTTGTTTTTGATCAAAAAGATGGGATGTGTGAGCGACAAATTCCGCACTCTCAGCACAAGCCGCGCTTCAACTCATTTCATGTCCAAGACATCGTGCATAACGCTCTGCGATACTAAAATCGACTCCTATTTCCGTGATGCTCACACGACGATCTGCGAGGACAATTTTCTTAACGTTTTCTATCTTTACGCCAGTCACACTGGTGGATGGCCTACCGGAACCACAGTACATCCATCTTTAAATTCTTTGTACCACCCGTGGGATTATATATTTGACATTGTCGAGTCTCCATAGGCTACCGTTAACATTTTCAACGCTTCCACAAATGATATTTAGTTAGAAACACAACATTTCGGGCGAGTTTGCTCAACTAATTTTGACATTACGAAATTCGCAGAATACCACAAACCCTGACTTTCTTACAAAGCTATCACGCAAAAACATCCGACAAAGGGCGCTCCAACAGATATTTGAGGGCCAAATGACAGATGTAATAACCTAAAATAAAGCTTTTGCCAATATCTCAAACTCGGTTTATTTGAATTGGAAATTGCGGGTAGCTTTTGACCAGAATCGAAAGAAAATATCATACAAAATACCTTTGTTATGACGTACTGATAGAACTTGACGATTTTATGCACCCAGCTTAATATCAACGAACAGATTTACTCTTGATCCTAATTTTGATGTTTTTTGGCCGAGAGATGAGAAGATATTTCGAGGCCTATAGAGTATGCATACAAGTTATATACACTACAGATGAAAATATTCTGTTCTCGTCTCCATTCCCACAGCGAGTATGAGCAACTTGAAGATATTAACGAAGCATTAGCAAGCGGAATAGACAACTCAACTCATCAACATATCGATAGGAGATATCTAGGGCAGGACAAAAATTAACAAAAATTGTTTTTAATTTGTTTCTAATAAATAAATAAGTTAACGTTTTATTTTTTCAACATTTGTCTTAGAATCTGTATCTCAGGCCGGCGTGAGCACTGTTGTCATTGAACTTGAAGTTTCTTTGAGCTCCCACATAGGCTTCGAAATTCTTGCCAATTTGGCGATTGTAATCAATGCCAGCACTGGATCCCATCTGGCGACTGTGTCCGAAATTTCCACTTATTGAACCCTGGGGTGATCGTGCTGTTCTAATTAGAGCAATTTGGTCTTCGACGGGTACTTGGTCTTCGAATGCCTATGGTTGAAAAGACAATGTTAGAGACAATTCTTGAATGCAGTTGATTTTGTGTTAACTCACCCAATTTGGTTCTGCGTGGTAATTGTCCAGTTGCTCCTCGGGAAGGATATATCCCAAAGCCACAGCCAAAAGTCCGACGAATATTAAGGTCTTGAATGCCATTTTTGATTGTTTTTCTTTGATTTCTTGTGAGTATCTCCTGAGAGCAGAACTTCACGATTGATTGCGGTTTGAAGTGTTCTCTCGTCTTTTATACAAATCAAAACCGAGGAAACTCCAAAGCATCACTGATAACAGAGATTTTTTCGTCATCGCATCTTATCTCCCACAAGCTCAGTGGTAAGACCTACTAATCCATTATCACTTAATTCGCACGCAATACGTGTAATCAACGTTCCTTTGGTGTGGGGCTTCCCAACTTCTACGGTGATTTACATTCAATCTTTGTAAGGTAAATTCTCGAATCCTGCCCATCAGCGTTGGACACTAGTTAGCTGCTAATTTTTTAAAGGCAAATACCGTAAGGGCTTCAAGCAACTCAATTGTATGATGAGACCGTGATCTATGAGCAATTTAAATTACGATTGCGATTGCTGTTTGTTTTTGCTTTTAATTTAATAAGCCTCTGTACAAAGAATAGGTCTCAGGGTAATTTTGAGGGAATGGGTTGGACACCGGAAATATAGAAATGTAATTGCACAACACCTGAATTCGTATCTGTTTTCATTCCCTCAAGTGTTCTTATGGTTCGATTGTTATGTGTGTTTCATATTGAGACTGAAAAACCCCCGATTCATAAGAAAACCATCGTAAATTCAAGTAGGCAAGGCCGTATTTTTGATAAGAAAGCCAGAATTAAGTTAAAACTTACGAACAAATGGGAACGAAAAAATCCCCGCAGCGAGCTCATAGGAGATAATGCCCAGATGAGAGAAGTTCCTTATCTTTATTGAGACGTAAATCGGCTTTACTATGGTTTAGTATAAAAGTCATGAAAGCATCGAGAACAGCATCAATCGTTTACTCGTACTTTCAAGTGACAACGCAAAACTACTTAACAAAAATGGCATTCAAGGCTTTAGTTTTCCTCGCACTTGTAGCAGTTGCATTGGGATTTACGCTTCCTGAGGAACAATTTGACGGAGCTTACGCCGAACCAGAATGGGTAAGTTGAAGCAAAGCCATTTCTTTCTGGATTCTATCATAGCAGATATCTCTTCCGAATCTAGTTACATGACGACCAACTATCCATCGCAGACAACGTTGCCTTGATTAGGACAGCACGATCACCACAGAATTCGTTAAGCGCCAACTATGGATACAGTCGAGGAATGGGATCCAGTGCCGGCATTGACTACAACCGTCAAATTGGCAAGAATTTCGAAGCTTATGTTGGAGCCCAAAGGAACTTCAGATTCAATGACAATAGTGCACATGCCGGGCTAAGATACAGATTTTAAGACCATGTACAACTTAGATATTTAAAATTAGTAAAATTATTTATTATAAAAAAATGTGTTTTTGTTCCATGGAAAATTGTTTCAAATTAATCCAAGTGATTCAAACAAATATGGCTTAACTTTTGGGGCGGCTCATACAAAGCTTTGTTTGCACTCCAAAAGTATTTCCTCAAAATTATCTGCAAAAATGGCGCCAAAAACATGGGTTTCTTCGTAGGGCCTCTAAAGTATATTTGCCTTTACAAACTCTTAAGAAGTGGGTGTTCATTAAATCATGACCCGAATGCTTGTGGTCTTCGCCGCGCTATTCCCGCCACAATATTCATATTTTCTGAAGTTATTACTCAACTTCTGCATAAACTATCCAGTGAACTACTTAAGATGTCCTCGGACTATCCTTTCGTTTACCAAAAAGATCAAAAATGTATTTTTAAGTATGACTTCAATGAGATATATGTTACAAGCTATTTTAGATAAGTATTTTGTGACTATTTTTACCATAAAATTAGTTCACCAATTTGAATTATGTTTCTTGTTATCGAACCTCTATACTTTCGACACTAAATCTACTTGCTTTGCTTTTATTTTTAGGCTTCGACTACACACTTGAACTTTTGTAAAATAAAGTCAATTGTAATGCATATTGTATGTTGTTGATCGAATAATAATTATAACAACACAAAAATAAAAAATTAAATAAGTTCCGCCCTTGTTCCTGAATGGAATACCATCAAGACTCAAACTTGCGTTTGGAACAACGATGGGGTATCGTGTGATATATGCTGGCGCAGTCAGACACATGCATTGAGTTATTTTTAAGTTATGGTGTCACGTCTGCAAAGAGTTCGTATAATAATTGTCATATTCCTTAGTAACAACAAAACTCATGTTCAGCTGTCAACTTTAATTGAATCGCGTTAGCAACATAATTTTAAAGAATAATCTTTCTTTGATTGGAACAAGCCCTTAACTTATTTACCATTTGAGTAGTCCCATGTTGCTCGTATTTTGGCACACACAGTCCTTTTTCTCGGATGAAAAAGCAAAATTTAAAAAAAACTATTTTCAGATTTAGTGAAACAGTGAAATGTATGTTGAACATAAATTTCGGGCAAAAGTGCATCAATCGCACATGCTGAGCGAAGAATGTTAGTGAGATCGGCTTGTTCATTGGTAACGCAAGTAGCCCAAATGTTTTCCCCAGCCCTGAGTCCTGAGCACTAGACTGCCTAAGTCAGAAAAACTCAACTCATTACAGACCTCAGCAACTGAAATTATAACTTAAATCTGCATTAAGACTAAAGCAATTTATTTGGCTACCACGTAGGCTATTAACGGATTTAAGAAAACTCGCTTCATTACCGCCTTTCAGTTACTAAGAAAAACTGCATTTTCGGTTGCGTTTTAAGTACATTTACCAACACTTAAACTGCCAACCCTTTTTACCCCCAAGTTGTAAATCTAAACTGCACGAGCTAAAGTGTGCTGACTCGAATAGCTTTTTCTTCGAAGTCGATAATTTACTAGACACGGGTTTCTATAAAGAAAGCCGTCAGGCATATTTCCAACAATTTTCATATATTTTGTCGCATTAAGTAGAATACAACGCAAGTATGTAGTTTCAGAAAATAATTAGCAATTTCTTCTTCTGCAACCATAAGCAGCGTGGTCAATTTCTAATTCTCAAGCAGCTTTAAAGGCAATGTGATACAAGGTCTATGATCAGAAAACTTTTGCGCCCTACTCCTCCAGACAAACAGTACACTATATCCTCAATGAAAGGAGTGAATTGAGCTTTTTTTTACAGAACTTAACACTCGAGGGGGTATTACTACACATAGAATACCTGAGCACGTGTTAAGTTTTTAAAAAATGGGACAGAGAGAGGAAGAGAAAGGTCCTTGGCCTAAGTGAGTTATTTCGCTCCGTTGGTGGAATCCAAGATTTAATGGGGAGACTACATTATTATTGGACATGTTGTTGTACTCTAGGCAACCACTCATCTTACGTGAATTACGTTTCCAGAAAAACGAATGTCTCTCGGGCGCGTCGGGTATTGAACCCCGTATCGTATGATTCGCAAGCCAATACACTACCACCTGAGCCTCGGCCACCCGTGATTCACAAAGTACGCACTGGTGGATCCTCAGGAATTTCTATAGCTGGCTTAATACATATGTACATGCCTACAGGTTTTTGATAATCATTAATGATTACTGGATCTAAAGGGGCACAATCTCGTATCCTGTTTCGCATTCTCATTTGTTTATTATTTGGAACTAGAAACATCAAGGTACTACCAAAGGATGGTTAAGTGATGGCGGATGATTTTCACAAAGAAGAAAGAGTTACAGTCTTGGGAACAGTTATACCTAAAACCAAACTCAACTCTTCAGGTGTTCCAAATGTAGGTATGCAATCTAACCACAATCAAATAGAAGTATCTAATGATGTCTAATTAAAAAATAATAAACCTAATTTGTTTTCAAATTGTGTTTTTAATAAATAAGTAAATTAACGTTTTATTTTTACAATATTTCACAGTATTTGTTTTAGAATCTGTATCTCAGGCCAGCGTGCGCACTGTTGTCATTGAACTTGAAGTTCCTTTGAGCTCCCACATAGGCTTCGAAATTCTTGCCAATTTGGCGGTTATAATCGATGCCGGCACTGGATCCCATCTGCCGACTGTGTCCGAAATTTCCACTTAATGAACCCTGTGGTGATCGTGCTGTCCTAATTAGAGCAACTTGGTCTTCGACGGGTACCTGGTCTTCGAATGCCTATAGTTGAAAACTAAATGTTAGAGAAAAGTTTTTAATTGCAGTGATTTAGTGTGAGCTCACCCAATTTGGTTCTGCGTGGTAATTGTCCAACTGGTCCTCAGGAAGGGTATACCCCAAAGCTACAGCCAAAAGTCCGACGAAAATTAAGGTCTTGAATGCCATTTTTGGTTGTTGGTTTATGATGTTTTGAGAGATTCTCTTTGGAATGCGAATTCACGATTGATTGCTGCTGGAAGAGCATCACCGTCTTTTATACAAAGCAAGCCTAGAATTTCACTGATAAGGGATTTCGCTTGCCGTCAGTTGTTATCTCAACTAGAACGTGTGTACCCGCGGTAAAACCTAGAAATCCATTATCACTTCGTGGTAGTAGCAATCAATATTATAATGAGGGGCTCTACACCAGATTCTGTAGTGATTTACATATTTTTAGAGTTCAGTGAGTCTTGCTTGCAATCCTACGTACGTTTATCTCTTGGTTTTAATAAAGTATTGTCCGGGTTTGTAGATTCTTTTTAATAAGTTCACTTTCATGCAGCGGAACTATTTGCTCTTGCTGCTACAGGTAACAAGATAACATCCTTCTGCATCAGTTTAATTGAAGTTTTTAGAGATCAGAGAAGGACTTTGTGTAACTCCCATATTTTTTGGAACTTTTACTTCTCCACAAAGATGCCTTTTGAAGAAGAGTTTCCTCCATCCCAACATCACTTAATTTTATTGTAAGGGTATAACCACTACCCACATTAAATAGTAATATCACTAGCGCTGCTGCAATTTGGATACAAACACAAAGAAGACAGGTCCCTATTTTAAGATAGCTCCTTGAAACTTCTCTTCCGGGAAGCATATAATAGATCCTCACTCTAGATCTGAGTAGACATCCTAACTTCATTTGAATGGCTTTTTGGGTAAAAGTGTGGCAAAAGGCTTGATATTAAGTCAAGGTTAAATGAACACTTAATTCCGGATAGATTTTAAAAATACCCTTAAAAAATCCCAAGAAGATAATGGACAACTGGGAAGCATCTTTTATCTCCCGCTGACGAACTACATTTTCCATAGAAGCCTTGAATCCGTTTGGAATAGGATGAGGTAAATTTAAATTTGCACAGGCTATAAACCAACAAAGAAATTACATACAATAAGCAAATTATACAAAGTAAGTTACAGCAAAATAAAATAAAATAATGAGAGCAAACAACACTAATAATAATATTAATAATAACAATTATAAGGATGAATAGATGAAAACAAAAATAAAATAAATTAAATAAGAAGAAAGAATTAATAGAAAATTAGAACAAAAGCTATATCAGTTCAAACTGGATAAGTGGTCAAAACATGCTGCCTGAAATTTTCTGTGTTCGATTCTACGAGTAGACGTCACGTGATTAGGGAGATTGTTCCAGAGTTTGACAGCATAGATAAAGAACTGCCGGCGGCGTGATGTTAAGCAGGTGTATATTGATGGTCGCAAATGTATGTGTCGATCGGTTAGACAAAAGTAGATTGGCTCTTTCTTGTGAACAACTTTGAAAAGGAGGGAACAGCACTTATATTTGAAGTCTGCCTCTAAGTTACAGCCAATAATTTGACGGCCTTTATTCAGAATATGATCAAATCTTGATTGAATACAAATCGAGCAATGGAGTTAAAGGCAACCCTGCGCAAGTCGGGATCGGCAAACAACTCGCAACCGTAAGAGATTATTGGAACTATCAATGACTTCACTAGTTTGAGCTTAACTTGTTTATTCGGTCTTTTAACTGATGCAATTGAGCATTCAAATAGCATTGAGCATTACTCACTCTGCTGGCCGCAACTTTATAATTCACGCTATCCTGGGGAACAGTTTGACGGTGCTTACGCTGAGCTAGAATGGATGAGCTCCATTAAGGGTTTTAATAATAAAAATAATCCGTCTCTAATCTAGCTGAATGCCGATCAATTACCCATCGCAGATAACGCGGTTTTAATTTGAACAGCAAGATCACTACAGGATTCACTACGAGAATATCTCAATTATGGATACGATAAAGAAATGGTATCGAGTGCAGGCTTTGATTAGTCCTCAAATTGGATCAAAAATTGTAGGCCTACCAGGGAACATCAAGAAACTTTAGATTTAATGGCAATAGTACACATGGAGGTCTAAGATATAGTTTTGCATTTTCGGATATCGAAACTAATTGTAATATTTATTTTAAAACGGAAATCGTCTTGGCTAGTTATGTAGTCAAAATGATCGAAATTTTATGCTATGCTGTTGGTATTTCACCACGCATTTCTGGAACTTCCTTACATTTTATAGAGATATAGAGACAGAGGCGGTGAAAATCAGAAGCGAGGGTGAAAATGCGAGCCAAATTCCCTCTAAGGAGTTGCACAATAAAGTGATCATAAAATATTCATTCTTTTCAAGCCTTATTCACAAGTGAAATATGAAGGTTAGGACTATGACCGCATCAACTAAATGGCGTAACACCATAAGAGCCTGTGGAAGTCGACCACTCGAATATTTCTCCAATAATCTGTGAGAATTTTCAATAAACTTCTTTCGATTCGTGTATTCTAGTTCGTGGCCGGTGTGTCACAGTGGTTATGTAGATGGATAGTACGTAAGAATTCTGGGTTCAAAAACAGGCAGTAGACAGAAAAAGACGTTTCCCACTCATTCGGCTTGCAATGGCTAAGGTACATTTCCTCCTTGTCTCCCCATTCGAAGTCGGCGAAAAGCCATAAGCCAATCTCTAAAGGCCAAACGATACTCCAACTGTAGGGATTACATATGTTTTACATAGGACTGTCCAAACCACCACTTACTTTGTTTTATATGAAAGTACTCGTAGACCAAATTTATATTTTACTTCTCAAAACACTACTTCAGAAACGGTATCTGCACTTCCTTTGGCATTAATTTCTGAATAAAAAAAACTGTTAACTAGTCCGGCGTACAGCTTATCGTCGTAGAAATATTTCTCCTTTCTCCAAGATGGTAATGAAAGGGAAGAATAGCTGATCCTTTGCTCGTCTGTGAAAAATGGACAGAATCTAGATGGCATCCCTTCAGACCGTGCAGTTTTGTCATCTTTTACACTGTAAAGTGTTTCCAACATTTTCTGAAAACCAAGCAAGGTCTGCTCAAAATGCTGTTTTGAAGCATGGTGAAGGCTCATCGTAAGTCCTGTTGGTTTCAAAGTTATATGATGTGCACTTGTGGTCGCACTGAGCTTTTTGATGGCGTAAATCTGGTAACAACAATATTTGGTTCGGTTACTGCTATTGTATTGTAATTGTTTCTCTTATTTCTACATGTAGATATTTTCGTACTCAAATTTTGGCCATCATGACCTCAGAATCAAAGACTCACTTCAAATTCTTTAGCCATTATTTCAGCCTTAATAATCTGAGGTAGAGATTCTTAGAGATCATTACTCTACTTCCATAACTCCGCAGATCTATTTTGTCTACAAATATCGTATTCTCAGATTTGGGGATGAAACAGCTAAGACCCATTAAATGCCTGACCTGAGGACCGAATATCAAACAACATAGGTCATCAAGCCCTAGAAATAAACCCTGCATGAACCCATTTCTCCCCAACTTTAGTGCGGTAATCCGGAGGTAGATAGCGAATACTGCAAAAGCCTAAACCTTCAGAGAAACCTTAAATTTTCACAATGTACCCTAGACCTGATGTGTTATTATTCTGAACAGAATCGAAGAGGAATATGAAAGTTTTTCTTACGCAAAATAAAGACAATGCAAATAAAATTTGTTTTAAAATCTCATTTTAATAATAAATAAATAAATAAATTAATTAACGTTTTGCTTTTACAATATTTGCTTTAGAATCTGTATCTCAAGCCAGCATGTGCACTGTTGTCATTGAATCTGAAGTTCCTTGAGCCTCCCACGTAGGCTTCAAAGTTCTTTCCGATTTGCCGGTTGTAGTCGATGCCTGCACTTGATCCCATTCCTCGACTGTATCCGTAGTTGGCGCTTAACGAATTCCTCTGTGGTGACCGAGCTGTCCTAATTAGAAGAACGTTGTCATCTAGTGGTATTTGACGTTCGCGGATCTACATATGAAAATATTTATCAATAACAACTTGTAGTTCGGTTGGTTTTATGTTAACCACTCACCCAAGTAGGTTCTGCGAAGTAATCATCCTGCTGAGATTCAGGAATAACATAGCCCAGCGATACTGCCAAAAGTCCAAGGAAGATCAAAGTCTTGAATGTCATTTTTATTCGATTCTGGATTCTGGTGTAGTACGAATCTAATTATGTCTCTCTTAAGAGTGTGAACTCACGATTGATTGCTGTTCGAAGTGCTTCGCTCGCTTTTATTCAAATTAAGATGAGACGAATCTCGTATTTACTTTTACTGATAACAGATGCCTTCCGTCTTGACTTTGTTATCTCCACGCTTATGCCGGGGACTTTTTTTATTATGACCAGCTGGTGATTTTTTTAGAACTTCTAGACTTGGAATTATGCACCTTTGGCCGGTTTTCGATAAGTGTTTGGTTATTTTTGTGTGTCCTAAATCACCAGTTCTGTGATAGTTATACTCGTAGTAGAGTGTCAATTCCTAGAAAATCAAAAGGACATGTAAAGATGTCTTAGTATAAAAGAGCTCTCGATGACGGTTCCCTTGATGAGATAATGCAAAGTGACTATCTTGCAAGATGTAATATGTATTATATGTTCCTAACAAACTAATCGTATGATGTAATAAATAGCAATTTCGCTATCGCAAATTCTTTTTAACGCCACTGTCACAAAAAGGCGACATACATTTGAGCAAAAATCAAATTAGGCGATAAGTAAACCTGAAATTAAATATCGAGAGAAACATTTTCTCGGAATAGCAATAACAATAGGTGAATGTCGGATTTCATATCTGAAATTATCTTCGCTTTTGTTGGGATCTTTTTGCAATGATTTCTGTATCTATATTCCAATTCAAAAAATTAATACCCCACTGTTGAAACTTGCGTGTACTTATTGTTGACTTATATGTGAATACGAGTATATTCGTAGTCAAACTATTCAATGAGTCATATTGCGCTTCTTGGCTTCAGGGTGATCAAACAATTGCAAGCGAGTGTTTCCCTTTAAAATGTGAATTTTGCTTTGAAAAACTTTTCTAAAGTGAAGGTTCGCACTCATTATTTTTTAAGTCGACTATCACGTTACTAAAATAAAAGGGGATCGGTACAATTTGAGTTGCAAGCACACCCCTAGATCATTGCTTCGATCACTTTGATTTACGATATCCAATAAACGATATCCAACACTATTCACAACTAAGCATGAATTACGTATGACTAGCTTTCCAATTGCTGTGCTGGACCAAGCTAACTAGACCTACATTATGCTGAATAGAAATGCCATCTAAAACTCTGTCTATTATGTCGGGTTTCTATGAAATTATTCAATGTTTTCGAGCGAATGCAGTAACTGGTTTCCCTTACTTTGATGCTTGGCGCATTCTTTCTCGTAAATTGTTCAATCATATTTGTTTAGTAATTTAATGGACCGGAAGCCGCGTGTTTTTGTATTATCTCTCAACAAAACAATATGAATCAAAGATCCCACTCATTCAATCTTGAAATTATTTAAGAGAAGCAGGGATTCCCTGTCCACTGTGGGGGAGTTTATTTTGTCTATCAAGTTCTCCCAAACAATGGAATTGATTGCTAAAATTGTCATTAACCTAGCTAAGATCGGTGACTGACTAATAAGTCTTGAGAGGCACCAGTGAACAGGTTTTTTACTTTTCTTTCATTTCTGGTATACCCACAGTTCTATGGACCTATGTGTCGTAGATTCACTACTCGAAATCGAAAGTGAAAATCCAGTCACTAAAACCTCACAAAACCGCGTCACAGCTCAGCACATAAAAAAATCAACGTTAAGCTACCACATAAAGCGTATCTCACTTTGATGGTTCTAGGAAAACACCGGGAATCTACCAACAGACAAAAGTAAAAATGATAAGCACTCAAATCAATGTCACCGTTCGGTATAAAAGCTGATGGATCGACTGCATCAGCATTCAGTCGTGAAATTTTCTTTGAAAGACACAAACCCAAATATTTAGCATCAATTACCGAAATGGCATTCAAGACTTTGATTTTCTTCGGACTTTTGGCAGTCGCATTGGGTTTCACCCTCCCTGAAGAGTATGTTGACTCTCCATTCGCAGACTCTGCAATTGTAAGTTTTTGGAATTTTTGGGGATTGTGTCTTGTAATAATTTGAACTATCCTTGGTTTCAGGCATATGGCTATGAATCACCAGTGCCAGAGAATTTGGTTTTGGTCAGAAGAGCGCGTTCGCCACAAGGAGGTCGAATCAACGCTGATGTGAACCACAGTGGCCGGCATGGTACCCAGGCTGACATAAAATACACCCATCCCCTTGGCAATAATTTCGATGCCTATGTTGGAGCTTCAAGGAATTTCAAATACAATGACAACAGCGGTCATGTTGGATTGAGCTACAACTTTTAAATCTATTTGAAACTAAAAACGACAATAAATTATTAATTAAAAATTTAACACAAACCTATGACTTTCATTGCAATCATTGATTACGTAGAGACTTATAACTTTGATTCAATAGATTCTCATTTGAATACACCTTGGAGCTAATTTTTCTCCAAAGCAAGGGTTATAAAGACGTTTTGAAGCGCTGAAGCTTGATGTGATTCTTGGCAAACATCTGGAATTCATCTAATGCATAGAACCAAGGTGTACAAATCTGATGAACTGCGCTATTTCAACGAAGATATAGAGAGCACATAAAGCGTCATAAGATAGGGGACGTTTAAAAAGTGTCATTGATAGATATTCAATCCGGAAGTACCACTTAAGACCCACAAGCGATATTGGGGAAGTAAACCAGCATTGGCAAAAGCTATACATAGCCTACTATGTAAACCTATCAGATACCTTAGATTTATAACTTACTAGTGGACTTGGGCCTCAATCAGTAGGCCTCTAGAGAGCCCAAAATTTACAAACTAACAAAATTACGCATGCCAATTTTGTTGAAGTCTCTTTCTACTTGTGTGGGCCATCTAAGGCGAGGTCTTTTTAAACTTCATCGCCTCTCTGAGTTCGAATCACGGACTCTTCGTACTGGAGTGTTGGTGTTCATTCGCTGTACAAGTACTAGTCATTTTAGGCGACTAAAGTGCGGTTTTCTGACCAGGTTAATGTCACTGCGCAGCTTGTAGAATTCGCCGTTTAATCTCCTCCTGCAAACCGCGTCAAAGCAAACGGGGAAAGGACTGAATATTATTCAATATCAATAATTTCCACATATTTGCATGTTGGGTTTGAGCCTTACTTCAATCTTTCAGAAGTTTAAGAAGGTCTTCTTAAGGTTTTCGAAAGAATTATGCAAAAGCAAATATTATAAATAGCTAAATTAAGGTGCACAGAGTATTGCCTTTTAAACACTCTGGCTTACGCCCTAAACACTATTGAACGACAGCATTGTTAAAAGAACTTCCACGTTAATCACACAAGAAAATCTAACTTTTCTAATTCCACTCTTGCCTGCGTACATTGGCAGGCTAGCAGTAGGTATAGTATATGTAAAAAACAAAATGTCCGACTTTTTCCTAATACTTATGGAGTACCACAGGGATCCATCCTGGGAGCCCTTCTCTTTTCATTATAATGATGAGCTGCCTTCTATAGTCTCAAACTCGTCAACTGAAAAGTAGTAGCAATCCACTGGGTTAAATTAATCAGTGCGTTAGATTCGTAAACTCTGATGTTGTTTCTAGCGTATTAAATAAAAAATTGAAATTCCTTGGGCAAATTATATCGCCTTTGAAACAATTGGTAGATCCTCAGAGCAAAGAATAATAAAACAAAGTGAAAACTTGTTTGTATTAATTTTTTGATCGGCTGCATGTATTGTACATCGTTGCTGCAACTACCTCCGAGCACTCCAAGTCGGTTGAGGTCCTCTTCTACTTGAGCGCTCCAACTTTTGGTGAGGTCTTCCTTTCCTGCATTAGAATCAAAAACTCTGTGGACCGGGGCATTGGTGCTCATTCGTCATACCCATCTCAGCCGACTTTAGGTCGCCCTAAAGCTCGTACAATCCGTAGTTAAATTATCACCCCCAAAGCAGGTCAACGCAAACGAGACCGAATATTTTACGAAGAACTTTTCCAACGTTGGACTGATATGATCAGGGTATTATATACTCTCTTGTTCTGTTCTTAGGGATATGCGCTTACCACTCAATTGCCTTGTGAGCAGAAAGAAACACCGATTGGCAAGAGTGATTCTTCGTTTAATTTTTCCTGAAGTATTGTCGAGGTCTATAGAATCACCCACCCGATGTGGGCATCCCAACACTTTTTCCCATAAGTACATTAATCCTGTTAACTAAGACCCTTGTTCCTCCCGTACTATATTATGGTTGCCAAGTCTTTAACAATTGTTATGCCGCAAGCAGGAGAAATATCGCCTACAACCATGCGGCCCACGAAATATTTATTTTGCTAAGACAGACAGACAGAACAAGAAGTTACTAATTCTACAATCTACGAAAATTATTAGTATTATTTTTTATTGTTATAAATATTGCGTATTATAAATATTAATAATTGAGGATCTACAAAGCCTTAGGTTTTTCTGCAGAAGGTTAGTGTTAATCGTAAGTTTATAACAGTTTCAAGTTTCTTATAAGAATTTAATACATATTTTTATTTAGTTCTAATTTCGACGGTTTCATTTTTAGCAAAGGAAGGCTTTAATCATACCAAAAAGGGTGAAGGCTATATTGATTCCGAGCGCCCTTTTTCGCTCGATGGTGTCTCCAAAATGAAACGGCATTTCTACTCTAACTTCTACATGTTTCACTTAAATTTAGCAACAAATATAAATTTTAAAACTTTATATTAACAGGAAAAAAAAGAATGATTTAAATAATTTTTTGTTTGATTCCAGACAGACTATGTTTCTGGGAAGTTTGTTTAGAAATGATCGCACAGCACGTAAAAGTTGTGTCCTTCCATAGTTGTTTACGATGGAAGGTAGTTGAAGTAGGTTTTTTGCGCATCTCCTAGTGCTGATTCTGGATGGTATTTCAGTCTGGAATCGAAGATCGTCGTGATATTCAACTGCCAACGCCATTTCATATAATTTGTCAATGGCCCCTCATGGATCTCAGAATCTCAGAATAGCTCGCTGCATCCTGTTATGGGTTTTGTAGGCGTTTCCCCATGCCAGGATTCTATACTGATGTCTTGATTCGATAAGGGCATATTAAACTTGCATCTGAACCGGTCAAAAGGAATAATATTTAATGTACGAGTATACTGAAAATTGTTGTTACCAATCATCACACCAACGCCCTTATAATTTTCCACGACTCCAATCCAATTTGCGATCTGGGTACTTCGAGTGCAATGGGTGTTGGGGATGTAATTTGTCATGGCACCATATTTTTTAACTGCTTTATAAGGCCCATACGCGACACTGACCGTCGCTGCAGACCAATATATTTTGTTGTTGTGCACATGTATGCGCAGACCCTCTGTGTCGTGTGTATTCATGTCGCCTGTTTGCAACGACCGTCTGCGTGAATTCAAATTTTTTTTAATTTTTCTTGATCTGCAGCGACGTGTCTGTGTCGTGTATAGTCAATTTTGAAGAAACCAGCGGCAAAGTTCATATCGTAACCATGAACAAAAACACGGATAGACAATTTTGTACCACTCCTTGGTCCAAATTCGTTTTTTTCTTTGATTTCTCTTATTTTTTTTTAAATTGAGAAAGCAATTGGTATGGCGGCATAAGCAGTGTCTGTCATTTTTCCGAACCGACGACCACGACGAAACAAAAATGTTTTGGGCTCAGTAGTTAGTTCGCTCCATATTGATGGCATCCAACTTTAGTCAAGCACTCATATTATTTGATTCTCGTTAGCTGAAAAAATTAATGTCTTTCGGGAGAGGCTGGGATTCGAACACCGAGCCTTCCAGTCCACTACCACTTGAGCCACGGCCAGCCACAATATTGCATATTTTCAGTTGCTGAGCTCCAAAATGTATGTCGAACTCCAACTGTGATCTCATCAGCAAAAGCAAAAGGAATGCTTCCTCTAAAAGTTTGGAGCAGTTCCTTTTGTGTACAATATAAAGAGAGGCGGTCCAAATGTCGAACCCTAAGGCACCCCGTACGTGATCCCTCTGTCTGGACTATATGTGAGCTGTACATGCTACATTTCTTCAGTAATTCTGTACCCAGTCTTATAATTTCCCCCGAACTCAAACCTTATGTAACATTGCAATAATTTTAGAATGGTTTAGCGTATCCAAAGCTTTACTGAAATCAATGAAAAGCACTAGAAATTTATATAAATTAGGAAGTTCTTCAAGTAGTTTGTTGGCACAATTATTCTTTTGGATGCCATACTGGTTATGTTTATATTTCTCAATAAAACTGAGTAACCTTCATATTACTGTTGTATTTCCTTAAGACACTAATCCACCACCGGCAGTTCAGAAATCGGTCTGTAGATTGGTCGAACTATTGCTGTTTTAAACACTTTTGGTACGACTACTGCTTGTCTTGGAGTCTGGTTTATAATTGATTTGAGTGAAAAGTTGTGCATGATTCCATCAGCATAATTTGGGTAAAATCGGATTCTCTTGCTTCTTCCGCAAATATTGTGCTCGATACGATGATATAATTTAATGCGTCCTCATCACAATTATGGATTATTTTTGAGGCCTGTTGAGGGAAAACTGCTACCCAGTCATCTACTAGAGTTTGTGCTGATGATGTATTCGCTGAGAGATTTCTTAAGAATGTGTCATCAACGTTATCCTTTTATCCGATTATTTCGTTTATTATTGGAAATATAACTCAAGACGCATTATTTAATTGTTAAAGTTGAATTCATCATTCAGTTTTCGTTTTTTGCTTCACTGATGTTACGAGTATCTACTGATTCATCAAAAATATACGTAGTATGCATATGTACTACAAGTTGTCCTTGCTTGGACTTAATCGACTTCGACTTGCTATGCGTATTAATATTGGGAAGCAATTTCTAATAAGTGTTTTCTTAATTATTCACAATAATGGCAGAAAATAAAGTCCTTCAAAGGGTTTTCACTATGAGTCGCCAAATTTAACTGTCAGAAGTCTAGTTGTCTTTTAAATTGCATACAAGTCGTTTTGGTTAAGATGAAGTCAAGCTTCTAAGCCTTTAGAACGGGCCTTTCTTAGAGTACAGTTCGACGTATTTATTTTATTTCAAATAAACCCATAGACGTTGTATTTAGTTATGAAATAAATATATTTATATTGAAATTTTAATTACAAAATGGCACTAGAAATGATATGAGAATCCAACATGTCCACTGTTGTCATTGTATTTGAAATTCCTTGAAGCTCCAACATAAGCATCGAAATTATTGCTAAGGGGATGGGTGTATTTTATGTCAGCCTGGGTACCATGCCGCCCACTGTGGTTCATATCAGCGTTGATTCGACCTCCTTGTGGCGAACGTGCTCGTCTGACCAAAACTAAATTCTCTGCCACTGGTGATTCACTGTCATATCCCTAAAATTGGAGAAGAAGTTGAGTGGACCTCAAGGAAGAATTCGCAAAGATTTCAAAAACTTACAATTCCAGAGTCTGCGAATGGAGAGCCAACATACTCCTCAGGGAGGGTGAACCCCAATGCGACTGCCAAAAGTCCGAAGAAAATCAAAGTCTTGAATGCCATTTCGGTAATTGATGCTAAATATTTGGGTTTGTGTCTTTCAAAGAAAATTTCACGACTGAATGCTGATGGAGTCGATCTATCAGCTTTTATAGCAAACTGTGATGTTGGTTCGACTCTTTATCAATTTTTATTTCTGTCACTGCGTAGATTCCCGACATTTCCGCAGAATTAAGTTCAAGTAGTTCGCGCTTTATTTTTTTATTTTTAGTTGTGGCACGTTTTCATGGGGTTCGTAGGTTTTTATTCATGCTATCGTAAATTCATTGATCAATTCGTTGAATAAAAAGAGAAATTTACATAAAATACGAGTACTCAGCGGGATTTTTACTTTCGATTTCAACGACTATTTGAAGTTTCCAGTTTGATCTCGAAGCGACACCGACATTATGACTCCTAAGTTCACTGAGGTGATACTTGTAGATTGTCAAGACCGCTTACTGATTACTTGAAAATCAGGAGCAATGGACAGGAAAACACAGACGATCTAGACCAGAAATATTAGTCGCTTTTTTGCCTTGCTTGCGAAATTTGGATTGGGGAAGAGGTAACAAAAATATGAAACCTGTTCACTATTATGAGATATTAGACATCAATCGATCTTAGATAGATCTGCCTTTTGTAAGGAAAAAACGTGGTTTAACCCTCTTGCTGCCAAGGTCAACATCGAGTTTCCTTCAAAAATTCCACCCCGAGAATACTCGTGGTTGTCACGGAAACAGAAAAATCTGCTCCAAGTGTCAGGCTTGAGAACGCAATTGTAGTCAGCGTCTTTTGCTCTTTTTTATGTCAGACAGAAGTGACAGCTTAAATTACCAATATATGCAGAATATGTAACGGTATCCAGTTCGTGTGTCAAGATATTAAGTAAGACTTTTTCATATTTACGAGTGCGCGGGCCCATCGCGGTCCCTGTGGGACCAATTGAATTTGTCTTTAAATGGCAAAAACCTAAACAATCGCCCTGGTAAAACACCCAATTTCCCTGCAAAAGCCAAGAAGGCCTTTGAAGTTCGTGCCGTCTATTTCCTCAAGGTTTTCGAAAAAGTATTTCCATAAAAAATTTCTTCGACTACGCGATATTGCCTCGCATTCACACAGTATGTGTGTTATGTCTTCAACAGCTTGTAGATCACCGCAGAATCTGGAAATTTGAGTCTCTTTGCGTGTTGCCGCAGGAGACAGTGTTCCGTCAGGATTCCTATTATTGTCCTAAGCTTATCTGCCGTCAAAAAGTGACCAGAGAGCCTTGGATACTCTATGGCAGTCATTGTGATTTTTTCCTCGATAGTGCCCCTCACTATGCAAAGGGGAGGTTTGATATTGGCAACCTCAATATTGTCGAGTAGCCCTGTTTTTCTTGCAAGCTTGTCCGCTTGTTCATTTCCTTTAATACCGCAGTGTCCTGGCACCCAGCACAGTCGTACCCGGTTCTGACTGCATAGTGGCTTGAGCACTGTGCAACAGCCCTTGACTGTATCAGAGTTGACATTGGTTGATTGTATTGCCTTGAGTGCGGCCTGGCTATCGATGTAGATAGCGATATCTCTTTCGGATACCGATCTCATCTGCATTAGCTCAGCCGCCCTGAGGACAAGACCTCTGATTTGAAGACACTGCTTGCGTTTGGTAGTCTTATAGACACTCTTAGTTCTGGGTCTTCTGAGGAGATGCCAGAACATGTTCCTTCCTCTGTTTTCGAGCCGTCTGTGAAAATTGCAATTTCATTTGACCTGATTATTGCTTTCTTTTCCCAGTCCACCCTCTTCGGATAAATCATAACGTACAGGACGTTAGAAGTCGACCAGGTAATGAATTTCATCCGTTAGAATTGGATTCCTTGGCAGTAGCTCCATTAGTACCGTGCCATGTCCGAAACTACTGCTCTTGAAGTAACTCAGATTAGTGCGTCGTATCGCACTGTTGCCAGCCAGTTTTTCGATCTGTGGATCAAGCAGTGTTTGGTGCAGAAAAATGTCCAATGTTGCCGTAGGGGTGGTACCTGTAATGATTATCGAAGCAGTTCCTTGAACCACCGATGATTTTGCGTAAACCGTCTTCTTGATTACTGCTTTCCATCTTACTAGTGCGCCATATGTAAGTATGGGTCTTACCACCACCGTATACAGCCAATATACCATGGTAAGTTTTAAGACCCGAATTTTGCCTTTTTGATTCTTTCCACTACATTAATGTGAAAATTAGTGAAAAATGCCTGGCATACATATATAGCGGAGTGTACCTCAAAAGCATAACAGCCTCAGCAGACTACCTCTAAATATTTTCTGCAACACTATCTAGAGTCCATTCTAGCAACAGGGAAAAAGGCCAACCCAACAAGAATTTTTTGTGTTTGTTCGAACGAAAAACGACGTAAGGAAATCAGATTTTGCTGTCCACTTTTCCCAGAAAAGGCTCCGTTCTGTATTGAGCCATGTTTCCGTATATATGTATCACAACCCATAATTTCTTTAATGTTTTTCCAGTTTGCTAATAAAAATAAATTCAAAATGAATACCAGAGAAGAAGAACAGTTCTGTGAATTCTTTATAGACATTTACTGGTGGGGTGATGGGCAAAATGAGTCCTGATTTTGGCTTTGTAATCATTATATCCTTTCCCACAGAAGAATAATCAATTTTGTAAGCTAAACTCCGATTTTCCATGGACATGATCATCAACTTCCCGTTGAAAATAGTATTTCCCAAAAGTTGTTAAATTTATAGAAGGACCACTGCTTTGATTGAATCCCATATTTATGGGTTGATCCATAGAGCTACCTCTTATGAACTTATTTTGTCCGTCTTCATGGCACTCCTGAAAGGAAAACCACTTGCACGCAATTGCTGGATTGATTCAAACAATAAGCCATCATGACTCATTGATTCGTTTGGCTGGAACATATAAGTCAACAACAACCACATTGAAGTTAGTCAATAATTGTTTTTTGTTTTTATGAAACTGTGACACATACGGCTGTAGGAGGTACTAAAGTGCTGGTAAAAAATTCCCCAATGAAGAATAGATAAGTAGATAGTTAATCTAGAATACTCGTATGACAATTGACTATTGTTGCTGTTGTTTCGAGAAATTGTCTCTCCCAAGCATTGAATTACTTCGAAAGCGGAAATATTTATCGCATCACTGGATTTGTACCCAACGTACTTATATGAAGTGATAGGTGACATAGGTGACATTATAATATTTGTATAAAATTGGTAAAACTTAGAATATGGAACAAATAATTGTTCAATTTACTCATGTAAAGAGCAACGTCGAGATGAAGAACTTGTTTGACTTGTGACTGGTCCTTATAATAACTTTCTGAGCCTAGAAGAGGGTTACTCTTTGAATAACACCTAACATTGAAATAAGTACTCGTGGCCAGCAATTCCAAGAGTTAAGCCAACCAGTAAAATTAATACACAAGAATTAGCAAATGTAAATCACCGCCGAAATTAAAATTAAATTTGGCAAGTCAACGAACCTACATCTAGGAATCACCAGCTGCTCATAATAAAAAAAGTCCCCGGCATAAGCGTGGAGATAACAAAGTCAAGACGGAAGGCATCTGTTATCAGTAAAAGTAAATACGAGATTCGTCTCGTCTTAATTTGAATAAAAGCGAGTGAAGCACTTCGAACAGCAATCAATCGTGAGTTCACACTCTTAAGAGATACATAATTAGATTCTTACTACACCAGAACCCAGAATCGAATAAAAATGGCATTCAAGACTTTGATCTTCCTTGGACTTTTGGCAGTATCGCTGGGCTATGTTATTCCTGAATCTCAGCAGGATGATTACTTCGCAGAACCTACTTGGGTGAGTGGTTAACATAAAACCAACCGAACTACAAGTTGTTATTGATAAATATTTTCATATGTAGATCCGCGAACGTCAAATACCACTAGATGACAACGTTCTTCTAATTAGGACAGCTCGGTCACCACAGAGGAATTCGTTAAGCGCCAACTACGGATACAGTCGAGGAATGGGATCAAGTGCAGGCATCGACTACAACCGGCAAATCGGAAAGAACTTTGAAGCCTACGTGGGAGGCTCAAGGAACTTCAGATTCAATGACAACAGTGCACATGCTGGCTTGAGATACAGATTCTAAAGCAAATATTGTAAAAGCAAAACGTTAATTAATTTATTTATTTATTTATTATTAAAATGAGATTTTAAAACAAATTTTATTTGCATTGTCTTTATTTTGCGTAAGAAAAACTTTCATATTCCTCTTCGATTCTGTTCAGAATAATAACACATCAGGTCTTGGGTACATTGTGCTAAATTTAACGCTTCTCTGAAGGTTAAGGTTTTTAGAGTATCCGCTATCTACCTCCGGATTACCGCACTAAAGTTGGGGAGAAATGGGATCATGCAGGGTTTAGTTCTAGGGCTTGATGACCTATGTTGTTTGATATTCGATCCTCAGGTCGGGCCTTTAATGGGTCTTAGCTGTTTCATCCCCGAATCTGAGAATACGATATTTGTAGACAAAATAGATCTGCGGAGTTATGGAAGTAGAGTAATGATCTCTAAGAATCTCTACCTCAGATTATTAAGGCTGTAATAATGGCTAAAGAATTTGAAGTGAGTCTTTGATTCTGAGGTCATGGTAGCCAAAATTTGAGTACGAAAATATCTACATGTAGAATTAAATAAGAGAAACAATTGTACTTACCATTAAGCTTACGCTTAGCATTCACCATGTTGTAGGTTTTGAAAACAACATTTTGAACTGACCTTGCTTTGTTTTCAGAAAATGTTGGAAGCACTTTACAGTGTAAAAGACGACAAAGCTGCACGGTCTGAAGGGATACCATCTATAATAGATTTTGCCCATTTTTCACAGACGAGCTAAAGATCGGCTAATCTTCCCTTTCAGTGGAGAATCTTGGAGAACGGAATAATTCTACGACAATGAGCTGTACGCCGGGCTAATTAGTGTTTTGTTTTTTTCAGAAATGGATGCCAAAGGAAGTGAAGATACCCTTTCTGAAGTAGTGTTTTGAGAAATAAGATATAAATTTGTTTCACGAGTACTTTCATATAAAAAAAAGTAAGAGGTGGTTTCGACAGTCTTGTATGAAGTAAGAAATAATCTCCAGAGTCAGAATATCACTTGGCCTTTCGACATTGGCTTATGGGTCTTCGCCGACTTCGAATGGGGAGACAACGAGGAAATTTACCTTAGCCATTGCCAGCCGAAAGAGTGGAAACGTCTTTTTCTGTCTACTGCCTGGTTTTGAACCCAGAATTCTTACGTACTATCCATCTAAATAACTACTGTGACTCACCGGCCACGAACTAGAATACACGAATCGAAAGAAGTTTATTGAAAAGTCTCACAGATTATTGGAGAAATATTCGAGTGGTCGACTTCCATAGGCTCTTATGGTGTTACGCCATTTAGTTGATGTAGTCATAGTCCTAATCTTCATACTTGTGAATAAGGCTTAAAGACAATGAATATTTTATGATCACTTTATTGTGGAACCCCTTAGAGGGAATTTGGCTCGTATTTTCACCGCCTCTGCCTCTATATCGCTATAAAATGTAAGGAAAGTCCTGAAATGCGTGGTGACATACCAACACTATTGCTTAAAATCTCGATCATTTTGACTACATAACTAGGCAAGACGATTTCCCTTTTAAAATAAATATTACAATTAGTTTCGATATCCGAAAATGCAAAACTATATCTTAGACCTCCATGTGTACTATTGCCATTAAATCTAAAGTTTCTTGATGTTCCCTGGTAGGCCTACAATTTTTGATCCAATTTGAGGACTAATCAAAGCCTGCACTCGATACCATTTCTTTATCGTATCCATAATTGAGATATTCTCGTAGTGAATCCTGTAGTGATCTTGCTGTTCAAATTAAAACCGCGTTATCTGCGATGGGTAATTGATCGGCATTCAGCTAGATTAGAGACGGATTATTTTTATTATTAAAACCCTTAATGGAGCTCATCCATTCTAGCTCAGCGTAAGCACCGTCAAACTGTTCCCCAGGATAGCGTGAATTATAAAGTTGCGGCCACCAGAGTGAGTAATGCTCAATGCTATTTGAATGCTCAATTGCATCAGTTAAAGGACCGAATCAACAAGTTAAGCTTAAACTAGTGAAGTCATTGATAGTTCCAATAATCTCTTACGGTTGCGAGTTGTTTGCCGATCCCGACTTGCGCAGGGTTGCCTTTAACTCCATTGCTCGGTTTGTATTCAATCAAGATTTGATCATATTCTGAATAAAGGCCGTCAAATTATTGGCTGTAACTTAGTGGCTTACTTCAAATATAAGTGCTGTTCCCTCCTTTTCAAAGTTGCTCACAAGAAAGAGCCAATCTACTTTTGTCTATCCGATCGACACATAAATTTGCGACCATCAATGTACACCTGCTTAACATCACGCCGCCGGCAGTTCTTTATTTATGCTGTCAAACGCTGGAACAATCTCCCTAATCACGTGACTTCTACTCGTAGAATCGAACACAGAAAATTTCAGGCAGCATGTTTTGACCACTTATCCAGTTTGAACTGATATAGCTTTTCTTCTAGTTTTCTATTAATTCTTTCTTCTTATTTAATTTATTTTATTTTTGTTTTCATCTATTCATCCTTATAATTGTTATTATTAATATTATTATTAGTGTTGTTTGCTCTCATTATTTTATTTTATTTTGTTGTAACTTACTCTGTATAATTTGCTTGTTGTATGTAATTTCTTTGTTGGTTTATATCCTGTGCAAATCTAAATTTACCTCATCCTATTCCAAACGGATTCAAGGCTTCTATGGAAAATGTAGTTCGCCAGCGGGAGATAAAAGATGCTTCCCAGTTGTCCATTATCTTCTTGAAACTTTTTAAGGGTATTTTTAAAATCTATCCGGAGTTAAGTTTTCATTTAACCTTGACTTAATATCAAGCCTATTACCATACTCTTACCCAAATAGCCATTCAAATGAAGTTAGGATGTCTGCTCAGATCTAGAGTGAGGATCTATTATATGCTTCCCGGAAGAGAAGCTTCAAAGAGCAATCTAAAAACACGGATCTGTCTTCCTTCTTTCTTGCTTGTATCCAAATTGCAGCAGCGATAGTGATATTACCATTTAATCTGGGTCGTGGTTATAGTCGGGTTGGCTATATTTTGTGTGTAACTGGAATATGAACTCAGAATCAACTAGCTTACAGATTCTGTTTTACCCTAACAAAAAAAATTAAGTAATGTTGAGGTGGAGAAAACGCTTCTTCTAAAGGGCATCTGTGTGGAAAAGTAAACATTAAAAAGAACGTGGGAGTTGTATCCCTAAAAAGTTCAATTAAACTGATGCAGAAGAATGTTATCTTGTTACCTGTAGCAACAAGAGCAAATAGTCACGCTGCAATGTACATTTTTCGACATGAAAGTGAACTTATTAAAAAGAATCTACAAACCCGGACAATACTTTATTAAAACCAAGAGATAAACGTACGTAGGATTGCAAACAAGACTCATTGAACTCTATAAATATGTAAATCACCACAGAAACTGGTGTGGAGCCCCTCATTATTCGGATGTTGATTGCTACTACCGCGAAGTGATAATGGATTACTAGGTTTTACCGCGAGAACACACGTTCTAGTTGAGATAACACTGACGGCAAGCGAAATCTCTTATCAATGGAATTCTAGGCTTGCTTTGTATAAAAGACGGTGATGCTCTTCCAGCAGCAATCAATCGTGAATTCGCATTCCAAAGAGAATCTCTCAAAACATCATACACCAACAACCAAAAATGGCATTCAAGACCTTAATTTTCGTCGGACTTTTGGCTGTCGCTTTGGGATATACCCTTCCCGAGGAGCAATTGGACAATTACAACGCAGAACCAAATTGGGTGAGCTCACAGTAAATCACTTCAATTAAAAGCTTTTCTCTAACATTGACTTTTCAACCATAGACATTCGAAGACCAGGCACCGCTTGAAGACCAAGTTGCTCTAATTAGGACAGCAAGATCACCCCAGGGTTCAATAAGTGGAAATTTCGGACACAGTCGGCAGATGGGATCCAGTGCCGGCATTGATTATAACCGCCAAATTGGCAAGAATTTCGAAGCCTATGTGGGAGCTCAAAGGAACTTCAAGTTCAATGACAACAGTGCGCACGCGGGCCTGAGATACAGATTCTAAAACAAACACTGTGAAATGTTGTAAAAATAAAACGTTAATTTACTTATTTATTAAAAACACAATTTGAAAGCAAATTCGGTTTATTATTTTTTAATTAGACATCATTAGATACTCGTACTTCTATTTGATTGTGGTTAGATTGCATACCTACATTTGGGACACCTGAAGAGTTGCGTTTGGTTTTAGGCATAACTGTTCCCAAGACTGTAACTCTTTCTTCTTTGTGAAAAGCATTTGCCTTCACTTAACCATCCTTTGGTAGTACCTTGATGTTTCTAGTTCCAAATAATAAACAAATGAGGACGCGAAACAGGATGCGAGATTTGCACCGATATACGAGTACGTGCACCTTTTGATCCAGCAAGCATTAAGAGTTATCAAAAACCTGTAGGCATGTACATGTGTATCAAGCCAGCTATAGAAATTCCTGAGGTTCCACCAGTCGGTGCTTTGTGAACCACAGGTGGCCGGGGCTCAAGTGGTAGTGTATTGCCTTGCGAATCGAACTGTTCGGGGTTCAATACCCGACGCGCCCGAGAGACATTCGTTTTTCTGGAAACGTAATTCACGTAAGATGAGTAGTTGCCTAGAGTACAACAACATGTCCAATAATAATGTAGTCTGCCCATTAAATCTTGGATTCCACCAACGGAGCGAAATAACTCACTTAGGCCAAGGACCTTTCTCTTCCTCTCTCTGTCCCATTTTTCTAAAAACTTAACACGTGCTCAGGTATTCTATGTGTAGTAATACCCACTTGAGTTTTAAGTTCTTGTAGGTAAAACAAAGCTCCATTCGCACTCTTCATTGAGGATATATGGTGTATTGTTTGTTTGGAAGAGTAGGGCGCAAAAGTTTTCTGATCAAAGACCTTGTATCACATTGCCTTTAAAGCTGTTTGAGAATTAGAAATTGACCACGCTGCTTATGGTTGCAGAAGAAGAAATTGCTAATTATTTTCTGAAACTACATACTTGCGTTGTATTCAACTTAATGCGCCAAAATATATGAAAATTGTTGGAAATATGCCTGTCTGCTTTCTTTACCGTACCCATGTCTAGTAAATTATCGACTTCGAAGAAAAATCAATTCGAGTCAGCACACTTGCTCGTGCAGTTTAGATTTACTACTTGGGGGTAAAAAGCGTTGGCAGTTTAAGTGTTGGTAAATGTACTTAAAACGCAACCGAAAATGCAATTTTTCTTAGTAACTGAAAGGCGGTAACGAAGCGAGTTTTCTTAAATTCGTTAATAGCCTACGTGGTAGCCAAATAAATTGCCTTAGTCTTAATGCAGATTTAAGTTATAATTTCAGTTGCTGAGGTCTGTAATGAGTTGAGTTTTTCTGACTTAGGCAGTCTAGTGCTCAGGACTCAGGGCTGGGGAAAACATTAGGGCTACTTGCGTTACCAATAAACAAGCCGATCTCACTAACATTCTTCGCTCAGCATGTGCGATTGATGCGCTTTTGCCCGAAATTTATGTTCAACATACATTTCACTGTTTCACTAAATCTGAAAATAGTTTTTTTTAAATTTTGCTTTTTCATTCGAGAAAAAGGACTGTGTGTGCCAAAATACGAGCAACATGGGACTACTCAAATAGTAAATAAGTTAAGGGCTTGTTCCAATCAAAGAAAGATAATTCTTTAAAATTATGTTGCTAACGCGATTCAATTAAAGTTGACAGCTGAACATGAGGAACATGACAAGTACGAACTCCTTGCAGATTCACATCTGCACCGCAACTTAATACGTATGTCTGACTGCGCCAACAGATATCACACGATACCCCATCGTTGTTCCAAACGCAATTTGGGTCTTGATGGTATTCCACTCAGGAACAAGGGCGGAACTTATTTAATTTTTTATTTTTGTGTTGTTGTAATTATTATTCGGTCAACAACACACAATATGCATTAAAATTTACTTTATTTTACAAAAGTTCAAGTGTGTAGTCGAAGCCTAAAAATAAAAGCAAAGCAAAGTGGATTTAGTGTCGAAAGTATAGAGGTTCGATAACAAGAAACATAATTCAAATTGGTGAACTAATTTTATCGTAAAAATAGTCACAAAATACTTATCTAAAATAGCTTGTAACATATATCTCATTGAAGTCATACTTAAAAATACATTTTTGATCTTTTTGGTAAACGAAAGGATAGTCCGAGGACATCTTAAGTAGTTCACTGGATAGTTTATGCAAGAGTTGAGTAATAACTTCAGAAAATTTGAATATTGTGGCGGGAATAGCGCTGCGAAGACCACAAGCATTCTTGTCATGATTTAATGAACACCCACTTCTTAAGAGTTTGTAAAGGCAAATATACTTTAGAGGCACTATGAAGGAACCCATGTTTTTGGCGCCTTTTTGTAGATAATTTTGAGGAAATACTTTTGGAGTACCAACAAAGCTTTGTATGAGCCGCCCCAAAAGTCAAGCCATATTTGCTTGCTTCACTTGGATTAGTTTGCAACATTTTTGATAGAACAAAAACACAATTCTTTTTATAATAAATAATTTTACTAATTTTAAATATCTAAGAAGTACATGGTTTTAAAATCTGTATCTTAGCCCGGCGTGCGCACTATTGTCATTGAATCTGAAGTTCCTTTGGGCTCCAACATAGGTTTCAAAGTTCTTTCCGATTTGCCGGTTGTAGTCGATGCCGGCACTTGATCCCATTCCTCGACTGTATCCATAGTTGGCGCTTAACGAATTCTGTGGTGATCGTGCTGTCCTAATCAAGGCAACGTTGTCTGCGATGGATAGTTGGTCGTCATGTAGCTAGATTCGGAAGAGATATCTGCTATGATAGAATCCAGAAAGAAATGGCTTTGCTTCAACTTACCCATTCTGGTTCGGCGTAAGCTCCGTCAAATTGTTCCTCAGGAAGAGTAAATCCCAATGCGACTGCTACAAGAGCGAGGAAAACTAAAGCCTTGAATGCCATTTTTGTTAAGTATTTTTGCGTTGTCACTTGAAAGTACGAGTAAACGATTGATGCTCTTCTCGATGCTTTCATGACTTTTATACTAAACCATAGTAAAGCCGATTTACGTTTCAATAAAGATAAGGAACGTCTCTCATCTGGGCATTATCTCCTATGAGCTCGCTGCGGGGATTTTTTCGTTCCCATTTGTTCGTAAATCCTAACTTAATTCTGATTTTCTTATCAAGAATACGGCCTTGCCTTCTTGAATTTATGGCGCTTTTCTTATGAATCGGGGATTTTTCAGTCTCAATATCCCACACACATAACAATCGAACCATAAGAACACTTGAGGGAATGAAAACAGATACGAATTCAGGTGTTGTGCAATTGCATTTCTATATTTCCGGTGGTCAACCCATTCCCTCGTACTTACCCTCAGACCTATTTCTTAAAATTAAAAGCAAAAACAAACAGCAATCGCAATCGCAATTCAAATTGCTCATAGATCACGGTCTCATCATACAATTGAGTTGCTAGAAGTCTTTGCAGTATTTGCCTTTAAAGGATTAGGAACTAACTAGTGTCCAACACTGATCGGCAGGATTCGAAAATGTACCTTCCAAAATTTAATGTAAACCACCGTAGAAGTAGGGAAGCCCCACTCCAAAGAAACGTTGATTACACTTACTGCGTGCGAATTAAGTGATAATGGAAGAATAGGTATTAACACAGAGCATATAGGAGATAAGAAGCAATGACGAAAAAAATCTCTGTTATCAGTGATGCTTTGGAGCTTCCTCGCTTTCGGTTTGTATAAAAGACGGGAGAACACTACAAACCGCAATCAATCGTGAAGTTCTGCTCTCAAGAGATACTCCTAAGGAATCAAAGACAAACAACCAAAAATGGCATTCAAGACCTTAATCTTCGTCGGAATTTTGGCTGTGGCTTTGGGATATACCCTGCCCGAGGACCAGTTGGACAATTACTACGCAGAACCAAATTGGGTGAGTTAACTTAAAATCAACTGCATTCAAGAATTTTCTCTAACATTGACTTTCCGACCATAGGCATTCGAAGACCAGGTACCCCTCGAAGACCAAGTTGCTCTAATTAGGACAGCACGATCACCCCAGGGTTCATTAAGTGGAAATTTCGGACACAGTCGGCAGATGGGATCAAGTGCCGGCATTGATTACAATCGCCAAATTGGCAAGAATTTCGAAGCCTATGTGGGAGCTCAAAGGAACTTCAAGTTCAATGACAACAGTGCTCACGCCGGCCTGAGATACAGATTCTAAGACAAATGTTGAAAAAATAAAACGTTAACTTATTTATTTATTAGAAACAAATTAAAAACAATTTTTGTTAATTTTTGTCCTGCCCTAGATATCTCCTATCGATATGTTGATGTGTTGAGTTGTCTGTTCCGCTTGCTAATGCTTATATTCAATTTGTTAATATTCGCTGGCAACAAAAAGGAGAAGGGAAACAGAATATGTTGCTTTGTGTTGTATAGAAGTTGTATGCACATTTTGTAGGCCCCGAAATATCTTCTCATCCAATGTGGCCTGCGTCCTGATATTAAGCTGACAGCGCAATTCGCAATATTCATTGAGCATATTTTGTATGATGTGTTCTATCTGTATGCTCTGTTTGCTTAAGTATTATTCTTATAAAGAGTGTCCTGTAGAAAATTTTTAAGTAAAGATTACAACTTCTCAGTAACTTTGAGGTATCTTCCGTCGCGCATGATTTGCAGATCCCACAGTCGCTATAAGTCACTGAGAAATATTTAAAAAAACGTTGATCACTAGTTAATGCAGGTCGCGCTTTTTGCACTCAATGTTCAGCGATTAGGTGGTGAGGCTAACATGAAACTGATAAAGTAAAGGTTCTAGCAAGAACGAATAATTATCATTAGGGCTTCCCCAGATCATCAATGTCAGCAACAAAATATGAGGTACAAACTCGAAGTGAAATTTGTAGCATCCGCATAAACCAAAAAGAAAGACTGCTGTCCCATTGAGTATTAAAAAATCAAGGATCCACATTATTTTGAAACAGAAGTTAAATTAACATAACAAGAGTGATAAAATTTTGTTGGAAAGAAACTTGCGCAGGAACAATGTTGGAAAGTGTTCGCTATAATCGACCTACTGAGTAAGCAACCCAAGCCATAGTGAGCTAATTTCGTAAAAATTTGACGCTAATATACATCAAGCCACCTATCCGCATGCGTAGAGTGAGTACAGAGGATAATACTGCTGTTGTATTCGCCAGCGTTAATGAAGACTCTGGTTTGTCCATTCGACGCTGTTCGCAACAATTCAGGATCCACAAATACGTGGAAGATTTTACGCAAGGATCTTGGTCCAAAACCTTAGAAAATATAGCTCGTGCAAGAACTGACCTGCCACAGCGTCGAATTTTCGGTGATTGGGCCTTAGAAAAGCTGGAAAAAGCTCCGTTTCTTTTTTTTCGAAAAATTGTCTTCAACGACGAAGACAAGAGCTGCCACTGAACCCGGAAAAATGCACTATTTGATGCGGTAGTTGGTCTGGCGGAATCATTGGTCCATATTTTTTCAAAGATGACCGTGAAAACAACGTTAGCGTCAATGGCATCCGCTTTCGTTCAATGATTTCGAACCTTTTTTGCCCAAAATGCACGAGTTAAATTTGGTCGACATGTGGTTCCATCAAGACGGCGCTACATGCACGCGATGAGTGTTCGATGAGCAATTTATCTCTCGTTTTGGACAGTGGAATTGGCCGGCTGGATCGTGCGATTTGACGCCTTTAAACTACTTTTTATGGGGATACGTTAAATCACTTGTCTATGCCGATAAACCGGCGTCAGTTGCAGCCATGGAAGGCAACATTGTCAGCCAATATGCTCGAAAAGTGATTCAAAATTGGACTCTCCTATGAATCTCTTAAATCGTAGTCATGGTCAACATTTACATGACTAATACTCTGAGCTCTGTGCAGATTAAAGTTCTCCGGCTACAATGGCCACTTTCGTCAAAAGCACCAATAATTTCGACGGAGTTCAGTGCTTAAATACCAACGAACATGCCAATATCACAAACTTTGCTCACAAATTTGAGGTGATTGGTGCACTTTTCTGAGCGAAATTTGTCTCATTTTTAAGGCGAGCTAAATAAGACTAGCAATAGAAAAAATAAGACGAAGGAGCAAGTACCAACTCTATGCAGACGTAACGTCGCTGATTAAGATTAGTTAAAACAATGCGCATAGGTAGCTGCGCCTTTGTATATCACTTACCCATCAGGTAGGAGTTTTCGCATTCCAAGTCATAACAAAGAGGTACGAGTATATTGTTTCAAAAATTAGCTTGGCTCTTGATCTAAGATGCTACATGGAATCCTTTTCACGGGATTGAATTAAATTTTCACTTGGCTCACTAGCCAAATGGAAATGCTTGACAGAATAACTATACTCGTACAAACTTTTTTTTACAATAAATAATTTTATTAATATACATATTCTAAATAACTGGGAAGCACATGGTTTTAAAACCTGTATCTTAGTCCGGCATGAGCACTATTGTCATTGAATCGGAAGTTCCTTGAGGCTCCCACGTAGGCTTCAAAGTTCTTTCCAATTTGGCGGTTGTAATCGATGCCTGCACTTGATCCCATTCCTCGACTGTATCCATAGTTGGCGCTTAACGAATTCTGTGGTGATCGTGCTGTCCTAATCAAGGCAACGTTTTCTGCGGTGGATAGTTGGTCGTCATGTAACTAGATAAGGAAGAGATTTCTGTTATGACAAAATCCATAAAGAAATGGCTTTGCTTCAACTCACCCATTCTGGTTCGGCGTAAGCTCCGTCAAATTGTTCCTCAGGGAGAGTAAATCCCAATGCGACTGCTACAAGTGCGAGGAAAACTAAAGCCTTGAATGCCATTTTTGTTAAGTATTTTTGCTTTGTCACTTGAAAGTACGAGTAAACGATTTATGCTCTTCTCGATGCTTTCATGACTTTTATATTATTCCAGAGCTTAGCCAGTTTACGTCTTAATAAAGATAAGAAACGTCTCTCATCTGGGCATTATCTCATAAGAGCTCGCTGCGGGGATTTTTTCATTCCCATTTGTTCGTAAATCTTAACTTAATTCTGATTTTCTTATCAAGTATACGGCCTTGCCTTCTTGAATTTATGGCGGTTTCCTTATGAATCGGGGATTTTTCAGTCTCAATATCCCATAACAATTGATCCTTGAGCTAGTATCAACTGGTTCGTGTTAACATTTTGGAGAATTATATTCGTTTATTCCCGGTGGCTAATCGGATGTCTAAGTCAGACCTTTCACAGACTGTATTTTATATAGAAGAGTTATGTGCAATATATGTTCGAACAAATGAGTAAATCTAGGTTTAATTGAAACTACAGTCAAGCAGGTAACTATCAAAGCAGGGAAAACATTGTAAATGGTATTTTGAGGAGGCTTTCCTTCAATATGACATCTCTCAGACAACTGATAGTTAGTCAGCATCTTTTCATTCAGTATTGCTTGTTGGCAAATCTTCATGCAAAGACTTACAACCGAGCAAAGTGTTCAGTTAAAAATGTTTAAAGAGCTCTACACCAATATAATCGACCAAGAGAGTCGGCTATTCGCAACACAATTGAAGAATTTCACACTACATTCACTCTTTTCGACTCGAAGCTACTGACAAGGATGCGCAGAGTGGGTATATACATATATCGGCACCGTTTATTCGATTCGAATTCATCGAATCGACAATGTGAGGAAGAATTCGATAACGTTCGTCGGTTTTCTGGAAGATTTCCCAAAAGGATCTTGACTTACACCCTTGCGCGCTTACAAGATTAAATTGCTGCCAGAGTTGAGGCCAGGCGATGATCATTTGCATGGTGTCTTCGGTGATTAGGCGCTTGAACAGTCGGAAGTCGATTCACTCTTTTACCGCCAAATTTTGTTTAGTTTTGTCTCAGGCAAAACAAAACTGTCGAATTTGGATCATCATCTACCGATGCATCCCGAAAAATACACAGTTTGGTGCGGTATCATTGGGCCAGTTTCTCTATTTCTTCAAATATCAAAAATATCGTCGTCGATGGATCCATGTACAGAGCCATCAGAAACGGTTTTTTGTTTCCAATCACCCTACTATCGGCGAACCCATTGAATTATTGAAGGAAGGGTTCGATGACAACATTATCTCTAGAAATTAACCTGAGGTCTGGCCTCCAAGATCGTCCGATTTGACGCCACTAGACTATTTTCTGTGAGACTATTTGAACATCGAGTACTCTTGAAGGCCTCAAAGACAATATCCGTCAAGAATGCGAGGACCTATTGCCGGAAGTACTGGCAAGAGCGATGGAAAATGCCACAAATCGGGCCCAAATGGCCATCAATAGATTCTAGATTCGAAAATATACGAGTACCTTGCGAAGATTCAGTGTAAATCACCGCCGACGTAGGGAAACCCCACACCAAAGGAACGTTGATTACACACGAATCAAGTGATACTCGTAATGGATGAGTAGGCCTACACTGAGCTTATGGGAGATAAGAAGCAATGACGAAAACATCTCTGTTATCAGTGATGCCGCAGAGCTTCCTCGCTTTCGGTTTGTATAAAAGACGAGAGAACACTTCAAACCACAATCAATCGTGAAGTTCTGCTCTCAAGAGATACTCACAAGAAATCAAAGAAAAACAAACAAAAATGGCATTCAAGACCTTAATCTTCGTCGGACTTTTGGCTGTGGCTTTGGGGTATACCCTTCCCGAGGACCAGTTGGACAACTACCACGCAGAACCAAATTGGGTGAGTTAACATAAAATCAACTGCATTCAAGAATTTTCTCTAACATTGACTTTCCGACCATAGGCATTCGAAGACCAGGTACCCCTCGAAGACCAAGTTGCTCTAATAAGAACGGCACGAGCACCCCAAGGTTCTATCAGTGGTAATTTCGGACACAGTCGCCAGATGGGCTCAAGTGCAGGCTTCGATTACAATCGTCAAATCGGCAGAAACCTTGAGACTTATGTGGGAGCTCAAAGGAACTTTAAATTCAATGACAACAGCGTGCATGCTGGACTAAGGTATCGCTTTTAAGAAGAATGTTATCAGTGTAAGATATCATAATTATTTGTTTACTTAACTAACTTATTTATTAAATAAAAAAAATTGTTAAAAAGAGAATTTTGTTCTTATTTTTTGGTAAAATTGTGGTAACTCTCGGTATTTGTTGTCGCCTTGAATCCTGATTTTTACGTTTCCGGGGAAACTTTTACTGCCAAGTTACAATATTTGGTCTTTTGAACTGAACATAAGCCCTGTTTCCTATATACAACTACGAAAAATGTTAAAACCAAGACTGTTTAAGAAAATGAGAGTAAGGTAAAGGTTGTAGCAACACCAATTCTGCTCCAGTGAAAGTCCAACAAATAAAGATTCTTCTTGTGCAAAATGGGTTTTCGGAAGATTAAGTCAGGAGGACAGATTTGGTTGCAAAGAATTGGTTCAGCAAAGTTAGAGGCAAGTATGTGGGGCGTTAAATGTTTTACGGGATCGCACAGTTGTGGAAAGTTGTCGAGATTAGTAAGAACTCTGGACAAGAAGAATCCGCCTTGGACATCTTCGGCTCAGTAGAGTATAAGTGTTATGGTAAGATGAACACTCCTGGGTTTTGTGTTCGAGAAGTGATCTTACGATTGTATGACAATACAGGGTCTTTCAATAGGGGCGCACGAAATTTGTTAGGTTATATCGGCCATTTTGTGAAAGCAACATCTGTCAAATTTGTTGTAAATTATTCAGCTGTAAGTGGCAAATCATCATGGAATCATCGTTTTATTTTTTTCAAAATCAATGTTTCATTGGAGAAACATATCGCGCATTGAGTGATTTTTATCCTGACAATTGTTCAATAAATAATCAACCAACGCATGTACTCCAGTTCTGCTGGAGGCTGTTAATCTACGACTTCAGCTTGGCGAATTTTGCATCGGGACTTGGGCTGCACCCGTATAAAATTCAACTAAGCCAGGAACTAGACAACGTCATGTGTTCGTCGATTGGGCTCTGAGGCAATCGACACAAATTTCGTCAAAAATATCATCTTTAGCGACAAAGCCCATTTTTTTATGAATGGATGTGTGAATAAGCAAAATTGTCAGATCGATACCATCCACACGAAATACACCAGCATCAACGTATTCAGAGAGAGTCACTGTTTGGTGCGGATTTTTGACGGCATCATCTTAACTCCCAAGATCGGACTTTCTTTATGAGGCAACGCGAAGAGTGCCATTAATAGTCGAGATCGCAGCCAGAAATGTATGAGAAACTCATCGAAATTAGGATGGACTTTCTCCTGCAACAAATTAGTTCTTTTCCGCATAGGTTTCCTAATTTCTGCCGATTTGACAATAGTAGTCGACATCTGCACTTGTTCCCATTTGATGACTGTATCCAACATTGGCACTAAAAGAACCAGGAAGTGATCTTGTTGTCCTTATAAGAGCAACGCTATCTTCGATAGGAGCGTGTTCGTCGCATGCATAAGTAAGAAATGTTAGCAAAAAGTAATAAGTGGAGTTGACTTTGTATTTACTCAGCCAGTTCGGTTCTGTGTAGTAGTTACCCAGTTGTTCCTAGGGAAGAGTATATCTGATTGCCATAACAATGTTGGAGTCTTGAACGCCATTTCTGATTTTTTCTATGAATAACTTTGAGGAGGTAAAATTTAGAATTAGTTTGCCGACGTTTATACAAATACAGAAATAACACAAATTAAGTGTTCCCGCGATAACAGATGTTTTTCGGTGTCACTTGTTATCTCTTATAAAATGGCAATAGTTCATGTACTATCAACAATTTCGCAGTAATGACAAACAATGTCCGAACGTTGTGGGGTTTCCAAATATCTGCGGGGACTTACACTAGGTTTTTGGTGCACCTAATTTATCAGATCTCTATTGATCTTTGCCAGCTTGGAAATCTTAATGCCAAAAAAGTTGGAAGTCACCCATAACCCGAAAAGGTGCATGATAGTCGACAGTGAATCATGAACTAAGCATCCGAAAATTTGGTATTTTCAGGCATTTAGTACGCGCGTGACAGTATCTGTTAAGAGATCTTTGTGCATTTTAGTGAATCAATTTGATAAGGTAAACAAATATATGCTGAGTGGCTAGGTGACACATATTCGAATCATTACCTTGTGGGCATGATACTTCGAGAGCGGATTGCCTCTTAGAAAAGCATGGGATCTACGGTCACTCTTATTCATTATACAAGTTAGAGTCTGCTAAGAACTAAGGAGATTATCTTGAAAATGGAATTATAGTTAGCTCCCCTCTTTCTTGACCCGGGTTCATTTATCAACAGATTTCATCTAACAAAACTCAAAACAAACTGATCACGCCACAGACACATTGGCGTGCCAAGTTATTTTTGTAACAGGTTGAAAATGAAAGTGAAAATCGTATACCCGTATTCCACAGGAAATTTCAAAACAATTTATTTCTGATGGGCTACTCTGTCACAACTCAGTTTGATTAATGAGCATGTCTACTGATAATAAAAGCTTATTACAAAAAAAAAAAATATATAAGGTCCATTACTGAACAAGATGCGAAGTTCTAAAAATAGTGGGTAGTTCACCCGTTGATACCAATAAACAATGGATCGCCGATCAGTATAAATACTGACAGATCGCTTCAACCAGCAATTAGTCGTGCAGTTTTGTGCTTCAGCCACAAGCGAAAATCTTCAGCACCAACTATCGAAATGGCATTGAAGGCTTTAATCTTCTTTGGACTCTTGGCAGTCGCATTGGGATTCACCCTTCCAGAGGAATCTCAGGTTACTTTTGAGATACTCGTAAGTAGTTACACTTTTGAAGTTTTCTGTTAGTACAAGCTTAATTCACTGTGACCGCAGATACCTGAATATAGCCAACAATTGCATGAGGATGCAGTGCTATCAAGGAGTGCACGATCACCCCAGGGTCGAATCAACGTAGATGCGACCCACAGTGATCGAGGCGGTAGTCAGGCCGACATTAAATATACTCACCCGATTAATGACAATGTGGAGGTTTACGCTAAAGCTTCAAGGAATTTCAAATACAACGATAACAGGGGGGAAGTTGGAATTAGTTATGGCTTTTAAATGGAATTGGATTATGAAATTTAAATTTAAAAACTTGTGCACATCATTGAGAATAAAATGCCTAAAGCAGTCAACGTTTTTGACATGCAAATGAAGTGTCTTTGTATTAAAATATATACCACATTGATTCCCGGAATAACTAAGTTCACCATGTGGAGCTCCCATTGTTCCGATTTGAGTTCTGTTTTTTTTTTTGTTAAGTTGGTAAGTCTATTGTTGATATTCCCTCTAAATCTTAGCGTCATAGCTTGACATTTGCAAAAGTTACTTAGCCAAGAGTACATCTATCTTCGTGTGTGTTGGCGATTTTTTACAATTTTAGAAATGGATTTAAATTTGCAACAACGAACTTGTATTCAATTTTGCGTAAAAAACGGATTTAATGGTGCGCGAACGTTCAAAATGTTGGAAAAGTGTTTCGGCAACGATTCCCTAAAGAAAACGGTCGTTTACCAGTGGCACGAGCGGTTCAAAAGTGGTCGTGAGTCAATCGAAGATGATGAACGCAGTGGCAGACCATCGACATTGAAAACCGACGAAAACATTGATGGAGTAAAAGAAATGTTGGTCAATAACCGCAAATTAACCATCAGAGAGATAGCGGAGGACTTGAACATTGCCTATGGATCCGTCCAAGACATTTTGGCTAATGAATTATGTTTCCGTCGTGTAGCAGCAAAGTTGGCGCCAAAAGACCTCAATTTCATGCGAAACAAGAGACTGTGTTGATGTCGCCAAAGAGATGATTTCAATCCCATCCCACATTCATCAAAAGGATCATTACTGGAGACGAAACGTGGGTTTATGAGTACCACACGCAATCCACACATCAGGCAAGTTAATCGCGTTCACCAAATGAGCCGAGACCAACGAAACCACGTCGTTTTTAATCAAAAAAGAAAGCAATGCTCACGGTTTTCATGGATTACAACGGTGTAGTGCATCATGAATTTTTGCCAGAAGGCCAGACAGTAAACAAAGAGTATTATTTGGGCGTTATGATATGTTTGCGTGAAGCAATTCGCCGAAAGAGACCAGAATTGTGCACCGTCGCACAGTGCCATCATTATTCGTAATTTTTTGACCAAAATTGCAACAAATACCATCCAACAGCCACCGAATTCATATGATTTGGCTCCCTGTGACTTCTTTCTGTTCAATCGAGTTAAAAAAACAATACGGGGAACGCGTTTCAGCAGCCGAGAGGAAGTAATGGAAAAATCGCAGGAAGCACTGATGGATATGCGGAAAACCGAATATAAAAAATGTTTCGAGGATTGGATCAAGCGCTGGCATAAATGTGTTGCAGTCGATGGGGATTACATTGAAGGGGACAATATATCTGTATATTAGGTGAATAAACTTGTATTTTTAATTTTCTGAACTTTTTGATCAAGAAAATTCACTTTGAAAAACATCATCCACAATTTCGAATTACAATGAAATCTTTAAGGCTAATCAAAGGTTTCGAATGCCAAAGAAACGTTCTTCATGGTAAGTAGCTTCTCCAATTAAATGTTATATGCTCCGAGTCAAAATGTTACTTCTCCTTTTGCTTTCCAGCATCGAGGTATTGTAGTTATCAACAGTGCATTATAAAATTTAAGATTTGTGAGGCAGAAAATATTCTCAGAGGCTACTTTATGGTTGAAACAAGAATAACTACATATTTTCGGATTTGTGTGTGAAATGTTAGAATGCTTTAAGCAATAAACAGTCGAACAACTAACGACACTCTGCATATACCATAGACAACTAGGAAGCGAAATTGAGAGGGCTGACAAACCATAAGGAGAATGAAAACGACTACAACTAGTTAGTCAGCTTTAGCCCATTGCTCCCCGTTTGGGTTTTAAGGTCCATCTAAATGAAAACTCTTAATTTAAGAACCAATTTCATTTTGTCAATTGCAAAAGCAAGGCCGGTGTTTCCTCCCTCGCCAACTTTTTTTCTGCATTTTTCAAACAATCATTTGCCAACAACTTCTTCGTTCCAGATCCCTCCTACTTCAATAACTTACCAAATTTCTCCGTTGGTCCCATTAAAAATTTCGATCCTGTAGCTATTGAAGAAAAGTTACTAAGTCTTAGAGATGAATTCGTACCTGGCCTAGATGCCCTTCCAACCTGTTTCTACCTCTTTGGTAGACCTCTTTTATAATCTCGATACACAAAAGGGGATCTAAGCATGAAATCACCAATTATCGTCGCATTGCTAAACTCTCTCATATACACAAACCATTTAAAAGCATTTTAGACGAAGCCTTAAGCTTGAAATGCAAGCCTTTTATTTCGCACCGACAACATGGTCTTCTAAAAGGCAGATCAACTACCACAGACCTAGTTGAATTCGTGTCTTTTGCTCTCGCAGACTTTGAAAGTCTAAATCTCTTCAAATTGTCTGTTCTCGGTGTTGAGACTCTTTTATTAAAATGGATTTCTACTTACCTGATAAACCGTTCTTATAGTGTTCGGTTTAGATCCGCCCTTTCTGTTCCATTTCTGGCCCCATCTGGAGTTCCATAAGGCAGTCATCTTGGTTGTCTTCTCTTCATTGTTGCTATTAACGATCTTGGGAGGGTCAAGAATCCTATGATTCTGCCCTCCTTCAAGAAGACTTCCATCGGTTTTCAATCTGGTGCCTTAAAAACTATCTAGAACTTATAATAGACAATTATCAATCTATAACCGTCTCACATAAATTCCCAGTCTTTTCAAGACCTTGGCATATTATTCAACTGGGAGCATAATTTCCGTTCGCACATTGATAAGATGATCCTCAAAGCCAACTCATCACTTGGCTTTCTTAAACAGTGGTCCAAGGAATCTTCCAATCCATATGCAACCAGATCTCCCTATGTTACCTTTGTTCGCCCCCTGCTTGAGTATGCCAATCAAGCTTGGTCCGCATTTCACCTTTTCAACTCTATTTCCTTCAACACCAACCCACGTAATTGCACACCGTTCAAATACGATCCCTTATCCAAGCACAACCTGCGTCCAATGGTGCTTGCCACCAAAGAGAGTTTCTACTTCTCAACGTTTAGAAAGTTTTGTCTTCAATATGACGTTTCAATTGTTTTGGGAAAAATTAGTAAGAGAATTAACTGCTGACCGCTGTCAGTTTATAATTGGCGTGCGCTCAAGGGATTTTGCCTTAAAATGTTTGCACACAGTACGGGCGCAGGAAAGTTTGGGAGGAAAGAAGGAGCGATGTCGATTCACATTGGTTTTGAATGTCTGCAGATTATGATGACTAGGAAATAAGTGAGTTGTACGGTTTATGAAAGAATCATTGAGGCTAAACTGATGAGCATTCACAGCGAGACCGGTGTTACTGTTAAAATTTTTGAGGGACGGAATGCTACTGGTAATTCCGATGGAGCACTGGTGGTGAAAATAGCTACAGCGCAAGGTGATATTAGCATTACCTATGAGTCTTATCGCATGGTTTTGAATCCTAAGTATCTGGTGCAGAGTGGTTTTATGAGCACCTCCAATTTTAGGGCCGGTTCAGAGGGGTGAAATATTTCTTTCTTCGCTTGAGGAAACTTAGACATTTCGCAACAATTTTGGCGATATCGAATATGTGGTCATAAGTTGTCACTGACACACATACCTAGAATGGAGAGTTTTTCGGTTTCGGCAATGCAAGTACCATTCACTGAGAATGGCAGGCTATTTACATTTAGCTTTAACGACAGAAGACAGTATTGTGTTTTGGAAGCATTAAACTGTTGTCAGAAAATGAATATATTGGATTAAAAGAGACCATTCATGAAAATCAAAAAGATTGTCGGAGACAGAATGGAGCCCTGGGGTACACTAGCATTTATTTTGTGAATATCAGAGTTGAGACCATCCAAGACAACTTGAATTGAACGTTCCGAAAGGTAATTTCTAATCCATTAAAGCAGAAAGCCTTCGATCCCAAAACCACGCATTTTTGATAAAAGAGCCTGATACCAAACTCTGGCACATGCCTTAGAAATATCAGGTGCAACTTAATACTGCCGGTGATTGAGAAGTTTTCGTGATTCGAGATATTTCATTAGCTGACGGTTTATCAGCGTTTCCATGACCTTGGAAAGAACGGACTTAAGTGCAATGCATCTGTAGGAGGAGAGGGAAGAGATTTTTTCAGAGACGGGCTGGACAAATGCTATTTTCTATCTGCTCGGAAAGAGTCCTAAAGAGTAGGATTGATGAAGAAGCTTACGCAGTGGTCTTGCCAGCGTGGAAGAACACCTATTCAGAAGAAGGGAAGATATACCATCTGGACCAGCGGATTTATGTATGTTGAGATCTTTAAGTACTCTTGCTACTACACGAGTGCGAAAGTAGACTCGTCCCATTGAAGATTCGACGCACTCAACTGTAGGCGGAGACAAAGCACAATCTGGGAGTGTTGAGCTGGCCGCAAAGTGTGGAGCAAGCAGATTGGCCTTATCCAAAGAGCTGACAGCTGAAATATCATTATAAATGACCGTTGGGATGGAGAATGAGGCAGAATTTCTAATGTTTTTGAGGAACGACCAAAAATTGTTACTACCTTTGGCACATTTTAGTATTTTTTGCCTCAGTTATTGGACAGATGTTGCAGTCATTCCTGGCCGTTTGAACATTTTTCGGATTTTCTCTGTCGGTTTGGTCTTAAAGGACCGACAAAAACATTTCTCTAACCCTAACAGCTTCTAAACAGCTCGAGTCATATTATGCCTTTTCTTCTGGCCTGATAGCCTTAATCCAATGAGGGATAAAGGATCTCATTTAGTAGAGAATAGTGTTTGTGATCATATAAGCAGCGGCAGGATCTTTTCTCTAACTGTGTGGTCGGTGTACGAGAAATTAGCTGATATGATACAATGATCCGACGAGCCTAGAGGCGAAATCACATCAACAGTGTACCTACCAGGGTGAGAAGTTAAAAGCAAGTCCAGGGTGTTGGCGGTATGACTATCAATGTCTGGTATTGGCATGGGCTCATTTACAAATTTGGTTGTTTTCCACAGTGAAGATCTCAACAAATTTGTCCAGAATGTCGAAGCCACTCAGAATTGTGTATATTGGAATCTCGCCCGTAATAACGATTTCATTATGAGGACACAGGGATACAATTCTTTGTATGGAGCAATACAGTGCATCGAACTCGTTAAAGGTCGAATAGCTGTCCAGTTTGGGGCTTCTGTAGATAAAGCTTTGGAAGATATTTTGCTTCCGGAGATGGAATTGTAACTACATAAAGCTGAATTCCGGATTGGAAGATGTATCAGATGGGTATGGCGAGACGGCGGTGGGAAAAGAATAATGACCGTAGTTCGTAGCCAGGTAGCTTCAGCTCAGAGTGATCGGAGAGGTGTGGGTGGATCTCTACTTACAGAATTTTAGCCCCCGTATATTGGCTAAGTTCACCCTGAATTCTCAAGTCATAATACAAACATAAAAAACACAAACACCGACGATGCTAAGCAAGACTGTGAAGTGAAGTTGAATAAGGTCACCGAGCGTGATGCTTACCCACTTCCTTACATTTCAGCGACCTTGGACAAACTCCGGGATCCAAAATATCTGTCATCTTTGGATATTAAGTCCGCATACTGGCAGATCCCCGTCGAGGAAAAGTCCCGCCAATACACAGCCTTTACCGTGCCTAATCGGGGACTCTTCCAGTTCAAGAGGATGCTTTTTGGGTAACACAACGCCCCAGCAACATGCCAGAGTTTTATTGACACAGTGCTTGGTGCCGATTTCGAACCGCACGTGTTCGTATACCTCAACGACATCGTGATCGTCACGAATAATTTCCAACAACACCTAGAAATTCTGGAGGAAGTCTTCAAACGATTGAGTACGGCAGGGTTAAAGGTCAGTAGGGAGAAGTGTAACTTCTGTAGGTCTACATTGAAATTTTTAGGATACGTAGTGGATAGGAATGGGTTGCATGTGGACCCAGAAAAAGTAGAAGACATACTTAGGATTCCTGCACCGAGGAATAATAGGGAAGTTAGCAGCTTTATAGGAACGGTATCCTGGTACAGGAGATTTATACCGAATTTTTCAATTCTGGTGAAGCCGTTGACAGACCTTTTGAAGAAAAGTAGGAAGTTTGTCTGGTCTGAGGAGTGCGAGAGGTCAACACCATCAACAATGGCCGCGAGCCCACCCTATCCGACATTGTTTGCCCCAGCACGACAAATTTGTATAACCCCCTACCCCCACCAAAAGTTAAAAAAATTTTAAAGGAAAACCCACAATTCCCTGTTGTCGTTCTACTGCTCCATATGTCTGCAAGAAGGTTTACTGACTCCCCATTGGACCCCTAATAAGTTAGGTTTTAATCCCTATCTGGCGGTCCCAATGGAAGCTCTCAACGATAGCTTCAGTTTCGGGTCAGAGGGCTGGCTTCGAACCAAAGCAATCACTTGGACGACAAAACAAACAGAACGAACAAACACGACCCACAAACATAGAACATCGACGTGTGTGATTGGCTGGGGATTCGTGAGAAGCAGTTGGAGCTCTGGATGTGATTCCCTTTGCTTTAACAGCTGAATTGACGGAACCCCATGTGTGTGTGTGTGTGTGGACGAATGGCGGCGATAGCCAAAAAGCGCGGTAAGCTCATTCGATAGCTTATCGTCTTGTTGGCCAGAGCCTCAAAAAAAAAGAGAAGAAAAAAAAGAAAAAAAAACAAACGAAGACAAAAAAACCAACGACAAAGAGAAGAAAAAAAAAACGAAAACGATAAAAATAACAGGAACGAGAACAAGAACAGGGACAACAAAATTTAAACAACCGAGGACGAGAAACACACCAAAGGACAAAGGAAAGGAAATTACAACACACAACGGACACGACCGGACAAAAGTCGGTGATTGTGGCGGAGACGGCTTACCCTCCTCCACCAGCAGAGACCCCGCTAGAGAGCGACCCCGACTAGGCAGGAAACCCATTAGACAGCTAAGTACCCTTTTTAAATAACATAACCCGCGTCCATTGGGTGGCGCCTGCCTGTTGTGTTGTTTGCGACTTTTGCGTTGAGCAAATGTTTCTGAAATGTTACGCCGGCGTGAACATACTTAAACGCTTGCTAGTAGTAGTAGTTTTTTTTTTTTTTTGATAGGACGCCAAACAGTGTAATAAGGCGACTTTGTATGAAGCTGTCATCACTTAGAGCGAGTAACTGAATGCAGATAGCTAAGGACTGGAGTAACTACAGAGATTTGTTTGTTCAGACTTAGGTTCGCGTATAACCTAAGTGGGGCCATTGATAAAATATTTTTTCAATTATATGTGTCTCTGAAACCTATCTAAACATATTTGGAATTTGCCCAAAAGGTTGTCCTAATACAGGGCTAGATATCATCAGTACCACAGCCATTGAACTTACAAGTTAAAACTGAAAGTGACAATTTTGTATTCAGAGATCGCAAAATATTATACCGAGTATGTACTCGTATGTACATATGTGCTTGTGCTGATAATAAAGATTTGCAAGTATTACAACTTTAACAAAACACCACTTCGATTACTCAACAAGATGTGATTTACTGCAGTTCTAAAAATTATCAGGTAGTTCACACGTCGACACCAATAAACAATGACAGCATCTGGATTGACGACAAATCAATAGATCGCCGATCAGTATAAATATTGACAGATCACTTCAACCAGCAATCAGTCGTGCGAGCTTTGTGCTTCAACTATCAACGAAAATATTCAGCACCAACTATCAAAATGGCATTGAAGGCTTTAATCTTCTTCGGACTTTTGGCAGTCGCATTGGGATTCACCCTTCCAGAGGAAACTCAGGTGCTGGTAAGTAGTTACAAATTTGAAATTTTCTATTAGTACAAACTTCTGTGCCTTTAGATACCTGAATATGGTCAACAACTACATGAGGATGTAGTACTATCAAGGAGTGCACGATCACCACAGGGCCGACTCAACGTAGATGCGAGTAACAGTCGGCGAGGTGGTACTCAGGCCGACATTAAATATACTCACCCGATTAATGACAATTTGGAGGCTTACGCTAAGGCTTCAAGAAATTTCAAGCACAATGACAATAGCGGGCATGTTGGACTCAGTTATAAATTCTAAATAAATTTTAAATATTTAAAATCGGTCTATGAATACGAATTTATAAAAATCCCCATATAACTGTATTTACAATAGAATTTTTTGCACACAAAATCAAATAAAATAATTGAAGTTTCTAACCTGCAAATTTTTAACATGTTTTTGTTTTAGCTGTTTTTTAAAACGAAGTTTCAATCACCGGCCTAGTTATAGTGAGAGCTAAGAACAATTGCTCTCTGGATTCACTTCAAAAAGATCGACAAGGCCTTGAATGATGGCCTACATACATCGTCTTAGATTTAGTAGATTTCGCTTGAGAGATATTCCCAATAACAAGCATGCTTTCTACTAATAAGGCGGCTTGTTCATGGAGTCAACATTTTTTTTTTCAAATTATCCTTCCGCAACGATGTTATTGATAATATAAAAGCCCTCACGAAGATACGAAAATCTTTGTTTTAAGGTCGTAGTTTTGGTTGCTTTCCTTCTCACAGTTTTTACAGTTATATGTAAAAATTGCAATTACGACATCTTCTTTCTGCTCGCTTGATCAGTAATATTTTATTTAGCTCGAAATCCTTATATTGCTTCTGAAAACTTTAATCTCCCATGTTGGGGCCTTGAAAACATTTGACAGAAATACGAGTATAATCAGTTCTTCTGGTGGATATTGCAGAACTCAAGATGTTTTTTCAAGAGCTGCACATTTTTTTTTAAACAATGACGACAACAATCTCTATAGGTACTATTAAAGAATGGTTCAAAATATTGCGTTTTTTTTATGGCTCTTTCTGCTATTTGTGACGAAAGACATCTTGTTGGTCTAATTTTTGGGTCCCTAGAGCATTTGAGCGTTTGAGCACTAGAGCATTTCGGGTTAATAACGTTCAAGTGGCGACAAATCGCAGGTTTTCAGTGACAAAATCAGGATATGGCACGTAATGGATCAATGTCGTCGTAACGGGTGATTCATTTAGACTTGTTTTGTTTTTACAGATCACACGTAACTAGCCTTATTGTGTTATGTTATGCGCTTCGAGCAACATATGGTGTGCATCATCGACCTTCCGAGTCCGTTATTGCCTTTACCATCCTCAAATTTGAGTTCCAGTGTACGTTATTGGATAATACGCAACCGCATAGACCACATCCAGCCCGTAGTGAAGAGAACATTGCGGCTGTGTCGGCGAGTGTGGCTGAAGACCGTGAGCAATCGATTCAACGCCAATCTCAACATATGGGCTTACCGTATTCGACAACTTAGCGAATTTTAAAAGAGAATCTTGGTTTAAAGGCTTACAAAATCCAATTCGTTAAAGAATTGAAGCCGCCAGACTTGAATTTACGCTTAAATTTTAGTCAATGGGCTCTGCAACAGCTCTATGAAGATGCGCGGTTTTCGCATTGAATTTTGTTCAGTGATGTCGGCAACATTTGGTTCCAAAAAGACGGTGTTACAGCACGCACAGAGTGCGAAACAATGGCTATCTTGAGAAATAACTTTGGTGGACAGCTAATTTCGAGTTTCTCACCTGTAAACGGGCCACCTATGTCGTGTGATATCACCTTTAGACTTTTTTTTTTTGGGTTATGTAAAGGCAAAAGGCGTCGCCGATAAGCCATCTACGATCCAGGATTTGAAACGCAACATTATTCGCGTAATTCAACAGTGATCCAAAATTTGACCTTCAGATAAATAATATTTAACAACTAAATATCAGACACTGTTCTTTCAGGCCACAATAAAGTTTTCACAATACAAATTTATTTTATGCGTTTTATTTAAAATTAAAAAAAAACAAAACAAGTCTTAATGAATCACCCTTTACATTAATGTTGTCGTCTTCAAAGTAGTCCCCATTAGATATGATGTACTTTTGCCAGCACTTCTTCCAATCTGCGAAACACTTCTCAAACATGATGTTTGGGATAGCTTTTAGCTCTTTCAACAATGCGCTTTTAATGTCATCTATGCTTATAAAACGACGGCCCTTTGAGGTTCTCTTTATTTTTGGGAATAGGAAAAAGTCACAGGGAGCCATGTCTTAGTTTCAGTAATTCTGCATCGCCGTTGACTTCATTTAGTGACTCCGGAGCAACTTCAATTCGCCGCTGTTTTTGTTCAAAGTTCAACAATTTTGGAACAAATTTTGCTGCCACGCGTTTCATACCCATGAGCTAATCCATATGCCAATATCATCAACGACTTCTCTGATTGTGATTCGACGATCGTTCATAACCATTTCTTTCACTTTTACCACGTTTTCATCGGTAGTTGATGAGCTTATATCATCATAAACTCTTGTTTTACTCATATCAGATAGGCCTATCACCATAGGCCATTGTTAACCTTTCACACACTTTGTTGCATTTTATCTCATTCTTTACGCACATTTTGATACAATTTCTTTGATGCATTTCTTTTAACAAACGAAAATCGCCGAGCTTATAAAAACACGTCGAACCTTAGCGGCTGCCACGACAAAGTAAACAATGAATACATCTGAAAATGTTATCACATTTCCGGGTCATGTATACCAACATAATAACGAAAAATGTTGACAATCAAAACCCACGAAATTTAAAAATTCGCTTTATTTTCTGAACACACCTCGTATGGACTGTACTCTGAGTTCTGGTTTATTTTTGATAAAATAAAGGTCGATGATGCCGTCAGCGTAAAAACTTTTGTGTAATCCAGACTTAGGAGTCCATTCTGCCCATTTCTAGTGCACCAGTCGTAGATTATGCTTAGGGCTGCCGGCGCTTTGGGGCAGGCAGTCGATAGACACTATTGAGCTATTCAGACAAGCTAGTACATAGTTTCAATTAAAATAAGACTTCCCAATAGGTCCCTGTACGTTATGTGTTGCTAGATTCTCCCAGCTCTACCTGTCGATTCCTAAATCATTGCTATTAATGCAATTGACCAACTAATTGACCTAAGTGATTCCATCGACGATATCCTTATCTTTGGTGACTTTGATCTGCCTCTGCTGAAGTGGATTCCATCGGATGATCACTTCTTTTTTATCGCGTCAAACGTTAGTTCATCCAAGGAATGTCTATTCATTGATAGCATAACTGACTCAAGCCTATGCCAGTAATTCGAACTCTTCTTCTCCTTCTTTCATTTTTCCATAACTCTCCATTTCTGCCCACTCTTTCGCGTTCACTTCCCTCCCAATTTCACCTGTCCCTCACACAAGGGAAATTCCAAGTTTGGTAGACCTCTTTCATAACCCGGGTACGCAGAAAGGGGTCAAAGAATGAAGTAACCAACTACCGTCTCATTCCTAATTTTTCTCACATACCTAAAATGTTCGGAAGTTTTGCATATGAAGTTCTAATCTTTCAGTGCAAGTCGCTTACATCACCTAGTCAGCATAGATTCGTTCGTTTTAGTCAGTGTCCCACAAGGCAGCCGTCTAGGGCCCCTCTTGTTCATTTGAACTATAAACGATCTTGAGAGGATTATTAAACACTGCCCCCTATCCATTTACGCCGACGACACTAAGTTCTCCAAAACTATTTCTTCACCCCAAGACTCTATTCTCCTTCAAGAAGACCTCGATAGGTTTTCTACTTGGGGTCTAAAAAAATTTGTTGAGCTGAATGTCTCCAAATGTCAACCTATGACTTTGTCACGTAAGTCCAATCAATCTCCTCCTCGACTTTATTTTCTGCATGACCAACCTGTACTACAGGTTCAATCCCTTCGCGATATTGGAATATTATACGATAGAGAGTTAAACTTCCGTTCGCATATTGATGAGATGATCCTTAAAGCCAACTCAATGCTTGGTTTTATCAAAGGGAGGTCTAAATAATTTTGCAACCCTTATGTGACAAAATCACTTTAAGTTACCCTTGTCCGGCCCCTTCTCGAATATGCCAGCCATATGTGGTCCCAGCAAGTTTATAAATATATTCCGAATCGAGAATATTCAACGTCGTTTTTTCAGTTTGTCCTTCGAGGACTACCCTGGCCGTCTCAAAGTTCTTAACCTAAATACCCTCGAAAAAGGTAGAGACGTAGCTGACATGCTCTTTATTCATCGACTACTCTCTAGTTCTGTGGATTACACTTCCCTTTACAATTCTGTTTCCTTCAAAACTAACCCTCGTAATTTAAGCTCGTCTTTTCTATATGGTTTTCCAACCCCCCGCAGCACTTACGGTTCTGTGAACCAATCTCTATGACCAGCAACACAGGTCGGTCGATTCCAGGTCGACCTCAGGATTTAGGCATCTCAAAAACAACACCCCACCGTATTTTTCGTAAAGGCTTTAGCCATCAGTCCTATAAAGTTCAATTGACGCAAGAATCCGCCGACCATCAGTTGTTTCCTTGCCAATTGAGTGTTGGAAATGCATGAAGTTGATCAGGAATTTAATCGATAAATCATTTTAAGCGGAAATTCACTTTGTCATTTTCAAGGCGTTCTGCAAAGCCGAACTGCTGCATTTGGGTTTTAAAAAACCTGAGAATGATTGTCGAAAACCTTCTTTACACCGATTGCTGAAGTTTTTTGGCAAAACACATCATTGAACGTGGCTGTTGCCATGAATGAATTGAACCATGATTTCTATATTTTAAACAATACCAACACAAACTCTATTGCGAGGAAAGTTTCCAAGCCAAGATTATGCGATTTAACCCCCTGCGTCTTCTGTCTTTGAGATCATGTGAAGTAGATGGTTCATGACAATGATCTTCCGCCAATTGAAGCACTCAAAGGCAACATCTGCGCTGTTTTCGGTAAAATAGTGCGAAGATGTGAAGAACGATTTTGACAAAGGAGCCTGGATGTGCAGCAGACATCGTAGAGGTCATTTGGCTGATTTTATTTTCAACAGTAACCCTTCTACCAGCAATGTAAGTAAAAGTTAAATCTTATTGAAAAACCCTTTATTAAGTAAAGCTAACCATGTAGCCATCTTGCAGTAGATCATCAATCAGCCAAGAACTATGAACTATGAACACCTTAAGACCCTGAGACAAAACAAGGCAGACCAGATATCGGTTTCATAATAATTTAGTCAACGTTTATTTATTTTAAATTTCACAACGGTAGAGCAGCATTAGAATCGATATCTCAAGCCAGCATGTCCGCTATTATCATTGAATTTGAAGTTCCTTTGAGCTCCCACATAGGCTTCGAAATTCTTGCCAATTTGACGATTGTAATCGATGCCGGCACTTGATCCCATCTGTCGACTGTGCTCAAAAGTACCGCTCAAGGAACCCTGTGGTGATCGTGCTGTTCTAACCAAAACAACTTGGTCCTCCAAGGGCTCTTGTTCATATGCCTGTGTTAAATAAAATTTTAGAAGAAATTCTTAAGAGGAGTTGATTTTGTGTGGACTCACCCAATTTGGTTCTGCATAGTAATTGTCCAATTGATCCTCGGGAAGGGTATATCCCAAAGCTACAGCCAAGAGTCCAACGAAAATTAAGGTCTTGAATGACATTTTTGGTTGCTGGTTTCTGATTCTTAGGAGTATCTCTTTGAAGTTGGAATTCGTAAGTGTTTGTGGTTGGAAGAGCTCCGTCTTATTTTATACGAAACAGAAGGAAGACTGCAGTGGCACTGATAAGATAATCTTGTTGTCGTCACTTGTTATCTCTATGGGATTCTGGTGTCTACATTTCAATTGATTCGCGGTGAAATACATATTTTCGAGCTTTCCTCATGCGGCGATTTTCGGTTCCCGTTGTGAGTTACATGATTAAGACGATATGCCCCAGTTAATACAAACCAGGTATCGTCTTTATTTAAGAAGACTTGGATATGGACAATGCATTCCCACCTACTTTCCCTTACTTCAACTTGAAGATGCAAATTTCATCACTATTTGCGAGCAATAGATGACAGATGTTTGTAACCTTCCTTTCCCCGTCACCTCTAACGTATTTACGTTTGTGTCCCTATCTTTAGTTTCGAGCTGTTCCAGAATGCATATGCATTTTCAAGAAGCGTGTGTGTGTACGAATGCGAAAGCAAACAAATAAAATCACCTTTTTACCAGGAAAGCGAAAAATCCCCCGTCTTATAGACCGAAACGAATTAAAAAAAAACAAAGTATCACAGTTGATAAGGAAGTGATCAAGAATCACTCAAGACAAAATTAAGAAAATCCACCGCTTTAGAACCTGGCAAGCTCTAGCGTAACATCTCTTATCAATTTAACGCGACACAGTCTTATTTTCATTTTGTATAAATGGCCCGACCATGTCTAGGAAAGCATCAATTCTTAGTTCGCACTTTCGAGCACTACACTCAAGAAAACTAAAAAAATATAGAAAAAATGGCATTCAAGGCTTTAGTCTTCCTCGCACTTGTGGCAGTTGCACTGGGATTCACACTTCCCGAGGAGCAATTCGATGGTGTCTACGCTGAGCCACAATGGGTAAGTTAACATTGAACCGCAATCTAAAATTGTAAATCTCACTGATGTCTTCCAACTTAGACTTATGACGAGCAAGCACCTCTGGAAGACAATGTTGCTCTTGTAAGGATAGCAAGATCACCACAGGGCTCATTAAGTGGAAATTTTGGACACAGTCGACAGATGGGATCAAGTGCCGGCATCGATTACAATCGTCAGATTGGCAAGAACTTGGAAGCCTACGTCGGAGCGTCAAGAAACTTCAAGTTCAACGACAACAGTGGACATGCTGGACTCAGATATAGATTCTAGACGAATTTGCAATAATTAATAAAACAAAACTTAATTTACGAGTATTTATTACGAAAAACGTTGTTCATTCATTTGTGATGTTACTTAATATTTAGCACTGGTGATCTCCAAATGCGGGAGATGTATCATACGCAGTGCCGCGGTGGCCTTTATTGTTCCATTCTTCATTCTTTTTTCTTTTCTGGCCTCGTCTTACGAGTATGTTGGAAGTATGTTTGTGTTTTGAGCAGAAAATGCTATATGTAGTGGGGCAGTCTGCTGAAATTCACACTCTCGTTAAACTTCTTCATCAGCAATACTAGATTCTCTCGAACCCTAACTTTGCTAATGTTGTTTCGAGAGCTCTGCTTTAAAAATGCACCATCTTCATAGTTCCTGCTTATGCATGAGTTTACTTCCCTATTAGTTGGAATGAAATTACCATAAGACTCATACCCAAAATAGCTACCCACATAGCTACCCTAATTTTAAATATCAATCAGTATGCTCACCAACAAAAAACATCAACCACCTACGCTCTTTGGAGCTCAACCTCTAGAATTGAAAGATCAATCAGAGATAAAAAGATAACAGTTGGGTATTGCCATAACATCGAAGGTGCTTTCAACCACACCGATCACGTGGAGATGTCTTATATGTCTTCAAACCATTGCGCCTCATTTTTCCAATAGCGTTTTTCTGAACTGCCACCTTTTGGCAAATGTCATATTTGTGTTCCAGATTATCTACCATTTAATCATGGACAGGTATACTCGCACGCTTCAATAACGATTACAAACCATCGAAGTTCTTCTATCAAATTTTGCACCCAGTTCTGGCTACGTTTCGTACGTTAGCTCCAATTTTCGGCATAATTGAGCGTTAAAAAAAATCGATTTAATAGTCTCATGCCAGTGAGACAGCGAAACGCAAGAAATAAAAAGACTATTACGGCAATACGCGGGTCGGTATACGAGTGCCAAAAGTTGGAAAAAGCAGACACTCGCCAGGAGCTTCAGAACTGTAAGTTTGACATCATTTATGTTGAAGGGCCATACTCTCCCTGGTCCAGCTCCATGTACGCAAAACTGCTTTTCGAATGCAAGATCTGCGGCATTGCAACATGCTTACCAACGCGGAAGATCCTGCGAGAGTGAGCTTCAAAATTGAAGGCGCACTCGACAAGAAGGAATATGAACTGAACATTTTCATCGACATTGAGAGTGCGTTCGACAACGAAACTTTGGACGGCATGTGTAACTGGGCCATACAATACATACGCGTAGACGAACCATAGTTTTTTGGATCAAAGCAATGCTGGTGAATAGGATACTGATTGGGGATGCCGACTGCGGACAACAAGTGATGACGAGGGTAAATAGGGGTAGCGCGCAAGGCGACGTGCTGCCTCCACTGTGCATATTGATTGATTCACTGCTGAGCGCTCTCAGTAGTTCTGACGTCTATACTCAAGTACGGATGATGTAGCTCTACTGTATGTTGGATCGTGTCTAGCGACTGTCTGCTCTAAAGCACAGGCAGCGCTAGATGAGATCGAGAATTGGTGCACTAGAAACAAGTTCTCCGTAAATCGTCTGAAAACCGAGGTTTGTACTTTTGACAAGAAAGGGGATGTTGACTAGTGGGACTCATCTAGTGCTTAAAGGCATTACGACCCGGATCTCCAACGTAGCTTAGTATTTGTAATATTTAGGTGTTCATCTGCTCTGAACTAAATATGCTACGTCGAAAGGTTCTTAGACGCTATAAGCCTTCTGGCAGTGCAAGGAAGCTCTCACCGAAAATGGTCCTTTAGATATGCACGGCTGTAATATGGCCAATTATATCCCATTCGTCTATTGTATGCTCTATAAGCTCTCACTAAAATATGTCATTGTTGCTTTTACCAGACTCCAAAGAACGGTCTGTCCCCGCTGCATGGGAGCTTTTCCTTTAACGCCTGGCTGTGCTCCAGATTTCTAGACGCATTGATGAGTCTCCTGCCCTTGATATTCATATCATGTGCTGAATTCTCAAAGTCATTTTCCGTTTAAGGAGAAGTGGTCCTTAGTACAACATGCACTGCAGATTCGACGATCTGGTGCGCCGGCTGTTTGATGACTCTTGTTTTATCAGCATACCGTTTGATCCAATGACACCAGAACTCCTGCTGACGAAAAAGTACGAAATCGACTTCCATGTGGCCAGGAAAGGTTTTGGCCAGAATTTGAGTTAAAAGATTGTAGTCGGGTGGCTTCAAATCCCATCTAGGATGGTATTTTTCTGGGGGACGACTACGATAGATTTCATTCCCCGTCAAGAAGACTTGCGTCTATTCTCCAAGCGCTGGTATACCCAATCCTGATAACAACGAACTACAATATATAGTGAAAAATCGACGAAGTGGGCGAGGCATTAGTTTATGTAGCTTAGAGCCTTGCTGAACCCTATTACGGCTTCTAAGTTATTTCGAGAATACATGACTTCACTGAACGCAGTCGGAAGTCTAAATTCACTGAGGTCCCAGTTCGCAATGAACTTGATAATCAAAGCTCAGAGGAAAGTCTTTCAGGACCTGAACCTACTTTACGTCTGTCTGCGCCCACGGTTAGCGCTGTCATTGAATGTTATGTCTCATATTAGTATAACATCAGATGGCATGGCCCTCCAGATTGCCAGCAGACCAACCGAATGTTTCCCTACGTCTCTAAGAGGTCAGCGGCTTTCCTGCTGTCCGCACTGGCGTCGTAACGGGGCACAACACCTTTGCTAAGCATTTGAGTGTGCTGGGCATATGTGATACAACATCCTGCGATGCTTGCTGTGGAAGTGATAACGACACCTCTGAGTATTATCTTGTGAATGTCTGGCTTGCGCTAGCATCCGCCTGCAGATTCTCGGCGTTCACGTGGTCTGTGCTCGTATTAAAGGCTCTTTATCACTGAAACGCTTATTCATCTTTTTTCTATTTCTTCGTCTGAGTGATCTGTTCCGATAGAAAAAAACGCGAGTCTGTTAGTCGAGACCGCAATCTACCGATTTCGCTTCATTCTAAAGAGCTGACCATCTCTCGAACGTCTGCGTCCCTGTGGCGTATTTTTCAACAAAAAAAAACTTGCCTATATGCATTGACCCATTTAGGTGAAGCGATGGTGTATCACCTAAAAGCGCTGACCGAAAAAAAAACCTTACCCACCCAAACCAGACCTTTCGCAGTACAAGATCTTCCGAAACCCGTTTTTGGAATGGAAGTGTCCTGGAAGAAATACCCAAACAACAATGAGAGTTTAAATAATCCCCTTTGGTTCCCCGGTTCCTCGCATACTTTCTGCTTTCTGTTTTAAAAATATTATTGAAATTGCATCTTGGATTACCTTACTGTAAACTATGGAGGTATTCAAATTTGAGACTCAACGAGAAACGGGTACGTTTGGCAGAGAAACAAAATTAACCACAGAAGCTCCTATTGCCAAAAAAGGCTCACGAAGAGTGGGAAGCGGCATTCGGTGAAGAGTTTGATCCTTGTATCGAGAACTAATGAAACACAACTTTAAAGAATGAACTAACGAGTACTAAAGAAAATTATGTGAAAAACAAATTCCAATGCCTTTTATCCAAATCAGCAGATTTCTCACAAACTAAATTTTGAAAAGAGTGCCTATGTACCTTCAAAGGCGTGGTATACTGTGCTAATTCACAATTTTTAAGTAAAAACCTGTGTTTCTATCAAAATTACTTGTTGCGTCAACTAATTTGGGACACCCTTAACTAACATCACAAATGAATGAACAACGTTTTCCGAAATAAATATATTAAGTTTTGTTTTATTAATTATTGCAAATTCGTCTAGAATCTATATCTGAGTCCAGCATGTCCACTGTTGTCGTTGAACTTGAAGTTTCTTGACGCTCCGACGTAGGCTTCCAAGTTCTTGCCAATCTGACGATTGTAATCGATGCCGGCACTTGATCCCATCTGTCGACTGTGTCCGAAATTTCCACTTAATGAGCCCTGTGGTGATCTTGCTATCCTTACCAGAGCAACATTGTCGTCCAGAGGTGCTTGCTCGTCATAAGTCTAAGTTGGAAGACATCAGTGAGATTTTACAATTTTAGATTGCGGTTCAATGTTAACTTACCCATTGTGGCTCAGCGTAGACACCATCGAATTGCTCCTCGGGAAGTGTGAATCCCAGTGCAACTGCCACAAGTGCGAGGAAGACTAAAGCCTTGAATGCCATTTTTTCTATATTTTTTTAGTTTTCTTGAGTGTAGTGCTCGAAAGTGCGAACTAAGAATTGATGCTTTCCTAGACATGGTTGGGCTATTTATACAAAATGAAAATAAGACTGTGTCGCGTCAAATTGATAAGAGATGTTACGCTAGAGTTTGCCAGGTTCTAAAGCGGTGGATTTTCTTAATTTTGTCTTGAGTGATTCTTGATCACTTCCTTATCAACTGTGATACTTTGTTTTTTTTTAAATTCGTTTCGGTCTATAAGACGGGGGATTTTTCGCTTTCCTGGTAAAAAGGTGATTTTATTTGTTTGCTTTCGTATTCGAAAATGCATATGCATTCTGGATCACCTTGAAACTAAAGATAGGGACACATATGTAAATACGTTAGACGTGACGGGGAAAGGAGGGTTACAATCATCTGCCATCTATTGCTCGCAAATAGTGATAAAATTTGCATCTTCAAGTTGAAGTAAGGGAAAGTAGGTGGGAATGCATTGTCCATATCCAAGTGTTCTTAAATAAAGACGTCACCTGGTTTGTATTAACTGGGGCATATCGTCTTAATCATGTAAGTCACAACGGGAACCGAAAATCGCCGCATGAGGAAAACTCTAAACTATGTATTTCACCGCGAATCAGTTGAAATGTAGACACCAGAATCCCATAGAGATAACAAGTAACGACAATAAGATTCTCTTATCAGTGCCACTGCAGTCTTCCTTCTGTTTTGTATAAAAGAAGACGGAGCTTTTCCAACCACAAACACTTGAAAATTCCAACTTCAAAGAGATACAGTCCTAAGAATCAGAAACCAGCAACCAAAAATGGCATTCAAGACCTTAATTTTCGTTGGACTCTTGGCTGTAGCTTTGGGATATACCCTTCCCAAGGATCAATTGGACAATTACTATGCAGAACCAAATTGGGTGAGTCGACACAAAATCAACTCCTCCTAAGAATTTCTTCTAAAATTTGATTTTATCAACACAGGCATATGAACAAGAGCCCTTGGAGGACCAAGTTGTTTTGGTTAGAACAGCACGATCACCACAGGGTTCCTTGAGCGGTACTTTTGAGCACAGTCGACAGATGGGATCAAGTGCCGGCATCGATTACAATCGGCAAATCGGCAAAAATTTGGAAGCCTATGTGGGAGCTCAAAGGAACTTCAAATTCAATGATAATAGCGGACATGCTGGCTTGAGATATCGATTCTAATACTGCTCGACTATTGTAAAATTTAAAATAAAATACAACTTTGGCTAATTTATTACGAAACCTATATCTTGTCTGATTTTTGATGGTTTAAGGGTGCAAAGTATAAGCAATTTTCAAAACTTGGATTGCATTTTAATAAAATCCAATTCCAATTTGTTCATAGTAAAGGGTTTTCGAAAAAAGGGTTTCATTTTGATGTATCAGATATTTGTTTTATGAAGCAATATAGAAAATATCAGTCAGAGGTCCTTCAATCCATCTGTTGCACAGTCATGTGCAGATGTACTTTATCGATAACAGCACGGATATTCGCTTTGAGTACTTCAATTGACTTTCTCTTTCACATGACCCATCGCAAGATCTCAGCGATCAATTTTGATCACCATTTCGACGAATAACTCGACCAGGAAACTTTTCTCGCAATCGAGCAATGGTTTCGATGCTTCTGTGATACATACATCCATATCCTTAAGCTCCATTCACGGTAACAGCCACACCCCCTTCATTTTGGAGGAAATAAGTTCGGATGATATTTTCTGTCAAAAACCACACGAAACAGTAAGACGTTGTGTATACAGAAGAATGCCAATAATCATTCTCCAATTTTCTAAAATCCAAACGCAGCAAATCAGCTTTTTAACAAAGTCTTGAAGATGAAAATGTGGCTTCAAATGATTTTTCGGGGTGCCGTGAAACAGCGCCAAGCGTAATAACGCCGAGTTCCAAAATTGCTCTCGGCGTTATTTCACGGCACCATTTTTCGGTTTCATTCTTGATCAATTAGCTACTGTGCTGCTGATGCTCGGTAGACTTAAATTTTTGCGTTAATTAAATCTTTCAGACCTTATGTTCCAAGTCTTTATGCAAAATAGGGTGGAGTGTTGTTTTTGATAATCCTACATCCTGAGATCAAACTGGAATCGACCGACCTGGTTTTCAACGCGAAATATTCCCACGGGCACGCTTTCTGTTGTTCAATTTACATCCCAGTAGCTCGATAGTGTCTAGCGACTGCCTGCTTCAAGGCGCAAGCAGCCTTAGGCATGATTGACGACTGATGCACTAGAAATGGTCAAACTCAGTCAAACTGAAGTTGTTCTCAGCTGACTGGTGTGCCTCATAGTGCTTAAAGGCATCACCATCCAAATTCTCCAAGAGAAGCTCAGTATTTGGGTATCATCCTGCATAACAAACTGCTCTGGACTAAACACGTTACGTCGAAAGTCTCTTAGACGCTGTCGGCGAGACAAGGGGCCTGTCACCGAAAAGGTCTTTTTACATCTTCAAGGCCAACTAGATCATATGCGTCCATTGTATGGTGGAATAAGCTCTCCCGAAAATATGTCATTGCTGCTTTTGCCAGACTCTAAAGAACGGAGTTTTCTCTTGAACGCCTGGCTCTGCTCTAAACGCATTAATGAGTCTCCCTCCCCTGGATATTCATAAAGCCATATTCTGTTGAAAAATAAGTGGTTCTTGATACAACACGCACTGGAGCTTTGGTGACCTTGCGCGTGGACTGCCTTTAGACTCTGGTCTTATGGACATGCCATCTGATGCAATGGGATGACACTGAAAATGACAATTCTTGCTGCGGAAAAAAATATGAAATCGACTTTCCCTGTAACCAGGATTGATTTCGGCCAGAATCTGATCCAGGAAAGAAATGTTGTTCAAAGATATTGAAGTCTTCATAGCGGACAGATACAAGCACTGGACCTTCGCAAGACATACGATACTCGCATATGCTTCTGAATTTCAAAGAGCGACATATAGGATTCTACTGCTCATGAAATATTCTGTAATTACCCAGTGAAAGCGTGGAAAGTTTTGTGTTGGTAGTCACAGCCACTAACCTTCAGATGCGTGGGGTTACTACTACTTTTATTAGGTTTTGGGTAGCCACTGAGCTGCACCTAAATGGCGATGCTTAGTGTTGTAACTATGGCTATTCATCAATTGATATTATTTTAGTCCTCGTTGAACCGGGTATTGATAGAGTATTTTGCAGGAAAAATAACATCCTCACTGATTACACATCAGATAGAGGATGAACGGCGGGAAGATAAGAACTTTCAGTCATGGTGTTGAAATGGAGATGGATATGGATAAAATCCTTAATAATGTAGGTCAACGTCAGGTCTTATATGCCGGAAGCGGCTTACTGACTTCAGAATATCCAACATCTTTTTTCCAAAGTGTCCCTAAAAGGTACTGTTCCCCCAAGCTGGGGGTTGGTTTAACTACCCGGCCGAATTAAAACCACACTGTGTGTAACAACCAGAAGGCTATGCAAAGAGCGTATTCTCTGTTTCGCGATACTGAAACCAAAACCAGAACAACGGACCTCGTTCAGGCAACGTGAAACCGAATAAAACAAGTTGAGGCCCTAGGCTGCAGTTAAGCATAAATAACCGTCATGCAAGACAGGTATTGAGATATGCCGGACAGAAGGACGATAACGCACTGATCCATATTACACTGTGACCTGTTACAGAGTGTAGAAGAAACGTGTTTTTGGCTGCCTAATTGTTGTAAGTAGCAGTTTTCTGCTTTGAACACTTGAGTGAGTTTCTTGTAACGATTCGCATCAAGGCTAAGTGCGCTAACATTCATCTGATATGGGCTCGAGAAAAAGTGGGTAAAACCTACGATAAATCCCCTAAGTGTGACATTAAAACAGTTTTTAGTGTTTTAAATGCCATATCCGTCATATCCTTTTCGACAGATGCCATAAGAATATCGATAACTGATGTGGTGAGTGTCAGCAAAACTCCCTCATGAATCCTGTAGTTGGATGAATGATGTCGGGAAGCACATGTAGCAAAACAAGCCACCTGCACAGAGGAACGAAGCCGAGTTGTGAGCTTTAGGAGCGAAAGATTAAGGAAAAACATCTCTGGTGGGGTTGTACGAGAGCTGTTTTTTGAGTACCCGCATTGGAAGATAGGTGGCACTATTGAGCCAAATTGAATGTACCATCCTTTAGAATGGCCTCTTTTAGTCCGCCTGTCAAGATTTGGTGACAATCCGACGTTCACCAGGTAAAACCCATTGTTTCGATTGTTCTTTGCTCTCTGGTGTGTACCAATGAATCCATATCTCATCGACGGTTACAAAACGACGCAGAAACTCCTTCGGATTTCGATTAAACAGGGCCAAGCACCACGTCTTTGAACTGGTCTCACGATTGCGCTTGTTTTTCGGTGTGAACAAATGAGGCAACCGTCGGCGCGGACAGCTTACTCATGCCTAATGCCTGCTATCTCAGCCAATTCGCGAATTTTGACTTGACTCGGTGGTCTGCCAATGCGAGATCATGGATTTTGTCCTCTGTGGTAACCGTTTTTGGGCCGCATGGTCGTCAAAAACCGACTTGCGTCCACGGCGAAACTCTGCGAACCAATGGCAAATGTTTGTACGGAAAGGTGAATGGGTCCCATACACACCATCGAAAATGGGCTTGATTTCCTCGCAGGTTTTGCCACTCAAAAACAAGAATCGGATCACGGAGCGATACTGTTCTTTTTCCATGGTCGCAGAGAAAAACTAGCACGATGTTTTGAAATGGGTGTCAAGACAAAAATAAGCAAATTTTGACAGGCGGGCTAAAAGAGGTTATTCCAAATTATGGTACACTCATTTTGGCCCAGTAGTGCCACCTATCTTTGAAGTCGGGTACTCATCAAACAGCCCTCGTAAGTATTGAAATAGTTTTGGTTGAGGGCATTAGGAGAAGATATAGAGACGAATTCTATGAGCTATACAGCGACATAAATTTGGTCAGAAAAGTGTAGTCTGAGAAAGCCTAGACATATAGAGGGAATGAATGCCAATGTTTTCCAATTCTAATTCGAAGCGATGAAATGGCTGGTCAAGTGGAAGGGCACCCCAACCGTATTAGAGTGTCGGGGACAGTTGGCTTAAGATGACACTTACTGCAGACAGACTTCTGTTTTAATGTTTGAGACCAAGGTACAGCTCATAAATTTAAGCGCAATCTAAGTACTCGCATGTAAGTAGAAGTCAGCCAATACAGAATGGTTGAAAATGTACGAATTCTTAAAACACAGTCTGAATGTTAAAACCCCTGAAATCCGTCTTAGAGTTGTCTGCATCCTCAGTGAAGGCTTTCATTGCCAATTGGGTGTCTCACGAAGTCAACTATAGGTGGCATTATAATACAGAATGCAGGCAAACAAGTGCTTTTTTCATTCCAGGTAAAAACCAGACAACAAGGTCCCCTATCCCTTCCGCATTTCCGTCTTTTGATGTAAATGTTCTGTAAAATCCTCACATTCCAATTGTGTGCAATTTTACTTGCATGTTTTTTATTACAGGAAAAAATCCCCAATCCGAAAATTGATAAGAATTCTATAAGGCAAAACCCCATCTACTTGATAAGGAAGTCAACATCGGAGATTCACCCACAAACGAAGATAGAAAAAAATCACCGCAAGATATTGCGTTGCATCTCGTATAGATTGAAGGTGCACCCCCTTTACTCTAATTTTGTATAAAAGCCTAGACGACGATGAATAGATCATACACTGTAAAACCGCACTTTCGAGCGAAGCAATCAAAACATCGTAAATTTCTAAAATGGCATTCAAGGCTTTCATTTTCCTCGCCCTTGTAGCAGTTGCATTGGGTTTCACTCTTCCGGATGAGCAATTTGATGGTGCCTACGCCGAACCAGAATGGGTAAGTCGAAGGAAAACTTTTAACGGTGACACAGATTTCATAACACCAACCACCTTCTAATCTAGGGCTACGATAACCGGGCACTACTTGAAGACAACGTTGCTTTGATTAGGACGGCACGATCACCACAGGGCTCTGTGAGCGCTAATGTGGAACACAGCCGCCAGATGGGTACAAGTGCAGGCGTCGATTACAATCGTCAACTTTCCAAGAACCTGGAAGCCTACGTTGGAGCTTCAAGAAACTTCAAATTCAACGACAACAGTGGACATGCTGGCTTACGATACAGATTTTAAAATAATTTAATTGACTTTCTGTCTTATTCAATTCGAAATATAAGAATATATCCAATTCTGAAGGTGAAATTTTGAAATTGTTACTTGAAGATGACAAATGCGGTCTCCGCTTATTAGGTGAAGCATCAGTGGTATTCTTACAACTAGTCAATATCAGTTTTGAATGTATTGAAGCTTCCAAGAGGACTTTGTAAGTGTTCCTCCTTTAGGGATGTCAGTGAGATGACACTTAGTATGGAAGAAAACATTCATTGAAATTGTGTCAGCTACTGACCATTTTCCCAGATTTTCAATCTTCCCTTAACAGTAAGGTGAAATAGGAGGACATATGCTTTTTGTCATCAATTCTGATCCATGTTCATCAAGGGACCCAATAAGCCTCCCTATGTGGGCTCAGGCTAGTGCTGTCATTAGTTACGGCTCATAAGCCATCAAGGTCTATAGCCAAAATGATTGCACTGTCAAAGTATCGATTGAAGACAGTTTACGAGTACAACTATTCTTCAAGAGTCCGACAGGAGTGCTAGGATGACTCCTTTCTATCGCAGAAGTTCGCTGAATCATTTACGAATCGGCCACTAGATGTCTCTATATTCGATAATTGGTTTAGTTTACTCAAAAAAATTGTCTTAAGGTTTAAGTTGCTGTACCCGGGAAACAACTGCGGTTGCGGTAACAGTTACTGTTTTTCTCTGGTTAAAAATATAAGGGGCAATAGTCCCTCGGTCTGAAATCGCACACTATGCTGTGGTTTTTGGACAGTGTAAAGGATTTTGATGACGTTCTCTACTGTTGTTGAGACACCATCTGTATGAAAATGTGTTATATCACTAAACAGTAAGTTTCCATTCATTTTTGCTGTCCAAAAACGTTCCAGATTTATTTCTGCGTAAGGTTTCTCGCATAAAAGAATTATTTGTGTTAAGACCCCGCACGATTTTCATCTTTTATGGGAACTTGCTTGTCGATTTAGGTCAGTTCTGTGGAATTTCGTCTCGAACTAGAGTCACATGTTCTCGGGTCGATGATAACGTTAATGGTCCCGAAGGGGTATTGTTGACCATTGTCCTTTCTTGTGTGAACATTTTTTCAACCATGACCAGATCTTCATACCATACGAAAGTCTAAACCTAGTTTTGCGTACTCCTAAGCCACCTAAGGTGAGATCTTCCTCTGCTGTGATATCCCTCGTGGCTAAATTCGAAAACTCTGCAGGCCGTAGCATTGGTGTCCCATTCGCTCTACATGTCCTAGGCATTTCAGGCGATGGGTGCACAGTTTTCTGACCAGGCTGATGTCACCGTACTCCTCGTATAGTTCGTCTTTGAATATTCTCCTCCAAGGTCCGTCAACCTAAATGCGACCGAATATTTTACGAAAATGTTTTCTCTCTAAACGACAAAAGATATCTTCATCCGCTTTCGATAGAGTCAATGCTTATCTATGATCAAGGTCTAATGTAGAATCTCCTTAGTGTGTTCTTCAAAAGGTGTCTTCTGAAGCCGAAGAAACAGTGATTGGCAAGATGTATTCTTCATTCTATTTCTACTGAAGTGTTGTTGGCAGAATTGAGAGCAGAGCCAAGGTAGACAAAGTCCTTTATCACCATAGCTATCGACTGTGAGGTTCCGTGTGTTCCATTGTTCCTTGTTATTGTGATAGCCCGCTGAGTTCTCCCAATATCATAGGCGTACGCTAGTTGTAACACGGACTTTTGAAATATTGCGCCCCCGGTGTTCGCTTGTGCGTTCCGCACAATTCATTCAAGTATGATGTTAAGAAGTCACATGATAACGCGTCTTAAACCTTTTTCGACAGCAAAGGTCTCAATTAAGTACGTTACGCATTCCGCAAAGATTCTGACGGTCTCTAGCGATTGCAGTTTTTTACGCTGCATCTTCTCACAGTAATTCTTCTTTGTTTTAGCGCTTGGGAAAAGCACATTCGTACCTTGGCAACAACAGGGTAGTGATCTGAGTCAATGTTATCTGTCCGGAAGAACGTCTTTGTGTTTAACATGAACACCTGCCGTGGAGACTTAAGTTCACAGGATGCTCGGCATCTAGTACTTACTCGTATTTGCAACTCTACATCGGACCAACCAACTTGTGGAAGTCCTTTGCTACGATTTAGGTTTAAACCACGGTTCCACTACGGGACCTACCTCCTCCAAGTCATGTCCAGACCGAAGTCAATGGTACAGCTTTTAAGCCCTGGTGGGACTAACGGTAGTTCATGCCGCTCAACACGGACCCCATAACCGGCTGCTCTTAGTGTAACTGATCCAATCGGAGAAACCTTCAGTGGCGTTAATCAGAAGGCCTTTACGATAAGACCAGTATTGCTCTACCTTAGACTATTATTAGACTAGGTCACTGATGGGCGTTTCACGGGGCACGCTGCCCGAATCTACCAAAGATATCCGCTTTCCGATCCTGGCGTCACACTTAGGACATTGCTCATATGTATTGTCGACGAGCTCATTTGGTGTTTAAGTTAACAAATTTAGCCTTGCTGCGGATTGTAATGCTGCTCTAGCTTAAGAATACCCATAGACGATTTGCTGGTAAGGATAAGAAAGATAATACACTGGCTATAAACCGCAATCGTCAGACCTATGGCATCACGGGGAACATCGTTAGAAAGGAAACCTAGCGATTCGCATACTTTCGCAGCATTACAATCCAAAGTTTAAGAATTACTTACCAACTGACGCATAGAATCAGAAAGTGCATCCAATATTTGCAAAGCCTGATATAGTGTATTTTAGTAGGTTTCCGAGATCATGCCATTTGACAACTCTCGACTATTTTCCTCGGAATCACCTGGAAGCAATAGTTTATGCGAATAGGTTTGCAACTATGGACGACTTGGAAGCCAATATTATGACTTTTATTCTCGATATACAGCCCGGTTTACTTGAAAAAGTGCTCCAAAATTACGCTCACAAGATGACCTTTGAAAAATGTAATTGAGGTGTCATAAGCCCGAAATCGTGTTCAAACAATAAACGACAACTTTGACAGTTATCGCCACTGTTGAAAACCACAACTTCAATCTAGTCCAAACTGGCGGTGCTCAGACATATACCCATGACTACATGTTAATTGTGCTCTGGACCTTCTAATGATAGCCATCAGATATAGAGCTAGAATCTGAGTGGTCCCAATATACTGGCTCCTCTTCATAAATTTTCGACAGCAATCCTTTTACTAGACGAAGTATGCAGAGTCAAAGGATAGGACTCTCCTTGAGAATAATGTGTGGATGGTAGACATAGATGCAATCTACAATCTACCAAACAATCCACAAATTTTTGATCCTCTTTATCATTTCAAATTGAAATTAAGAACATTGGCAATTTGTTTAACGTGTATTTTGCAAAAACGCAATAACCTCCTCTGGAATTCTAAGCGAGCAAATAAAATACGAAATCTTCAAATAAAGATGGCGCTGCTGAATGCCATCCACATGGAACCCATTCATTGATCTGACATTTCGCAACTTGACATATCCGCGTTTAGACGTTTACAAACACTTTTTTGATAGCATATTCAACCAGATAGATAGAAATAGCGAAATTCTCACATAGAATTAGAAAAGTAACAAACAATAATAATAAATAAAAAATGTCTAACATTACGGCGGCAGTAATCGCCAATCGCAACAAAAAGCATTTCCTCGGTGTTCCAGCGCCACTCGGCTATGTCGCCGGCGTTGGAAGAGGGTAAGTTGTCTGCGTTTAATAACCGAGTCAAACGTATTTTTAACATATTTTCCCCCCAAATAGTGCCACAGGCTTCACTACTCGTTCGGATATTGGTCCAGCAAGAGATGCCAACGACGTGTCCGACGACAGACATGCCCCACCAGCGGCAAAACGCAAAAAGAAGGAAGAAGAGGAGGAAGATGACGAAGATTTGAATGATTCCAACTACGACGAGTTCAGTGGTTACAGTGGTTCGTTGTTCTCCAAAGATCCGTACGACAAAGACGACGAAGAGGCAGACGCCATCTACGAATCCATAGACAAGCGCATGGATGAAAAGCGCAAAGAATACCGAGATCGACGAATGAAAGAAGACTTGGAGAAGTACCGCCAGGAGCGGCCGAAAATTCAACAGCAATTCTCTGATCTCAAAAGAAGTCTGGCCACAGTTACGGCCGAAGAGTGGTCAACCATCCCTGAAGTGGGTGATAGTCGTAATCGTAAGCAGAGGAATCCGCGGGCAGAGAAATTCACCCCACTACCAGACAGTGTCATATCGAGAAATCTGGGTGGAGAGGACTCGTCGACAATTGATCCACGTTCTGGTTTGGCTTCAATGGTGCCCGGAGTAACGACACCGGGAATGTTAACACCCACCGGTGACTTGGATTTGAGAAAAATTGGACAAGCTAGGAATACTCTGATGAATGTGAAGCTATCGCAGGTTTCCGACTCTGTGGAGGGACAAACGGTGGTCGATCCGAAGGGTTATCTCACCGATCTGCAGAGTATGATTCCCACATACGGTGGGGACATAAATGACATCAAAAAGGCACGACTCCTGTTGAAGAGTGTGAGAGAAACGAATCCCAATCATCCACCGGCTTGGATTGCCTCTGCTCGTTTGGAGGAAGTCACGGGCAAAGTGCAGATGGCTCGAAATCTAATCATGCGCGGTTGTGAAATCAACCCACAGAGTGAGGATCTTTGGTTGGAAGCAGCGCGACTTCAACCACCAGACACAGCGAAGGCAGTTATTGCTCAAGCAGCGCGTCACATTCCCACATCTGTGCGAATCTGGATCAAAGCAGCAGACCTGGAAACGGAAACGAAAGCAAAACGGCGTGTGTTCCGGAAGGCGCTCGAACACATTCCCAACTCGGTTCGTCTATGGAAAGCAGCCGTCGAACTGGAGAATCCCGACGATGCACGTATTCTTCTTTCACGTGCTGTTGAGTGTTGCAATACAAGCGTGGAGCTTTGGTTGGCTTTGGCTCGCTTGGAGACGTACGAGAATGCAAGGAAGGTTTTGAACAAGGCGCGTGAGAACATTCCCACCGATAGGCAGATTTGGACCACTGCTGCGAAGCTGGAAGAGGCCAACGGGAACATCCACATGGTGGAGAAGATCATCGACAGATCCCTGACGTCGTTGAGTGCTAATGGAGTTGAAATCAATCGCGAGCAGTGGTTCCAGGAGGCCATTGAAGCTGAAAAGTCTGGTGCTGTGAACTGTTGCCAGGCTATTGTTAAGGCCGTGATAGGAATCGGGGTCGAGGAGGAGGATAGGAAGCAGACATGGATCGACGACGCTGAATTTGTAAGTATTCTTGATATTTCCCGAAACCATTTAACTTGGTTCCTCCTTTCAGTGCGCCAAGGAGAATGCATTTGAGTGCGCCCGAGCAGTGTATGGTTATGCGCTGCAGATATTCCCATCGAAGAAGAGCATTTGGCTACGCGCGGCTTACTTTGAGAAGAACCATGGCACCCGTGAGAGTTTGGAAGCCCTTCTGCAACGCGCAGTTGCTCATTGTCCTAAATCAGAGGTTCTCTGGCTAATGGGTGCCAAGTCAAAGTGGTTAGCTGGCGATGTACCAGCTGCTCGTGGCATTCTCTCACTGGCCTTCCAAGCCAATCCCAACTCTGAGGACATCTGGTTAGCTGCCGTCAAACTCGAGAGTGAAAATTCAGAATATGAACGTGCTCGACGTTTACTTGCCAAAGCTAGAGCTTCAGCTCCTACTCCGCGGGTAATGATGAAGTCTGCACGCCTAGAATGGGCTCTAGATCGAACTGATGAAGGACTGCGTCTTCTCGACGAGGCAGTCAAGGTATTTCCGGATTTCCCCAAACTCTGGATGATGAAGGGCCAAATCGAAGAGCAGGAACAAAAAGTCGAAGAAGCAGCAAACACATATATCACTGGCTTGAAGAAGTGTCCAAACTCGATCCCCCTCTGGATCCTGTCATCTTCTCTTGAAGAACGCAAGGGAACCCTAACCAAAGCCCGCTCGATCCTTGAACGTGGTCGTTTGAAGAATCCCAAAACATCGCAACTCTGGTTAGAGGCAATCCAAATGGAACTGCGAGCTGGTCTCAAAGAAATCGCATCAACAATGATGGCCAGGGCACTACAAGAATGCCCAACAGCTGGAGAACTCTGGGCCGAATCGATTTTCATGGAATCCAAGCCACAAAGGAAGACAAAGTCCGTGGATGCCCTCAAGAAGTGCGAACACGACCCACACGTTCTTTTGGCTGTTTCCAAACTCTTCTGGTCGGAGCACAAGTTTTCCAAGTGCCGAGATTGGTTCAATAGAACGGTGAGTAGGAAAGTTGAGATTCTTGACTCTATCGAACTAATTCGGGATTTCTTTTCGTTGAATTACAGGTTAAGATCGACCCGGACTTCGGAGACGCTTGGGCGTATTTCTACAAATTTGAGCTTATCCACGGAACCAAGGAGCAACAGAAGGAAGTCCAGGAGCGATGTGTGGCCGCCGAGCCCAAACACGGCGAGGCATGGTGCAGTGTCAGCAAGAACATCAGCAACTGGTGCTTCAAAACTCCAGAGATCCTTACAGGCGTCGTCAAGGAGATTAGTATACCCACCTAAACTGGAAAATAAAATTCAATTCTTAACTGTTCCACGAGCTTTGTTTTATTTGTCTTTCCTAAATGCCATGGAAGTTAGCTTCCTCATTTTGGCTTTGAATCCAACAATCTTCTTGGCAATGTCCGTATTCATGTTCTCGGGAAGGTCACCAGTTTCTTTGAAATGTTGCCAAGTGCGCTTTAATCGCTTACGGAGTTCATCGCCACGATAGATGCGGAAATTTGCCAACTCCTCATCGGAGGAGTTGATGGCGGACAACCAGGCCATGATTTTGGCATCACCCGTGAATATTTTGGGAATCCCCTCCGGTGGGTAGACGACGCACGATATTTTGGGAAACTATCAGAAGAGAACGGAGTGCTTTGGATTCAAATGAAAGGTCAAACCTACCTGCGTTTCATTCCCCGAGCTCACGTAGTGAACTCCTTCGACTGGTCCATCGGAAATGCTCTGTAATTCTCGGAATCCCTCGTTAGTGCGTGTAAAATGATAGTGATTAGCGAAGATTTCTATTTTCCTCTTCTGAATTGGTGTCAAGTTGAACGTGGAAACTTTTGGCAGAATCCTCCTGAGAAATTCTTCAAGAAGTGTCTCTCGACTTAGATCAGAGAAGTCGTAGTTGTACGAGGTGAAATCGTCCCATGTACCCAAGTTATGGGCAAACATTATGCGACTGCGGATTGTTATGTACTCAAGGATGCTCTGGTGAAGTTTTTCTAAATCTGATTCTGGCAAATTCATGTTTTCTACAAGTTTTGAGATAGTTAACAAGAAACCAGCAGCTTGACGGAAGTCAAATTTGAAAATAAGAAAAGCTCCGCAGTCACGGTAATGAACGGCTTCGTAGAACAGGTTTGTTACATGGTATAAGTTGGACTTTGTGTGCAACTTTTTATGTGCTTTGGATTTGGTGTGCTTTGCGAAGCTTATGGGTTCGTGACGTGGATAAAAATTATATTAAGGTTCCGGCATTACATATCGCCGTTCAAAGAATGAGTTAACAAGGACGTTTGGATTATAAGAACGGTTGGTTGTAAATTGCTGTGAACTACCTAAAAATATGAAATGCATCAGTAAGAAACCTTAGTTAACTACTTGAGTGGCGCTGAAGTCCGGGTAGAATCTGGGCCTGCTTAATATCTCTCCAATTGTCTCAAGTACCCATTTTGAGTTGGTTGAGGTCCCCTTTCGATTGCGTGTGCTGCTCTATATACGGCGACATCTGTGGCACTTTCCCTGTGAAGGGGGTTATGCAAGGTTGAAGGCGCAATTTGTTCCCTATGTTGTTTTTTTTTTTGCAAGAGAATAGAGCTACTGTACCAGCTGTAAGAGTTCTTTAATGTTATTAAGGTGCTTACCTGAGACAGCAATAGCAACGTCATCCGCATAGGCCATCACCCTGCAGCACTTCATTGACCACTAAGTTCAAGTGAAGGGGCGAAAGGACACCGTCTTGCGGCGCACCTTTGAGACACATGTCTTAGCAGAAGTCTCATCCAGTTTGGAGTTGATTATCCTGCTTTTTAGCATTAGACCGATCAACTCCCCAAGTGAGTCGTCTACCTGCAGAGTTGACAGCGCAGACGTGATTGCTGATGCATTGACGTTGTTAAAGACGCCATCTATGTCCAGGAAAGCAACCATTGTGTGCTCTTTATATTGTAGGGATCGTTCGATGTGGCTAGTCAGGGAGTGTAGAATCGTTTCAGTAGGCATGTTGAGCCGTAGACAAAAGTCGTGGATCAACTCTAAATCGTGTATGGGTATCAATAAGTCGTTTTAGAATTTTCAGAGGGAAAGATGATAGACTTATAGGTCTGAGGTCCTTTGAGACAACATGAGAACATTTTCCGGCTTTGCGAATGAAAACTACATTAATTTCTCTCCAGTACAAGGGAATGTTGATCATTTCTTCGCTGCTCCTCATGATATTCTCCAGCGTAGCCCAAAGGATCTGTAACTCGGCAAGTATTATACCGTCCGGACCAGCGGTCTTGTATGGTTTGAAGTTATGAAGCGCCAAGAGCAGCTTGTCACTTGTGATCAGACCCTGAATTTTAGTTGCGATTGCAGTAGTCCTGCTACGGTTGCTACTGGCCGTGAATAGGAAGCTACCTGGAGAGTGGGTGTCCAGTAGGAGGTTGAGTGGTTCATCATTTGAGGTCGTCCAGTAGCCATTCGTTTTTTCCGACAGCTTGGCATAATAGAGTTTGTAGAGAGGACTTTTCTTAGCCGCGATGCCTCAGAGGTTTCTCTTATTTTCTCACAGAATGCCCTCCAGAATTGTCGCTATGCCTTCATCAGTTCTTTTTTATGTATTTTGAGGGATACCTTGTATGAGCCCTAGTCAGCCACTTCTCTTGTGCTTTTTGATTGGTTGAAAAGATTCCTGGAAACGTTTCTAAGCGACACCAGTGCTGATGCCCATCAGTGCGACTTTTTCTTGCCTCTAGGTCGAATAAGAGGACAGGAAGCAATCATTGCTTGATTGTGATCCTGGGTAGAATCCTTGATTTTCATGTTGAGCTCATTGGGGTTACATACTCCTCTAAGAGTTCAGAGGAGAATGGTTGTTGCTCCTATCAATCAGTTTTCCGAATGGGAGTATCACTCAGACTGCATTGGATGTATTATACTCGTATCTACGATCGGAAAATGAGTGTTTAGACGATATCATCCAGTTCGTTAACATTTAAGTGATGTTGCACTTGATATCTAGCACTTCCTTTCGGTTTCTAGTTGCAAAAAGTGGTACAACTCTATTGTTAGTGTCGGTACTGCCCCATAGCCGTGTGATGTGCCTTGGAATCGCACCCAGTGATGAGGCTAGTTTTTTGCCTTCCAGCTTCCAGTACTACCCTTTCTAGGTTGTCAACAGGAAGAGGACCAACATAGTCATGGCTAAGATATGCCGATGGCATTTGGAACCTTTGGTAGTCCCCAGTATAGCAACAGTTATGTCGGGGTCGCTGAGATTAGGAAGTAAAAGTACATTAAGACTACGTGTCGCTAATACACGAGTTCTGATTTGTCTTTTGTATAGAGAGGGATGTATTCAGGTGTTCCAAGTCCACGAACCACGCCTTCTACGATCCATGATTCCTGGAGTATGATAATGTTTTCTGCGTTTTTAGACAGACGCAGAATGAGTGCGGCCGAGGCCTTTTTGGAGTGATGGAGATTAGTTTGGAGAAACTGCCGCAGCATTGCTACAATCCGCCAGAGAAGCCTCAGTTTCCATTTTTAACAGTGTGACGGAGGTGCAGACCGTCGACTTAGTTGTCCAATTCAGAAAAGGATATCGAGACTCCTGGATCTGAGGCTGATTTGAGGCTGACTTTGCAATTTCCGTTAAAGGAGGAGGAGGTTGCATATCAGAATAAGAGTAGACCTACAAGGTGTTCGGCTGCGGAGGCTTTTTTTTCGTTTTTAACGAACCCAGCACCTGCCGGAGGATATTACTTCTACGGGGCCAATACTAGTCATTTGCCATACCTACACCTCCTACTTAATTGCAGACCAGAATAAGCTGGCAACAGCAAGGCCTTAGACCAGATTGGGTCCTCAGAACTACAGGATATAGAGACGACTGGAGCTGTATTTGCAATGTGACCAATTTGGTTGAAGCTGCTTTGTTCAACAGACTGCCAGGTCCCTTTGTAAATATTGAGGAGTGCCTGTTTACTATGATGACAAAATCGAAAGGATGAATAACCATCGAATATATATCGAGATCAGAAACTCCTTGAGTAATTAATGCAGAGATGTGTTGGAAGAAGCTTCAGCAACTGGATATGAGAACCACTGTACCCCCTAAATCGCTATACGGGCTTATGAGTACCTTTTCCTTTGTATACTGACCACTACCCAGTCTTTGAGCCAGCTTCGTTTTGGGTAATAAATGGCGCAATACGACTTATATAAAATTTAATCCTCCAGAGTAACACTGCCTTTATCGACATCAAATTAGATTTGCTATCGAGTTCAATATTCGGATTTTGCCTTTACAACAAATAGACACCACCATACTCCAATCACAGACCAACAATCCGGTTGGATTCACCACGTCAACCTTAAACAAATTTCTGGAAAAGAAAATCCATATCCTCTACAATCTTTCAATTTGCCAAATTCAATTTTCAACATCTTGCAAAACTGGGGGAAAAAAAGGAAGTAATCTTTGATTCCTTGCCACCTTAGTCGACCCTTTATCACATATTAGAGACGCATTCATCATAAGTCCTTCCTCTTCCTCCATTCAAGTTCCTTTCAAGATCAATCAATGCCACTATGAACGAGATAAGAAAAAATCCAACTCACTCTCCTTTCACCCCATCAAAAAGGCGTTATTACGTTTTACGATATCTCGTATATCCTCATAGTTCATTCCTCTGATAAGGTTTTATCCTACACGCTCTTAAGCTAAGCCGAATCTAGGTACTTCACCTCAATCAAGGCGCACACTTGTGATAGATTGTTTTTCTCAGACACACATGTGTTGAGCTGCATTCTGGCGCATAGATTTAGATACATGCTCCCTTCGGGATATGATGGAAAATGCAAGAGAAATGATTTCGCTGTTTCACGACGACGAAAATTGATGACTTCTCAAGCTTGAGGACTGCTCCAAGTATCTTGTCGTTTGAAATTTTTGATAAATTTTCCAAGATTTATGAAGACTAATGACGGAAGGCATGCCTCTTGGTTGACTGAGTAGGTATGCTGAGCTGAGAGTGTAATGACTGACTTTATGGTTGAATGGCGGATCGTTCTCCACCTCCTTTCAAGATAAATTTCATAAAATTAGCCACAAATATGCCGACAGATGTCGTGTACTCCTTTAGTCGTTACCATCACGGCACCACAAATTACGCTCGACCATAAATCTGAAATGCAAATTACACTTTCAACGATGAATTTTGCGGCCAACCAAATTCACTGCGTCCTGTGAAGTTAGTTTTGGGTAACCGAAGCCAGAGTATCCGTAAAGTGATTTGTGTGAATAAGATGCATCCGTTTGAATTCTCTGTAGAAACGATGTGGTGAAGGAGACCTAAGATTCTATAAGACCACCCCTATAACGACTATGAGGGACTCGAACACAAATAGGAGAATGTGTTTGTAAGTTTGTTTTCTTTGCCAGGCACAAACTAGCAGAAAAGTAGTCCTGTAGCAACGAAATCGAATTGGTTAGATAGAATTTATCGTTCGTTTTTGCTATTGCCATTCTCTGGGTTTGCATGAATATTCAATTGGAGTGCTTCCTAGATTGCATTAAATGCAGAGGACAAATAGTCAGGCTGAGTGGGAGTCTTGGAAAGCAGTAAACACTCATGCAAAAGTCATTGTCGTTCGGAGCATCAAATAGAATTTACTTCCACTTGCCTGAGTGATTGTTGTATGCGAATTGGGTCGGCTAGGATTTATCTCACCACTTCTGTTGTATCTACGATACATTTGTATGCAATTGTAATTATTTATGAAATGTATTTAATGCTGAAGATTTTATCTCATGGTTTGCTAGGGGGAGTCGTTACAGAAGCTTAAATAGTTGTCTTGCTTAGAATTGTTTTCTCAGGGGTGGTACGAGTAATGATGGCTTCTGAAGTAAGTCATTGTGATGCTGACCAATAAGGTTTTCCTTTTGGTATCATTTAAAGATATATTTACGGCGATTTGTGGATTTTAGGATTTTCCAACTGAGTGGCTTAAGTTCACCAAAATACGAGTACCATCGCACATGACAGCACAATATCTGATGGTCTTTTCCAGAGTTCTTATACTTTGTCACTATTGCTTGTGGCGATACAACCCATCACAAAATCTTAAAGGCTAAGACCAATCTACTGGTTTGCCAGGTGCCAAGGTTGGATCCTATCGTAGTCAGAAGAATTGGCGAATGTGAGAGGAAGAAGACCTTGTCTTCTACGACTGCTGTAAAAATATAAAGTCGATTTTCCTGTATGACTGGGTTGGGATGATTTCATGAAGGACATACTCGTAGCTCGGGGTACCTTATGGAAGGCCACAACCCCAGATACGAGATCTTGTCAGATAAACATGCGCCTTTCTTCAAAGAGGAAATATTAGAAATTCTATATCATCCTCCATCCCAAAGCTCATTTACAATAACATTCCAGTTGTCAGCTCTTTCGGCAAGTCCAATCTGCTTGCTGCACAGTTTGCGACCAGCTCAACGCTCCCAGATTGTGCTTTGTCTCTGCCTACACTTGAGTGCGTCAAATCTTCAATGGGACGAATCCACTTTCGTACTCATGTAGTTGCAGGAGTTCTTACTGGTCTCCGCTGGTCCAGATGATATGTCTCCCCCCTTTCTGAAGAGGTGTTGTTCCTCCTGAAATATCTCGAAACACAACAGGTCCACTGGTGATCTGATGGCAAGTCTCATCGAAAAGTGGAACCAAAGCGCACGTCAATCTGGCGAAAGCAAGATAGTTGCACTTGATATTTCTAAGGCATTTGACAGAGATTGGCATCAGGCTCATTTGCGGAAAATACGTGCTTTTGGGATCGATGACTCTCTTCTTCAATGCATTAGAAACTACCTTTCGGAACGTTCAATTCAAGTTGTCTTGGATGGCTTCAAATCTGATATTCACAAAATAAATGCTGGTGTTCCCCAGGGCTCCATTTTGTCTCCGACGCTCTTTTTAGTTTTCATTAATGATCTCTTGTTTGCTGCCTCTAATCTAATATACTCCTTTGCTGACGACAGTACTCCCTGCTTTTGATATTCCTTCCCAGACTCATGTCCCCACTCTTCGGCTGTAGAACGGGAACACCAGCGCATGTTAAGCTCATTATATTCCGTTATAACAGGAATAGAGGAACTACCAACAGAATGGAATTTAATGCTCCCAAAACTGTCTGCTGTCATTAAAGCGAAATTTAAATACCCAGCCATTATTTACGAATGGCACTTACATCGTCGAAACTCGAAAAACTTTCCATTCTCGGTATGTGTGTCAGTTGGAATGACCACGCATTCGATATCGTCAACAATGCTGCGAAATGTCTAGGTTTCCTCAAGCGATGTAAGAAATACTTCGTCCCCTCCGATCAGGCCTCAATCTATAAGGCATTTATCCACCCGAAATTGGAGTACAATGCCCACATCTGGTCGGGTGCCCCCAAAAACATGTCTGCACCTAATAGATAAGATTCGAAACCGTGCGAAAAAACTCATAGGTGATACTAATATCACTCAAGCAATGGACACCCTCGAACACCGACGTAATTTCTCTTATCTCACTCTGTTTTATGGCTATTTCCACCACCAGTGCTCCATAGAAATCGCCAGTAACATTCCATCCCTTCAAACTTTTAACCCTAACACCCGTCTCGCTATGACTGCTCATCATTATATCCGCAAGCCCACTTTCGGACGTACTCTAAAATATCGTGATTCATTCCTAAGCCTACCTAACTTACTTATGGAATATCCTGCCTAGTTCTTTATTTCCTAGTCATTAAAACCTTCAAACATTTAAAACCAACGGTCACCGGTACCTCTCTTTCCATCATCTTGGATTTTCCTTCGACCACGCTGTGTGCAAACAAATTATAAACAAAGAAAAAAAACGTGGTTGAAGAGATGAAGTATCCGCGTCTACAGCCACAACCAAGCTGCACTTAAGGCCTTGCTATATACTCACTTATGAAAAAAAATTAAGAATGAAACACTTTTGAATACAGTCAGAAGTGTATGAGTATATTACCTGAATTCTGTCTTGACCCCAAGAAGTAATGGGATTGCGAGAAGAGAGATTGCCAGTAAACTTGTTAGATAGGCTCAAAGAAGAGTTCTTTGAAGCACATGTTAGGACTATCTACGTGGTGGTCTAGACCTTCTATTGACACTTGCTATTCACGTGAGGACAATTGTAAGAAGTTTGATACACAGGAATGCCTCTCGTAATCTTTCTGTTATTAAGTAGGGAAGTGTGTAGACTACTCACATAAGTAATGCTGTTTCACGCAATGCTTTCTATGATAGAATAGTGGCAATGCCATCATGAAACACTTTCTCTGTGAGTGTCCAGTTTACCCCAGTTGCAGAGAGCAGTTACTAGCAAGGGACTGACATGAAGTTTGAATTCAGCTGAAATTCGATCCATGTTACTCGAAGTTGTCACCTAATTCTTGGCGGTACCTCTCATCTAGAAGTGGAGTCTGGAGGGGGCATTACACCTTAGTTTTCATTTATATTTGGCCTGTGATTATAGGACTACGATTACCTACCCCAGCGGTACACTATTCCTGTAACATAGCACAGTTTGATTTTATTAAAAGGATCATGGAACGAGAATTCTCCAAGAAGACACTTTTATTAGGCTCATGACTTCGCAAAGGACCAACCATGCTCTTGGCGTATGCGAATTATGGTGACAGCTACTTCAACCTGAACATCATCAACGTTTTCGACAAGACATGCCCCTATTAGCCACACTTCTCCCAAAATTTCAAAGGAGCAACAAAAAAATAATCCAAATGCTCTTACGAGTATTAGCGAGCTTACAGAGATCCTTTCCAAGAGTTTCGTGTAAACACAAATTCAATTTGAGCCTCCAAAATAACATTTGCGTCTACTATTGTACGATAGCACCATAGTCAGGCGTCAAATGTCACTTGTCAGTTTGTGCACATGGAAAAGCACTTGAAACACACTGCCTGTGCCTTCGCAACTCACACAAATTGCATCAAGCGGAAAATGGAAAAATACTGATTCCAATTGGAGCGAAACCGTTCAACGGGGAACAGGAAACGCAGGAAACGTCTGTTGACTGTCAGACACAGTGAATACATTGAGACTGTCAAATAGATGTTGCCCGATACATCTTTGAAGTAAGCATCAGATATTACCGAAATGTTTGCAGAAATTAAACTACTTTCGGGTTTTTAACATTCAAAGCAGGGACGAAAGAAGCTCGGTACGTGGCACAAACAAAAACTGCAAGCATTTCCGAGTTCCGAATCTAACTATGGCACGTTTGGTGTGAATATTTCCAATTTACGTTTCCCCATTCATTAGATCTCATCTTAGTGCCACCCAAGGGGACGCCAACTTTGTCATGTAATGTTGTGAACTAATGACTTTTGGTTTTGGGCATTCGCATTTGGATTTCTCTCACTTTTGTGTTCGTATCTCCTGGAGCAATGCCCGAAGGGATAATGGCGGTCGGGCAATTAAGACGCTTTTATAGGAGGGAGAATCCTGTGTTACGCAACACCTTTTATCGGAGTATTTGCTGATAACATTTGTTATCTCAGCGAAAGTATTACCCAACATAGAGTGCTCTATAAAGTGTTGTAAGCTTATTAAAGTTCCAAAGATAAGGACGCATAGTGCTAGAAGGTTACAGGATTATTAGTTTAGCAAAGTTCTTAATAGGCTCAAGGGTTCAGTGGTCTTGATAAAGTAGAGAGATTATTGCATGTGGAACATGTGATTTAATTATCCAAACGATAATTGGGGGATAATTCTCCTCTCAGAGATGGTTAAGTATTCAAGTTTCGGTGGTGTGCTTGGAACAACGAAAGTATTTTTGAAGTACGAGTATTTCTCATTGGAATTCGAAAGTTTATGTTCAAGAAAATTATAGTATACCTCCTCCTTTGTCAAGCTAGGCTGCATGTTAGGAATGTTAGCATGTTAGAGAATCCTTGAGTGCAAACGCTGTTGTCTATGGGCTCATTAAAGATTAACTTAAAGGGCTACGTAAAGCCAAAAATGAAATTCTGTAGAGCCCTCGGACTTCAATAATCAGAAAGCCACCTTCAAAGTGCTAAATTAAACTACAGTCGCGAAATGTGGACGATATATGTGTTGAAGCGACATAGGTGCATCAGATTAGCGTATGCTGAATTTAGTGATTGTCTTGCAGAGCTGAAAATGAGAAACGGTTACCTGTTCGGCCTTTACGAAATATTTGAAATTGATTTGCTTTTCAGAATCTATCCCAGTGGACACATTTGCTCTATCGTCGACCTGTCGTATGTGAGGATTATTATGTTGAACCAGTCATACAGTAGGTTGAAGAGGATCTTACGTTGAACGTTCAACGATATCGATAGTTCTTATGACTAACGAGCTCATAATGCAAATAGAGTTAACATTTGCTTAATCCTAGCTCAATGACTAGATTCTCTTCAATATTCCGACAGCTGTTTGTTTTTCTTTCTCGTATGTCCGGATGTTGTTGAGAAAGCTTTATTCTAGTGTTCTCGTGTGCTGATTGCAATTGTTATACTTGCTATGGGAAGGAGGCTTTCTTTGAGCCACTTCGACTATTGGGTACTAGTTAATTGTAACCAATCGATATAAGCCTTTCATGTTCATATAATCCAAGGGAAAATGTTGACTTGGACTACTACCTTGTTGCAGTAAATATACCATTAACCGGCGGCGCTGAACCATAAAAACATTGTGGTGAAATTTGTTGTCAGACGAATCCAATCGCTAGAAAATGCAATTATAGAGTATAAAGCCACTGGAATACGGAGATACACATATTTTTGCTTCCATTTTCACAGTACGTGTCATAGGATGTTGTATCACTTATGCTCAGTACACTTAAGTCCTTAACAAGAGCGCAGTGCCCCGTCACGACACCAGAAAGTAGCCTGAAAGAGCGACATCGAAAAGCATTCGTTTGGTATGCTGACAACCTGGAGAGTTAGCCCATCTGTAATTATGTTCATATGAGACCTGTCAATAGAAGCCCTAACCGAGGACGCAGGCAGACATAACTTAGGTTTGGGTCTTGAAAAACTCTCCACCCAAGCCTTACTTAGCACGTTTATCTGCGATTTTATTTCCTGTGATTTCCTCGGACCCAGGCAAGACTTAGTACCAAATTTACCCGTTCGATTGCATTCAGTGAAGTCTTGCATTCTCGAACTAGCTTGGCTTGGAAGTCGTAATACTCGTAGGACTTAGCTAGGCTCTAGACACAGCTTACATTGTTACAGATGCAAATGCTTCACCCTCTGTACCGATTTTTTACAATATACTTCGCTGCTATCAGGATTGCGTATATCACCACTTGGAAGACAATCGCAAGTTTTTCTAATGAGGAGTGAGATCTAAGGTTGTTGACCTCCAGAAAGACAGCAGCGCCGAATCCGGTTTTAGAGCTATCCGAGAAGACGCGACTACATTGCTTTCCTGGCTCAGATTATGCCATTCATCGGCACAGGGAAATTTGACTTCGCAGCAGTTCTGTTGTCATTGCATCACACGGCATGTCAATAAGACCAGAGTTAAAAGACAATCGGCGCGCAAGGTCTCCACAAATCTAGAGCTTGTTGTAGCAAAGACCATTTCTCTTTAATTTCAAGATGTATTTTGGAGTGCGTCTATGATATGAATATCAGAGAGAAACCAATGTGTCTGGAGTAGACTTAGGCGTGCTAGGGAAAGCTCCCATGCAACTGATACAGACTTTTCTTTAGTGAGAGCTTGTTCCACCACACAACCGACAAATAGGATGTAATTGACGTTAGTGTCATCTAAAAACCCTTCTCAGTGACAGGTCCCATATCTTACCGGCAACTCCTTTGGGTTGCCAAAAGGCCGACAGAACCCAGGTGCTTTCGACGTAACATGTTTAATCTAGAGAAGCTTGCTACCCAGAACGACAACGAAATACTTAGCTTCTTTGAAGATTTGGATGGCGATGCCTTTAAGCACTATATGAGGCATAAACCTCCGTTTTGAGAGGGTTGATTGAAAGCCCTTTTCTAGTGCATCAATCGTCGATCACATCTAGGTTGCCTCAGATTTAGAGCAGACAGTCGCTATATGGTATACAATCCAACAGACATTACACCTGCATCATCCACATATGCTTCAGCATAGACGTCAAAAATATTGAGAGCGTTAGGCAGGGACTTAGCCAATATGCATCATAACAACTGAGACAGTACACCGGCTTGCCGGCATATCTTGTTTAACCCGGCCATCACATATTGGCCGTAGTCAGCATCTGTTCTATCCACCAGCATTGCTTTTATCTAAAAAAATAGTGATTCGCCTATGCCGTGTTGCCTGGCCGAGTTACACATGCCGTCAAAAGTTGCGCCGTCGAAAGCACCCTCAATTTTTTTTTTCCGTGGGAAGGTGAGAAATCTTCATAGACACTATAGGCCCGGTGTGAGGTTCTTACTCACTAAAAAACACCTCCCTTATGCAAACCACGACTGAGTTCACACTCAACAAGCAGTTCTTCTATCGCATTTTATTTATAAGATATCCTGCAGGCGATTTTCCATTGAAAATTCCTGTGTACTTTAGAAAATTACGCGCTGCTAATCACCGCTCTAGATCGAGAGGCTTAGTCCTTTTCAGACGGCGCAATAAATTTGTCTCGTCGAGGATCTGTTGAACAGAAGTATTCGTATGACCTTGTAATCGATTATTATGTTTTCGCGAAAACATTTTAATTACGTTCTGAACGTTTTCGACTCCTAAGTCTCTGTGGATATCATCGTTTCTAATGCTTGTATAACAGCAGTTTGTTCTCTAAGCTAAGCTTGGAATACTTTCCAATAAGCCAGTAGATATCTCTATATTTGATTTCAAGCTCTTCACGTTTTTTCTTAACGTGTGCTCTCCATTTTAGTTTAGCGTCGAGTGTCATACCGAGATATTTGGCCTCGTTCGCGTAAGGAATTCGTACTGCGTTGATAAACACCGGTGGATTCTCAATGTTCTTGAGAGTGAAGTTCACGTGCACAGACTTGTTTTCATTAAGCGCGATTCGCCAAGTCTTTGTCCAATTGTTAATCCATGGGAATGTTGCAACTTGGCAGTTGCTTCTTCGACTGTTTTAGCCGTTGCCAAAATGGCAGTGTCATCAGCAAATGTGGCTAGGACAGTGTCGTCCGTTTGCGGTATATCGCGGGTAAAAAGCAAATATAGCAGAGGGCCAAGTATACTTCCTTGCGGCACCCCCGCCTTTATTGTCTTAAAAGTGGAATATTCGTTTCCGTTTCTCACACGGAAGAGTCGGTCTTCCAGGTATGAACCTAAAATATGAGACAATTGCTGGGGTAGGGCTTGTCGAAGTTTATTTTTTAGGCCTTCGTGCCATACCTTATAAGGGCTTGCGAAACGTCAAGGAATGCCCTTGAACAGACTAACTTTCATTCGATTGCTCGTTCAATTACATCGGTTATTCGATGCACTTGGTCAACTGTAGAGTGTTGGCTTCTAAAGCCAAATTGATGATCAGGCAAGAGATTTAAGACGATTAAGAAGGATTGGTCTATATGACTTGACTTCAGTCATCGGTTTACCGGGTTTCGGAACCATAATAACTTCGGCTACTTTCCACTGGTGCGGTACATGCTCTAATCTAATGCTGGCATTTATAAGATAGAGCAGCTTTAGTATCTCTCCCGTTAAGCACCCTCAATGTTGATAAAACTGTTCAGTGCGCATTCAATTCTGTCTACTAGATTTTGAAGCGCAGTCTCGCAGGATTTTCCGTACTGGTAAGCATGATACATCTTAGACAGAGGATGCATTCGCAAAGCAGTTTTGCTCATATGGAGCTCTTTAGTATGAAGGAAGTCAGACCTTAGGGAAAATGTAGTCATCTTTTTCGATTTTTTGTATAATAGCTACTCTAATTGTTTCTAGGGTTTCGGTATGATGTATGTCGGTGCCAGGCTAGCAGTGAAGATTCTTTTCAGAAGAAGCCATCGGTGACAGGCGACATGAAGCCTGGCAGTGTTTGACGGCATTTTCCGTCATCACAACTGATGAGAAATACCAGCTACAGTTTCATTACTCAGCTCTTTAGCAGCTTCTTTAATAGGAGCTTGTTCCGATTAGGTTACCTGGAAAATATCCAGCATGTTACGGAGACTGTCTTTAGACTCCGTGTAAATCTTTATAAGATGCGCCTTTTTGCTCCGATCTGTAAAGACACCAGTCTTTCTCTAAATTAGTCTTAAGTGACTTGCTTATAAGTTTCCTGGTTTCTTCACAAAGTCGCTGATGATCTGCGTTCCACCAAATAATTGGGCGATCAGCAGGATTAATTTCTGGCTGGGAACGTTAGTTCAAAATACTTGGTGAGTGTGCTGTTCTGGTTCTGAATGAATGTCCTGTGTTTAGGGGGGGGGGGGGTATTGTCGGGCCTGCCAATCTCCTACATAAATCGTGTCCAGTCGACTTTCCGATACAAAATTCGATGTACCTTTGATATGATATGGAGACGATATTACTTTCCAGTCGGAAGCCTCCTTAGCATATCTTTTGAATAATGTTAAGTCGATTACTTGCTGTCTTAATCTTGTAACAAAAGTCGCTGGGAGCCAACATTTTTGGCAACCGAGTCAGCCGAAAGTATAAAATCCAAGAGGTGCTTGTCTCTAACGCTGCGTGTGGTATTAGAATCGCGGCCCTTCTTCCTAGAATCGGTGATGGTGGTAGTACCGAATTATAAAGAAAATAAGTTGACGCTAGGACTAATTTATGCAGAAATTAACTCATGGTTGCAAAATTGACAAAGATTAGATGGTGATAGGGAGTTCGGCAAATAAAGACAGGTTCACGTTTCATCCGATCGCTCGTCATATACTCGTAGTTGTGTGAAGCCTTTGAACATCCGAAATGGACATGGATATTATGTGAGGTAACTAAGGCTCGATTTTTTTTATTCCAGTTAACTTCATCTTGGGACAGTCCTATACCAAAATATCATTTTTGCCCTGTTCTTGGCCCCAGTTGATGCTCTAAGGTGCACCCAGTATAGCCAGATTCAGCTTACTGCAAACATGTGGGTGATGTGGTATTTCTCTACTCGGCATCCTCTTGCTCAACCGAGTCTTTGGGACGTAAACTTGCTCCAATCAAAAGTTGAACTCCTATTTACTTTTATTATAATGAAACCATCTAGCAAAAAGGTGCTTTTAAATTTATTAGAAAATATTATTTTCTTTCTATAAGAAGAAACGTCCATAAAATTTGTTTTCGGGCAAGTACGTGCTACTTTTTTGGGTAATCCTGTTTCTTGCAAACATTTATTTAATATCGATAGCAACAGTCAACATTACTACAACCCCGCTCTACAATTTGTATGACTAATTCTCACTCTCTTCTCACAAATATCAAGAAAATTACCCGATAACTACGTAACGCCAGTACAGAACTATCCGAAACCCATTTATTTTCGACGTCGCAATTTCGCCCCTCGTAAACAAATATATAAACACAAAAGCTTATAAGTATACATATAAATATAAGAAGTTACAATTTTTGTTTCTCTCGTGCTAATTGGAGCAAAAATTACGACATCCTATCACGATATCCTGAAGGGATAATAAATTTCACAAGCGCCAACCACCTGCTTCTGTTTCTCAATTCTTCACCGGTTAGAGATGTTTTGTTTTTCTCCTTTTCTTGTATTAGACGTAAACAGAGTAAAAATTGTTTTGACCACTCAATGATGGAACCCGAATTTGGAAATATAAAAAGTTGTTTACTTGGAAACCGTAATGAGATTAAAATAATTTTTTTTCGAAACAGTTGTAAATAAATGTCATGAGGAGGATAATCGACGGCATTGGGTGGATGATGTTAAATGATTTCGATGAAAAAAGAGTCCAATTGGATTATATAGAACTGTCAGAGTGGAATTTCAAAAACGTCATCTGATATCGCGGTGCCAGAAGCAAAAGATATTCTTAATAATTTTAACATGGTACTTCTTCTTACTCTCGTTATTGTGAGAGAATTGAGTGAGAGTAAGAATTGTGGTACTCCTTTCCAGACCCCATATCAAACGCTGTACACATCTGACCCATTTCTGAAATGGCTTGTAAGCCTCCGATTTAAAATACTTTCCGAATGATTGTATACATTTCCTGAATTCGTCTAAGACAGGGATTCCCAAACTATTTTGGGCAAGAGACCCCGTTTCCAAAATGAACTGAAACCTCAGACTCCCATAGCCAAATTACTTTAAGATTTCTTTGTCTTGTTAAAATGTTTGTAACAACACTGAAGACTTTTTCGACTAGGTATGATGATGGAAAAGCGATGAGTTATTTTTCAGCAATGTTCCACAATGCAGGATATTGTGTTTAAATGTTGCGCTGCAACCAGAACTTCTGATAGCCTTAGTTGAAATTCTGCTTAAGCTCCACGTCTGTGCTGATGGTAATCATCTCTTCTTGGATCAGCACATTGGCACGCGGGCACGTTTGCAGCGGTCGATTCGTTGGACCCAATTTTCAACGACTCGGCCACACATATCGGCCGAAACAGCCGCTATTTTGCGTTCAGTGTTGGCTCTGAGCTCTTCCAACGTCGTCGGCGTATTGGCATAAACCAATAACTTAACGTAGACCCACAGAAAATAGTCAAGCGGCGTTAAATCGCACGAACGAGGCGGCCAATCGACTGGCCCATTTCTTGAGATAACACCCTCACCATACTTACTCTTCAATAAATCGATTGTACCGTGTGCTGTGTCGCTTGTGGCATCATCCTGTTGAAACCACATGTCGTCCAGGTCCATATCTTCCAATTCGGGCCTAAAATAATCGGTGATCATGGCGCGATAACGCTGACCATTCGCAGTAACGTGACGATCGTTATCGTTGACGAGAAAATATGGCCCAATAACGCCGCCGGCATGCAATCCGCACCAAACAGTTATTTTTTGTGGATGAAGTGGTGATTCATGAAGCACATGTGGATTTTCACCCGACCAATAACGCATATTTTGCTTATTGACGAACTCATTGAGCCAAAAATGAGCTTCGTCACTGAAGATGATTTTGCGATGAAATTCATCATCTTGGCGCATCTTCTCCAGAACCCAATCGAAGAACGTACGTCGCTTCAAATGGTCCATCGGCTTCAATTCTTGAGTCAGCTTGATCTTGTATGGGTGTAGACCAAGATCCTTACGTAAAAATTGGTCTGAGCGATGCCCAATTCTTGAGAACGCCGTGGAATTGACTGATTTGGATCGTTTGCTACGGACGCCTGAACGGCAGCGATATTTTCGACACTTCGACCAACCCGTTGTCTCACTGATACGGCAACATCACACAACGAACATGTAGACTCAAATATTTGCACTTAACTTGTTATTGCCTGTCTACTAGGGCGAGAATTACGACTGAAAATTGGAGTGCTCCGCGTAGAGCTTTGCTTGGACCTTCTCACGAATTCTGAGTTAATTTGAGAATGCAAGATTCAGGACCTAGGGTTCCATTGACATTTCGGTCCATTGACAGTTGGGTCTCTGTTAAATTTCTTTATTTATTTATTTTCACGTTCGTGTCTCAGTTAGGACTGCCGTTTACATAAAATAGAACATAAGAGCAACCTATAAGTGTTATACCATATTTCACATGAGAACAAGATATAAATGTTATACCATGTATATGTATAACATCTCCCACATTAAGATGTTATCATTAATGAAGTAAATTTAATTCAATCAATAGATTTTTAAGGTTTAAGTCAATTTAAAATAAAAATAAATTTAAAAAAAACATTACAACCTATCATTACATAATTCATTCTATAATATATAATTTTTTTTTTTTTTTTTACGAATATATCATATACATATGTACATTTTACATAGTAAGTGCTTGATTGACATTTATTAATATAATTCAAACTCTTGAATCAGTGTATTTTTGAACAGGCTTTACTTCTCTACCTGATCTAGTTACATAGTAACCAGATGGAGAGCTTTTTCTATCATCTTTATTACTTTGCGTTGGCAAGTTTAGGTGTGGTGTTGTCGTTTGAATTATGTTTTCATTGCTTTGTTGACTATTCAGCAATTCAGGCGATTTAAATTATGGCTCATGAACTGACCTTCTCAAATGACTTGAATTGCGCCGAAGTAAACTTTTATCTTCAGTTTGCACAATATATGACCTAGGAGTACTTTGGGGTTTAACTACCTGGGCTGGCTCCCAAATTTTATTTCGTTGTATTACTACGTTTTCTCCTTTAGCAAAATTAATTTCTTTTTCATTTCTTACGTGTCTGTCATGGTAACTTTTGTAGTTTTGTTGATGTTCTTTTAAAATATTTAAAGGATTTTCAACAATTTTAGGTTTTAAAGAACTTTCTAGAATAGGAATTTTAGATCTTAAAATTCTGCTCATTAACAACTGTGATGGTGTAGCATTACATTTCCAGTACCGGCTATTTGTGAGTTTCTATAAGATAATAATGCACTAAAAATATCTTTTCTATCCTCATATGCCTTTTTTAGTAATTGTTTTGCAATATGCACTCCTTTTTCTGCCAATCCGTTTGAGCGAGGATACATAGGGCTTGACGTTGTTACAGTCATGCTCCAAGCATTTGCAAATTTCTTAAAACTGTGGGAATTAAAAGGCATATTATCACAAATGATTTGGTTTGGGATACCGTGGGTTGAAAAAATATCTTTCAAAACAGAGCTTACCGACAGTGCAGTTTTATTAGCAAGTGGTTTTATTTCTAACCATTTCGAAAAATAATCAACAAGCACAAGATAAGGCTTGTTTTGAAATTCTAAAATATCACAACCTACTTTAAAAAATGGAATGTCCGGAATTTCTTGTGGAATTAATGGGAGTTTCGCATTTGAGCGCTGAAATTTTTCACAAACTTTACATTGAGATATAAGTTTCTCAATATCTGAAGATATATTTGGTCAATAAATAGTCATTCTCGCCATGGCTTTGGTTTTTGTCATACCTAAATGACCTTCGTGAAGTGTTTGAAATAATTGTGCTCGTAAACTTTTTGGAACAATAACACGTTTTTGAAAAAATAATAATTCATTCTCGTAGTAAATTTCGTATCTTAAAGGCCAGTACTTTTTAATCAATTGATCAATCTTTTTTAACTCATTTGGCCATCCAGTTTTGCACATTTGGATAAGTAGTTTCAGTTCCCTATCACCTTCCATCTCTTTTTTGATAAGATCAACTCGATTGTCTGGAATTTCAATACTATGCACAATTTCATTAAGAGAAGAATCTATCTAAGTATCCGCTATAAACATATTTTTTCCTGGCATATATTCAACTGTTAAATCATATTTTGAAAGTTTGAGTTTCATTCTTTGCAGTCTACTAGAATGAACTTCTGAAACGGTTTTTTTCATTATATTTTATATTAACCTCCTTAGCTCTCTTTATTACTCGGTCTAAATTATTGTCATGTTCTTGTTTATTCCTTCCTCCAACAAGAATATCATCAATATAAATGAATGTTCCTGGCAAGTCTCCAAAATATTTTGTATTTAATTTTTGAAATAACTCCGGTGCGAAACTAACTCCAAAAGGCATACGCAAAAATTTATATAAGCCAAATAATGTACTAAAAGCACAATAATCACTACTGCCTTTATCCAAAGGCACTTGCCAAAACCCATGCTTCAAATCAATGACTGTAAAATATTCCATATCTTCAAATGCTGTGGTTAAATCTTCAAGACGTGGAATTTCAAAAGGCTCCTTTTTAATGTTTAAATTTAATTCACGAGGGTCTAAACATAACCTTATTGACTTATCTGGTTTCTCAACCAATACAAAGTTATGAACAAAATCAGTAGGATAGTCTATTTTTTGTAAAATTCCTAATGTTTCCATTTCCTCTAATTTGTGTTTTAGTTTCGACCTTAAGCACTTTGGAATTCGTCGTGGAGCTTTAACGCTCCCTTTTGACCCATCTTTCAAATAAATTTTGCATTTATCGGGATAGCAACCTAGTCCAGTAAAAATTTCTTTATGCTTTTGAATAAATTCATTTTTTTCTTTCTCATAATCTAACTGCCGAGATTTATGCAATTTAATTTCATTTATGTTCTTTAAAATTTTTAGCTTCAAACAAGTTTCCAGACCTAATATTGGTGCAGATTTAATACTCGCTATTATGAAGCAAGTGTTTATTTTCACATCATTGTGACTTATTTGCAAAAATGCCATACCAATAACATCGATTTTAAAACCACCATAGGCTTCTAATTTAATGTTTGTACTATGTAACTCGAAGTTGGTAAAGAGTTTTCGAAATAATTCCGTCGGAAAAATATTTACCTCAGAGCCAGTATCAACTTTAAAATGAACATATTTTCCGCCAACATCAATCCTCTCATATCAACCCGAACGATTATTTTCTACAGAACTAACTACAACTGATTCAATAGTGAGATTATTTACTCGTACATCTGGATATGTGTAATTAATACTTTCTGTACTACTTGTAATTTGGTTATCTACGTTATATACTTTTCTACTAGGGCATGCATAAAAAAAATGATTAAACTGACCACAATTGTTGCACTGCTTTCCTTTAGCCGGGCATATCATCGGCTTATGACGATAAGAACACTTGCTGCAAATCTGAAGTACATTCCCTTCATCATTCCTCCTCACTTTATAGCGGCTAAATTGTTCTCTCTGGCTGGATCCTCCTCTCTGATTATAACTCTGGCTGTATCCCCCTCTCTGGCTATCTCCTCTTCTCTGGTTGTATAGACGTTCCGTTGGTTTTTCTTTGTCATCAGCATCAGCTTCATCTCTTTTATTTTTAAACGTGTGCTTTTTACATATTGCACTGACATTTGACTGCCTTTGTACGTCCCTTGCTTGTTCATGTGTAAATTCTGCTACTCTGCAAAATTGTATTGCCTTCTTTAGTGTTAGCTTCTCTGTTCTGAAAAGCTTTTCTCGAGAATCTCCATCTCTAATTCCTAAGACAATGCGGTCGCGTATCATCTGATCAGTGACGTTTTCTGTTGTACAGTTGAAATCGCATTTTTTAGCTTGGCTCACAATATCCGTCAAAAAACTATCGAATTGTTCACCAGGCTGCTGGACTCTTGAATGAAATTTAAGCCTTTCGTATATTACGTAGTTTTTTGGTTGACAATATAAATCAAAATGTTCCACCACTTTATTGTAGACCTTAGCATCAGCTTCTGATATGTCTAATGTTTCATATATTTCGATGGCTTTTTCACCCATTAAATTTAATAACATTGCAATTTTCACTTCATCATCAAGAGTTTCTCCTTTAGTAGTTGCCTGGAGGTAAATCGAAAAAAGCTTTTTAAATTTTGTCCATTCACTGCTCACATTTCCTTCAAAATTTAAAGGTTCTGGTGCTCTAAATTTATCCATTTTGTTTGTTTAATGCCACAATGTTACTTTTATTTAAATATCTCAATACACTTTCTGTTTACCGACTGCGCCATGTTAATGTTATAAATTATATAAATGTTATACCATATATCTAACAGTCTCATATTAGCATAACTGCAAATGACATGGTTCTCCAGGTTACCACCAGACCAAACGTATGCTTCCCGACGAATCTAAGACGTCAGGGGCTTTCCTTCTAGCTCTCAGTAGAACGCTGCTTACTGGCATCCCGTGACGGGGCGCTAGACTTTTGTTAATCACTTCAGTGTGCTGGGCGTAAGTGGTACAGTATCCAATGCTTGCTGCGAAAGTGATGACGGCAGCGCGAACCACTAGATCTGTGAATGTCCGCCCTACGCTCAGGTTAAAATTACTGACGTTATGTGTGCTGGTTCTGTAGGCACTTTACAATTGAAGCGTTTACTCATCTTTCTTCAAAAGACAGAAATTTCATTGAAAGGAACTTGCACGGCCTACAATGAACCAATTCTTTAGTTTAGATCAAAAGAAGTTTGGTTGATGTAAAAAGATGAACCACCACATCAAGCTTTCCAACACAATTCCGATATGCGTCCATAGCTCGATAGAGGAGGATACAATTTTTCCAAGATTACCTGTACGAGTTCCTTGACAAAGCTTGTAAAAAATATCTTAAGCACGACGTTGATATCGTTCTTAATAATTAATCGAATGTCCATGTGGAAGAGATGAATGCCACAGTACCACTTTCAAAAACGGCCTTAGGCTCATAGACTTTGCACTGGGTTAGAAGAATGTATTTAAAAAAATTCACCATTTACTAACAAACTGCCAGTCCCCTGATAAAGAAAGCGTTAACCGGATTAGCGATATCGGATTTAACGACAAACATGCTTCCAACATTTTGGAACTGCAAACGCTACGAAGAGTCGAAACTTATGTCCACTACAAACTTCTTATGAGCAAGAAGCCGCATTTGATGCGCTACTTTTCCACCATTTCAACGGGGAAGGAGCTGATTTGATGAGGTGTTCGAACAAGTGCGCATAGCATTATGGGAGTTTTGCAATGCATTGCTGTCCAAAAAGAAGGAAAAAAAACAAGAAAAATGCTGACTATATTGAGGACATGAAGTGAAAAATCTTGAAAGAATACCTCTGCAGAATTGACTAACGCTCGTCCTGAGGTAACCCAGTCGCCAAATTTCTCCTTCACAACTTCTAGAGTTCGTCGCTTGTATGGCATGCAGCGCCGTCTTGTTGGAACCAAGAAAGTCGGTTAACATCGTTCTATACCTGAGACCATTGACGGTAAGGATGTCTCCTTCCCAACTTCGAAAGAAATATGGTCCGACGATACCGCCATGCCATAAACTGCACAAAACAGTCAATCTTTGTGGATGCATTGATGCTTGGCCGAACACTTGTGGATTGTGTTCGCTCCAATAATGGCAATGTTACTTGTTGACATAGTCGCTGATCCAAAAATGGGCTTCGTCCGAGAAGATGATTTTTTGGTCAAACTCCGGATCTCCGGCCAACATTTCCAGCGCCCAATAAGCGAACTCAGAGCGCTGTCTATGGTCGTCCGGCTTCAATTATTGCGTCAGCACAATCTTATACTTATGTAAGTCCAAATACAATGGCAAAATAAGCCGGGTAAACTCGCTAGCGATGCCGAATTCAGCTGATCGGCGCCGAATCGACATTTCTGGGTCTGCTTCGATACTGGCCCCCACTCTCTGGTTGGTGGCCAATACGAATGGATTACTATCCTAAACTCCGCGTTCAAGCTTATATTTATCGTATCCCCATCAATGTCGAGAGCCATTTACTATACAAAATTTGGTATTTCCTTATCGGTGTAATTTTTGGCCTAGTTGGTCCATTATCGACCAGATATTCACCTTACAGCAGATCTTGCAAAAATCGCAGGAATTTAGAAATTCGGAGAAGGAGATACATGAACAAGTTGTTCCGCTTATCAAGAAACATTATCCCTGGCAGAAGAATCTGCGTACTCCGGCTTAGATGGCCGGGACATGTAGGCCGTGACTAAACCAAGGCTTCTGCTCGAAAACAACATGTGCGCACAATTGTAGAGACAGTGAATTTACAGCGAATTTACAATCCAATAAGCACACATCTACAAATTGATAGCTTGTAAGCACATGCCAACTTTCAACAAAAATCGTTTATGGTTTACGTATGCTTGCACAAACTACTCTTCTTAATCAAATAATGCACAATTTCCTACAAAATCTACATGGCCTAATCTGCTTCCCTAACTGATCACAATTTACAACAACGCGCTGCATTCCAGGAATCAGATTTTCAGACCCTCAAGCATGCAATTGTGTGTTTCAATCATTCGATTACGCAAAGTCAAACAATTTTCGTCGGAATTGCTTCAATTGAAATGCAATCAGAAAACATCTCCCTTAGAGACGGCTCCTTTAGCCTTCATATCCTCAACTCTCATAGGAGTACATAGAATAAAACGATGGAACTCCCCTAAGTGAATATCCTTGTTAGATGGTTGTATTCTCTAAAAAGAACTCTCAGTACTACACTGAACCATTGCCCTTGTTTCAATATAATTTCATATTTCAGTCTACTCCTATCCGACAACATGTGTTTGAGTACTGTTATGAAATTGGGCATATGTATGTTTACACGTATGCCATAGGAATATTTGCGTGTGTGCTTATATGAGACCCGCATTCCTGTTATCCTCTCAAAGGAATCACAAATCCGAATTTAATCTCTTTTCGTCTATACCACGAATTTGAAACATGAAGGAAGAGAAAGAAGGCATGTACTCGTAGTCGTAGTCGCAGTCGTATGTATCCGTATGCGGATTCATGGTTGGTTGGCTCCTCGTTTTCGTCCTTTCAACGGAACAATCTCAATTTAATTTATTTTTGTCCAAAATTGCCAACTCAACATTTTGTTCGGTTGCTCGCCTTCGTCTGGCCCGTCTTTGCTTGGCTCATCGTCGTCTTTCATTGAATTGACATGGAATTGGTTGGGATCTTAAAGAGTGACTCTCCTCTTCATGTATAAGGACGTATCTTTTTCGTATGAACAAATTCGACATATTGAACTTTTTGTCTGTAAGGATGAGGTAGAGAATTCCATCGCAGAAGTTAATGCGTTGTTTTGTTTGGTATCTTGACTTCTATTAAAGCTTTTGCCATCTACTTAAAAGGGTTATCCGCTATCCTTTGGTGATCATCCTTCATCCTTCATCGGTTTTTTGTTTTCTCGTTTTTTGTACATAAATCCTCTTTCTTTCATTCACCTCAAACTTATGGTGTATGATAGTGTTGCCGTTGGTTTGAATGCACTTCACACTTCTGGTTTTGAATAGTTGGTCCGTTGTTCGCAAGTGACCATGTGATTTCGGATTCCTCCGGTCACTGAAATAGTACAGATTCCCATCATACTGCCGATTGGCGGTTGAAGGCTGTACATTGAGGACTGCCATCACGAAAATTATGACACTTCATTCTACAAATAAGATGCTTGGCTTGTGGGCCCTAATACGAGTCCAATAGACTTTTATAAGCTATCTGATACTGTTGGGCGTGAAAATCAAGTAATGTAATACGAGCTCTTTCTATTGAATCAAAGTACTAAACTACCTCTGAGGCATGGGAAGGTACTGACGGTATGCCACAAGGGTCAATTGTAGGACCTCAGCTGTATAACGTTGTACACGAAGAAATTCTGCCTTCGTTGATTCTAGGAGTAGTGTCAATCATAAGAGCTAGTAGAAACTTATTACTAAGGTAATACATAGGCCGTTGGCTAGCTGGCATTGGTTAACAACTTTAATGCTGTGCTCGTAACAATGGGACAAGTTTGAAAGAGCAGTTTCGTTTAGGATCCGAAGGTTTTTTTTTCTGTCAGAAGATACCTTAGACAAAGATCTATTCCATTGTACTCCTTGTAAATTCTTTTTAATGAAATTGTTCAGTCGATCAAAGAAAGATGAGTAAGCTCTTCAGTGATGCTCTACAGTACCAGCACCAACAGGTTGGCGTCGAGTACTTCCAGTCTGAAGTAAATGCAGGCCGGACAGTAATAGATGTAGTGCTCAGCGGTGTCGTCATCACTTTCACAGCCAAAGCTGCAAGATGTTGTATCACCTACGCCAATCACACTTAAGGGTAGTGCCCCGACACGACGTCACTGAGGGATATTAGGGAAGACGCTGACTTCTTGGAAACTTTGGGTCTCAAACATTCGTTTCGTCTGTTGGCAACTTGAAGAGTCATGCTATTTGAAACTGTGCTCATATGAAACCCACCTTGCAACACAGGCAGAACTAACGCAGGGTCGGGTCCTGAAAAACTCTCTTCGGAGCCCTGATTTTATTTCTTATGATAACATTGAACTGGAACCCATACAAGACTCAGTGAATTTAGCCTTCCGACTGTGTTCAGTGACCCTTTGCCGATACAGATGCAAATGCCTCGCACCCTCCACCGATTCCTCACTATATAAATAGTTCGTTGCCATCAGGATTGTGTATATCTCCGCTTGGAAGGCCTCCGCAAGTTTTCCTAACGTCCTTTTGCTTCTGCCCCTAAATCTATACATGACAGAATCTGCAGCGAAAAGCGCTTTAAGAATGAGTCAGCCTAATGGGTGGAAACCAAACCCGAAAGACCACGCCTCGATCCTTACAAGTGAACTGGGTTTATGCTCCAATACGAACTACATAATACCCCATTGCGACTTCGAAACACCATTCGCCTGCATTTTCTCAAGCAGAAAGGAATGGGACAGGGACAAAATGGTCCCAGACTCGATATCCATCGATGGATGGTTCAAAGATAGAGGCAGGAATCGATGTCGGGATCTTCTTCGATCAATTGAACTTACGATGCTCAAGGCTGTGATATTGGCTGTAGCAGAAGCAGCCAAATTTGCGGCAATGAAGGGAATATCCCACGACGATATTACTATATTTATTGATCGCCAGGCTGCCATTAAGACCGTCGTTGCAGATGAAATCAAATCCAGGCTTGTGAAGCTCTTTGCGTTCAGCATAACGTTACGCTATGCTGGGTCACTGTCCACAAAGGAGTTGCAGGGAAAAGGCAGGCAGACGAGATAGCTCGAAAAGGATTCTCGAGAAGGTAGATTGAAGTATCAAATTTCCACTCCGCACTCTGAGAATACAAGTGAAGCGAACGATAGAAATAAAATCCAATGAAAGCTTGAAAAACCTTCCAACCTGCGAGACCTCAAGACAACCATGGCCGGAATTCCGCAAATCCAGCCAGAACAAGAAAGATTCTCTTGAAAAGCAGAGCTGAACTATCTACTCTTGTTGGAATGCTTACAGGCCTTAAAGCTGCGCCTTAACGATGACGATATTTGCAGAGTCTGTGGGGACGAAGGCTTCCGGGAGCAGACCCTCCACTTTTTGTGCCACTGTTGCAGCCTCAGTAAAATGAATCAAAGAACTCTAAGAAGTCATTATTTCCATCTTCTGCTTCGATTACTTCTCTTTTCAGATTCGTGGATGCAACAAGATGGCTTAGATCCGCTCAGGGTCCGCGCGAGACGGAAAGCCGAAACGAGGACAATGAACCGCAATCAAATGCCCATTCCTTTTCGATTCCCCCACCCGGGCATCACAATGGGTCTACAGAGACCTAAATGCGATGATTTATAGAATGGACTTAGGACCAGGAGTGACATCCAATGTTGTTGTCCTCTAGAAATACACCAGTATCCATGAAGACTTGACTATACTCCCTTCCTGGCTTAGATACAGGCTGAAACCAGTCCCAGGTACAGAGAAAGTCGATTTCGTATTTTTTTCCGGAGCAGGCGTTCTGATTGCATCAGATGGCAACACTGGTGTAGGCATTTTTATGTACCCGTATGTTAGAAAGGAAATGTTTGATAGAAACAGAAGAAAAAAGATTCAATGCTTCAATATCTTCTCAACATGTTTTAGTTTAAGCCGAATGGGTGTAGTGCAGAGAGATAAAATCGTAGAAAAAGGATAACATACGTGACTTGAATCCTTTAGTGCATTTGTTGAATTCCGCACAGAGTTATGGCGTCTAAAAGTTGACAATAGTTGGTCGGCGTAGAAGCCATCTTTGTTGTTGTGTAGATTAATTCGAAGGACGAGTAGCGAGTTCAAGAAAAATCGAAAGGAAAATACGTTTCCGATTTCAAGGACAGTAAAGACATTTCTTTTACGAGTACTCTCCTGCTTGATCCAGAAAATGTCTTGTGAAAAGTTGTACGAGTATTATAAAAGCGGTTTCAAATGAGATATGGTTTAGTGAATCACTGACGTCACTTGTATAAAGAACATCAACAACAAATGATGTACAACTCTCAATACATTCATATGAGTACATGTCGTAATGAACGTGACTTCCTTGAGTGAAGAAGCTTGGAATGAACACAAAAGGATGCATCATGGTTTGTGGATTCCATGATGAAACACGCCCATTACCAAGATGGATAAAAGCAAAGCAAATGGTTTGCTGCATTGAAGGTTTTGCAGTTTCGTATGGAAAGGTGAACATCAAATAGAATACGAGGAGACAAGGTGAAAGGAAAAATGCTAGAAGGACGACAGTGTTCAATGTTTGTTCACGTTCTATACACACGTGCACTTTAGCACTTCGTGCAGCTCTCCAACACTCTTAATGAGGTGCCATTCAATTAGAGATAAAACCTTTTCAATGACATAAACGCAATAACTAGCACGAGGCGTTCACACACACACACTGGTCAACCCCTGTGGTAGAGGATTAAATTGTTTGCTTAGGTGAAACACTAAAAGTGTTTGGTGTCGGGAGTGTGTGGTTTGGCTTTGTGACTTTTAGTTGTTTCGCCATGAAAACTATTATTATCAGTGAAAATACTCAAAACAAGAATGTTCTGCAGGGAAATAAGGATATGTACTCGTTCAAATTGATTAGAAAATATGTACGTGAAGCAAGGATAAACATGAGACCCAGTATTATATTACTTTAAGCAAGAATTAGTGTCATTTGTTGAATCTTCCAGCTAAGAAATGCGAAGATTGACTGGGTTTTTATTGTTAACAAGATTGTAGCAAGATTTAACGACTAGAAGGACGTTTGATCGGAGAATCCTTTCAATGAAACCAACGTCTATATTTATTTTTATTTATTTATTTATTTGTAAATTGGAAGCATACACTTTAAGATTAAATAATTATCTTATATGTTACTGACGCCTAGAATTAATTAAAATATTAAACACTACTGAATAAATGTAAAACAAACATATCAATAAGAAAACTAAAAACTAAGTATTCTTGTGAAATTAAGAGAACTAGGATAAAACAAAACCAAAAGCAAGAACATCTCCATTAAATTAAATTTAATAGATATAAAAGAAAAGAAAAGAGAGAAAAAAAACAAGAATAGAAAATAAACAGGACTTTAAGCTAAATTGGGTTGTTGACAAAAAGGACTTAATTTTAACACGAAAACGTCTAGTGCTGCCGTGCTCTCTAACATGCCTAGGTAAAGAATTCCACAGGCGGACGACGTGAACGAGGAACTGGCGCTCAGAAGATAGGCAAGTAAATCTGGGGGAATAAGTTGGAGAGTTCGGTTTGAGGTGCAAGGGCGCAGTATGTTGAAGAGATAAGAGGGCTGATGAGTTTGAATGACATTGGATAGCAGTATAAGAGTTCGATAGCGAAAAAGATGGTCAAGTGACATGTTGTATAAAGATTTGAAAAACAAGGATATTCTGTCAAAACGTTTAAGGTTAAAAACATAGCGGGCAGTATTGTTAAACGCAACATTCAGCTTTCTCCGGCACGCAGAATCACAGTTGGAAAATATTTCGCAGCCATAACTACTCGTAAGTATAGGAAATACTAAGGTTTTGGCAAGCAAAAAACGCGTGTTTAGGGGGACATAGTAATGGGACATCCAGAGCTGTCGCAGTATGCCATATACCTTACCAACTGTTGCATTGATATGGGTCTTCCATGTCAGTGTTCTGTTGAACACGATTCCTAAGTTTTTAACAGTTTCAACATATTCAATTTCAAGGCCATTAAGCACAATATCGGGAAAGTAAGTAATATCCAGTAATGTTTTGGCAACTACGGTAGAGTTGAACATCATCGGCATACATATGGATGGAAGAAGAAACAATAGAAGGAAGCTCATTTATATATAGGGAAAATAGAAGCGGTCCAAGAATAGAGCCCTGTGGGACACCTTTATTATTTAGAATAAAGTCAGATGTCTGAGGTCCGACTACGACAGCCGGTTTTCTCAGTTTCAGGTACGAGGAGATGAGTGATACAGATGAACTAGAGAAGCGGAAAAAAGTTTTCAATTTATGGCACAGTTGTGCATGATCAACGGTGTCGAACGCCTTAGAAAAATCGAGGAGCATCAAAAACGTCGCTTCCTTAAAATCTAACTTCTCTCTAATATCATTCACAATTTTAATGGTTTCAGTGATACAGCTATGGTGTTTCCTAAAACCGGACTGTAAAGGAGAGAGCAAGTTATACTTTTGGATGTGAGAGCTCATTTGTCTTTGTAGTAACCGCTCGAATACTTTTGACAAATAGGGTAGAATTGAAATGGGACGAAAGTCGTTACTGTTAGGCTTTTTTTGGATAGGGATAATTTTTGACATTTTCCATTGTGTGGGATAACAACCGGTCGTTAAGATAGAATTAAAGGAATAAACTAAGTAGGGAAGAATAACTGGCAGGAGGATTTTTATGAATTTGGGATGGATGTCGTCAAAACCAACGGCATTAGATTTGACTGATAACAGACATGAAACTAATTCGACATCATCGATGCAGACGAACTCTAAGCTACCTACTTCATGTGAAGTTGACGATGTAGGACGTTCAACATTTAAGGATGGGAGGGAAATTTAACAAAACTTTTGTTAAGCTCGTTTACGTTAAAATTAACATCGCCGTCTTCTTTGTTTTTGCCAATACCAATTGCACGGAGATTATTCCAAAGCCGTTTTCCTCTAATCTGTGTATTTAGTTTGTTTTTGTAGAGCTTTTTTTTGCCGCTTTAATTTTTCCCACTACACGGTTGCGCAGGGAACGATACATCTGGAGATGGATGTCTAACCTGTAACGGTTCCATGCATCATACCATCGATTACGTTCTTGATTAGGTCTCTAATTTCACCAGTAAACCAAGCATTTTGCCCATGCCTTGTTTGTTTTATTTTCAGTGGAACGTGGTTATAAAATAATTGACGAACATTATTGCAGAGATAGTCCACTTGGTCACTAGAAGAAGGCATGTAAAATATTCGATTCCACTCAATGAGTGCGGCATCTACCTCCAGCTGATTTAAGTTAATGCTTCTGAAGTCGCGGTATTCATATACTAGATCTGAGGACGTAAAGTTAAAATTAAAAGTTAAGTACAGTAGGTCATGTTTTGAAAAACCGGGTGCTGACAGCTGGTCGTAAAGGAGAATGTCGCTTACATCAGTGACAAAGAAAACATCAAGGAGGGTACTACCTTCTTCAGTGAAGTGAGTAGCATGAGTAGTGTTAGAGGGGAATAAGTTAAAGGATCTCATGCCCTCAACCACAATATGCTCAGCAAAAAGGTTGCTATTTAGGTCACCAGCAATGATAATTGTTGGATAAGCTATCGAGATAGATTCCAAAAGACCAAAAATAGGAGAGGGTATATCGGTATATTTATTTGGTCTGTAAATAGACCCAATTAAAAGGGCGCCCGAAGGAGACTTCAGTTTAACGAAAACATAGTCAATCTCACTTCCGAGGACAGTCTTACATTTGAGGTGACTATTTAAGCCGCTTCTTACGTATATTGCAGCACCACCACCTATTCTATCTATCCTATATTCAGGGCAGACTTCGACATCGTATGGTTACAGGAGATTCTCTATAAGCTGAGAAGTATATGCATAACGGAACCTCTGATTTACAACCTGTTCGTTGTCAAATGTGGCAATACACTTTCGACCAAAGTTTTTGAAATAAAGAAACGGCTGATAACAGGGGGACGGTGATTTCTCCAATTCTGTTTAACATATACAGGAGTGATCTAGTTGGTTCCCTCAATCATGCTATAGCACACGTAGACGATTTAGTGGCGTACAGAGCAGATCCAATTCTCTTCTGCAATGTGACTTCGATCATATAAGGAAATATTGCGACGATTGGATATTGGAAACCAACTTTGAAAAGTCGGAAACGATGCTGTTTAGAATTCCATTGAGATGGGTCTCTGGGGATACGAGAAAAAACTGAAGAAGCGTAGTAAGATACCTTGGTGTTTGGTTCGATTTTGACAAACATATGGGCGCTTGCCGCGTCATTACCAATCAGATCAATTTGAATGCCATCTAGTGGGTTCAAAAGGGACTAATGACTCGCTTCATCGAAGTTCAGAACCACTTTATTTTGGTTTTTCCTTTCAGCGGAGTTCGGAATCACTTACTGTCGCTTTTTCGTTTCATCGGAGTTGGGAGTTAAATAAAAATTTTCAGTTCAATTTCACGTTCACATTACAAGTCATTGCTGAATCAGTTTTTGTAGAATTTCTTAGTCAAATCCTTATTTGTGCTGAAATCATGAAGATCACGTTCCGAGTATTAAGGTGCCAGTTTTCTTCTACAGGCTTTGGATGTTTCTCTTTCGCAGAATGCTACGATTGTATTACGGTGCCGTGACATTACGCCAAGCGACATAAGGCCAAATTATTTTGAGGCATCAGACCAAATACGTTCGTTCAACTTTAAAATTGAGATAGCACTGTTATGTGCGAAGAGAGCGAAGTGAGTCCCAAACTTGAAATACGCCAGATTCGCTTATAGGCGCCTGCCTGACAGTTGAGGGTTACAGTTACAAGGATTTCACACTCTTCGACGGCCGCCGGCCTCACATGCAGGTGCTCAGGGCGCTGCTACGCTGCGTGTAGTACACTACTCATTGAATGCAATATTGTCGTCCTTTTTGTAGGCAATACGTTAATCAGCTAAGCAAAATCAGATATAAGTGGAAAGTGACATAAAGTCAAATTGGCCTTATGTCGCTTGGCGTTATGTCACGGCACCGCATTTTCGCAGGACTTTCTTCACTTTTTTCTATTCTGCAGCTCAAGCGTGATCAGTAGCCCGGTGGTATATTTCAAATGTCTGTGCTCAGGCGCTTGTTGTAATCTCCAACTATTCCCGGCATAACGACTGTTTAACAGAAAACGACCAAATTTTAGATAAGCACATTGGTGACAGATCCTTCGTCGATCAGCCAATGAACGATTTGACTTGCGTAGGTTTCTATGTAAATCCTTTTGTGAGGGAAATATTCTAGTGCAGTGTTTCTCTGGCTAGAAGCCAATATATGTTGTCGTTTCGAAAGACGTCTTTCGTATCAATGTTACCCTTGACCCGCCAAGCTGTCGTAGAATTTGTTAGAATCTTCAGCTTTCTATGTACGAATGCGTAACTCTAATGCTAGAGATCTAAAGTCCACGATCTGAACCGATTGCCTACGATCACTTCTCAGACTTCTATAGCAGTTGTAGAAAATGTAGCGTACTTTTCTTTTAAGTACACTCGTTCCCATAAGTCGGCAAGGGGGCGCTTTCTAGCCCTTGGGTAGATTGTTGGAGTGCACGTGCACATTATTTTAGACTTGTTGCCCCCTCATCGATCTTGATTGTATTTCCATTACTGAAGACCTTTAAGAATGAATTGTGACCATGAAGGGCATCTTTGATATCGTAGTTGGAAATTGGAGCATTCGTACGAGGGAAGGCTGCAAAGATAGCTAAGAAAAAGAAAACTCCTGCTGACTGCTTGTGGATAACAAAAACACCGATGTTCTTGCCGAAAGAGCTCACACCCAGATGGCGGGCAGACCTCACTTAATAATGTCGTGAGCAGTTAAAAGCGGATTTGAATTCAACACCCGAATCAGAAAGAAGTTGACTGAGTATATAGCCAGTTTTGAGGTGAACCTCATCGGACTCAGACATCAGCGAAAATAAAGTGGAATTTTGAATAACTAGCTGTTACACAGGTTTATTACTTGTTGGTCCTTCGAGGCTTGTGTGTTTATCTGAATGAGTTTACCACACTAATGGTGTACTGTACATCATCCACCTTTGTTCGGTCCAATCCAAGCCTTATCCTGACTCTGACATATGACCTTATTTATATCTGGTCAGTAATCGAGTTAAGAGAAGCACAGTCCTCCTCCCATACTGTCTGCCAAAATGAAATGTCAGGTCAATATCCTTCAACAAACCCTGCACGATGACCACTTGCTACACTGCCAGCACGCATTTGGGAAAATGTGTCTCTCATCAGAAAAGAATACAAATTTATCGACTTTCCTCTATCATGATACAATTATTGTTATTGCTCTTCTCCTAGATGATAATAAAGCTAAAAACAAAATTACCGACTGGACGGGTGTAGCCAAAATCCTTCCACATGACCAAAAGTTAATAGTGAAGGCGTGGGTTATCCCCATTGTGCATGTTCCTACTAACCATCTTAAGTAATTGGCAAAATTTGTTGTGGCATTGTATTCGCAGTTCCATAGCAGTTCCTCCTCTTAAACGATATCCCTGAAACTTATCTCACTAACTTATCGAATGCTATCCTAAAGAACATTTATAGCTGGTGGCTTTTCTTGTATCTTCCAAAAGATGCTCACCCCATTTGTTGTGTATGTTTATATGAATTTTGAAAATTAGTTTAACCACATAGTCCTTAACGAAATTATTCAACATTGTCTGTGGGTTGTGGGAGTCTCATGTAATCCTTAATAAAGTCAAATATGATAATGAATGAAATAGATCCCTGTATCATGGCATTTATAGAAGATACTACTTGTCTGCAGACATCGTGGTAATCGAGACGAATTATTCCCATCTATTTATCTAAACTGATATTATTATTCATTAACTCGAATAGGGATGATAAAGAAGGATAAACAAAAAGGACTTGGTGAAAGAAAAGAGAAGAAATTCACGATGAAACCGAACATAAAAATATAGTGGAAGACAGTTCTGTGCTTTTGAGGGTTTGTTTCAGAACTCTGCTATTTAAATTCAGTTTTTATGATTTTACAATTTTAACTTAAAATTAGGGATACGAGTATATACAATATTTTAATTTCAATTATGAGGATACTTACAGTTTATGAATGCAATTACATTTGTTTTAAATATTCGAAAATTTGTTTAAATCTCTTTAAAGCTTGGAAGTGTATTAAATAAATGGCAACCTTTGTAAACTAAACTGTTTTGTGTTAAGCTACTAACTTAAAATCTTGTACAAGTACAATACATTTACAAGAATCCTTTGTTTTACATTTAACCACAACAGCATGTCTAACATTAATATCACGGGGGTATAATGATTGCATTTAATAATAATTCGCATGGCTCTATTCTGTAAACGCAGTGACAAAGTACCACCATATAGATGTATTGTATTATAGAGGAGCAACTGGGGCCGTATATCAGCAGTAACACGGCGAATGCTGACTTCCAAATCGTCCAACGTCTCTGCCAATAAACGCAGAGACTAGTTTTTTTTTTATAAAGTAGCGCGTGAGAAGGAAAATTAGGGAAGAAAGAAAGATAGGTACCGATGTACGTTGGTTTTAAATGTCTGAATGTTATAATTTTTTTTTATTTTTTTTTTCCCCGGCGAGGGCAGGTGAAAATCTTCCATTAGACACTATGAGGATCAGAAGCGCGTGCTCATAGTAGTGTGAGATTCTTACTCACTAAAAACACCTCCCTTCGTTGTTAATTTTAATACCGCAACTAAGTAGAACTTATCAAGCAGTTTTTATTTCATAAGTTAATCACGGTTGGTAGGACACTTTCCAATGGAAGACCCTACATATTCCGGTTTCTTAATGCGGTTTCAATTTATCGCGCAAGGTCCAATGGTTTAGTTCGTTGAAGACAGCGTAGTATGTTTCGTTCGTCCAAGATTTCTAGGACTGCATTGTTGATATGGCCGCTTAACCGGACTTTATGTTTTCGTGCGCAGTTCCTGACTTCATCTTCCACGAAAGGAACTCCGAGGTCTCGATGCAGGTCATTATTTCTTATAAACCATGGGGCACGCACAAATTGTCGTAGCACTTTATTTTCAAAAGTTTGTATTATATTTATATTTGATTTCTTAGTACAACCCCAGAGTTGTATACCATAGGTCCACACCGGCTTTAGCAGTTGCTTATAAAGAAGCAGCTTGTTTTCTAAGCTTAGCTTGGAATACTTACCAAGTAGCCAGTACATTTCTTTGTATTTGGCCTCTAGTTCTTTTCGTTTCTTTTTAACATGCGTTTTCCATTTAAACTTCGCGTCAAGTGTCATTCCCAAATACTTAGCTTCGTTTGCAAAGGGGATACACACCGAGTTTATAGAAATGGGCAAGTGATTTATCTTTCTGTAGGTGAAGTCAACATGTACAGATTTTGTCTCATTAAGGGTAATTCGCCAGATCTTTGTCCACTCGTAGACTTTATTTAAAGCACTCTGAAGTTTCGCCGTTGAGTCTTCTATTGATTCTCCAACCGCTAAGATAGCGGTATCGTCAGCAAAAGTAGCGAGAACAGTATCCTCGACGTGTGGTATATCTTTTGTATATAAAAGGTACAAAAGTGGGCCCAGTACGCTTCCCTGCGGTACTCCGGCTAGGATATCTTTAAATTTCGAAACATCATTTCCGTATCGAACGCGAAAAATTCTATTTTCAAAATAGCTTGTCAATATATTATAAAGCTTTAATGGCAAAATTCGTCGCAGTTTGAACTTCAAACGTTCATGCCATACTTTGTCAAAAGCTTGTGAGACGTCAAGAAATACGCTCGAACAAATCTTTTTTTCTTCCAGGGATTTTTCAATTACATCAGTAATTCTGTGCACCTGATCAATTATTGAATGCTTAGTCCGAAATCCAAATTGATGGTTGGGAATAAGATTTTGGTTTTCGATAATTGGGAGAAGACGTTTTAGCAAAATCCTCTCAAAGATTTTCGACAGGATCGGTAGAAGAGAAATGGGGCTGTATGATTTTTTATCGTTTGGAGGTTTTCCTGGTTTTAGTACCATAATGACTTCAGCAACTTTCCACTGACTTGGCACGTATTCAAGCCTCAGAGCAGCGTTAATAATGTGTAAGAGCTTTATAAGTGCTTTTTGAGGTAGCATTTTCAGAACTTCTCCGGTAATAAGGTCATACCCCGGAGCCTTCTTTGGTTTTAATTTCCTTATTACAGTTTTAATTTCAGCAAGAGTTGCATTTGTCATTACAAAATTACTATATGCTATTTCTAAAGAACTGGTGCCGGGTACCAGTGTTGGGCCGTCGGAGGGCTTGAAAATTTCTTCAAGAATGTTATAATGACTAGGAAATAGAGAGCTCTGCAGGGCATTCCACAATCGAGTTGTTCGGCTTAGGAATGAATCAAGATATTTCAGAGTACGCCGGGTTGAGGGTATACTGATGAGCATTCATACCGAAACGGGTGTTACGGTTAAAGGTTTCAAGGGGCGGAATGCTACTGGCGATTTCAATAGAGCACTGATGGTGGTAATACCGATAAAACAAAGTGAGACACTAGACACTTTGTGGGTGCCCGAGGGTGTCCATTGACTGGGTGATGTTAGCATAACCTATGAGTTTTATCGCACGGTTTTGAATCCTATCTAGCAGGTGCAGAGACGGTTTAGGAGCACCTGACCAGATTTGGGCATTGTACTCCAATTTTGGGCGGATGAATGCCTTATATATTGAGGCCAGATCAGAGGGGGTAAAATATTTCTTACATCGCTTGAGGAAACTTATACATTTCGCAGCATTTTAGGCGACATCGTATATGTGGTCATCCAAAGTAAGTTGTCATTGACACACATACCGAGAATGGACAGCTTTTCGGTTTCAACAATGCAAGTGCCATTCATGGATAACGGCTGGGTGTTTAAATTACGCTTTAATGACAGCAGACGGTATTGTGTTTTGGAAGCATTAAATTCCACTCTGTTGATAGTTCCCCAATTGGTTATGGTTATATCGGAATTAAAGAAGCTTAGCATGCGCTACGCTTCTCGTTCTACAGCCGATGAGCAGGGCCGTGAGTCCGGGAACGAATATGAAAAGCAGAGAGTACTGTCATCACCAAAGGAATATATTGGATTAGAAGTAGCAGACAAGAGATCGTTAATGAAAATTAAAAAGAGTGTCGGTGACAGAACAGAGCCCTGGGGCACACCAGCATTTATTTTGTGAATATCAGACTTGAAACCGTCCAAGACAACTTGAATTGAACGTTCCGTCGATCCCAAATGCACGACAAAAGAGCCTGATGCCAAACTCTGACACATGCCTTAGAAATATCAAATGCAACTATCTTGCTTTCGCCAGATTGATGTACGCTTTGGTTCCACTTTTCGATGAGACATTCCATCAAATCACCAGTGGACCTGTTGCTACGAAAACCATATTGCCGGTCATTGAGAAGTTTTCGTGTTTCGAAATATTTCATGAGCTGACGGTTTATCAGCGTTTCCATGATCTTGGAAAGAAGGGACGTAAGTGCAGTGGGTCTGTAGGAGGAGAGGGAAGAAGATTCGCCTTTTGTAGGGACGGGCTGGATAAATGAGTCCTAAAGAGTATGATTGATGAAAAAGCTTACGCAGTGGTTTTGCGAGTGAGGAAGAACACCTCTTCAGAAGAAGGGGAGATATACCATCTGGACCAGTGGATTTATGTATATTAAGATCTGTAAGTTCTCCTGCTATTACAGGAGTGCGAAACTGGATTCGTCCCATTGAGGATTCGACGCACTCAAATGTAGGCGGAGACAAAGCACAATCTGGAAGTGTTGAGCTGGCCGCAAAGTGTGCAGCAAGCAGATTGGACTTGTCTAAAGAGCTGACAGCTGTAATGTCATTATAAATCAGCGTAGAGATGGAGGATTATGCAGAATTTCTAATATTTTTGACGAACGACCAACAATTTTTACTACCTTTGGGACATTGTAGAATTTTTTGCCTCAGTTTTTGGTCGCATTGCAATTTTACACTCGTAAGAGAGACGTTACAGTCACTCCTGGCTCGTTTAAACGTTTTTCGGTTTTCCTAGCTCGGGTTGGTCTTGAAGTACCAAAAAAACATTTCTCTAACCCTGATAGCCTTTTTACTGCTCGAGTCGCACCTTACCTTTTCTTTTGGTTCATCGGATGAGGGATAAAGGATTTCATTCGAAGAAGAATAGTATTTGTGATCATATCAGCAGCGTCATCTACCTCGTTATAGAGGAAACATAACGTCTGATATTTACAAGCTGGGTTAAGTTATTTTCCGCAGCGAAGATCTCAACACACCGTTCTTCGGGTGTTGTTTGCCCAGAATGTCGAGCCACCCAGAATTGTGTACATTGAAATCTCCCGTAATAACGATTTCACTATGAGGATACAGGGACACAATTCGTTGTATAGAGCCATACAGCGCATCAAGCTCATTGAAGGTCGAATTGCTGTCCAGTGTGGGACTTCTGTAGATAATTTGCTATCGGATATAGAATTTTAACCACATGAAATTGAATTCCGGATTGGAACAGGGACTACATTGTGGTGGAGTTTGGTAAGCTGTATGACTACGTAAATGGCGAGACAGCGGTAAGAGAAGAATAATGGCACTAGTTCGCCGCCAGATAGCTTCAGATCAGAGTGGTCTGAGAGTGATCTAAGGTCCAAAATAGCTGGTTTATATTTACATACGCGGACGTACGCAGAAAAGTGGTTGCTTTTAAGTCCGCCAATATTGGCAATATCCACTCTAAATTCCCGCATTATAAGAAAAGTGCCAAAGTGGCTTCATATACCCCCAAGGAAATAAAGTAAAGTAAAGGATCGTAGAGGCCAGTTCATAGGTCCATTACGCGAAATTATGCGCTCAGCAAATGTTTCCCGCGATAAATTAATGGTGTCGCTCGCCGTGTGGCATGTTGCCGCATCTTGTTGAAAACAAAGCTCTGTCACGTCAATGTCCTTCAACTGAGGAACGAAGAAGTCAGAAATCGTGTTTCTATAGCGCTCTCCATTGACGGTAACCTTCTGGCCGACATCGTCCTTAAAGAAATATTAGCCGATGATTCCACCAGCCCATAAAGCACACCCAACAGAGGGTTTTAATGGTTGTAAGGGCGTCTCGACAAAGGCTTTTGGTTTTCTTCATTCCAAATTCGGCAATTTTACTTCTTTACATACGGACCTCAGCTGAATCACGTTTTCGGTTCATTCAGCGAACCTACGACGCGTATAATGGTCACTCGGTTTTAACTCTTGCACAAGCTGGATATTATGAGCTTTTAAGCCAAAACTTTTCTGTAAAAGGCAAAAGTGAGCTATAGCAAGCGCCAAGGGAAGCGTGGCTAAAAGGACGCTAAGTCTCTAGCTTGCAAAGTTCAGACACCAGGCGACCTCCGATTTAAGTCCCCAGCAAAACGAGCTTTAATATTGCAATTACTAGTGGGAATCAAAATTGACTCAACAAACATTTTAACTTCAGAGACTGATGCCTCTTTAAAAGCATCGATTTCTAGGGCCTCACCAATTCTGCATGAAGCAAGAACTGTCTATCGGACGTCTGCTGCCAGCTTTGACGTTGAAATGAGAAACGAGGAACAGAATCCGTTCCTTCTGAGCGACTCAGAGTCAGACACTGTAGCATGCTATCGGACGAGTAATGTGCACATCTGTGAGCACGACAGTTGCCGTAAATCCTGTGAACATGTTACAAAAATCTACCGGCTACATTAAACTAAGACCTTTGGAGAGGAGAACATTCAAACAAGGTAACTCTAGGGAACGTGGTCTCGAGACTGCCACTGTTAAAACCGAAAACAATGGCAGGGAGACTAAACGAACCCGATCTGACGACTCCACTCTCCCGACGTCGGAAGCAAAGAGAATCCGAATAGGAAATGCTACAGTCGAAAAGGTTCCATATAGCCATATACTGGGCCGTGTCAGGCTGGGTGTAATCCCGGAAGACGTAAATCTCAACCTTAAACTTCAACCCAAGTTTCGACACGAAGAGACGAAGCCGTCTTTTGACAGCTCTACAATCAGGGCGGGCTGGGTCGTGTTTGCCTGCTCCAATGATACCACTGCAAATTACTTGAGGAATAATTTCTCAAAAAATCGAGGAGAAATGCGGACCAAACGTGATGTTAGTGGAGGAATGAGTCCTCCTCCGAAATCATTTATCATAAGAGGATTCTTTCTGCAAAGCATATCGGGCTAGCTAGCGAGAAAATTCTCGCGTCCTTGGATGCATAAGACTCAGGTCTTAACACCAGAATCTGGTGAGTCCTGCACTGAATGGAAGAGAAAGATCACGCCTACATGGCTAAAGGTTCTATATAAACAATCAGCTATCTCAACCAAAACGAACACACGTAGTCTATCATAGAAACTACAAAACAACATCGTTAATATGGCTGTAGCTGAGGGTGACAGAGCACATGAGCTCTCCTAAAAGCCGATTAACAGAAGAACCAGCTGCTGCAAATAGATTCAAAAGTAGAGTTCCTCTACCATTACCGAGGAGTCAAGCGGCAGAAAACGCAGATTGTCCTGCGAGAGTGAGGCTAAAGGGCCACTCCCTTGGCGAGGTTCCCATATGGCGGAGAGGCGATAAGGAGGCGAGCCGTATACGGAATCCCGCGCATAGCCGCGTGATTGGTACACTCAAGGATTTGCAGGGAAACCTGCATCATACTAAAGGTGCTTCGGACAGATTTTATTTTTTTTTAATTTTTTTTGTTATAATTAGCGCGCGTTCAAGGGCGTTGAGTACCATTACAATGCTTGCACACAGTGCAGGTGAAGGAAAATTAGGGAGGAAGGAAAGAGGGATACCGATGTCAGCAAACCAATATATTGGATTAGAAGTAGTAGACAAGAGATTGTTGATGAAAAGAGTGTCGGAGACAGTACAGAGCCCTGGGGCACACCAGCATTTATTTTATGATAAGTAGACTTGAAACCATCCAAGACAACTTGAGTTGAACGTTCCGAAAGCTAATTTCTAATCCATTGCAGAAAAGAGTCGTCGATGCCTAATGCATGCATTTTCGACAAATGAGCTTGATGCTAAGCTCTCTTGAATGACTTAGAATTATGCAACTACCTTGCTTTCGCCGTATTGATGTAGGCTTTGGTTCGTTTTTCGAGATATTTCATGAGCTGACAGCTTATCAGCGTTTCCATGACCTTAGAATGAAGGGACGTATGTGCAACCAACGATTCGCAAGAGAGAACATCGCCCTAGGACTAATCTAAGAACCATGAGCTATAGAAGATAAGATACTCGTATTTGGCTTCAACAATAATTAGCGAAATATATAATTTGTCCGTGGGCTACTTTACTGATCAGCTCCATAATTAAATATCAGCGGAATACATTGCAAGAGTTCATGTGCGCCTCAACCTATTTCCTCGGAGGCATAGATGCCTGTCGGAATTGGCATCTCGTTGTTGGATATGATGCCAATGCCCACAACATCGTCTGAAGTAGCAGCGATAACAACAGGAGGAATGTGCTACTTTCAATTATATTTTTCGTCGATTCTGTACTTGACTAAACCATCTCGTCATCCTCTTATCAAGGATTGGCATATGTCAGATGAGGCATACTTACCAGGATAAGGTCAAACGTGATACATGAAGAAATTCATGAACTGGTATATTTTCAAGAAGATCTCCCTATCAAAGCGTCAACTACTCCCTATCAGTGAGTCAACCTCATCCTCCATGGGAGTCTTCGTAGTCAAAGTTCGATTTTTAGACGTTCCCGTTTAAGTCTCCACCTATAAAAGGCATTTCTTTCCTTGATATTCTATGAAATGGCTCACCAAAATCGCGCCATCATATATCTTTTTCTGATTGCTCGCTGCCTATTTGTGGGGCATCGGCGCTAACAATATCCCGCCTTTCGTATTCAATTATCAGATTTATTACTATCATTTGGTTGCTAATTTTGATTCGTTTACGATTTTATCTAATAGCTAATGCTGTCAAGGTGGTGGCCAGTTCTGGCCAGTTTTATTCTGTGCCTCTCCGTAGTAATATATCTTGTACGATTTCGTTTGCATATTTCCGACATTCCACGTCTTGGTTTCTTGAACGCATACATATTATATCGATTCTCCGTTGTCGTAGTACGTTTTCTAGTTCGAAATTTTTACAGCTTGCGATTCGCGGTTTATTTCAAGAAAGTATCACATTGCCCGACGCAGAAATTGACGAGCATGAATATTTCTCTTCGCTCCATTTGAGTGCCACCCGCCACAACCTCATACGTCAACGAAGAGACTTGGTAGTCAAGCTATTAGTCCTTATAAAAAACAAACAATTTTGTCTTTAAAGCGTTATATAGTGCACATCCTGCGTATTTTGGCCAAAGATTTTGCACTTTTCAAAGCTAAATATCGGCCACATGACAGTCTTAAAGTGCTCGTTTAACAATGTTTTATTTTCCAGACAACCAATTACCAACTCTGGTCTATCTACGACGACAATGCACAACCACTGTCAAGACCTTCAAAAAAACCAGAAACACTGTGAATCACTTTGTTTTTCGAAATGCTCGTATCTTATTGGCATAATGGCAAAGCGGAGTCCCGTCTAAAGTGCCAAGTAGAGTTTCACTATGCCATAATGTTTGCCTCTGTGAGAATATACAGCGAATTCCCATTAACTCATTCGCCACGTCCTTGCTGTTCGGACCGATAAAGTACTGCTATGCCATTAAATCCTCAGGACTATGAGAAATGAAAGGTTCGAGTATTCTGACAAGTATCGAGAGGTACTAGAGGTGGGAACACTCCAATTTTCCAGCATCCTTGTAATGAAAAGAGTAGCATTAACACCGGAGAACCTTTTAAATGGCCTCGCCAACAAATAATTGGATTTCGATTGAGAAGCACACAGTTTTCCACCTGCACCTAACAGATGCTCCTCGTGTTGGTCGAGTGTATGCGTTCGATGCTTTTCTGGAGTGTGTTCTTATTTTTATTTCGATAGCTTGCAAGTGGATAGGTGAGTGTTGGGGAATGGATGATTTTTTCTCACGTTTTTTGCTTCTGTTAATTAAAATTGATTTTTGTTGATCTTTATATATGGACCAGGGCCAGCTAATGGGTTGAGTGAGAAAGTGGTTTAATTAAACAGAACGTTGAACATGGCAGAGCCAAGCAACTGGAGGATTTCAACTCAAAGTGATTGAGTTAGAAAATGTTGTTTTTTAAAAATTTGTTGCTATCGATTGAGGTGCCGATGTGGAAGAATAATCTTGGCCCTAAGCTGACTGTAGTAACTTTTTTTTTTCAAGAGAAAAGAATGTGGCAGTTGAACGAGTAAATATGAATCGTTAATGAGGATATGTTAACCCCACCATTCTCTATCATAAAAAGCAGTACTCGACGGTTTTATACTAAAAGTTTTGAGTGACCCTCTTGTCTCTAATTCTAGACCTCTTCATGAGGTAACCTTTATCTTGGCGAGAAGGTACAAGTGTCTTTAGAAACTTCATGATAAACTGTTTATATGAGGACCTCCAACAATTTCGAAGCAGAAGCATAAAGCAACTATTATGAGCGTGGAGGAATAAGTTTGTGGCTTCCCGTCGAATATCATCTCTCATGAGACTGCAATCAAATTCTAGAACATACAACCGCGTGAAATTTGGCACATTTTGAAGGCATTGTTTAACCGCAATTCCGACGAGTTTTTGCACTATTTCGTAACCATGGACGAAACATGGATCCACTACAATACATTAGAGACCAAGTAGCTGTTGGAACAGTGTTTCTCCGGACGCATTGGTGTTGAAGCAAGCATAGGTGGGTGTGCTAGCAAGGTCATCGAGACAATTTTTGGGGAGTCAAGCCGTGTAATCCACATCAATTACGTTGAAAAGAGAAAATCAATCAGCGGCAATTATTATGGCAACTTATTGGATGATTCAATGACGGAAAAACGACAACATTTAGCCAAGAAGAAAGCGATCCCCAATCAAGACAACGCACGGATGCATGCGTTTGACTACTCTGGATAAAGCCCCAGTGACTATCTCCTGTTTCTAAATCAGAGGAAATGGCGCAGCGGAAATCGTCGCTCAAAGATGCTTTGTTCATTTGTAAACGTTTCTTTAGTTTTTGATATTTACGACCACAGCAAGGGATAACTCCTCTTTTACCAGCCAATCAGCTCTATCAATAAATACTAGTTCTTACCGACAAAGTAAAATAAGCTCAGATTTTATTTCTATGGCCGAAATCGCTTTTATTGGCCCTTTGATGACAGTGAAAGGGGTAATAGCAGTGTGTGGCAGTGCTATAATTGCAACATGATTGTCACTATCATTGTCAGCTAACCTGCTGGAAAGTCCTAGAATCTCTGAACATGCTTACGTGTTTAGAAATAGCAATAAGCTTCGGAAAAGATCGGATTCAAGGTTGACGACCATGCGGAATGAAATAAAGACATTTTTTGATCAGTGCGAACGAGTTTAAAGCGAAATATAACCTAAATACTAACGTAGGTACCATAAAGCAGATCTTACAGCCTTCCAGGAAGTGCGATCGGCTAAGATGATCAAAAAGAGTTTGGAAACATTTATTACGATATATCCCTATTTGTGTCGGGCTTTAGCAAAAAGCTTGAACTCGTGATTTATCAGCGAATGCCTAAGGGTGACCCTAGCATCTCCATAAAACATACAGATGACCCTATCAAAGATCGACGAGCTCCTAAACATGGCTCTGACGCAAACTGTCTTTGGCAATATCAACACAAATAAAAGAAGAACACCTTTGATAAGACAGCCTAAATGACATCACGTCTAGAAATGAGCTTAGGCTAATCGACATGGTGGTGGCACGAAGTTCTCACTAGACATGGTAGTTTACGGATCAACAAATAACCAATCTGTTTGATCACAATGCAATCGATGCAAGGCACGCCTTAGTTACAAAGCCACTCAACAACAAAAATGTGTTGTTAGAGACCATAACGTCGAAAAGCTACAATCACAAGAAACTGACAGTGGCAATAATGGCAAAAGTCTATCAGAAACGCCGCATTTGACGCTCTGGATTTCAACCGACCAGCACCAACAAAATCCCTGGTTTAACGAAGAATACTGACTTAACAAAATGAAGTGCATATACAAGTACGTATGTCTAAATAGTGCGAGATATAAGGGCTAGACTGTTCTAGAGTTCTGGGTCCTCACAATCTACTTTTCCAAAAGAAGATGAAAGAGAATGAGGGCGCGAGATACACAGCAATAGGCTTCTTTTTTTGTAAGAGAAACTGGGCTAAGACATCTACTGCGTGAATCATTTATATGGTAAGGAGCTCCAGTATCTGGGATCGCTTGTTCCTTAAAACGTGGGTTCAAGCTTACTGTCGTCTCGACTGGAAGATTCTTTGGAACTCTGATGCCCATTAATCCGATGTGATCGAACCAGTGTCATGTCTTCATCCAGCAAATATTTTGGTACACCAAATGAACACATTCATTTGACACACTCCAACTTAAAGGATATTTGACAAGTGACATTTATGCAAAGTTCCCGTGTAAAAAGTTTTTGACCTCAGTTATTTGTTATCATGGAACGAGGCTCGCTCGAACGTCGGTCACTGAAAATCACGCGAAACTTTGTGTATCGTACTGCTAAGTTATTTGGAGATACTGCTGGAATAGGCGACCGAGCAAAGTCCAACTGTCATCAGAGCCGCGGAGAATCGAATTCGTTTATATCCGCTGCGCAGACAGAAAATCATGTCTCTGGTGGTGGATGTTGGTAGGGAAAGCATGTCACGCATCTTAAAACGTGACTTGCGACTCAGTGCACACCAAAGACCCACCGTCCTCTTACTCACCGAAGCATTGAAACAGAATTGTAAGTCAAATCAAAATCGAAAGCCCTGCTTTGCCAGTACACAAAGGACGGTCACAGACGAATTTATTTTACTGACGAGAAAATGTTCATCGTTGAAGCATCGTTCAACAAACAGAACTAGAGTGTATGCTCTGTCATCACGACTTGCGTCTGAACTTGGTCCAAGCTTCTGTGATGGTTTGATGTTGAGTCGTCTACGAGCCGCCACCGAGTTCCATTTCTGCGAGAAAGGTGTCAAAACCTCGACGAAAGTGTATCAAGCGGACGTTTTAGGGAACGTTGCGGAGCCCCTCAACAAAATGCTATTAGCAAGTAAACATCTACAAGAGTCTGCTCCAGCTCGTAAGACAAAACCGATTCAAGCATGATTTAAAAACCGGAATTATGTTTACTCCGGGATCGATAAACTCCTTACAGAGACTCGAAGCTACTGTCGTCAACAATGACTTTTCTGCTTGATTCGTTGGGCAGATGCCTTTTATTTCTGGACAATAAGTACTATACTTGGTTGTTTTCTTGTTTACGTGGAATTAGTCCAGTTGCATGTCCATAAACGGTCGTAAAAAATGGCTCGCTTGAAGTGACTGATGATGCCGATGTGGTATGAGTAACCCAGGAACTGAGCAGATTCGCTAAAAAAAGAAGCATTGCGCCTTGACATGACCGTATATGTAAAACTCAGCTAGCATATCGAAATTCGAAGGGAAGTTTTACACTGAATGAAAGCAGGTGCTCTTCTTCATCTCTAAACCTCTTTTTGTTGGAGAGTCAGGCTCTGAATATTGCTCCAGTCAATAACTCTTCTGGACTTAGTCGGTTTCCCACAGCGAATCTGCATCTGCTCTTTGACGCTATATTGCTTCTGCTTCATAGCTAGTCGGGATAAAGTCTTCCCTTACTTCTTCTTCTTCACTTTTAATTAGCACAGAAGGAGCTTTGACTCCATTTAAGGAATTCATTTGCTGACCTGCTTATAGTGCTACTAATACTCGTAGGTGGGGAACTAAGTTCTCAATAGATGTCGCCTGCAGTATGTGCTGGCCGATTTTGACATATCCAAAACGTCATGAACCAAGCTTAGACCTATGGTAAATGGACCGTGATTCTGTTTTGGCGTCATATACTTTTGGTTGCGTGAGAATGTCCGATTTTGTGCCAAATAATCGTCATTTGAGAGAAGTGTAGATTTTCTTATTTCATTTGAAGAAAATGGCGACTGAAGCGCATCGAGAGCTCCAAGAAGTTTACGGAGATGCTGCTCTAAATGAAACAATGTACCGTGATTGGCTCAAAGATGGTGATTTCGATGTTGATGGCCGTCCGCCTGAAGGAAGGCCAAAATCCGTTGAAGATGCTGAATTGGAGGCATTGCTCGATGAAGATCCATGCAAAACGCAAGAAGAGCTTGCTTCAGTATTAGGAGTTAGCCAAGCCATTTCCAAGCGATTGCATGCGTTGGGAATGATTCAAAAACAAGGAACTGCTCCAGCAGCAAAAAAGGAGGGCTTTCTTCAGCGGCATCCTGACGGGTGATAAAAAATGGATTCATTACAGCAACTCAGAGAGAAGAAAGTCATGGGGACAGCCCGGTCAGGTTTCTACGTCGTCGGCTCGGCCGAATATTCACTTATGCGGTGTATTTGGTGGGACAAGGTCTGTGTTGTTTATTATGAATTGTTGAAACGGAACGGTATCGACTTCAATTGATGCGACTGGGGCGAACACTGCGCGAAAAACGGTCACAATACGAGCAGAGGCACGAAAAAGTGATTCTACAGCATGACAACGCTCGGCCTGATGTTGCTAAACCTGTTAAAACCTACCTGGAAACGCTTAAATGGGATGTCCTACCCGACATATTCCCCAGATATTGCACCGTCCGATTATTACTTGCTCCATGGTCTGGCTGATCAGCAGTTCCGCTCATATGAAGACATTTACCGTAACGGTGCTCGAGCTCTGCCAGAATGATGGGAAAAAGTTGTCATCCTTTTGGAAAGCCTGCGAAATCTTTAGTGGAAATAGAAAAGTAGCAGCTCCACTATCTCTTTTTAAAGTCATCTTCTTCCCCAAAAATGTACTCTCTGCCTTATTCCTTTAAGAATACTAAACACTTCAAAGTATAGCGTACCGTGTTCACCAACGTTTACTACTTTTTAATCTATTTAAAACTCTCTAAAACAAAAAGTATCATTAATGCTCCAACTTAACCCTCTTTGGCAGCTGTTTTTTTTTTTGAATACGAGTCGTAAAACTCGAAGCCTTAATTCAACGGTGGCGGCCCTAATTTGATTTACGACAAAAGCCAAACTAACTGGAAATTCTCTAAAGCTAATGCTAATGCCAACACTATGCGCATATTACCTCCCTTTAGGGACTTCTTGGCACCCCCTTGACGTCGTAAAAAAAAGGAATTTCTAATTTCATATACTTTGTCGCCTTCTGCTTGGTGGAATTTGTTGGCGCTCATAAAACTGCGACTGAGTTATGACGACGCCGGCGGTGAATTAATTTTATGGCCCTATGCAGCCGGGTAAGCGTCATTCATAGCGAATGTAGTTGTTAATTAATTTAAAAGTGTAAACTTTATTTAACATGAATTAAGGGCGCAGAGGCAGCCAAATGAGCTACTTCAACTTTTGTGTGCTTTGCTAAGCCTTTCAATTTGAATTAGGTTTACAGATTTTTTGTGTTAACCGCGGTATTATTGAAGGATTGGAAAACCTTGACTGAAAATATATTTACCTGAAATTTCATTAGTTGGTGGGGACCTTTAATGGAAATGAAATTTATTGCACGAGTGGTTCAAGGAAAATCCTCTTATTTGCTAAAGGAAACGACATGGCTATGGGACAGGGAACTGCTTGTGGACTTTTGTGGACATACCAAACTCTTCATCCTGCGAGGACTTATCCACACATGGTCATAAAATCCTTCGGAATCATTATTTGAGCATTGTAGATACAGTGGCAAACCATAGAGCCCAAATCTATGGAGATATTTCCGAAAGTCGCCGTGACCGGAAGGAACTGCATGAGGTAGTAGTCATAGCCTCTTTATGCCTTCGCTGTCTACGATTCGATGGTGGGAATAAGTGGTTCTTGTGGTTTACCTGCGTTTTGTGAAGCAGCTGCCGATGCTGCCTTTTATTTGTATAACTCTGAACTCATGCTGATTCGAGGGTAGCCTTCTTACGGGCGTATACAGGATAACCAATTCAAGTGATTTCCGAGAGAATGTGGTTTGATAAGCAATACCTTTTTGATGGCGTACTCGAAGTGGACGCTGAAGAGCAGCCTGCCATCCGAAGTATATCAGTCACTTCTGTGGCCTGATTGTTTTGTTGTCAACTTGAAAGTTTGCATATTTACAGTCTTGCGGCTGATTATTAGGAGAGAATCAGTCTAGTTCCAGAGCGTCACTCTCTACAGCATTTCTGATCCTCGCAAGAGCTTCATCCGTGACAGACTTTACTAGGTGGGGTGAAAAGTAACCTCCTTGACCGCCAGAATGGGCTGCTACTGCGAAAAGGTTATGGTGCTTGAAGTCCGTTCATATTTAGGCAGACATGCTAAATTTCAGTGCGATACTGTCTTTAGTTTTGTTTTGACAGCTGATTTTTTATTTTTTTTTTTATAATTTACACGCGCCTAAGGGGTTAGATACCCTTTTACTGTTGCCAGGGTGCGGGCGGAAAGGTAGAAGGAGGAGAAACGAAAATTGTTTTGTAGTGGTTTGAAACTCAGGTGTGTTTGGTTTCGATATTCGCTCTCCAGAGGTGGGAGTCCGAATAGGATGGAGAGTTTTTGCTTCACTCAGAGTGATGCGAGGTATAATTCACAGTATTTTTTCTGTGCTTGAAACTCTACAACAGCCAAATGTACGCGTCAGTGTTATGTCTTCACACGCAGAATTTTTCTGCCTGAATTCCAATTACACAAAATGGAAAACTGACTTGCCATGGGCAGGATTCGAACCTGGACCCTCCGAGTAAAAGCGATTGCTAGTACCACTACACCACGGCCAACCTTGATGCAGCTGACTGTCCTCTAATTTAGGTTGGGTCAGCAATGCAACAATCAAGTTCGTCGCGTAGTGCTTGCTTACCTCTCAGTGGCGGTCCCCCGGTAATAGAATGAGTAAACCCTTACTCATGCAGCGTAAAATAGAATAGGAATTTTCGACTAGTAGCATAGTGCTGACCTACGCCGTAATAATGCCACAACCCTATACGGAAGAGACTAAAAAATGTGACGAATTAGCAAACATCTTCGGATAGTAACGAATTTACTGTGAATGACCCTGGCAAACGACTAAGGGACAACGATCTGCATGTGGAGCTCTTAGCAGTTCGACAAAGCTGCTGGATCTAATGGCTTGCCTGCCGACAGGAGGAGATGATTGGATATGGAGCAGACATCAACTTGCCTCCAACATTTTGGGGTGACGAAATGGAAATTCAGTATTATTCGATCCAAGAAAAGGGATATCACATGGAATACGCCAACTACAGGGGAATAAGCCTCCTCAACACCTCCCTTGTCTGCCATATTACGTGAACGCATAAGACCTTTCGTAAACAGTCTCCGGTCCCTATCAGTGTGGTTCTAAAAGCCTATTCATTTTCTCACATACAAAGACGATATTGACATGCAGGGAACAACACAGGGAGCTGTTAGTAGAACATTTGCGACTATTGATGCTGAAGCGGAATAGATGGGTTAAACGGTTAATGAAGAAAAAAAAAATCATACGCTGCCAACAGAGAGGGACGTACAACATCAATACATAGGGCGACTGTCACGATAGTCAGCTACAACTTTGAGGTATATGGGACTCTGGGAATGACACCTGCATGGAAGTCCCTCCCTTGGGCAACCAAAAGGACTTTATTCAAAATCCTGATCATCCCGGTGCTGCCTCAGGATGAAGGGAGAAATATAGCGCCTCCGCAGTGATGGCGACATCGTCAGAAAAGCTCGGATACCCCGACTCGACAAGAGTTGAAAAGCTTGGAAAGTTTTCGTCTATTGTATTGCCTTCTGTATGTTCTACGGACTTGTTCCTAGACGGCATAGTAAACAGTTTCCGAAGCAGGTATCCTGGCACTGAGCCTGCATCACCACGGCTATACGTAATCTACAATTCTCTGATTAAATATCTCACAAATCGTAAACACAATTTTCAACACAGATTGCATCCTTTTCGTAAGAAACCCTTCATTGACTTTGTTTTGACTTTGGAAATTTTTCAACAATCTCACTTTGCAATGACCACCCTACCCATTTCCTGTGCATGAGCCATTCCAAAGTCCCTTATATCAATAAAAAAAAACTTTACTTCAAGTCCTTTAAACTTTCAGTCGCCTCTCATATCCTGGAAAAGAATAAAGATTAAATTAAGAGAAATAAACTAAAAGCAAACCAAAGTTTTCCACTCGAAATAGATTCCCTAGCACTCCTTCTGCTTCCTGTTCATTTCTTTCTGTCTGGATCATCCTCCTTGCTCAAGCAACAACGTGACTTTCGTTTATTTTGACACTTTACACTTTAATTACAGAAGGACAAGATAAATTACTGAGTTTTTTGACTCTACTAACTTTGACTAGACTTAACGTCCTAGGCACGTCTTTCGAAAACTCTCAAGGTAAAGCAATAAGAAACTTTGATACGCATTTGCACCTTTTCCCATCCTTGGGATAAGATATACATAAATCACGCTGTAAGTTTACATAGAGCGTAATCCATATCACCGTTTGAATGTTGAATCGGGATCTCGAATCTATACCATCCGAAAATCAAAAATTGAAACAAGATCAGACAACAAACAGTCGAAAATGGTGGGCGGGAGGGAGGATTATTCAAAGTGGGAAACATGCTGTTTAACTTTATTTTCCTTTTGCTGTTGACAGGTTTAAGGATATGCCAGGCAGCCTGAGTACGGATGAGGAGGTGTTGGAATTTTTCTCGACTTTCTTCTACGCAAATAGTACGTTCCATTTTGTTGTATTATTTTATAACAGAGAGAACAGTTACACGTGCTCTTTACACGAACGTGACATGAATACAACAACTTGAGGGACATGCTTCATTGAGAGAAAAATGGATTTTAATTCGCCCCACAGAGTCTGTTGCTATGTTGTTTTGTTTCTGAGTATTTCAGACTTTCTGTTTGTTCGTCAGACTTTTCTGTCGTTGTGTCCTTAGTAACAAATTACTCGTGTGAGGGAGGTAACTTCGACGACGTCGTCTATTCCATTGAATGATGTGAGGTTCATTTCGTGATAACAATGTCAATGAACGCAATAGAAAGTAGCAATACACAGAAGTAATAACGAACAAGGAACAGTCATTGTGATGTTGTTATCACCTTGTAAGTTGGATACATCTTCTCCTTTACATCCTCGGATATGACGGGGTTTTATTAGAAACGAAACGGAATGACAAAACTTCTTTCTCAAAGGATGGTTGAAAGGATGATATAGTGGAAGTGGAGGGAGGAGAATGGAAATTACTTTGTGAATGGCACTGTGGCGTATACGTATCATTTTGCAGAACATTGACAAAGAGGAGCTGCATTCATTTTCGCTTTACCGACGCATGTCAATATTCGCGTCTGAATGCATTCTGATTCTGCAGCTCATGGCTGAGAGATTTCTTGTTAGTCAAACGCATTCCTCTAAGGAGATCCTTGCCTTTTGGTTCTTGTAAGGGATGGCTTGATACGAGTTTCATAGGACCATAAACAAACAATTTCTTATTTGTATATTCGTAGCTAGCAGGGCGCATGCATTCAACATATATAATTTGGTTATTACAATTCGTAGCGACATTCCGCACTGAATATTCTTTGAAGAAAGAGTTGCTTGGAGTCCTGGTTTAAGGTAACCTACTACTTGGTCATCGTTGGGTAGGGCTTTCCTTGATAAAGTTTCATGGAATCAGACATCCAGAATACTACTAAATTGACTACTTCAGAGGCGTTATCTCTTTTAGATTGGAAAATAGCCTGACCCTTTCCACTTTCCTTTTCTTCCGACACCTGGTAATTTGAATCTAAATTCTTATCTATTGCGATAGAGCCTGTGTCCCTTCATGTATCGTTTTGCATGTGAAATAATCGTACACCTAATTTCTATTTCAGATTTATCACTGTAGAGGCCTTTCCAATACCCACTATCATTTGTGTCCAAACTGAAGTCAGTAGTTCGGATAGTTCAAGTGTTTATCCATCTTCAGTCACGACTACTGGAACTCGTTTCTAAGATCTGGTCAAAAGAGTGTTCGATTCACAAAATTGCGCCATATAGAGGTATAAGTCTCCTCAACATTGTGTACAAGATCGTCAACAACCTGATTGGCCCCTATCAGTGTGGTTTTAGACCAGCAAAATTCACGATCGCCCAAATGTTTACACTCAGGCAGATTGTTAGCAGAACTCAGCGGGCTCTCACCGGTTTAGTTCGGACTAATGACTAAACAACTCCCATTGCGTGTATTCCAAAGTCAATTATCGAAAATCCGCCTATTTAGGCCTTGACCCAGGAAGCGCTAGATCACTTGATTCCAATGATTGCTGTTTATTCTCCGACACGTACGGAGCAGATGAAGAGGAAAAGCACGGCACAAAGAAACGGGAAGTGTTGTCGAAAGTGAGAGTGTTAAAAGTCTCACTTCCACACCGGCTGCAGACAGGAGAAACAGATTGGCGGAACTGAAACTGACCAACTTATCGAAAGTAAAGCTGTGCCCTGTTGTCTTTCCAGAATGGGGCCAAGAAAAAGGAAATTTTCTATACTGTCTGCATCGATGGATCTTTGCGCACACAATGTCCAGATGAAACCGAGGTTGCAACCAACAAAGGCTGCAGTTCCAGTGGACGGAAATCGCATAAAGCGGCCAAACACGTCGACAAAAAGAAAATCATCGGTGGTCTTACCCGTACACGATATCTGGATAAGGCCGCTGCTATAATCAGCAAATGTCTGAGTTCTGACCGACAGAAGTCGGCTAATGCCGTGAATTCGCCGCTAAGAAACAACTTTGGTGGCGGCTTTCTCCGCGCACAAGGTCCGACTGAGATCGGTGCTGCAACCAGCAAAAGTTGCAGTTCGGGTGGACGGAACTTGGATGTCGCCGGGAAAGACACCTACGTGATAACCCCGAAACGGGGTGCGCGGGACTGGCGCACCTATAAAGATGTCGCTCTCCGGCTCTTCGAATTGGAAAGGCTGGCAAAGACGACAGTTTGAACGACTCTGAGTCCAACCACTGTGTCCATCAACTGTGGGAGCTAGCTAAAGAAGAGAATGTTTGCATTCAAGCAGAGCGCTACGATATTGAAAATGGAACTCTTAGAGTGAAGTGCCAACAATCACACTCCTGGAATCTAAGACCTTCCAGGTTTTTAGACAACCTAGACTGGAAACTCAGGGAAACGGGGGATGTGCTGATGCGTCTTCATACCCAGAACCCTGGACTCGGCACTGAAAAGTGGAAAATCTACTCTAGCAAGCAGAGAAAGAATCGGGAAAACAAGAATGGCTTCTCTCTTGTTGTGGGCTTAGACAAAGCTTTTGTCTTGACCGTGAAATCTATGTAGGAGTTTTGAGTGTGGAATAAGCGTAACCGTGGTTTCGGCTGTTTAAGGACTTCACAAAACTATGTCACGAGCAATCGGAACCACCAAAAACTCACTCTCGCCATCTAAACTTGGGCAACTTTGCTATTCCTGCAGACATACTCGTAAGCTAGTCAAAGTCGCCGTTGATTCAGCTTATTTTTTCAATGATTCAGTATTGCCACCACCACCTAAGATGGTATCTGAACTCATTGATTCCAGGAAGGTCAGTCAGAATACTATCATCTGACCTGGTTATCAAGGATGTTGAATCGCACCTAACTTTTATGACGATGGTAAGACAGGAAGTAATAGGCTTAATGCTATTCAACAAGAGGTAAGTATATGAGGTCTCCGTGTCAGACTATACGTACATCGAGTTCAGAATCGGATGCGAGGTCTCGACCCTGTTGAAGAGAAGGAATCTACAGAAAGCCGACTGAACATAAGCTCAGGACAAACCAAAAACTAGAGGAGTCTGTACAGAACTGCAACGGTACTCTTACCAAGTGTTTGACCTGACATTTCCAGCCAGAAGACAGAATCTGCGCTCCATAAAGGAACGAGCAATCAGAAGCGACTTTCTAAAGAAACCAGAAAACTTCTAAACAGGTCACTTGGGAGTAATTTGGGGGAAGACCGGAACCCGACAGTGATCACTCAGAATACTCGTAATATGCTTGAGACTTACTTTCCAGGTAACCTAATGGGAATCAGCTCCTATTAACGAAGCTGCTAGTGAGCAGAATAACACAACACGCCGTAGTTGGTATATCTCATCGTTTTTAGTGACGGATGAGGATATAAAATATGCTGTTGCCTGCCTTGGTGGCTTCAAATCGTCTTGCACCGATGGCATATACCCAGTTATATCACAAAAAGAGTATGAACCAGCTGCTGATAACTCTGCAGAGAATTTTCACTGGTAGCTTGGCACTGGCATACCGAAATCCTGCAAACAGTGGGAACATAACTTTGTACAGAAAATCGGAAAAGAGGACTACAACCGCGCCAAGAGCTTCAGACCTATTAGCCTGATTTCCTTCATATTGAAGCACATTGAGGGAATGGTTGAGTTCTATGTGGACATGCATCCCCTTACTAAGGTGCAACGCCGATGGTCCTGCGAGATTTCGCGTCAAAATATGGTAAGCAGAATTTAGGGCGCACTCAGCAAGAAGACAAATTTTGAAGGGATGTTGAAATTGACCAGACAACACGACTGAGATGTATCACTAGTATTATGGATTAATCAACCACTGATTACAGGCGGTGCTCTATCTCTACTGTAATGGTACATGTTTGTCGACTCACCGCTTAACATTCTCAATATTTCTTACGCATATGTAGAAAACGTTTGTTGGATCGTGTCTAGCGAAGCTCCGCTCCAAGGCTCAGGCAGCCCTAGAAGCGATCGACGATTGGTACACTAGAAACGGGCTTTCAGTCAACCCCCTGAAAACTGAGGTTCTTTGCTCTACAAGAAGGAGGAAGTTTACTGGTCTGACTCATCCAGTGCTTAAGGGCATCACCATGAAATTCTCCAAAGAAGCTAAGCACGAGTATTTGGGTGTCATCCTAGGTAACAAGTTTTTTGGACTAAACTTGGTCAACAAGCTGTCAAGAAAACACGTCACCACTATTCTTACCAGACTCGAAAGAACAGTCTATATCGGCTACATGGGGGCTTTCCCTAGGACGTCTGGTTCATCTAGAGGTTAATTGATGAAGCTGCCTTCCTTGGTATTCATATCATGGGCAACACTCTCAAAGCTATCTTCCATAGGAACAGAAGTGGTCTTTGGTACAACACGCAACACCCTGCATGCTGACTGTCTTTTGACTCTGGCCACAGATATATCGCTTCGGACGCAATGACACCGAAATTCCTTCTGCGGAAAAAATAGGAAATCGTAGACCTTGTGTGAAGGACTGGTTACGACCAGAATCTGTGAAAGGAAAGGAATGTAGTAAGATCATGGATGACTGTGAAGCCAATTTAGGATGCGGCACTGGTATCTTCCTGGAGGACGATCACGTTAGATTTCACTCCTCGTATGAAAACTTGTGTCTGTCTACCAAACATGATGGGAACAAACAAAATTGTGAAGAATTAGTGGGGGAGCGGATATGCATATGCATCTATAGCGGTAGCCAAGCTATGCTTAGAGACTTGCTGACCTTCGCGCTTGTTCGAGATTGCAAATTCTTGTCTTCTCTGGGTCCCAGGTCACAATGGGATCACGGGAAATTAAATGGCCGATGAACTTTCTAGTTTTTCAGGACTCGAACCTGTGTTAGGTCTACCTTAGTCCTCGGTTAGGACTTCCATTGACAGTTCAGTTTCACATGTCCCTGAAAGAATAGCCGCTTTCCTCCTTTCTCTCCGTAGGCTGCTTACTGGCGTCGTGACTCTGCAACATATCATTGCTAAGCACTTAAATGTGCTGGCCATAAGTGACAGAAGATCCTGCAACACTTGGTGTGAAAGTGATATGAGTAATGACACCTCCGAGCACTATCTCGGTGAATGTCCAACCTACGCTCCCATCAGGCTGCAGGAACTTGGCGCTGACATGGTGGCTGCTAGTACTGTAGGCAGTTTATCACTGAAGCGTTTAATCATCTTTCCAGTAAAAGGAATTTGCAAGGAGTGCAATGGATAAGTTCTTTTTCTAAGTGCTCTATTCCGACAGGAAAAAAAAACTTACACATGCCAAAGATATCGACCATAGCGTTCTGTACGATCCGTCGATACTTGGTACTTCACAGTCAAATCTATTTTGACTTCTCCTGCTTTAATACTCCGTGCGTTGGTTACAGTTTGTCGGATTAGACAGAGCTTACTAATATTGTTGATGTAGTAGTTGACATAAGCTTCTTAGTTGTGAAGCAAATGATTCTGAGATTTACCGGATCAAGTTTAGGTATCTCTACGGAGAGCCCCGTACGTATTTGTTGGATTCGAGCTTGAATAATACTCTCAGCACCGAATTCGGTTCAGCTTGAGAAAAAGCCAAACTGCCTCTAAATGAATGACTCGTTTTGCCTAACTTAACAGAAAGACACAACTCCTACAGCTTCTAGGGGTTAATTTTAATTTTAATTTTGGTGGGGGCGAATGCCCCCATTTATTCGGCTTAATACAAGCTATAACTTAAAAAATAAACTTAAACTAAAACTTAGAACTAAGGTTGGTTGGAGTGGTGAAGGAGAACAGATTTGAGGTAGGAAGTGGTGCGGTGAAAGTCAAAGACGGTAGGGTTTGAGTTGATTTGACGTAGCATACGGGAGATTGGTTCGTTCGCGCCATAGGAGGTGTGGTGGGTTGGTAGATAGAAGAGTCGAGGGGTACGTAGATTACGAGGGTTAGTGTTGAGGAAAATGGAGTTGTGAAGGGACACGCATTCAACGTGACCTGAAGGGAGTCGATGAATGAAGAGAAAGTCTGCTGCATCTCTGCGATTTTCGAGGGTGTTTAAGTTGATAAGGTTGAGACGACTTTGATAGGGGGGCAGATTAAAAGGATCGTCCCAGGGCATACCTCGAAGAGCAAATCGAAGAAAACGACGCTGAATGCTTTCAATTCTCGAGATATGAACACGATGATATGGGGACCATACTTGACTGGCTTACTCTAGGAGGGGGCGAACAAAGGTAATATAGAGGGACCTGGTCACGTATGGGTTGGTGAATTCTTTGGACCACCGTTTTACAAAACCTAGTGCAGAGTTGGCTTTGAGGATTATCTCATCCATATGTAAACGGAAGTTGAGCTCGCTGTCACACAAAATGCCGAGGTCGCGAAGAGACTGTACGGAGGAGATAGGTTGGTTATGGAGAAGATAGAGTCGGGGAGGAGATTGGTTCCGCTTATGTGAGAAGGTGATGGATTGGCATTTGGCGATGTTAAGTTCCAAAGAATTTTTGAGGCACCAGATCGAGAAACTATCAAGATCTTGTTGAAGGAGGAAAGAGTCATGGGGAGAGGAAATGGTTTTGAAAAATTTGGTATCGTCGGCGTAAAGGGAGACAGACGAGTGTTTGATGATCATATCGAGATCATTTATGGTTAATATAAAAAGAATATAAAAAGATGGCTGCCTTGTGGAACTCCAGAGGTGGCTAAAAATGGAGCGGACTGGGCTGACCTAAAACGAACACTGTAAAAACGGTTTTCGAGGTAAGAGGATATCCATTTTAACAATATGGGTTCAAAGCCGAGGGCAGACAATTTAAAGATAATTAACCGATGAGAGATTTTATTGAAGGCTTTGCTAAAATCGGTTGCAACTACATCGACTTCATTGCCATTCTCTAGGGCAGAGAGGGCAAAGGATACGAATTCAACGAGATTTGTGGTGGTTGACCTACCCTTTAAGAAGCCATGTTGTCTAGGGGAAATAAGTGATTTGCATTGGAAGCTTAGAGCTTCATACAAAATACTTTCGAAGAGTTTGGGTATATGGGAGAGTTTAGCGATGGGACGATAGTTGGTTATTTCATTCTTTGATCCTTTCTTGTAGTTCGGGGTTATGAAGGAGGTTTTCCAAACCTGAGGAAATTCTCCTTGTGAAAGGGATAGACGGAAGACATTAGAAAGGGCAAGGGAAAGAGAGGAAGAACATTTTTTAAGAAATATGTCAGGGAGGCCATCTGGGCCGGGTGTGAATTCGTCATTGAGTTGGTGTAATTTATATTCGATATAAGACGGGTCCAAAATGTGAGAAAGAAGTGGGCCATTGGAGAAGTTCAGTAGGTAACTAAAATAGGATGGATCTGGTACAAAGGAGTCGTTGGTGAAGGATTGTTTAAAAAATGTGGCAAATAGGTTGGCAATGGTGAGTGGATCGGTTGATGACCTGTTGTTGAAAGAGAGGGAAGGAGGGTAACCATCGGACTTTCTTTTGTAGTTAACAAATTGGAAAAAGGACTGGTTTATGAGGTTGACTTGCGCATTGTTAAGGTAGCGCTGGTAAAGGGAATCGTAAAGTTCGGTGAAATGAAGATAAGCACCAAGATAGTTGGAATAGTCGGTAAAGGATCTGGTACGCAGGAAAACAGCCCATAACTTATTTCTCTTATTTCGTAAGGAACGAAGCTTGCGATTATATCAGGGAGGACTAGTAGATGATGTTTTAAGGCGGGAAAACGGAACGTAAAGGGAAAAAGAATTAAATATTTCTTTATAAAAAATGGATAAGGCATCATTTATACTTAGGTTGTGAAAGTTAAAGAGGGATCTGCTGAGATATTCACTGATTTTGTGAAAGTTTGCTTTATGAAAGTCGTAGGATGAGAGAGTTGTGGGGGGAGTGGACTGGAACGAAGAGTTATGAAAAAATGAATGTAGAAGGGGGGGATGGTAGTTATCGATTGTTGAGAGAGATAGGGGACAAAGAGAGACTGAGGAGTTAATTGGATCTGTTGTGAAAATAAGGTCTAATTGCCTGCCCATATAATTGGATATACCACTGATAGATACATGCAGTAACCTGGACGAAGAAATAACAGAGCATATCCTTTGCTACTGTTTTCTAGGCAAGCCATACCTTGAGGCAGAAAATATCACTGTCAGCTCACTCGAGGATATAGCTGAATTTATTAAAAACTCAGGCATCGTGGGTGACTTAGACAATGAAACTTGAGACAATGAAAATAGGCTTAGCCTGGCCGCAGTGATAAGGATACAAATTCCCACTTCTCCCAATAATCTAATCTAGTCGAAGGTTCTTCATCGGTACTGATTTTTGGTTACTTCTTGGCTTTGTTGCTACTGTACCCTTGCATGAGTTGCTTCAATTTAGATGCCTGTGAAGCATAATTCGGAATCGATGGCCTATTCTTTGTGACTGAAAATCATCTCAAATGTGGAGTACGACCGCAGGCAAAATCAAAATATTCTGGCGACGGATTGGTTATAGCTTATGAAAGTTAGGCTTCGAAGTATTCCTAAGGGCATTCACATGACAAAAAATCGTCGCAAAAAATCCCATTCAATGGCGCAGATCATGGACGCAATATGTTGTGGTTCTACATACCCTCATAGCGGTCTATTACGCGAAAGTGATAGGGAAATCAACGTTATTTGAATCTAATTCCATGCCAGACAAATTGAATTTGATAGACAGATAGACACAATCGCATCTAAAGCCGATTGCACTGAAGAAAAGGACAAACTTAACCACACCTGTCTACTTGGCAGCTCCATAATGCGCATCAAAATATATTTCATGAACAATTCGAATTTATTCCTCCATTTCAGACAGAAATACTCAACGGTAATTGAACATCTTCATCTCTACCTCTCAGCAGCATCAATCTTAGCTGACACAACCTACCAAAAAAAAAGAAGATAATTCGATTCCGATTGAATATCTTAAACAGAGTACATACGTAGGTAGGGGTGTGTAAGCAGATCTCTTTTGTTCACCTTAATTCAATTTCACCAGCACGGGAAATCGTCACACCTGTGTCTACCTAACTTCATCACTTCAGCCTGATTAAGGCGGCAAAATGCGAGATTTTTTGCCTCAGCGGCCTTCATACAATCAAAGGAAAATGCTAACTCCTTACGAGAAGGGAAGGTATACCACTGAGAGTTGTGTAATTCACGTTTGCCTCTTCCCCGAGGACATGAATAATAAATTCGATTATTCGTTTCCAATGCACCGTGAAATCGAAAGCACCATTTGCACCGAACTCCGGTTGCTGAGAAGGACACAAAAAAAAATCGTTCTAATGGGAATTTTTTCTCTTTTGCTGAAGGCTTCAAGTTAAGGATATAAATCGCACGAAAGCAGCTCAGCCGAATAGGGATATTGGAAGCATAACGTACAAGTGACTGCGGTAAGATGTACGTATGTAGGTCCTAGAAAACCATTCCATTCAACCACTCTCCGTAGGCTACGTAAACACGGATAACTATGGTGAGGCGACGATATCTCAGACCGTATCCTGTCCTAGGTATCGTATCGTTCCGTACGTGATGATTCGATTTGAGTGCAGAAGAAGGCAGACCTAAACAACGCTGTGAATATGAATATCCTGACTGAATATTCTTATACGAGTATGGCTTCAAAGATATAAAGCTAACGCCTGTTGTGGGTTTCAAAGTATCTGGTAAATAACTCAAAGAATCCTTTATGCAGAAAAAAAAATAAAATAAAATCCGAAACCCCCTGGAGTAAGAAGGAAAAGCGGTCCGGTGAGGATGGAAACGAGTAATGGGGTTGCCTGTTGTCCTTTATTTCTTTTATTCAGCAAAAAAATCTCCTTCTATCCGTGCATGAATTTTCATTTGGTACTTATGTCTCCAAGTACTCATACGTTAGTCGGAAATTTGTTGGAAAGATGTGGAGGAGACTCCTTCTCCCAACACCATCCATTCTACTGTTTGTGAGAGGATTTTTCTATTCGTCACAAGGAGCTTTATGCCAAATGGTGTTGGTTGATTTTAATGTGAATAGGATTTGCTCCCTCCTGACTTACTTGGCTTATGCCTGTTGTTGTGATGAGTTTTACCGTCAAATTTAAAAGCCGACAAAATCGGATTAAGAACAACAAATCGGGTTTTGTTGTGAATCGTAACAAGAAAAAAAAGGATACAGTTGAGTATGTTGTGGGTGTGGAGGAAAAAAAAGGTTTGAAAACCGGTCTAAGGGTCTGTAACCATGTCCTTGTTGAATACATATGTTAACATGTCTTGCTTTGTGTAACCGAAATCGAAACATATGTTTTTTTAGTAAGGGTTTTGGTTATTTTTACGTTCCTTTCGGATATAATCTTTTAATGTAATAGAAGATAAGGATAAGGTACTAATGGATACGTTAAAAAGGCAACTTGTTAGCCAAATTGAATGCCTAAAGGCGACTGCTCCAAATGATTTGTATTTATTAGGGATTAGGTTGAGGGGCTAATGCGTTCTTTTTGTATTTGTACTAACTAGACCGATATGCGCGGAGATTGATTGTGGTTGGATTACACACTCTTCCATCTTCTTACCTTGGCTTAAAATTATCCTTCCCGGTTGTCTAAGGCTGGGCTATGTCCCAAACAACTGGGAAGAATTAAAAGTGGTTTTCATTCCCACAGCAGGAAGCCCTAACCACTCTTCTGCTAAGGATTACAGACTGGAGAGAATCCTAAATCAATACATGAGACAAAGACTCAACAAACACAACCTATGCACTTGCCTAAGAAGAAAATCAGTAGAGATATGCATTACAAAGAGTACACCACGGCATTTAATAACGTAAATACCGGATCTATCAGGAACCCCTTGGAGAAGCTCCATGTATGACAGAAACAACGGTAGCACAATGGATTGATTCAGATTTTGGGAGAAACACAGTAAGGAAAACGGTTGCTAGAGGAACTCCACAAGGAGGAGAGATCTCTCTGCTACTTTGGCTTCGTGTTGTAAACGACATCTATACAAGTTTCGAACAGAAGGGTGTTAAGCACATCCTCATTCTGGTGGGAGGAAAACATCTTCCAATGATCAGCGAACTATTGAAGTCGGCTTTGAACAGACCCGCACGATAGACAGCAAAAAACCCATGTTGCGCTGGTTGTGGAAAGCTGCGGAGAAGACCAGTTGCCTCAAAACATTCACACGAGTTCAGAGTTCAAAGAATAACGTATGTCGTAGTAACAGGAGTGCACGGCTTCCGAAAGCTCGATCAGACTAAAAGTATCAGGCCTATGGATGCACTGCAATTTAGGACACGCGTCGATAATAGAGGGGAACGAACCATCGAAACTGACGAAGTTTAGTTACTGCAGCATGCCAAGCGTGAACTTTGATAGCAGTTTCTTCACATTATTTCCTAGCAGACATGACTGGTTAACTAACATGGACAGCTCCAAAATGAAGAAAGTTATTGGAGCTGGAGTTTATTGTGAAATGTCACAGATCCAGAATGCCTTTAAGATTCCGGACGAATGTAATATTTTTCAGGCAGAAATATTTGCCATTCGTAAAGCTACACTGGCTGTACTACGCATGGAACTTTTTTTGTGCAAAGTCCAGCAGCCACTTTGACAAGATAAACCGCCAAATCAAAGGTTCAAAGGTACAAAAATGTCGTCAAACTTTAAGTAGAGTGTTCGAAGCGGATATCTGCTGGGTACCTGAACATACAGTAGTGAGAGGGATGAGGCAGAAAAGGAGGGTTCACGGAAGAAACATACACAACGACATAAATACGAGTACTCGTATACCAACTGAAACCCTGAAAAAGAAAATAGAACTGATAGCCATAGAACGATCCAACAAAGCATGGATCTCCAGGAGTGACTGTGTTATCGCACTCTTCCTTTCCGCCAGATATTCTAACTAGCTATTGCCTCCATATACGTAGTTCCACAAACCTCATTAGATTTGTTGAAAGCTTTGGCTGGTTTTCACCCAACACAAGCTAGATAGGACCCACCACAATAATAGGTCACAATAGACCAATAGGTCTCCGTGTATGTTTGCCACTTAGGGGCTAGTATATCCCTTATTACCTAACCGAACATATGGCTTGAATTGGTCCCTCTAGCCTTACCTGCCGGTGATGGTCACCGGAAATCGCAAAAATGGTAAGGGAATGCCCGACGAGCAGTATAATTCTGTCCTACGGCGCCGTAGGGCTCACAACCCTAAAAAAACGTGTTAAACCGATTAATAGCTATATAGCAACGACTTTCGGATTTGCAAGTGGAATGCTCGGACCCTTAAAAGGCTATGTGCAGCCTAGCATATATTAGAGGCCGCTGACTTCAGGCCAGGAAGTGCGATGGGATGGGCTGAGCAAAAAGAGGATGAAAAAGTGTGACATCTTCTATGCTGATTGCTATAGGGAACAGAAACAGCGGTTACTTGGGTGCGGATTTTTTATAAGCGGCAGACTAAGGCAAGAGCTCTTGATTTTACAACGTGGGAGCGAGTGTCCTATGACAATCCGCAAAAAAAAGAATGTTTCCACGAGCTTCTGGTCAAGACATATGCGGAATGTTTTAAATGTGACGGGCTTATTTACTTTTCGGCAGGACGGAATATCATTAATCAAACACAGGGTTTTCTAATGTCAATATACACCACAAGGGAATATGGCAGATCATGAAACGCTAAACTAAATTGATCATTTTGCGGTCAATAAAAGGCATGCCTCGTATTCTAAGCGCCCAAACCTTCCCGGCAATCAACATTGATTCTAATCACCTTGTTGCAGCCACCTTGGTGCGAATAAGGATTTCCAACGCGCCGCAACAAAGACGAACTGCCATGAGAAGATATAATGTAGAAAAACAGCAATCACAGGACACAGCAAGAATCTTTCCTGAAAGCGTCCCAAAAACCCTCAACAACTTCTTTGCCGCCAGCATCAAGCACTAAAGACTAGTGACAATGCTGCCAACGTGCCATCAGAGACGCCGCAACTGATGTGCTGGATTTTACCCGACCACCTGGTTTGATGAAGAATACCGGCAAGCACTTGCAGCTAAACAAGAATCCCCTCATAGCTGCTCGTGAGTTTTATGAGGAGAAGGGTTGGGAAGATCACCGGCTTCTCCAGACGAGGAAAAATTAGCTCGAGAATCGCCTGATCGAAAATATTGAGAGCTTGTACTTCAGGAATAATGTGCGGGAGTTTTATCAACACGTAAAAAGAACGTATCAAGCCAACAATAGGCGTACAGATGACTGTAGAGATGAAGCAGAAAAATTTGTAGTAGAGTTACGGTAGGGGCTGAGATTATATAACGCCGAAAAAGCACAATCTGCCGCCTTCAAACAGAATAAACCGGTCAACATACAAGATGATAGCCAGACCTTCCGTCCATCTGACCAAAACGTGGTAAGGATAGCAATATTTAAGCTAAAATCCAACATATCAGGCCGAAGTGTTCAAAGCTGCCGCAATTGATTTTATGAAGAGCATACACCAACACATTTCTCACATCTGGTCAGGAGAGTTTATCCTTGATGAATGGAATCTCAGCATCATTTGGCCGCTCCACAAAAATAGAGACCCCATCAACTAGAGAGGTATAAATCTTTTCAACATTGCGTACAAGATCTTATCTGCAATATTGTGCGAACGTCTAAAACCCTTCAAGCCAGGAAAGTCCACAATCGACCAAAACCAAAAAAAATTTGAGGCAAAAGGTACTACAATGCCCCAGAGAACGTAAACATTTTTGGGCGTTCGTCAAAAATACCAAAAATTGTGCCTAATACTCCATCCCAACACCCATTTATGATGGCATTCCAGCTATTAGCTCTTTGGACAGGGTTAATCTGCTTCCAGAATGTGGTTTGTCTCCGATTAAACTTGAATCCACTTTCGCAATCATGTATCACAGTTGCAGGATTACGTAAAGATCTTAACTTATACAAATCCGCTGATCCAGATGGTATATCTCCAATTCTTCTGAAGAGGTATTCTTCCATGCTGGCAAAATCCAGGACGTCCCTTAAAAAGACGAATCTTCTTCTTCTTTCTCCTCCTACGTTCCTTCCTCCCGGGGTCATGGAAACGCTGATAAACCATCAGCTCATGAAATATCTCGAAACACAACTTCCCAATGATAGTATGGTTTTCGTAGCAACAGGTCCACTGGTGATTTAATGGCGTGTCTCACCGAAATGTGAAACCAAAGCGTACATCAATCTGGCGAAAGCAAGATGGTTGCACTTGATATTTCTAAGGCCTTTGTCAGAGTTTGGCATCAGGCTCTTTTGACGAAAATGTTTGCTTTTGGGATCGGTGACTCTCTTTTTCAATGGATTAGAAACTACCTTTCGGAACGTTCAATTCAAGTTGTCTTGGATGGTTTCAAGTCTGATATTTACAAAATAAATGCTGATGTGCCCCAGGGCTCCATTCTGTCTCCTACACTCTTTTTAAATTTCATTAATGATCTCTTGTCTGCTACTTCTAATCCAATATATTCCGCCATATATACGCCAGTACTCTCTGCTTGTAATATTCCTTCCCGGGCTGTCGTCCCTAGTCTTGGCTGTAGAACGGGAACGGCATCGTATGCTAAGCTCTTTAATTTCCAATATAAACAGCATCACTAAATGGGGTACCGCCAACAGAGTGGAGGTTATTCCTTTCTAAACACAGTGCTCTCTGCTCTCGTTAAAGCGAAATTCTCCTTATGTACGAGTATGTCAATGACAACCTACCTTTGAATGAGCCCATATTCGATGCTGCCAAAAATTAAGCGAAATGTATAGGCTTCCTCAAGCGATGTAAGAAATATATCACTTTCTCTGATCTGGCATCAATACAACACGCACATCTGCTCAGGTTCCGCCAAGACCTCTTTGCACTTGCTAGATAAGATTCAAAGCCGTGCGATAAAACTCATAGATGATGCTAATATTACACAATCAATTGACACCCTTGAACTCCGACGTTATGTCTCGTGTCTTACCGTGTCCTTTCCAGGTAGATCGCTATAGACATAGAGGGTGCGCTGTCAGCTCCTAAGGTAGAAGACTCACTTGGGGAGTTAATCGGTCTTATGCTAAATAGCAGGATAATCAACTCCAAGCTAGAAGGGGCTTCTGTCAAAAGATCTGTCAGCAGAGTTACGCTGCAAAGCGGTGTTCTTTCTCCCTTGTGGTCAATGAACTGCTGATATACCTGTAAGCGGGTTGAACCAGGGTAATTTGGATTACCCACTGGCTATAAGTCTCTGTTATAAGACCAAAACTCATCTACAGAATGCTTGTCTGGTGGACGACCTTATACAATTCAGTCAACTGCAGCAAACTAAGCAAGGCTCAAAGGACAGCCTGTCTGTTTATAGTTTATGTTTCACTTGGCACCCCTCGATATTTTCAGCAGAATGGCTGCTAATGCGGCTGCACAGTGGATAAGCGAACTATTTGCCCACGCTACTATTCTTAATACTTAAGACATAATTCCAGAGAATACCGATTACACCATTCATCTCATCTATTGTAGATCCTTCTGGGAGGAAGATGCTTTCACGGATCAATCAACTTCTACACGGATGGATCCAAGACTGATAGCGGGGTTGGTGGCGATGTTTTCCCAGATAAGCATAATTTAAACATCTCCTCCGGTCTTCCAAATCACTGCGTGTTCGAGGCGGAAATTTTAGCGATTAAAGAAGTCTTGTCCTGGCTGAAGAAAACCGTGATATCTGCAAGGAATATCTGCATCTTTTCGGGTATTCAGGCCGCTATCTAGTCTCTGGACTCAGTCTCACTAAATTCTAAAACCGCTCTTGACTGCCGATCATCTTTTAGAGAGATGGCAGAGCAGTTCAACTTTCACCCATGTTGGGTGCTGGGGTACAGAGACATTCCAAGGGCCCGTAGGTCAGACGTATTCGCCAAGATTGGAACTAATCTACCTATCCTACCGGAAAGCATCTGCATACCAACTATTACTAAAGCTGGATGCAAATCGAAGATCAAACCTTGGATGTACTGTTGGATCAGTATTGGAAACATCTCAGAGCGCTATTATAGGTGTCATCATTGGACACTGTCTTATAGCCAAGCATGCAAGAAGGTTTGGCGCCTTTACAAATGATTTCTGCAGAAACTGTATGGACGAGGAAGAGGAAGAAAGTTCTCTCTCAAAGAATGAAACTCGACTTGAGAGCTTTCTTCTACAAAAACTTAAGCGATCTAAACAATATAGATATCAGCAGTCCCCTAAGCCCGCTATCACTGGTGCGTTCGTTACTACTGAAACGGACGCTGCCAATATGAGTTTAGTTGTAAATGATGGCAAAAAGAAGTAGATGCTGTCAACATGAAGGGACACACAACATGGACGAATTGGACAGAACGTCACAGTCGATAGCTATAGCTTTGAGGTAAGGACTGACTTTACCTGCCTTGGCTCTGCTATAGATTCTGCCCAACACATTTCAGTAGAAATAAAACGAAGAATCACTGTTGCCAATAGCTGTTTCTTTGGGCTAAGAACGTGACTGAGTAGCAAAATGATATCCCGAACAAGTAAGGATAGTCTAGATAAGACCTTGTTCATCACAGTCTTATTTTGTGGCACTGAAGCATGGACTCTATCGAAAGCGGACAAAAATATTCGGGCCCGTTTGAGTTGACGGACTTTGGAGGAGAAGATTCAACGACGAACTATACGGCGGCATTGATCAAGTAGGCTGGGACATGTAGTTCGAATGGACACCAATTCTACGGCCGCAGAGTCTTCGAATCTAACCAGGGGAACAACGCAGTTGAGGAAAGATTCGCCTTAGTTAAGGATCGGGCTAAATGCAGAGGATTGGTAGTTGAGTTTCAGGTTCATGAAAAACTGTAGCGCCACCTACCTACTCGTAGAATCAAGCAAAGCTCAACTGAAATTATTTGGCAGAAGCAGAGATTTTAAGAACTTCATTGGCCACAATCCATTAATCTCACAGGATTCATCTTTATCAACTGGGATTTAATGATGCTATTTAGGCGGCATTAATGCGGTTTAGTTGGGGTATTGTAGCAGCTTGAAAACTACCCTTAAACCGCTTCGAAAAGGAGTGAAAATACGCCTTTTCTTGGCGTTATATTGATTTCCGCTGTTCATATTTCCTATTCCTTTAATTCTTTCTTCGAAACTGTTTGTATCTTTTAAGACTTTTGGCAGTCCTTTCTCCCACTTTCTTCCAGCACCATTCACCAGACTCGTGTCCTCGGTCCCTCGCCATTTTTCAATTTTATTACTATTTTCTTCGAAATAAATGTCACCTCTAAACTTGAAGGATAATTCACATAAAACGCAATAACATGAGAATAAGTATGAGAACTGAATAAAGGAGCAAAATAAATACATACAAAAAAAAATTAAAAAAAAAAATAATATGGTGGAGGAAAGCAAAAGAAATTCGCAATATAAATTCCCTAACATTCAATGATATCCCTGTGGGAGAAAGAACCAATCCGGGAGGGTCGTCTGCGGCTCACGGATATAAATCTTCGTCCTTTTTACCGAAAGTCTTTATCCTTATCAGCGCCATACGAACCACCACACCCTCTAACAAATAGAATGTATTCGTTCCAATGGCAATGCCAGTGTCGGCGTTGCCACAAACAAATTTTTTATATCATTAATATTCATTGTCTTATTGAATCATAAATAATTTAAAGGACGCTGGCGCACCAAAAAAAAAAAACCGAAAAAAAACCGAGGAAAAAATGTCCTTCTAATATTTTTGTCCTTTAGCAAAATATTTTCTCTTGCCGATGCGGTTGCGATGTGGTTTTTACCCCAGTTACTTGGTGTGTAAATAATGTTGGCAGAGTCTGAGTGGATGTTTTCGTCATTCCTTGTGGATAAATTGCGGATATCCTTGGAAAATTGTCTTGGCGGAATGGTTGTTCCTTTTTGGGTTGTTTTCTTCGTGGGCTTACTTTGTACTTTATTGGAGTTTTATATTCAAATTTTCGTTGAAAATATTGTTAGGAGTTGGGACTTGCTGCAGAGGATGGGCCCTCTATTTAGATGGTTATTACCGTTTAGCACGTGCTGTATGACATTATTTTTGCTGGTCTTTGGCCAAACGAAATTTGAATATCGGATTGAGTTGGAAAATAAGTGGAGAAAAATTTGGTTACAATTTGGGACGACGACAAATGCTTGGTAATTTTGTGATGAATTTGTTATAAAATTTTTTTCCAGACGAAGTTAAATTGGCATGAATTTTTATTGCATAGAGATTTGAAAGATTTCACATTTTCATAATCAGCGAGGGTACGGGAACCGCAAAGTTGTGGAGTTAAATGCAATTAGGGAAACGGTCAACTTCTCAATGACACAATGCCGACATTTATGGGGCAGCGAGCTCTGTTCATTGACATTCTGCACTTGCTAACAGGATTAGCAAGGCAAGACCAGACATCGATAAACAGGCGATTGGTGTGGGCGAGTATTTGGCCATTGGTGGGCTTATCAATCCTACAATGATACAGATTGGTCAGGTGGAATCAATGATCTAAATCGTCGTTTAAGTTGATTAGTTCTGCCGTACCTTACTTAAGCGCTTCGTATTCTTTTAAAAGAGGCGATGTTCCTGTCATTTCTTTTTTTGAATATTATCGTCGCCATATTCAATAAATATCAATATCTAGAGCCTCATTACATTACCACGCTAATAGTGATCAGGTGGCAAACAACACAAATAAGACATTGATTGCCGACACTGTGGACGGTCCTTTGCGCCTGATGCTATCTGATTGCGACTTCTAAAAAGTTTCTAGCAGCCTCTTGCGGCTGCAGAGACCATACATGACATACAGGACTTCTTCAGTATTTGGCCCGATATTACTTAAGTTGGGTTGGACCAGAGTCTCAGCTAGCATCCTTCTCCAGCTAGCGCAGTCTTTTACCAGCTACCTACATTTGCCCACATGAAGTTGGCTGAGGTCCCCTTATACTTGTGTGCGCCACTTAAGATGAGGCCCTTCTCTGCTGCGTTGCCAATCTGGGTTGTAGTCGAAAACTATTCGGGGCGTTAGTTTCGATGCATCCAAGGTGATCTAGCCATCTAAAGTGGGTCGACATCGCTATTTAGACTGTGAAAACGTTTCCTCCATTCTAAACTGATGAAATCTTCTCCATTCGATGCTAGTCATCAGCCTCCTTGAGAGGTTAAGGGAGGTTCGATCGGAAAAGGCTCTAGCGGTCTTTTGTGATTGTAGCCCTTCGACGTTGAGCTTCCTCATAATGGTTCGCTGGCTTTGGGCTGTCACAGATATCCGAAGGTATTCATCCATTCTTTATATAGTATTCAGGTAGGGTTTTGATCAATATTGAGTCCTCTAAATGCCAGAGAGGTGCCTTACGTCAAACTCGATATGAATAATGTTTTTGAGAGTTTTTTGATTAGGGAACGATCAGGTCATTTGTTAGCTCTTGTCGCCGTTAAGAGTTTGTGCCATCCAAGATGCTTTCTATTCCTTTAATGCTGCTGACTTAGAATCGATCTTTGGTAAGGATATCCTTTTCTCTCTTTGAATATGAGGTTTAGGTCTGCTAACTGAGTGTGTGATTATGGGCTTCCTCATGAACTTTGTGTTTAAAATTTCTTCTCTCAATGTCCCAGCCAGTTATTTTCTACGTCCTATAAAGTTTCTAGCGTTTAGAGTTGTCATTTATAAGGCTTAAAGGAGCCATAGTTTTATACAGAGCATTGGCGAACATTGCTTGTGACAGCCTAGGAAACACAATTCCACCTATCCCGCTGCTAGTCAAATTATTGTTTCGTCCACTCAGTCACTGCTGTTGCTGTGTTACATTGTCATGAGGAATATGATCCTTTATCGTTCATCGTATTAAGAGTCTCAAACCCTAAGAAAGTGCGGGGTAGGACTCAAGCTGTAAAGGCGCTGTCGAGGTTAGAGAACTCCTTTCTCGGTCTTACAAGACCAACCCGACAGAGGAACACCGAAAAAGTTGAAACGGGCCAGGTATGACTGCAACGTCTGTGCAACAACTGAGGCAAAAAATACTAAAAGGTCCCAAAGGTGGTAACAATTTTTTTCGTTTGTCAAAAATATTAGAAATTCTGCCACATCCTCCACCCCAACGCTTACCTCTAATGGCATTCCAGCTGTCAGCTCGTTGTACAAGGCGAATCTGTTTGTTGCACACTTTGCCGCCAGCTCAACACTTTCAGATTGTGCTTTGTCTCCACTTACACTTGAGTGCGTCGAATATTCAATCGGACGAATAAACTATCGCACTTCTGTGGCAGCAAGAGTATTTAAAAATGTTAATAGCCACGAATCCGCTGGTCCAAACGGTATATCTCACCTTCGTCTGAAGAGATGTTCTTCTTCGCTGGCAAAATCACAACATGATATTTTTCACCAATACTGCTCCTTAGGACACTTTCTGAGTATTTGTCCAACCGTTCCAATAAGATGAACGTTCGTCTGTCTCCTACAGACCTACACGAAGACCTCTCAATGCCGGGCAGTACGGTTTTAGTAGCTACAGGTTCATCCACTGGTGATTTGATCCCATGTCTCACAGAAAAGTGGAATCAGGGTCTATACCAATCTTACTAAAGCAATATAGTTGCACTTGATATTTCTATGACATCCGCTCTCTTGTAGAAAATGCGTGCATTTGGCATTGACGAATCTCTTGAATGGATCAGAAACCACCCTTCGGAACATTCGATTCAAGTTTTCTTGAACGGCTTCAAGCCCAATATTCACAAAATTAATGATGGTGTTCCCAAGGGCTGTATTCTATCTACGACACTCTTCATAATTTTCATTATTAATGACTTGCCTGCTATATGTAATCCAATACATTCCTCTACAGACGGCAGTATTCTCTGTTTTTCAGATTCGTTCCCTGGTTTACGTCCCTCTATCAATGACAACCAACCTAGTTGGAATGACTACATATTTGATGTCGCCGAAAATGCTGGTCTCCTGAAACGGTGTTAAAAATGCTTTACCTCGTCTGATATGGCCACAATATATAGAGCATTTATCCTTCTAAAGTTGGAGCACAATGAGCACATCTGGAAGTTACTAGATAAGTTTCAAAACCTTGCGACAAAACACATAGGTGACGCTTATATCACGCAGTCAACTGACACCGTCGAACATCAAGAAAATATTTTCTATTCTATGGGGGCTCCATCGAAACCTTCAAACCTAAAGGTACGATCAGACGGTCATCCAAACTTGTCATCTGGATGACATGCTGACGTCAGAGAACTTTTGTAATTCGGTTGTCATCTGCATGTCATCTGCGAGCGTGTCATCCGCTAGATTACACCCGATCACACAGTGTCATTCGTTCGGTCATCCAAGTGACATTTTGTGCCAAAATGGATGACACGCTTGCTTTGTCATCCGGTTGACATGAATAGGCGGGATATTGGTCGATGGATGGCCCGCTGCTGATCGGTGTAGAGTCAATCTGCGGTGGCGAAATAGAAGTAGTCGGCATGGCGTTCGGGTCGGTGACATTTGTGACTGAGAGTAAATCAATGCCATGATTCGACCCTCCAAATTGAAGGCTACGTCTTCTGGAAATCTTCGCAAATGTGATGCGACCAGTTCACCGAACACACAATGCCGATCATTTTGCCTACGTACTATATTTCCCATCACTTCAGCCACCAAATTCCGAAAGCTACCAGAATTGGATTTCGAGGACAACGATGGTGATGGCGTTCCCACTGACAACGGCGTTTTCGCTGTTTCTTTTTTTTTGCCTTTTCGGCACTGGTGTTGGTTGGGCAGCTTCGAGCAATGGTTCAGCGTTAGATGAGGCCACGATGCTTTCGCAATTTCGCCTGTCCCTAGGACTGATTTTCTGGCTCGAAATTTGTCCAAATGGGCTTTAAAATTGCTACGGACTGATTGCCATTTAAGACTCGCCTCGACATCGTCAACACCCTCAATATTTACATTGACCGCCACCTGTTTCCAGGAATCAATTTTGGAGTTCGGAGTTTTGTAATCCTTCCGCCCAAAGGACAGGATTTACCACAATAGCTGCAATTAAAGCACACTCTGTTTGACGGTCCTAGGAAAATAATATTTTTCTGCTCCTTTTTTTCCTGAAACGGTGGGTGTTTTATTTTTGGCTTCAATATCAGCCTCACCGTCGTTGTCACTCATTTTATAACACCGAAACAAAACGAAAATTAACTTTTTCAACGATTCAAACGTGTCATCCGATGTTAGATGACAATGTGGAAAATCAAGTAATGTCATCCATGGGACCTTGTCATTCGGATGACACGCTGTCAAAAAAATTTGGTCATCCAGTCCCAATAGCGATGATAAGCGATCACACGCTCAAACAAATCAGTCATCTGTATAACATAGAAATCGTGTCATCCGGTTGACACGTTCAATGACATGCCGGATGACAGGCGATCACACGGGATGACCACTTTAGGACAAATTCTACGTCATAGTGACGTTAGGATATCATCTGGATGACGAGTTTGGATGACCGTCTGATCGCACCTTAACACCCGTTGCGATACGAATGCTTCAGTATATTCACATGCCCACTTTCAGACGTAACATTCTCTGTAATACCATGATTCTTTCCTTAGCCGTACAACTTGCTTATGGAATGACCTCTCGAGCTCTATATTTCCCAGCCATTATAACCTGCAAACATTCAAGACCAATGTACATCGGTATCTCTGTTTTTTTTTTCAATACGCTACGGCTTCTCTTGGTGAAACTGTAAGTAGTATAAACTCTCATCACTCGTTATGTCTGCCGCTAAATGGAATGCAAGAAGGACTTGTATTTTTCGCACCTGAATGACGCTCGGTTTCTTGTAGGAATGAGTTGGCTGTGTTTCGCATAAGGACCACATTTTACTGATTTTATATCCTTTCAAACTTCTGCCCTAAATTTTCTCGCTTCCCCAATACGCGAAGATACTCGAATACGTCATGATAAGAGTGCCCGGTTAGGATAATCCTTCTAGGAGCTTTGACAAGTGGATTTAATTTCATTGAGGTTTCTGATCTTCTGACGCAGTATTTGGGCGAATATAGCTCCCGGAGAAATACTTATATTATTGGATTGCCAATAGGCAGTCTATCGCGTCGACGTATTTCGCTTAGGCGGATACTATTGATTGCAGACTTACCTCTGTACTGTCTATTCAGATGTCCTCTCCTTCTTACTTGAAATTCTTGCTAAATATTGTGATATTTGTACTGCCTTCTTGAAATAATTAGGAGACTCATGCCCCTAGGCGACGGCTGTTTCATTTGTACTTTTTTTTGCAGCGGAGTCTACACAATTGGGGTGTTCTAAATCATGTTCCTTAACGAAGGAGAATCCTATAATTGATATGTCGAAACAAGGAGCGCAGATATTTGTTACTAGGACGTAAAAGCTGCCAACTTTTAAGCCTATTCCGATCGCCACTTGAAGGGGTTCTCAAATCATTCTAACCAAGTGTTACAAATGGTGAGACGTGAATTTTCCGATTAGGAACAATATGATGGTTCCGCCGCCGACGTTTCTTGACATGTGTGCTCAATACTTCAGTTTGAGAGTAACTTGTGTCATTCGCTGTTGTTGCCACCCCAAAACTATTAAAAATAGGAGTCAAGTAACCTCTACATAACCTCAAATAAGTGGACGGCCAAAGAGTTACAAGAACTATTCAGACCTATGCTTACGAACTACTCTTCCCTGTTCTATCTCCAATAGCATCGACAAAGTTTGAATATCCATCTTATTAAAAGTATATCAGCCTCTGCAACCATCATGTTAACAGCTATCACAAGTTGACAATATCAAATTTTTCATTTAATAGTTTCAAGCCACATTGCTACAATGGACAAATTTCCAGCCATTCGGTCTGACTGTGTCGAATGTGGAGTCAAAGTTGAAGAAGAGACTTTGGACCGCATGTTCTTCTTACCCAGACGGATGCAGAAATTGACCACTAATTCTTACCCCAAAGTAAACATCTTGCAACTAAATACCAGAGATTGGATAAAGTTTTGCTCTAGTTAAATGTCTCCTCCTCATTATCACACATGAAGGACTATTTGGAGCGCCCCATAGCCAAACCACCCTCCGGCAGAGGGTAGCATTACTTTGTGATCGTTTAATTAAAAGTTGTTGAACTTGTGCTCTGTGTCTGGTGGTTTTTGCAATTTTCATTTTGCATCCTTTAATTGAGGAGATACGAGCTACTCCTACAGCGAATGTGATGACTTTGGCTTATCGGTCTTACAGAAAATTGGTTAAGAGAAGTTTGAGGCAAAGAAAAGTTTTTCTCAAAAGTGGTTAAAAGTATCCTTGTAACTTTGATTGCTTGAAAAACAGTTCTGGGGCAATTATTTGTATTTTTTTAAATTTACACAAGGACATTTCCTAGAATGATGATGAGTTAAAGATCCTTTATGGGGAACTTGAGAATTCTGTGACCAATAAACTTCTAAAGTATGTGGCCTCTAAATTGATGTAGGCCTCCTTTCTCGAATGAAATTGGTTTTTCATTAAATCGGTGTCAGGTAAGGGACTACCTGTGGTGAGATCTAAAGGAATCTGAATTAATTCATCATAGTACCACAAGTCTGATTGACGCAATACCGGTTGGCATATTTTGCGGTGGCCGCAGCTAGGTTATATCATACCTTTTCAAGGGATGTGTACTCGTAGTCACATTAATTTGGTGGGATTTCAGTGGTTTCAAGCTTAGGAAGTGGGTTCTCCATGTCGGAATAACAACTCATTTCCATATTAAACAACATCCAGAGTAACACCATACAGAGTGTAGACCAATGTCAAAGGGATTTGATGAGATTGCCACGACATGGCTTACTCATAAACATGTTTGTCGAATATCCTCGAAAATGGGTGGACTACTTGTATGCGAGAGTACGAATGCGAATATCGTTTACTGCTGGGGAATAACTTCTCTTGAAAAATTGTACGACATTTGACAAGACAATTGGAAGATGCTTGTTTATTTTTGAGGGAAACAGATACGTAATCCTGAAGAAGATATGGAAGATTAATGCAAATACAAAAAAATTGATATTTTTGCAGAAAAGTGGATTATGCTTCGTAGAAAATGTCTACGACTACGACAAACTTCGCGTAGGCGGTTTTGGGAAAAAAATTAAGTTATGCTATTAGGTGATGAAGTGAAAAGGACTTTTATCAACTCACTTAGCCTTTTCCAAGAAACTGAGTTAAAGTCTTATGAGCAAGGAGAACCATCTCTTCTAGAGCATTGACAATATACTTCAGTTGCCCACAGTTGACATTCAGTTTCATGGATTTGTTTTGAACGGTTTTACGTCAATTTCAATAAGGACACTCTACTAGGGTTTGATAAAATGAATAATTAAAATACTGAGTTGAATTAGTATTGGAGCTACGTTCATATTTGAACTTATTATTATTATTATTATTAAAACTTTATTGACAAATAATAAAATTACAAATCAATAGTTATATAAATAAAGCACTAGCTACCAGGGCCTTCTAATCTAATCTTAGATTAAACGATTATATTCAGTCTTGAAACTATTTCGTTAACAAATTTTATGTTATTTGATGATATTACGGTTAAAAGCTCTTTGAAAGTTTTATTAGCGATGGATAAAGAGGTTGAATTGATGTGTGTGCATTAAAGGATATGTAAAATATTTAACGTTGCCCCTTGATTGCAGAAATTGCAATGAGGTGCTGGCTCTTTCGTCATTAAGTGTTTGTGAGTAGTAATTGTATGCCCCAATCTAAGTCGGATGTATTTTATTACCATAGGTCTAGGTAGTTCAGTAGGAAAAGTTGCCTTTACAACTCCAGAGTTAATACTTGAATAGTGGTGCGAATATTCGAGCCAATCATACATATTTTTGTTTTTAATACGGGTTTTTATATAGTTTAATGTGTCCTTTTTGTTATATTGAATGAAAGAGATGAGCGGTTGTTTGAGAGCTAATTTAGCTTCAGAATCGGCATATTCATTTCCAACTATGCCTACATGCCCGGGAACCCATGCCAGTTTGATATTCTTGTTTTTGGTAATTAGTTTGTCCTGGATATCGGCTATTATGTCGCTGGAGTTATAGGTATTTTGAACTGCTTCTAAAGATGAGAGGCTATCGGTGAATATTAGGGTTTTTTTATTTTTTGCGGATTTAATAGCTTGGAGTATCGCGAAAGCCTCAGCTGTAAATGTTGAAGATGTAAAAACGAGCAGCCCTTTACTGACGACGCAGCCTTCTTCCGTGACTACAGCGTATGAGGTTCCATCGTTTAATTTGGAAGCATCTGTGAACAGAAAATTCCATCCGAGTCTTTTATGGTTCTCCTTCAATTCCTTAAACAATGCCTTGTAAATATCATTGTTGGTGTTAGATTTACGAGTATTATAATTTGAAAGGTTGGTTAAAATGGATTGTTTTGGGAGATACCATGGAGGGGAGTTAAGGTTAGTTTTGTGTCCTATATCAATTGGAATTTTAAGCTCTGTCGCCAATTTCAGTGACTTGCTCAAAACGGATGGGTATTTTGGGTTTTTTTTCCGCCTTAGTAGCATTTTTGTATCATCATGTATAGGTGTTCTGAATGATGCATTTAGTTTTAGAACGATTTTCCTAGTTAAGAACTCGATTCTTTCTTTTAGGTTAGGGAGTCCAGATTCGGCCAGTATGTTCTTGATGGGCGTTGAATGGAAGGCGCCTAAGCAAGTTCTTACAGCGGCATGGTATGGCGTAGAAATTAGTTGAAGAGATGCTTTCGAGCTTTTCCCATAAATTGGTAGAGCGTAATCAATTTTTGATAAAATTATAGATTGAACAGCCTTAACAAGTGTGTTTACGTTGCAGTTACTTTTCTTTGATGAAAGAAACTTAATAATATTTACCCTGGTAGTAAGGCTTCTCCTTAAATTAATACAATGTTGCTTAAAACTATAATTAGATTCGAATATAATGCCTAATATTTTTGAAAAGTTCACATTTTTGATACTTATATTATTAAATGTTACATTTTGTATTAATTTTGGACATTTATGTTTTTTACAAATATGTAATAGCTCACATTTAGAAAAAGATATCTTCGCCCCTGAGGTTTCACCCCAATCAACCAAGTTTTTAATTATTCTTAAATATAGGTGTGTTACTTCTGCTAAGTCTTTTAATTTAGTGAACAAAATAAGATCGTCTGCATAAAGGACGTGATGTGTTTGAGGATATGCCCGAGTTATTTTACTTATTTTATTGAACGCTATTTTGAATAAGATTACTGAAAGGGGGGAACCTTGGGGAATGCCATTTTTTAAATTATGAATTTGTGAGTAAATTTTATTATTAGTTTTAATGCGGAATTTGCGGTTGGTAAGGAAGGCTTTTATAAAGTTGAAAACTTTTGGACCAATCTTCCATTCTTTTAACTGGATTTCTGTCAAACGCTCGTTCAAAATCCACAGATAAAATCGAAATGTGATTTTTTTCTGAGAGAGCCGAGGAGATGAAAGTATCTAAATGAAGAAGTGTATCTAGGGTCCCGGAGCCAGGTTTGAAAGCAGTTTGGTTGGTGTCAATTAACTTATTTTTTTCCAGCCACCAGGATAAGCGTTTGGAAATTATTTTTTCTAAGATTTTTGAAATGCAGGGCAGGAGTGAGATCGGACCTTCGATACAAGTATGGTCTTTGTTGGTTTTCCGTATCGGCACGATGGTTGCCACTTTCCATGTTTGGGGAATAACTCCACTACCAAGTATGTTGTTATACAATGACAATAACCTATCTTTAAAACAAGGTGGACTGTTTTTTAACATTGAGTAAGTAATTCGGTCGAATCCAAAGGTATTCCCTTTAGCAGAGCGCAAGCTGGTTTCCAACTCTATAATGTTAATGGGAGATTCTATTAAGTTTGTTGAAGGAGAGATAGTGTACGTTGGCTCGACTTCCTGTAAGGACTTGTATTTCTCTGCAACGTAATTTGGGTGGAAATTGGAGTCATCTTGAGTGTTTTCCCAACATTTGGCAAAAAAGTCGTTGATTTTAAAGGGGCATGTGATGTTTTCTGAATCGGTTTTCATAATTTTAATTGTGTAGGGGACAAAATTTCCTGTAAGACTTTTAATATCGGCCCACATTTTTTTGGGGGTTGAGTTTTGATTTATTCCCTCAGTAAATTTAGTGAAGCAAGATAATTTCGCTGTCTTAGCTGTTCTTTTAAATTGGGCATTGGCTTTCCGGTAAAGGATTAAATTTACATCGTTTGGAAACTTTTTGAATTTTTTGAATGTATCTTGTTTTTTTTTTCGAAGGATGCTAAGATTTTGGTCCCACCACGGAACTGTTTTGTGGTGGGTCTTATTTGTGGTCTGAGGGATTGCCAAATTTGCCGCTGAGGGAGTTATCTTGGTAATAAAAGCGGATTCTTTATTCGTGTTAATGTTAGCTGGGGATGGTTGGGCAGAGATTCGGGTGGAGAGTTCGGCTTGGAAGAGATCCCAGTTGGCTAGGTCTGTAAGGAATTTCGGTTGTGACTTTTGTAGGAATGAACTGGTGTCTAAAGATATTTTGGTAAGAATCGGGAAATGATCACTACCATTTAAGTCATCGGAGACCTCCCAGGAAGATGTTTGGGTGAGGTGGGGAGAGATGAGCGAAAGATCGATGTGAGAGTATGTACCGTGGGTCGATAGGTGGGTGGGTCGCCCGTCATTCAAAATTGCTAGTCCGGAATTTGCGATTAAGTTTTCAACTAACTTCCCGCGATTATTGATACTGGGAGAACGCCATGCGGGGGACCAAGAATTAAAATCCCCGGTTATAAAAATTGGGGTTATAATGTTTTTTACAATGCTTTCGAGATCATTGGAGTTAAATATTTGGTCTGGTGGAATATAAATTGAGATGATGGTAAGTTTGAATTTTAGTTCTATCTCCACAGCGAGGGCAGATATGTTGGAATCAATCGGAAAGAACTTGTGGGGTATTGCTTTGTGTACTAGAAGTCCAGTACCTTGTTTGGAATTTGTGATGTGGGGTAAGTTGTGGAATCTTGGTGAATATCCTTTTGGTGGAAACGGTTGAAAATTATGTTTAATATGTGTCTCTTGAATAGAGATAATACAAGGTTTTATTTCTTTGATAAGCAATTGAAGCTCATGATAGTTATTAAAATAACCATTCATGTTCCATTGCAGTATTTTTATATGGTTATAGGCGGTGGAAGGCACCTTGTTACCAGTACAATTTAATGTACCTGTAGAAGGCGCTCCCCCACCTGATGATAAAGTATTTATTATGTTAAGGCCTGTCATCTACGTCTATAATCATTGCACTTTGTGTTAGAAGAGAGGGTTTTTGATGAGAGATTTTACTCTGAGTGTTATTGGTATTATTAATTGTTGGTGTTGATGCTGAAGTATTTTTGGTAAGATATGCTTGTTGTAATTGTGGTAGGTCGAGAGAGGATTTAGTTTTAACTTCATAGGAGGTTGAAGCAGAGACTGGTGGATATTTTTCCCTCGTAAGAGAAGTAGATTCACCTATTTGTTTTTGGATGTTTGTAATTTGTGTTGTTGAATGTTTAAGTGGGTTATGTGTTATGTTTTTTTCTTGTGATAATAAACCGGTTTTAGTGGGAATTTTTTTTTCGTTATCAGTGGTAGTGCAGTGTTTGGAAGAAGAAAAGGGAGAGGTTGTAGAGTGACTGGAAGAAGAAGAAGTGGCAGCGGCAGTACAGGGACTGAAAGAAGAAGAAGAAGTGGATGGAATGGGATTGCTTATTTCGCGGGTTTGATTTTTGAGTTTAGTTGAATAGAGATCAGAGGAGAGGGGAAAAGTTTTGGGGTTCCGTTCTGAATGAATGCGTCTGGCTTCAGCTAAGGAGCATTTATTTTTTGTTTTTGTCTCAATGATTTCTTTGCTTTGGATATATCTTGGGCATATTTTAGATGAGGCGGGGTGGGTCCCAGCACAATTTGCACAGAAAGTGCGCGTGCAGCTTTTGTCTTCATGGGGAGGGAGATTACAAGCAGCTGGCTTTTTGCACCATTTTTTTGTGTGTCCGAGAAGTTGGCATTGCCGACACCGCATGGGGTTAGGGAAATATTCTGAGATTTTGGTTTTATACCAGCCAATTTCAATTGTGCTTGGAATTTGAAATAAATCGAAGGTGAATATCATAAGCCCTGTGGGGATTTGTTTCCCGTCTGAATTCATTTTGGTAATTTTGTAGACGTCGGTTATGTTTTGTGACTTAAGTTCACTCATGATTTCGGGTTCGGGAACATTTATAAGGCAGGGTGCATATGCAATGCCTTTGGAGTGATTGAGCTTAGCGTGGAGTTTTATCTCAACTGGGCAAATGGTTTGAAAGGCTTTCGATTTTATAAATTTGTCAGCTATATTCTGGTCTTTAGTGAGAATTAATAAAGAGCCATCCCTAAGCAGGGAGATCTTAATGTGTGCTGATTGAATCAATGATTTTTTTTAACACAAAAACACTGACAGAAGAAAGAGGTTTGTCTTTGGAGGTTATGTGTACAAAGCGAGGGTTTTTGTAAATTGTTTTTGTAGGTAGTTCAGGAAAATCGGAGAATATACGGCTGGATGGTTTCAATCTTTTATTCGGGGGGATAGGAGGGGGTTCAGGGGGGTCTGAAAGGTTGTACTCATCAAGACTACCGAACCGGTTACCCGATTTGTGGGCAGGCTTTTGAGCCATGCCGACAAAATGTGTTTTATTACAGAAACAAAAGTATTCACTTGGTATCTATTTTTATTGGATTAGGAAAAGAAAAAATGAGAAAATATGGAAAAACTCACAATTTATATTTGGAAGTGATAAAACTATGAAAAATGCAAGCACTACACCAAAGAAATAGGTCTGCACGGTTGGGAGGTCAGCCGATGACTGATATTTGAACTTAAAATGTGGGGTCATGGGGAATCCAACAAGACACAAAGTGAAGGTAAGTCAATAATCCGTTCAAATTATGCTAGCAGGTCTTCAATGCCTGATGTGTGCCCTTACAAATTCGTATGCTCAAAACCTACCACACTTGTATGTAATCAGATAGAAGCCGGTTTGCTACTACCTCGATACATATCCGTCATCGCTTGCTGTTATGAAAGCAGCACCAGCTTCTGCCAACTCTGAAGAGCATCTTTATTGCTGGACTGAGACTTGCTGTTACATCGAACCTTGTGAGACCTACTTTCATACCGAAAATCGGTAAAGATGACAGAATAGATCCAGACTCATTGTTTTAGCTTCCTTCCCAAGAATGTCGAAGTAATAGGCGAGGTTCATGTCTGCTCTGGAAACACGTCTTCTATCTTAGATACAACAATGACTAAACTGTGCTTCATGGACAAATCAGACATAAATCTTGGAATGGGTTGGTCAAACGCACAGGGAGCAGAGCACTAAAAGTATACACTCTGTCAGATTATCCCTGGCAACTCTTTGCTCTGAAGCGGAAAGCCCAAAAATAATGGACTCTGAGTCAGTCTCTTTAAGATGAGTGATAATTTTTGCTTGGTAAGGTGGAAGCTAGTTAGTATGATTTAACTGATGTTGACAGCTACCAGCGGCCGATAAATGTTTGAACAGAAAACTTCGTTGGACTTCACATGCGTCTTCGGTTAGGGTTTTTTCAGTTGGGTGTTTCGAAAACGCAACTGCAGCGCACATGACTCCGCAAACATGAACCAAACGAACACTTCCCACTTTTTTACTTATGCCTTGTTGCCCCTTGTGTCCTAGGGCTTCATCTTTACTTAAGCGCCATCGTGTTGGGTTCCTTTCACTGAGCTTCAGCTCTCTCCAACTCTTACCCAATTGTCGTGACTACTCCTAAACTGTTTTACTCCATGTATTTCTCAGACGACCCGTTCTTCCTTTGTGATAACCATTCCATTCCATTGCATCGTGTAGTTTGCTATGGATAGTTCCAAGTGTATGACCAATCCATTGCCACTTCCTCCGATAGATGGTGGTCTGACCCCGTTCTATGGTATAGAAGTCTGTTATACGAAAGAAATACGAAAGAAAACCCTTAAAATGTTTCATAGGGTCCTACTAACGAACGTTTATAAAGGGTGGTCCATAATTAACGCACGATGTTAATTATAAATAAAACAAATAGTTTTCAGAGAATTATCTTAATATTTTTTTATTATCTATGGATCTATGACAATTATGTGTGAAACAAAATATCGGCCAAATGCTCACCACGGCTTCTGTGGCATACCTCTATCCGATGGTCCATATTGCCAATGATTCTGAGACATAATTGAGGTTCAATGTCGTTAATGTGCCGAATTATCTCAGCCTTTAGCTCTTGAATTATGCTTGGCTTATTGACTTACACTTTTCTTTTTAAATATCCCCAAAGAAAGAAGTCCAACGGTGTCAAATAACATGATCGCGGCGGCCAATCAACACCGCCACGACTTGAGATAACACGGCCATTGAATTTCTCACGTAAAAGAGCTGTTGTTTCGTTGGCTGTGAGGCAAATGGCACCATCCTGTTGGAAGCACATATCGTCTAGGTCCATATCCTCAATGTCTGGCCACAAGAAGTCCGTTTTGACGATCTTCCCGTACAACTCCAGCCCCAATCTAACTCAATGTATAATACGTCCCTACTAACTGAAATGCTCGAGAACGCTGTCATCGAACCTTCTGAGACACTATTACAAATACCTCAATTTCCATCTCCAACTCAGGCAATCGCAGTCGATCCACCGGAAATTGAGGCGACAATTTTCTCGTTTTGGTACTTCCTGGACATCCTCGGAATGGAAACAACGTCTTCAAAAACTCGAAAACCACAACAAGTCTGAGGGCGTAGCATTCACTCTCGACTGTTTAGCTGGAACCACAGACTCAGTCTGGCTTGTGAACTTTTTTAGGCGCAGATTTAAAATCACCATAGACAACTGCTAGAAAATCACATCGCCCAACAAATCAAAGTCTTGTCGTTTCAAATTCAACATTCCCCATAAATACGAATGGCTTTTTCGAAATCCAACTTCAGAGATTTTTCAACTGGACGGGATGAAGATGCAGATTTTTAAGGATAACAAGATCAAGCACAAAAGAACTCTTAAGTCTAGAATTAATTCCGCTCATACCTCTAAGTCACCCAACCAACCCAAGCTACCTGAGAACCGCAACCCTACGGATAAGCCTAAGCGCAATATACAATCCAAGCCCTCCCATCGAGACCCCAACTGGAGTTTTAAGGTTGGCCTATTTCCCTCGTTTTCTCCACGGAATCACTTGCTTTCCCCTCCTCATGTCATCCAACCAAAAGAACATAAAAATGTCTCCCTCCCCACAAAATCTGTCCCACCCAAACGTGTCTCTTTTAATATTACACCAAATCAATCTCCTACAAAACTCCAAGCTTCACACCCTAAACCCCCCACATTTTCCGCCCCCTATCCGAATTTCATCCGCTCCCACACACTTAATCCTCCGTCATCCACGTTGGCTGTTGACCATAGCTCCTCCAATACTCTCGAAATCCCAACCTCCATAATTCTTGACCCCTTGCTTCTTCCCGCAGTTAAACTAACCAAGAAGCTAGCCGACGTGGGAAATGACGGCCGCTATGTCCTTTCCCGCCTGAGGGACCGTCGGCTATATCAACACGTGCGACTCTATAAACCCGATTCTATCTGCATCGATGGTACCACTCGTACAAATCTCATGGTTTTAATCCAACAGGAAGGACTCCCCACTGATCCCAAAGATCTTCGACGAATTTTTATCGATTTTCACAACAATTTCAATATCTCTTCTAACGATCTCTCCTCATACGCCTCTCATGTCTCTTCCAAACGTCTCTTGCATCTCCAAAAAACGCGCTCTAGTTTTAAGAACTACTATCGTCCCTAACATGCCCCACAATCCAGCAAACAACCGTCTATCAGCTCGCGACTAATGCGGTTGATTCCCTCTTCGAAATCACAGATCCCTGTGATGAAATCATTGTTCTCGGTGACTTTAATCTCCCTCACCTCCAATGGACTCACTCGGACGAAGAATCCTATCTTGTTGCCACAAATGCAACTTCTGACAAAGAAATCCTCCTCACAGATTGCCTCACAAACTCTGGCCTTTTTCAAATAAACTCAATTTCTAACTTCATGGGTCGGAAACTAGATCTGATCTTTACATCCGACACCACGAACTGTCTTGCTCTCGAGTGTGAACTTCTTCTTTCGAAATTAGATCGTCTCCACCCACCTCTCCTCGTTATTTACTCATGTGATAACAATAATTCCTTGAGCCTTTCAGAAACTCCCTTCCATTTCGATTTCCGTAAAACCAATTACACTAAGCTCAACAATCTTCTCAAAAATGTTGACTTTAGTTTTCTTCAAAACAGTAACTTAACCGCAGATTCTGCTGTAGCTATCTTCTACGATAAGATTTTCCACTGTATAAGGCAAACTACTCCTTTTATTCGACGCAGAAATCCTTCGTCATCTCCTCCCTGGTATAATAAAGAACTTCGTACACTTCGTAATAAGAGAAACAGGTTATGGCAACAATACGTTAAATCTGGTTCTGACTTTGACCTTGACCTTGCTGAATATCGTTACCAAAGATATCTCACCCAAATGCAATCTTCCATCATCTCAGACCCTAAAAGATTCTACCAATTTATTAACACAAAAAAAATATCCGATTGCTATTCAACAACTCTCAAATTTTCAAATATGTCTTCCGATGACCCAACAACCATCGCTAATCTATTTGCGAACTTCTTCAGTCAATCGTTTTCGGCCCAATCTGATGACATCGATCCTAAATACTTTTCTTACCTGAACAACGGTTGTCAAATATCTCCCTCGTCAGTTGAAATTACTTCAGCGCAGTTACTAGACAAAATACATAAACTGAAAGACGATTTTTCCCCCGGTCCTGATGGATTGCCCGCAGTTGTCTTAAAAAAATGCGCTGATAATCTAATTAATCCCCTCACTAGTATTTTCAAACTATCTTTGGCTGAAGGGCTCTTTCCTCATCTGTGGAAAAGCGCTTTTATTACCACTATTCACAAAAAAGGATCAAGGCATGATATCTCCAATTATCGCCCCATTGCTAAACTATCCTGCATCCCCAAGGTTTTTGAAAGTATTGTTTATGATGCACTATATTTTCAATGTAAATCTATATTTGCAACCAACCAACATGGTTTTGTTAAAGGCAGATCAACGATCACCAACCTCATTGAGTTTGTTTCTAGTGCACTATGTGAACTAGAGCAAGGGAAAGAAATTGATGTAATCGCCACGGACTTCAGTAAGGCCTTTGATAAAATCTCGTACAAGTTAATTTTATTCAAACTCAAAGCTCTTGGTTTCGAACCTAGACTGACCTGTTGGATTAATTCCTACATTAAAAAACGCTCCTATATTGTTTATTTTCGTTCCCACTTTTCTGACCCAATTCTCGCCACTTCGGGTGTTCCACAAGGCAGTCATCTCGGTCCATTAATTTTTATTTTAACTATTAACGCTGTTGTTAACGTCATAAAGTACTCCCACATATCTATCTATGCCGATGATATGAAAATCTATAGACAGATCTCAAGTCTCTCTGACTCTCAACCTTTACAAGATGATCTTAATAGATTCTCGACATGGTGCCATAAAAACTTTCTCGAGCTCAATATAGAAAAATGCCAAGCCATTTCTTACTCCCGGAGGCGTTTGACACTTCCAACCCGCACCTACTATTTATCAAACCAAAGAGTAGCTGTAGTTACTTCAATGCGGGACTTGGGTGTCATTTGTGATTCACAGCTTAATTTTCGCAACCATATAGACTCCGTAATTAGGAAAGCTAACTCCGCTCTCGGATTTGTTAAACGATGGTCAAAAGAATTCTCCGACCCCTATGTCGCCAAATCCCTGTACATAACCTTTGTTCGTCCACTTCTCGAGTACGCCAGCGAAATATGGTCTCCTTACTATGATGTACATATTCTGCGCATTGAAGCTGTCCAACGTAGATTCCTGCGTTTCGCATTACGCGGGCTACCATGGGCTGACCACAATATTTTACCCCCCTATGTAAGTCAATTAAAACTACTCGGTCTCCTGTCTTTGGAAAAACGTCGGGAATCCGCCGATATTCTCTTCATACACAAACTCTTAACTGGTATCACTGACTGTCCCACAATACTCTCCCAAATCCCAATCAATACCAACCCGTGTCATTTGAGATCTGTCTACCTTTTCCGTTCGAATAATCACAGGACAACTTATGGTCTCAACGAGCCACTGTGTCGTATGCTACGTGAAACAAATCGGGTACGTCAAGTGTTCAATTTCCACTACAGCAGCCCAGCCCTCCGAAATTCCCAAAATAACCATTTTTCCCGTTTATAGACCTTAGCTTAAGTACAAATAGTAGTTATAAGTCATAGTTTTAAGTTTAGTTTGTTAAGTTATATGTTTGTATTAAACATTTCCAATAAACTGTCCGGGGTTGATCCGGGCCTCAAATAAAAGTCAAATAAAAGTTATCATCTCGCGATAGCGAACACCATGCCCGATGACGCCACCAGCCCATAAACCGCACCAAACAGTCAGTCTTTGTGGACGCATCGGCTTTTCAACAATCACTCGTGGATTCTCATTTGCCCAAATGCGGAAATTCTGCTTGTTAACGAATCCACTGAGGTGAAAGTGTGCCTCGTCACCATGCACTTCTATCTGTTCAACCAACCATTCAGCGTATTGACGACGCTTGAAATGGTCAGTAGGCTTCAGCTCTTGAGTCAGTTGAACCTTGTACACGTGTAAATTTAAATCAGTGATGTTCGTGAGATGTTCAATTGTTGGGCACGACGACGAGTCAATGTTGACGGCTCTTCTGCCACACTATCGCGAACAACAGCAATGTTTTCCGCAGAACGAACTGGGCGAGCATGCACAGGTGTTTTCACATTTCCTACAGACCCGGTTTGCTGAAATTTGTGCACAATTCTCCCGATTGTGGACACATTTGATCGATTATGCTGACCAAAAAAATCACGAAGTGCACGAAATGCATTTTGATTTGAACGCCCATTTTCGTAAAAGGCTGCAACAATTTTAACGCGCTGAATGTGTCAAACACTGAAACAAAGAAATGTCAAATTAAGTTGCGCAAACAACTTGACGTTAAGGTTTGACTCACAATTTACATCGTGCATTGTGTTTGGACCACCCGATAGTTTTGTTGTGATAGCAGCGGTCACCTTCCAAGTGCTACACCCGTAGAACAGCACCTAACAGTGTTTCAGTTGACTGCATTGCTTCGCCATATCATGGACATCATTCTATTGCGGATCCGTTTAACAATGTCCTGTCCAGTTCCACAATAGAGACAATACTCGCAAGATATCGGAAAATTTCTACTCTCTCTACCGGCTGTCCAACAATGCTAACTTGAATTGATGAGTTGGTACCGAGGCTGGTACCGAGGTTTTGGTTTTGGCAATGTTAATCTTTAAACTCATGACATTTACCTCCCTCTTCACTCTTGCTGTTATTTGGTTCAGATCCATAATCCTGTCCAGATGTTTGAGTTGAGATGAAAGAGTCCAACGAATTACTCCGTTTCCTGTAGAGAAGGCTACGCGAAACATCACGCTAATCAACAATAAAAAAAGGATTGGTTATAGAATGCAACCTTGTCGGACCCCACTCTGGCTCCATTTTAGACCCATCATAGGTTTCTTTTATAATAGGAATTAGGTTAGCGGTTATATTGTACCTTTCCTACACAAGGCAAGCCAGTGCTCAAGGCTGCACGCTAATTCACCTCTTCCGATGTTTGCTGTGCGACAGATAACGACACAGAGCACTTCATTTTTCTTGTGTCTTGCTTGTGTCAACCGACCAAGTTTTTTGTTCGTTTGCTTACTTTGGCACTACAGCTCGGGGTGAGCCTGGACCTCAACTAATAAGTATCTCCAATTAGCTCGATCCTGAGCTAATTGCCTCTGGTTGAGCACCCCAAGTCGATTGAGGTCCGTTTCTACTTGTTTCCCTCGACTGCGTTGTTACTCCAGAATAGAATCGAAGACTCTATGGCCCGGATCACTGCTGTCCGTTCGCTCTACATGTGATAGCCATTTCAAGCGACTGATGCAAAGTTTTCTGACTAGATCGATGTCGCCGTACCGCAAACAGGACGAATATTCTTCGAAAGATTTTTTGCTCAAAAGAATATCTTCTTCCGGTTTCGATAGGGTCCATGCTTCAGTGCTATAAAGTAGGACTGGAATGATCAAGGTCTTATATGGAGTTTACTTACGTGTTTGGGATAGGATCCTGCTATTCAGTCGTCTTGTTAGCCCAAAGAAACAGCGATTGGCAACAGTGATTCTTCTTTTTATTTCTACTGAAGTGTTTTGTCGGCAAAATCGATAGAAGAGCCAAAGCAGGTAAAGTTCCTACCTCAGCTATATAGCAATCGCTTTACCGGTTCTTGTTGCGTTTGGTTTTGCCCTCATGGGTTTCAGTGCAACCCATTTTGGAACCGTCCGATTCAATACCAGCGAATGCACAGTTGAAAACCCGCTCAGTTCTGCCAATTATGTCAATTTAGGAAAATTGTGCCTCCGGTGTTGGCTTGCGAGTTCCGCACAATTCTTTCCAATATGACAGCGCGTCACTTTGCCTGAAACCTCTTTCGACACCAAAGGTCTTGGTTATGTCGTTACTGTACTTGACAGAGTAGCGAGCGTTCTTCATTGTCATTCTGCATAGACCGTCGAGTTCGGCAGGAATGTCAAAACTAGATTTGGTTCTTTAGAGCTCGTCTTTAGAAATGCTGTCATATGCGGCTCTAAAATCGATGAAAGGAAGTGGGTATCGTGTTGGACTTCCTAGGTTTTTTTTCATGATCCACTAGAGTGTGCAATTTCGGTGGTTTCTCTGAAATCACACTGATAAGGGCCAATCAGGTTGTTGACGAGGGGTTTCAGACAATCACACAATTTGGCAGATAAGATCTTGTATCCGATGTTGAGTAGACCCCTATAGTTGGCTCACCTGAGGGGTCTCCTTTTTTGTAGACTGGCAACCTATACTGAGGTTCCTTTCAAAAGGTATACACTCCTCTGAGCAGATCAGTGAAATGAATTGGTGTGAACACTCCATCAAGTCACCAGCAGCTTCGTTGGATTTAAGCTTAGGAATACATTCTTGTCCTTACGTCGTTTTGGTCAGGTGAACAGAAGTTTTGGTTATCATCGTTTTTGTTGAATGGTCTATAGTGCCTGACGACGCAGAAGAAGTTTTTCATATTCTCAGAACCGACGTAACCCTACTACAAGGTGTTTTTTTTTAATCTCTACAGGTTTCTCTACCGGTCTTGTTGCCTAGATATATCATACGTTGAGACCCACACGAATCACGAATCTTTTCCATGTAAGAAAGCATCAAGCATAATCGATGATTGACCCGATTAAGACCCCGTTGTATATGTGTTTCATCTGGAACCAAGCTGACTGCTTTGAAATAATCCTCTTGTTAAAGCTAAAGCCTTCTTGCTCCCAATCAACATCTATATGACTAGCAAGATACCGAGATATGTTACTGCGCTTCTCACTGCCAGTGGTAGTGCATGCTGTCCACTTATGGCTAAATTTCGCCATATTTTCCATATTTTCTGGTATCGCAAGAGGTCGTTCTTAATGAAGTTCTAAGTAAAACTGTTTCAGGCTCTCGAAAATTAATTTTCCAGATCTGTAAGCCACTAAATAACGTCTCCAGATTTGACAACGAGCTTCTTTCCAATAAGCATATTGACAGTCATATTAGTAGCAGAAGTTATGCGGAAACCATTCTGGTAGACTTGTAGAAAAGTCCCTCGAACCATACGGCGTCAAAGGCCTTCTCGAAGTCAACCAGACAAGCATCCGTACACTGTTCCTTGCTCTATTGACTACCTTTTCCAATACCTTGCTAATGCTCATAATCAGACTAAATGACCGAAGATTAGCAGTTTTGGTCCTAATTTTATCCGTCTTTGGGATAGGTTGTACCACTGCTATTTACGCTAAATACCGTAGTAAAAATACCCACTGATTAGAGGGGTAGATGTCTCAATATGACGTTTGGGATACCGTCTACTCCCTGTTCTTCAGTGACTCTAAGATGCAAAGGAGCTCATCTTTTCGCACCAACAAGTGACTGGCAGCTTGTCCATCGGCGACGATGATGTTTGCCGCTTTTTCTTCATTGAACACGATGGAACTGTGGTTGTCAGATAGCCAATTTTAATTTCGTTGGATAGAAGTGATTTGACCAGAGCTGATGAAACGAAAAAGCACAGAAGTTCTCCTCCAATGGCATCTTGTCTTTACCCGGAAAAGACATCGCCAATCAAAATTGAGAATAATTGCTTCTGAACACTTTCAGAAAATCGGTTTCCCGGTTTGACAAAATGATAGGTGATGGAAATGTACATTTGGCAATTCCACATTACAATGAATTGTTATACTGCACTGTTCATATAATCACATTTTTGTATTTTATACAACTTATATTTGATACACGGTTCTGTCTTGAAATAAACCTCATTGAATTCAGACTTCATTGTCTTTCTTATTAAGAAGAATCCCTAACAAAAGGTTATGGGCCCAGATTAAGAGTTTATATAGATAACTGGTTTTATAAAGTGATTTTTGGCAATGGCATCCTCATTGTATCAAATCGAAAAATTAGATGAAAAAAATTATGAGACATGGAAACTACAAATCAAAAGCGTGCTAATACATAGTGAATTGTGGCAATACGTAAACGGATTGGAATCAAAACCAGAAACAGAATTTGCAGAATGGATCAAAAAGGATGAGAAGGCAATGGCCACCATTCTTCTCTGTGTGAAACCATCTCAACTTAATTATATAAAACATTGTAAGACATCGAACGAGGCGTGGACTATCCTACAAAAAACACATCAGCCACAAGGACCGGCGAAAAAGGTAACCCTCTTTAAACAACTACTACAATTAAAAATGCCAGAAAACAGTCAAGTACTATCACATCTTAATAATTTTTCATCGATCGTCGAAAGATTAAAAGAGATAAGTATTGAACTACAAGATGAACTTCTTTCAATCATTTTGCTTTCTAGTCTGCCTAACAGCTTTGAAAATTTCGTTCTTGCTATCGAAGCACGAGATACTTTACCCACTTGTGAGAACCTTAAGATTAAGCTTCTAGAAGAAGGCCATAGGAGAGAAGGGAATCAATCGATCAATTTTGCTCCAGAATAGGCGTAGCTCGTAAGAAATCGAAAACAATATAAGCCCCAGCAGCAAAGCCAGCAACAATCACAGCGTACGAAGTCCGATCAAAATTTTAAGGGAATTTGTTTTAATTGCAATCGTCATGGGCACATGGCTGCACATTGTAGAGATAAAAATCGAAATAAAACAACAACATCATCATTTGCTCTGGTAAATGCAGCAAGCGCTATAGAGCTAACGAGCCAGTCATGGATTTTTGACAGCGGATCGACAAGCCATCTATGTTGTAATAAGAAATCGTTTAGCAGTCTCCAACCACACATTGAACAAGTCGTACTTGCCAACGATGCACATGTTTTTTCTGATGGCATTGGTGAGGTTATATTAAAATCCAAACATGGAATCGTCACTCTTAAAGATGTTCTTTTCGTTCCGTCGTTGAAATCGAACTTTATTTCAATTTCAAAAGCTGCAGACAATTCAAACAAAATTATTTTCAGCAAAAATAGTGCAAAAATCCTGAATTGTGAGGGAAAAATATTACTTTCTGCTAAAAAGTTGCTAAATATGTTTATTTGTGAAACAAAGAGGGATGAGATTAATGCGTACACATGCTTAAATGGACCATCAGGTAAGAGTGATATTAACACATGGCATAAGAGATATGGGCACCTTAATGGGAAGAGTTTGAGTATCCTAATAAAGAACAATTTGGTAAGAGGTCTTAGTTTCAAAGGTAACATAAAAAGTATAAATTTGCAATGCGAAGTTTGCATAAAAGGCAAAATATGTTCTCTGCCGTATGAGTGTGGGCTTAATAGAAGCAAAGGTGTATTGGATTTAGTACATACTGATGTATGTGGCCCAATGAGGAAAACGTCTATTGGAGGAGCGAATTACTTTTTATTGTTCGTTGATGATTACTCAAGAAAAACTTTTGTTTATTTTTTAAGGGCAAAAAGTGAAGCATTGGACATTTTTAAGAAGTTTAAGGCAATGGTTGAGAACCATACTTCGAGACGAATCAAGACGCTCAGGAGTGACAATGGCACTGAATTCGTGAACAAATCCTTTACAGAGTTTTTAGAATCCTGTGGAATACGACATCAGGTAACTGCACCTTACACGCCTCAACAAAATGGCGTTGCAGAGCGTGCTAACAGGACCATCGTGGAAATGGCTCGCTGTATATTAATTGGATCCGGACTTCCTGAGAGCCTTTGGGCAGAGGCAGTAAACACTGCCGTTTATTTAAGAAATCGTTCTCGATGTAGAACATTAAAGGATATTACACCATTTGAGGCTTGGTCTGGACATCGACCAAATGTGGCACATCTGAAAATTGTTGGCTGTAAGGCATTCATGTTAAACAAACGACCAGGATACTCCAAGTTCAACTCGAAAGGCATCGAATGTGTTATGATCGGGTATGCAAGTGATTCAAAAGCGTATCGCCTATTCGACCGCAAAACCGGTAAGGTATACATTAGCAGAGATGTCAAGTATTTCGAAGGAGATGAGAGTGTCGAGCTTAAAGATTTAGATTTTGATAACTATCTTCTTACAGAACCCCCTAAAAATGAAACTGAAAAGTCAAGAATTATTACAGAGACCGAGACTGAAGTTTTCGAAGATGCGGTGGGACCTGAAAATCTGGATGTTGCTGTTGCCGAAGCTTGTGATGTTCCTTTCGAAGGTACTGTTGAAAACGATGCTGCTGTTCCTGCTAGATTTGCAATTGTACATGGAAATCAACAAGTTGAGTGCGGAAGTGAAGATGGTATGAAGGAAGAAGAAGAAGAAGAAGAAGAGGAAAAATCTGTCGCAGTAAGTCCTAAAAGAATATTAAGAAGTGGAAGAGTTTGTGTTGTAGATGGCAATAGAGGAAAGGGTAAAGGAAGGGAAGAAATTAATTTCCTCAGCTTTGCTGAAAATGAAAATGATGTCTCTTCAACAGTAGAAGAAGCTTTTCAGTGTAAGGATGCTGATAAGTGGAAACAAGCTATGAGAGAAGAGTTTGATTCTCTTTCTCGAAATCACACATGGACACTGGTTGATTTGCCTAAAAATAGACGTGCGATTAAATCAATGTGGGTCTTTAACATAAAACGCAATAAGGAAGGCCAAATTGAACGCTACAAGGCCAGACTGGTAGCTAAGGGTTGTGGGCAGAAGTATGGCGTCGATTTTCATGAAACATTTTCTCCGGTGGCAAGGTACTCAAACATACGTTTAGTGATTGCGTTGGCAGTCGAATTTTAGCTATTAATACACCAAATAGATGTAACTACAGCGTACCTGAACGGAGAATTGGAGGAAGATATTTTTATGTATCAGCCTACAGCATTCATAGATGAAAAGAATCCGGAAAAAGTTTGTAAGCTTCAGAAAGCCTTATATGGGCTGAAACAATCAGGAAGATTGTGGCATCAAAAATTGGATCGAATTTTAAAAACGATGGGCTTCAATCAAAGCATCAAGGATAATTGCATATATGTTATGCATAAGAATGGCAATATTGTCATTGTCCTTGTCTATGTTGATGACATTTTAATTGCATGTAAAGATGAAGGGGTTATGAAATCAACAAAAAACCAAATAGGACTCCAATTCAAAATTGTCGATAAGGGACCATTAACTCATTTTCTTGGGATAGAAATTCAAAGAGATGGATCCAACGGGACGATTAAAATTAGTCAAAAGCAACTCATTAAAGCTCTTTTAAAAAATTTTAATATGACAAATTGTAGAAAGGTCAGCACACCAATCGATCCAAGGACACAATTTACGAAATGTAATGGCTGCAACAATTGTTCCAAAGTCGATAAAACCGCTTACCAGTCCTTAATTGGGTCATTGATTTTTTTAAGTTGCACTACACGCCCCGATATCTGCCATTCGGTTATAAAATTATCTCAATATAATATACATCCACATGATGAGCATTTTACAGCTGCAAAACATTTACTTAGATGTCTTTCTAATACAATTAACTATGAGATTACTTACAGAAAAACCGGACAAAATTTGTATGGATACGCTGATGCTGATTGGGGTGGCAATGCCGATGATAGGAAGTCATTTACGGGGCATGTTTTTATTTTGGCTGGTAGTCCGGTGACCTGGGAGTCTAAAAAGCAACCGACAGTAGCGCTTAGTAGTACAGAGGCGGAATATATGGCATTCTGCTCAGCTTCGAAGGAGATCGTGTTTCTCCGTAACCTTATTAATGAAATTGGATTTAAAACTTTAGTATCCAAACCAACAATTTTATATGGCGACAACTTGAGCGCGTAGCAGCTGGTGCGAAATCCAGTTTTTCACACCAGAAGTAAGCATATCGATATAAAGGTACATTTTATTCGAGATGTTTATAATAGAAATGAGATCGAACTTAAATACATTTCAACGGACGAGTTGGTGGCCGATATCCTGACGAAACATTTAAAGAAAACGAAACATATGAAATTGGTCAATAAACTTGGCTTATTGTAATGTAGAATTGAGGGGTTGTGATGGAAGTGTACATTTGGCAATTCCACATTACAATGAATTGTTATACTGCACTGTTCATATAATCACATTTTTGTATTTTATACAACTTATATTTGATACACGGTTCTGTTTTGAAATAAACCTCATTGAATTCAGACCTCATTGTCTTTCTTATTAAGAAGAATCCCTAACAATAGGCCAAATTCACAAGCACGAAAGCATCCTCTGGATTCTATTTTAAGTTAGATACAAAGGAGTGTGGAAGTTGGTTGAACTGCCCTCAATCAAGGCTGACAAATCTGCTAAAAACTCATAAATGACTGATGACAGTGAGACATATTAATGCTGCGCACTTAATCATTTTTTAATCAAATCGGGCATATGCTACAGTTCAACGGCTCACTTTCATTATATTGAGGGCTTCTTAGAATACTCATACTTTCTCTTCTCCAAACAAAATGTGTTTTCACTCTGTAAGCACTTTAGTGTGACAAAATCCTGTGTAGCAATTTAAAATTTCACAATTTCACATATCCGCCCAAAGGTGTACACCATCATTGGGTTACTGGCATCAACATTTTCAATTATAAAAGTCCGTTCATTGCATGACCACAACCTTAATCTGGTTTAGTCAGCAACCTGCCAGTAGCGTGACCCCTAATCTAATCAACTTTTCGTCACACATCATTGGATCTTCACCCTTCAGACGTCACTGGACAGAGCCTTCAGATTAACTCTGTCACATGATGTTTTGCTATCAAGATCCGGGTGTTAGGTATCATGTGTTAAGTGTCTAATAGCTTGCTGTTCTAAATTCTCATTATACCCACCTACCGTAACCTCATCAGGTCCGAAGATTGTCATCTTTCATGTCTCTTCTAGGACTTGAGTTCTCCATGTAATAAAATTGTGCCACCCGGTCCCCTTTTACGATATCAATGAGCTGAGTTTCTTTTAATACCCTGTCACCGGAATTTTTGCGATTAAAATTGTCAAATCAACAATTTTTCACCAAACAAAGGACACCTGCATGAATGTCGACAAATTAAGGAGAAACATCACACCCTGAGGGCAATCGCTGTGTGAATTATTGTTTGCTATGTCCCATGGCCTTTTGTCTGCTGACTTCTTTGGGGCTCGACAGTTTACACAGACACTTTGTAAATGAAAAAAAAATCTGTCAACACAAGGTCAGTCAATGATAAAGGAGTGAAGGACTACATAGCATCTCATTTTGGTTGTTTGTGAACCGCCCTAGGTAAATACTGGAACGTGCTTTTGAAATCAAATTGCAATCCCCGCACAACATTAAACAGTGACCATAAAAGGCTAGGACCAACCTGTGGTACACCCCTATCTACGAATCCGAGGAATTAAAACAAGTTTGAGTTGTAAATGAGAAATGTGGTTGTCGCAAAATTGTTGGGTTGACCTTTGCATATTTATTTGAACTGTTTTCAAAACTACTCAACCGTAAGGTGTGAGTTGGTTATGAGATATTTAAAAAGGAGCTTAAGGTTGAGCTTCAAAGAGGATGTGGTTTCTATAGAGACAACTTAAATTTGTCCGCGCTGACATACGGATCTGTGTTAAGGACACATAATTCCACCAAACGGTATTTGGATGAAGCAAACGTTGTGTGAAATTTTCACAACAAAGCAAACCCCACAGGAGGTATTAACACTTTTTTGAAATGGATGTTCGTACGGGTCAGGATATGCTGTTGACAGCTGTTCTGTCAAATGAGAGACAACAGTCAGCGCAATACTTGTCGCTGGCATTTCATCTACGGGCATAATTAAACGTGGGACGACAGAAGTTACCTGTACGAAGGGAATTTTATGATGACCAGATAGAACCAAGGACACACTGGTAGGGAAAGCTATTTGAAACAGGTTCTATGGGGCACTCTGTTAATTACTCTTCCAATTGTTGTAACCAAAATGATGGAAGGAAGCAGTCTGCCAAATTGTGTAACAGGTATGTAAAGGTGCTTTAGTCAAGGTTTATGCATTCTGTCTCTCAACTAGCAGTCTTTTATGGAAGCACGGTCCGTTTCAATCTATTTCGACGCCAACATCTTTGATGACACACAAGGATCTCCACAACTTCATTTAAGCAATGTACTCGTAAGAATAGCACAAATCCAGGAAAGCCAGCTACTTTTCAAACTTCTGAAGGTGAACATGTTGGCTTGTGAATCAGCTCATAACAAAAAATCGGTAGCTTCCTTTTGAAGGTATGCTTTACAAGATGTTATCTGCGCATCAAGCGAAACCTGAAACCGGACACTTCACACTTTGATATACGAGTATCTACCTCGTCACACGTCAGGATATTTTTGTTTATTGTTGTTGTTCGGAGGTGAAAGGATGATGACTGCACAGCGTGCAGTGTGAAACTCTAACCTCTGCAAAGAATCATTGCCCTTATCTAACTTCATGGAACTACGGCAGGGGGTAACTTCGTGGGGTAGGGATGTAGCTTTAAGCTACAAATTAAGGACTTGTTTGTCCAAGTACTCGTTTTATATTCATTTGCAGTTTATGATCTTGTTTCCCTGGTTGCCGTTCTTTGTTCCAAAAGAGATACCGTTTGGGCTTGATTGCTCACCCTGAGCATTCATGATTATCGTTGTTTCACAGTATTCCGTATTGCGCTCGTTGCTACGACTAACATATGATTCAAGTCGGGCCACTGAAAAATTACGTGTTATGTATCCTCTCTGGCTTCTTTGAAATTTAAACAGATAGGAGATTCATCAAGCCCAAGTCTGTTCAGGTAAGGTCGTTAGCAGCCATGTCTGGTTAGAAGCTGGCTGAGGTCGGAATCCACTTTTTCGTGGTGCCGGTATAAGTCGATGGGTCCATCTTCCTTTTCCTTTTCTCCTGCCATATTCTCATGGGTCGCTGCGTTTCTTCATGCTTGATGTCTTTGACTGAAGCTAGGAGTTTCTGGATTTTGGCATCATAGGTTTTAAGTAGTTCGCTAGACAGGATGTCCGCATTCCCGCAACAACACGTATAGTCTGATACCGTCCGATAGGTACAGTGCACTCTTAACGCACATAGAGGGTTGACGGAGTTGATACTTCTTGTAGAAGACTTAATTTTCACTGATTTGGACCATATTGGTGCTGCATACATTACTATGGATAGCATCACCATTGACAGAATTAGTCTCTAGGTATCTAAGGATCGCCTACCATTATAGTGATTATCTCTGTTTTCTGACGGCTGTTTACTAGTACTGCCTTGGTTTTATGTTCGACGAGCTCTAACACGACTGCTGCCATCCACCGTTTTAATTTTCGGATACATCCGTTCCCAATGTCCTCAATTTCTTCGAAGGGTTTTGGACTCACTACTATTACAATATCATAGGTAAAGTCTATGGGACCTAGTACCGATCCTTGTGGTACTCCATAAGATATGTGGTATTGCCTTACTAGATCGTCAGTATCGAAGATCAGGATCCGTTTCTCAAAAATTAGGAACCCTGGCACCATCATTAGTCTATGGGAGAGCACTATTGATTTTTGACGTCCATCTCCATCTCCTGCCCAGAATAGCTTCTTCTAAGATTGTAGTTATCCTCTGTATAGCATCTATTGTAGAACGAGATTTTCTAAATCCAATACTGTTGGTTTGAAAGTCTCCTGGATTTATTAATTGCCACCACCACCCATTGTGTCTTACAGTCATGTGGGACGGTATGATGAGAGCTCATCTGGTGGTTTTTTCCCCTTAGGCAGCAGCATCGGACGTTGTTCTTTCCATTGATCCGGAAAAACCCCTTCTGCTAGACATTTTTTATACGTTTCCACAAGCTGTTCTGTCTTTGTTTTGAGGGCAAGGTGACTTATTATCATCGAGTCGTCTGCATACGTCCAGGAGATCCATTTTCATGACGGTTGAGATCTCTCGTATTTCCTGAGGTACTTCTGTACGGTGGAAATAATATCGATTCTATGATATTTTTTGCATTAGGAGAGCGCATGAAGGTGCCCTAGTGCCTTTGAGTTTTGTCTTGTCATGACTACCCTGTAGGTGGTACCCCAAGGAATAAGTTCTTTAAAGCTGTTGCTGTTGCTTATTCGGGTGGTTAATTTCAGGTCTCTACGCCTTTCTTGGTATTCCACTTGTGAGGGCAAACCTCTGGATCGCTGGAAAGGTCTTCTCGCTCTATGGCTCTTGCTGCGTAGCTCTACTATCTCTTGGTTTCACCAGTGCGATTTGTTGATGTCTTCCGAACCATGAATGTGTCTTGTTACTTGTTTAGTAACATCCATAGCATTTGCTGTTCTGCGGTTTATTGTAGGCTTTCCAAAAGTCTTCGTTGTGTGCGCTTATTTTCCATCCAATTCATTGTGTCTTCCTTGGCGAGCATTCCTGGTTCGCTCTCCTCGGTTGTACCTCAAACTGGTTGACCAGATGATCGGCGTAGGTATATTGGTTACTGATTGTGTAATTGGTGCCTCCCGCTAGGGAAACTCGTTACAAAGGTGATATAAACTATGGAGCCTAAGTCTGCTAAATGTGTGCTCGCTTCTTGTATTAAAGTAGCTTCTACTAGAGCCTCTCCTCTTCTACTGGTTTGAGTGCTCCCTCAATCAGTGGCCTATGCGTTGAAGTCTCCAGCCATATTTGTTGGGCTACGACCTCTAGCATCATTCACGAGCCTATCCAACATGACCCGGAATTCCTCAAAGTAGTTGTTTGGAGATGCATAACAATTGTGGATATGTACCCACTTGATCTTTGCTCGAACGAAACCTATTCAGATTGCCATCATTTTTTCTCCAAAGCCCTAGTCTCCACAGGCCCAGATAGCAGTTCTTCTCTTTCATCGAGATTCTTATACTGCTCGCATGATACGACAACGTCTATTTTCAACCCATGAACAGGTTTTAAGTTTAGTTGCAACACTTTTATATTCTTCTTGTGGCTTTTTTAGCTCCTTGGTATATGGGTCATACTGAGCTTCCTGCCGTGTGTTTGATGTTGGAATTCCCCTTCTTTTCGCAAAGGGCGCACTTTGCATCACTTCTGCAGTTCTTGGGTTCTTGAACACATGGCCTTTGTGCCCTAAGTCTAAGTCTTTGCACTGGATTTTACACGTCTGCACTAGGTGACCGCAGTTAAGGCATCTGATTTTTATTCTTCCAACCTGCAGAACTTTTTTGGCAGCATGTATCGGGAGGCTAATGATTGTAGTTTGGGTTCCCGCATAGGCTATCCTCATAAATTTAACGGATGAGGCCTGCATACCTCACACTTCCTCGAGCTGCTCGAACAGGGAGGGCTTAGCAGATCTCCTCCTTTGTAGTGACGTCATCTTGGTCTTTGTATTCAATAAGAGCTTATTCAACTTTACTCTGAAGATCAGAGGTTTTTCCATCTGCTGCTTTTTTGAGCTCAAGCATTAACCCTTCCTTGGCTCTCTTTCTTATACGGGATACACCAAACTCTAAGCCATTTAGCTCAGGGTTGGTCTTCACTTCTAGAATCTTTTTAAGCACCAGTGAGTCCAGCTTAATGTGTATCCTAACCCGTCCTTTTTCTACCACTTTTCACATTACTTTACTGTGATTCTGCCTTGCAGTTCTTATACCTGGATCTCTGTTTCAGGGTTTTGCTGTCTGTTTCGGGTTTCTCTCTGGCTTTTCCTTTCTTCGCTCTTTGACACGTATGCACGCCTTGTATCACTACCGTGACAGTGTCGAGGGTTCTTCATTATTTGGAGATCTAGTCCTTTTCCGCTTAGGATCTGACAGTTGTTTCAACAGAGAAAAAGTAGGGGCCGATTGGATGGTTTGAGTAGCTTTCGACGCTATAGTGTATCCCATTTAATTTTTTCGCTATCTACCTCACAGTAGTTGTAGTGTTTGCATACTGCACTAGCCACCCTTCTAATCTCGTGACGGACATTGTTTTTCCCTTTGATGAATTCCATCTGTACAGTTATGTTCTCTCCCAGGGATTGCATGCCTTCATGCTTTCCTCTTTCTTCGCTGATACCTTTGGCCCTTATTTCTAGTGAACGCTACCGAGCCATGACTTACGATTTCTTGCCACCGCCTACATAACGCGGGTGACAAAGGACATTCTGCAGGAAGTGTTTATTGGTCGCTTAATTTCCGGTTTCGGCGATTTGCACTGGCCCCTGTAAATTGCAATTGTTCCGAGCAAGTCGCAGATCGAACAAGAAGTCAAGAATTATCGCAAGAAGTCATGGAAAATTGTGTGGAATAAACTCGGAGTAGACAAGGATTAGAATTTATAAAGGACCTACATTACCACCAGAATTAAGCACCAGTTTTTAGCTCTAAATAATTTTTTGGACCCCAAGTTGAAAACATATCAAGGTCTTAAATAGTTTCGGAGTGTTTAATAATTCGCTCAAAATCGTTTATAATTAAAATGAAAAGAAGGCGACCTAAATGGTTGCCTTGTGGGACACCAGAAATAGCTAGAAATGGGGCTGAGAGGGTTGCCCAAAGTAGGGCTGCTGAATATTTGTATAAGGCAAAGAATGTTGCTTAAAATTTACTTAAATATTTGCTCACTAAATACCTAAGCAACTTACTTGTGAAGTTTTTCCAAAGGCTGTTCATAAGTTGGCATCCACATCCTACTCAATGAATTTTCATTTTTCAAATCTCATTGCAGATGCCGAAATGTAATTAGCAATATCTAAGAATTAGGGCTGTTGTATCTCAGCCGCTCATTTGTATGTGTAAGAGCAATCCCACAGGTATTCATTAAATATTTAAAATTCACTGCTTCAATGATGTTAAATTTAATTAAATTGAAAAAAAACAGTCTGCCAATGACGTGCATTCATAAATATTCAAATCACGAATTGAATTTCGTATCTCAAAATAGCAGTCGGTACACCCGGACGGCAGAGAGTAGAAAACTCGTTACCTGCACGTTGCTTATTCCTAATTAAAGCTGTCAACCGATTCCGAGCGAAATTCAGTCAGAAAGTGACAGAATTCGTATCCAAGACCCCTTCATCAAGCTGCTCATTTATTTACTGCTGAATTCATGGCTTGTAGTTAACTGCACTTCGACGACATGTCATCAGGCAACCTTAAACCAACCTCATCATCATTATCACGATCAAATCGGCAACACTACCCAATGAGTAGCTCATGCTCTAAGTTGGCGTTATTGTAGCGCACATCATGTTCTTAATGACATGTTACATGTTCCAAAGGATATATGCTTCCAATATTCAACCTCGAACCCTAAATAGTCGTATCTTTGGGACATGGAGCAAAGGACTTGCCTCTGATTTACTGAAATTACAGAAACACAAGAACAAGAAACAACGTCAAATGTGGTCGAAGAGGGTTAGATGGGATCGGTAATGGGGTGACGTATAAATGAAACCGGAAGGGGATCGCATGGGGGTTCTAATGGCAATTTTCGCATTTTGACGTTTCTCGTGATTTTCCTTTTGGCTCTGGTTGTGTGGTATTGCCGGGTTTGTTTTTGTTTCCTTCGAGTGAGTGAATGCGGTTTAATCCCGTAATTAGTTGTCAAGACGAGTCAGTACGAGGATGTGTGTGTCGGAGGTGAAGAGACATCCCAGCATTCGGTGTCAGTGAAGATAATATCGCTTAACCATGCCAGGGATAGGTTAGGGAGTATATGTTATCGACATGGCTTTTTGTGGTTTATGTGTGATGGCTTTGATTTTGTGGTAAGTGGTACAAAGTCGTTTAATGGATTTCTGTCTAAGCAGGTTGTTTATACGAGTTGAGATCCCAGAAGATTTATTTCGAAGATGTGCGAACTAAGAGGCAACTCGTTCCATTCCAATTTGAGAAAAGCAAGACACTGTTGCTGGCAATCCGTGTGAGTCAATAAATTTCGACGACAAGCACCCCTAAAGTTGATTTACCTACACAGGAGTACTTATATCTTGTATTCCACCAACTCGACTAAAACAAAAGTTTCCAATCCAATATTTCACATTTCCAACAGCACTCAAACAATCAGGAAGGACTCTATTATTCATCTCTGTTCATGGCGAAGATATGAGTCTACCTTGCTCATCCACCTGCTGGATGATAAACTGATAACTCGTAAGTGAAAACCTACGCAATATTGGATAATCTAAGCAGGAACGTGACTCGCCTTAATGACATTATGCCTGGCTTTATTGACGTTTTCCTCTTTAATAACAGTGTACCATAGTCCTTATCCACACGCAGGATACCTACATGGGGCCCCATACTTACAAATTTCCTTCCACTTGACTGTGTTGCATATTTATGGAGGCATTTATTGAGTCTCCCACTTTAAGTGCTCGAGAATTGATGACAATCGTAGTCCATTTGGCTTGATTGCTTTTCATCAGTTAAACCAATTTCGATTGGCATAATTTTCGTCGAATAGTATCGATATACGAGGAGTATGCGAAGTGTTGTAAAATGTTGAAAGGACATTTTTATTTTTGTATTTTTTTGTGGGATTTTGTGGCTGTGGTGATTGAATTGCTGAATGGATGGTTTTTATTTTTGGAAGGAGAGAGAGAGAGAGAGTCCTTAATGGGGATTTTTATGGTCGTGAACGTAATAACGCTAAAACAGTATGTGGTCGAGTGGAAGTAATTATAGAGGCGCGGCTGTACTATGTGACGCGAATTGAGAAACGGGTTTCAGTGTTTTTTTATTTTGCGAAGGGATTTGCAGTGTAATATTTGTATTTTGACCTTAAGGTTTGGGGAGCCATTTCCCATAGCGGGACTTATCCTTATTTATGGATGAGAGGATTAACAACCAATTCGAACGAGTACTTTCTGTTCTATGTAGATAAGGCCGGGTGTAGCGTTGGGCCTAATGAAGAAGACCTTGATAAACCGCTGTGATAATGTTCAACAATAAGATTGAAAAAAGCTATTTGGCTTTGATTAAGATAAACTAGACACCTAGGTCAAATAGGCCGCTCGCAAAGTGATAGGATTTATGCAAGGTTACTCGGGGTCAATTGTTCTCCTTGATATTGAATTTCAAATCATTTTATAAACCATATATTGGACGATTTCGACATAAGTAAGTAAGCAGACAGATAGGGGCTTACTAAGTGAGCCCATCGCAGTTCCACTGAAATCTCATTTTTATTTTTAATCGCCAAAACGGGAGATTACGCGACCAGGAAACGCTTCTGTGAGTGCGGTTACACCGTCTTGTTGAAACCACATATTCAGCAAACCCCGCTCATCCTGTTCCGGTAGTAAGAATTCGTTTATCATGACCCTGCAACATTCGCCAGTAACAGTGACCATATTGCCGAGGGCGTCCTCAAAAAAATACGGCCCAATCACCCAATCATCGTTCTCTTCGTTGTTGAGATTGAGGATGGTTTTACAGTAATTCACGCGCGACTGACGGTCCGGAGGCATTAACTGATGCACTGTTGGCACTTGTGTGTGAGTCTTTCACTAAAATTCGCTGTAGGATCCGTCTGGTGATGCCAAATTGCGTGGCCCGCCGGATGGATTATGTTTCTTCGTTCTCAGCGACATCGGCAGCCACAACCGCGATATTCTTGGCCGAACGACCAGTCTGGTGGCGGCCACGCCTTGCATGGTCTCCTGTGGTTCCACTCTGTTCGAGTCGAGTAGTTAAGTGTCGGAATGTTTGCTCAATTGGCGTAACGCAATTAGGAAATCGACGTTGAAATTCACGCTGGGCTAATACCATCGACAGATTATTGGTTAAAAACATCGACAGAATTATTCCACGCTCATGCCGAGTATAGCGCTCCATTGCTTGTCTCTTTTTATACTGCAGCTGTCTAGTTCACAAATGTCAAATATGATTGACGTACGACGCCATTTGCAAAAACTATACCATCTTCCGATAGGGTTATTAATTTTGCGCCACCTAGTACATTTCAAACTGCTTAGAATGCTTCCTCAGACGATAGTTCGCCCATAATACGGGTTGCAATGCTAAGTTTCTACTGCTTACTCGTAGCTTGAATAATTCGAGGGATCAATTTTAGCAATAGAGCCTTGGAGGGCTTATACTATTAACAATCTATATTTGCTCTTCTTGCGCCAGCGAGTTAAGGAGGAAAGACTCGATGCATCTGGTGATCTTTTTCCACCGGCTTAAGCTAGCACATCAGCGAGTTTATTTCCTCATAAGTCACAGTTTCTAGCTACTCTGCCCTCACTGCCCTAGAGAATGGCAACGAACTCGATGTAGTTGTAGTTTAGCAAGGCCTTCGATAGAACCTCTCATCGATTAATACTCTTCAAATTGTTCATTCGGCTCCATTTTTGGCCACCTCTGGAGTTCCACAAGGCAGCCATCTCGGTCCTCTTCTTTCTATATTAACCATAAATAATCTCCCTTCATGCCGACGATACTAAATTTTCCAAAACCATTTCCTCTCTCCATTACTCCTTCCTCCTTCAACGTTGATAGTTTTTCGGATCTGGTGCCTCAAAAATTGTTTGGAACTTAATATCCCCAAATTTCAATCCATCACCATTTCACATAAGCGGCACCAATATTCTCCCCGACTCTACCTTCTCCACAATTAACCTATGTCCTCCGTTCAATCTTTTCGGGACCTCGGAATGTGGATGAGGTAATCTTTAAAGCCAACTCTGCACTAGATATTGTAATACGGTAGTCCAAAGATTTCACCAACCCAAACGTGACCAGGTCCCTCTATATTACCTTTGTTCGCCCCATCCTAGACTACGCCAGTCAAGTGTGATCCCCATATCATCGTGTTCATATCTGAAGAATCGAAAGCATCCATCGCCGCTTTCTTCGATTTGCTCTTCGAGGCATGCCCTGGGACGATTCTTTTATTCTACCGCCCTATCAAAACCGTCTCAACCTTATTAACTTAAACATCCTCGAGGAACGCAGACATGCAGCCGACTTTCTCCTCATTTATCGACTCGGTCACGTCGGTCACGTTGACTGTGCGTCCCCTCTCACAACTTTATTTTCCTCAACACTAACCCTCGTAATCTATGTACCCCTCGTCTCTTCTATCTACCAAGCCACCACACCTCCTATGGCGCGAACGAACCAATCTCCCGTAGGCTACGAAAAATCCCTACCGTCAAACCCTACCGTCTTTGACTTCCACCGCATCTCAATCCATCTCAAATCCATTCTCCTTCACTCCTCTAAACAACCTTAGTTCTAAGTTTAAGTTTAATTTTAAGTTAAATTTTGGCGAATAAATGGGGGCCTTCGTCCGCACTAAAATTAAAATTCCGTTTACTGACACTGTTGCTTACACTGCTGCTGACCTCTAAGAGAAGTTATAGGGCGTTCACTTGGTCCACCCTTAACCTGGAGAGTCATGTCATTTGCCGCTGTACACATATGAAACCCAACTGTCAATAGAAACCCTGAATGAGGATGAAGACTGTTCTCACATAGATTCGCGTCCTGAGAAAATCTTGTTTGAGCTTTGATTAGCAAGTTCATTGCCAGTTTTAAATTCCCTGGTCCCATTGTTATCTTTGACCCGAACAAGACTCAGTGAATTTAGCCTTCCGACTGCTAAGACTCAGAAGAGCTTTGCATTCTCAAACTACCTTGGATGTCGTGAGAGCGTTCAACAAGACAACGAGTACACCTCTTCCACTGTCGTACATTTTCGCTCGGAAGCCAGACACAGGTCTTTCTAACGAAGAATGAAACCTAACGTTGCCGTCCTTTAGAATGGCACCAACGCCACATACTACTTTTGGAACTATTCGTGAGGACACAACTACTTTTCTGCCCGGGCTCAGATTTTGGCCCAATAATTTCTTGGGCACTTGGAAAGCTGATTTCGTATTATTGTGGCAGCAGGAGTTCTGCATATAGTCACAGCATTAGATAGTATCTCCATAAGATCAATGCATGTTGGCACAAAAGTCCACTTCCATTTAAACAGAAAAAGACTGTGAGGATGTAGCCAATGAATTGAATATCAACGGGAGGGATGAATCTTCTCAATCTCTAGGGTAGAGCGAGGCAAATCAGCCGAGACATACCGTTTTCTAGAATCAGATAAAAGCAGTGGTGCCATCTTTTTCTGAAAGCTCGTACCACCAAGCAACTGTCGTATAAGATATAAATGTATGACCCCCCTCGCTCAATGTATCTCCGAAAACACCTTTACACTGCCAGAAAGTAGACGGCGCATTAAGTTTAGTCCGCAAAATTTTATTATTTTGGGGTGACACTTAAATACTTACCTTAGTTGGGGAAGGGGATGACAATGACTTTAAGCACTAGACGGGTCAACCCAGTCGGCTGAGTTCTTCTCGCAAAGAGAACAACCTCAGTTTTGAGTGAATTGATTGAAAACCCATTTCTATTGCGTTGTCAATAGTGTCTAGGGCTGCTTGCGCCTCATAGCAGACAGTCGCTATGCATTATCCATCAGACACTACAGCAACATCATTTGAATGTGCCTGAGTGTAGACGTTAGAAGCATTGAGAGCTTTAAGCAATGATCCAACCAACATGCATCATAGGAGTGGAGATAAGTAGCCACCTTGGGACCAGCTTTCGTCTACCTCCGCCATCAGATGTTAGCCACAATGAGTATCCGTAATCAGGGTCATATTCGTCCTATTCATCAGTATTGCTCTTATCCGTAGAATAAGTGATTCATCTATGCCGTGTTTTCCGGCCGTGTGGATGAAACTGCCACGAACTTCCTACTTCATATCCTGTGTGCCTTCAATTCTGGCCATCTCCCGTGATGGTTAGAGTTTTCCGAATTTTCATTAACGTAGGCCTACTGGGTGCGAAGTGGCTCCCTAATAAAGAGAATTGGAAGTCTCTTTCAGCCATTTTATATATACACAGCTTCGTTAAATGTATTTCAAAATAAATACTGTACATTCCAACAATCCGTGGAGCACCAGTTCCTTTTCCTTTCTTTCCATTGGAAACACAACAGCAAGACATCTTACAAACGAGGTACTCAAATATCTATTTGAATAACTTTTGAACTCTTCCCTTTTGATTGAGGTCATAACCAGGTGTCACACCCTGTACAAGTTTGTACCATTTTTGAACATTGGGGTACTGATGCCGAAACCGGCAACATCTAGGGGGGTGTCCCAGAGACCGAAAGCATTTTCCAATTTGAAGTTCTCTGGGTTGGCAGATGCTTTGGCGAAGGATTTGTGGGAACCACTAGTCGGCGAAATGCTGGTACAAAGTACCATATCGAAGTACACACGGTTCTCGGGGCACTTGGGATAGAGAGAGACAGTATTGCTATATTTTTCAACGAAATAGACCTTGATGGCGCGGGATTCCCAGAGGGCGAATCTATTGTCAAACAATGTGGCACACCATTCCCATGGGATTGATCTTCAGGCTTCATATGCTCTTCAGCCATCAGGTTCAAGACTTTTGAATTAATCTCAAGACCGACAGCTTTGGCGGTCATCAGGACCGAGCGGCATATTGCGGACCCAGGCAAGTAATAGAAATCCATTTAGCTTTGAAGAATCAACTTCAACTGCTGCTGTTCCTTGATAAAGTAACGAAAACCTTCCACCAAAGCTCAGACACCTTGAGGGTCTGCGAAATTGATTCCAGAACCTCAGTTTACTTTGACTTTACCACATCAGAACTATTCAAAGGGGACCTGGTTTCGAGTCACAATAAGATGTCAAAACTATAGTAGAGTCCCTGATACATTTTCTAGCCAATGCTCAGGGAAGAACTTGACACCAGTTTAGAGCTGCCTGTGACCAGGGCTTTCAAGGCGTTCACTTTCAGTTCGATATTTTACCAGCACTACTGAAAATAGAATTGTCTGGGGTAAAGAAAGACCAAAGGAATACTCCCTGCCACCTCTGAATAAGTCAGCCCACGTGCTGACTTTGTATACTTTGTCTAAAGACATACAGGTAAGGCGTATCCTCCTATGGAATACTCCAATCTTCTCTCATAAATTAATTCATTCCCCCGTATCGATGAAAACTGAGGGCAGCTTCAAGATCTATTAATCAAACAATATAAATGCAAACAATGGTGCGTGTTATCTAATGAATGGTCTCATTAGGTTAATTATGCAGTTGTACTTGCGGCTAATCTATTATTGATTGTCTGTAGCATGTCAGAGTTTTCCCAGTGGAGGACGCAAAATAGAATTTCTATGTTGGTTGCCTATGACAGTAGGAAATTTGCCATTCAATTTGTATTAAAGGCGATGTCTGTTCCAATGCTTCTCAGACAGGCTTTGTTTTTTATCAAAACAAATTGATTTGAGAATTTTTGAAATGCCAGTAAAAAATTGACACTGGGATTGACAGAATGCGAGGAACAAAAGAATATAATCTTCCGTCTGCAAACGAGAATGCTATTGATTTCTCTCTCTCTCTATGGAATATTCAAAATATCTTTGGTACAAGGTCTATCGACACGTGTCTAATGAACTTTTGTTGTCTGTGTATCTCACTCAGCCGAGATGAATATCGCTGAATTTAAGCTCTGGTATTGCTATCCTTGGTTCGTTTCGGCTATCTACTTCTATGTTAAATGGTCTCGGTTGATTTCCTTATATTCTAAATTAATCTTCTTGATCAGAGATGCCTTGGATAGTTTTGTGCACCTACTAGAGTGTAACGGTCGAGTGTATTCTAAGACCATACTCTCAGATCATTGTTAATTGTTGTTTCGGTTCATGATCTTCATTAAGGTGGTATACTAGACCAGTGCAAGACCCCTACCTTGAGAGTTTTTGTTTACCGGGTAGCTCTTGGGTAGTTTAATTTTCCGACTTAGGAAAGTGCGAAACTATGCTTATGGTACCCTCAGCGAGGTCGAGATGATTGGCAGTTCGACCAGCACATTCATATCCAAGTATAAGATACCGCCTACCACTCTATCGGTTCCTCTTTTCAAGGTATTGTCCTTGGTAATTTTCAGACAAAGATCTATTTTGTTGTAACGGGTGACCAGATAGTTGTTTCAGCAGTTAAAGTTACCAATGACATCCAGCTGTCAAAATGTTCAGTTGTCATTTCATAACACATCGTTTTACGCTTGCCGAACGTGCGGAAATTATTACAAAATTTTATCGAAATTCCGGCTCAGTTGGAAATACGCAACGTGAATTTCGTCGTGAGGCCGGTCGTCGTGGCTTCAGTGTGCAGGCAATTCATCGTACCGCGGAAAAGTTTGAGCGTGAGTACACTCCTTTGGATCTGAAGCCACCAACCAGACAGAGATTGGTGCGAAATGAAGAAAACATAACCGCCGTAGCGGCCAGTAAAAAAAAACGGAAAAGACCCAGATGTGTGGATTCGGCGCTAATCAGCTGAATTGGGCATTGCCAGAGAGTCAAATCGGCTTATTTTGCGGTTGGATTTGGGCCTACATTCGTATAACATTGCCATTGACACAATAATGCGATTTGACACCACTCGATTATTTTCTCTGGGGCTATGCTAACAAGCTAACCACTTTGGACGAGCTCGAGGCCAACATTCGACACGCTATTGCCGGAATAAAACGCCGCACATATTGGACCAAAATTTGACGTATCTTGCGAAGAATACCATACTTAAGATATAATTTCCCTCCCCCAAGTCAATTTGAAGAAATAGTCGTTGGAAGATCTGTAAGATAGTGGCTCCGAGAATGACAGCAGACAGAAGCAAGGTGTCCAACGTTTTGCCTCCTACATTTAGATTTAGATTGTAGTGGGTGGTGGTATAAAGAATCCCAGATCACTGCGGCCACAGATGGGCCTATTGTGATATCCTATATTTAAAGCTCATCCATGATGCCGCAGTTAGTTAGAAGGCGGCTGCGTCTTTAGGTGAGCTGGCAGCTATATTCGCTGCGTTAAGGTAGAATTTGCCTAGAAATACGTTGACGTGTTTTGGTTAAACCATTGCAGTCACATAGTATGTGTTCTGCTGTTTCCACATCCTCGTTGCCCATGGTCATAAGGTGTCTGTTTGGATGTCGTTCAGAGTTGTGGGTTGTGGGGTACGCACGAAACGTAAAAACGCTCTCAAGAATTTTCCAAAAATTTTTGTAACAAACTACATAAAATCATGAATAGGTGTCACTGTGAAAAAAAGGTTGATCGAAATTATCAAAATAAAATCAAGTGTTATGATTGCAGTGTTGTTTTTCATGGAAGATGTGTTAAATTGTTGCCCACGGACATTGAATTCATGAAAATTAATAAAAAAAAGTAGCTGGAAATGCTCTCAATGCACTTCGGCCCGTAGACGTTCTATGTCTACAAGTGGTATAGTCATGCCGGTCACACCAATAACAGCAATAGATGACCAATGTAACAATAGACCGATACATACCATTCCCGGAGAAAAAAACAACTGATTTTCAAAAATTAAATAATTACTTAAAATTCGAGTTTTGGGAAGAGGTCTATGAACAAACCAACCCTTCGTTGGCTTATGATATTTTCTTGAATATTTTAAAATTGCATATCGAAAATTCTACCGTATTTCGATCCAGGCCACTTAATAGTTCCAAGTTGAAACGACTTAAGCCCTGGATTACAGAGAATCTACTAAAAAAGATTGCCAAAAAAAAACTCAATGTGGAAAAAATGTAAAAATAACCCTGGAAATCAGATCTTAAAGCAAAAATTTATTAAATTCAGTCAAAACGTTAAAATAGAGGTAAAATCATGTTACGATAAATTTTATTCTAGAAAGTTTGAAAATTGCGGTGGTAATGTACTCGTAAAAGAGGAATGGAGGGTAGTTAACCATATTCTTCAGAAGGACAAAAAAAGGGAAACGATACTTGAAATCGAAGATGAGAGTAATACAAAAATTGTCAATCAAAGGGACATTGCCAACGCCTTAAATAAATATTTTGTTTCTGTTGCCACTAAATCTAAGCCTTACTCACCGCAAACTAATTGCAGATGTGATCTTTATTCAGACTTAGTTGACGATGTCTCTCAAATTAAAAGTTTCTTCTTCGAACAATATTACCTCATACGAAATTTATAAATGTATTAGGTCTCTTGATACCAAACAATCGTTTGTTCCCTTCTTCCAACCTTTTCTAAATTGTTTGAAAAGTTAATGAAATCCCGCGTTGGGTAATTTTTAAACAATACTGGGTTTTTAAGTGAGAAACAATTCGGATTTCGGGAAGGTATGTCAACCGAAGATGCAATCTTAAAATTAAGTGGTGAATTATATTCAGGTTTAAATAGCAATCAAAAAACTTTAGCGTTATTTATAGACATGACCAAGACATTTGACATGGTCGATCATAACATCTTGCTAAACAAACTTTATAAAGCTGGATTTAGAGGTGCTATCTACGACTGGCTTACTTCATACCTAAGTGAAAGGTCTCAAAGAGTCAAATTGGACAACATTTACAGTGAGAAATGGTCACTGGTGTACCACAAGGTTCAGTCATGGGGCCATTGTTCTTTCTTATTTATGTAAATTCAATATTCCAACAAAATTTTTGTAGTAATATTACGGCTTTTACATACACAAGCAAAAATCTGTTTGAAACCGTAATAAAACTACAAAAGGATTTGCAAATTTTAAGGCAGTGGTTCGCAAAGCATGAACTTCTTATAAGTGAAAAAACTAAGATTATGGGTTGCAGTCTTTCAAATATAGAACTGTTTGATTATAAAGTTTACTTTCACTCTGCTGCATGTGAAAAACTAAGCATGTCCTTACACACATGTGGGAGAAAAATTTTTATAACAGATTCCCCCTGTTCTTCGACTTGCTTCAAAATTGAATCCGTCGATAGCTTTAAATATTTAGGAGTTACAATTGACAAGACCCTAAATTGGAAGACACATGCAGCAGATCTAAAAAAATATATGATTTCGGTAGCTCGAAACATGTTCTTATTAAAACCATACTGCTCTAAAAATCTATTGCTAATGATATATCATGGACTCGTACACTCGAAAGTGCAATACGGCATATCGAGTTGGGGAGGAACATATTCTAGCACCGTTGAGCCTATTGTGATAGCACAGAAGCATATCATTCGAATAATTTGCAACAAGGGAAGACTTGTCAGCAGCTGGCCTCTCTTTCAAGATCTCCATATCTTACCTCTTAAACATATTTATGTGTATAAAATTCTAAAAATTATCTACATCCGTAGTGGTTTCACATCCACGATCAGAAGCTCTAATGAATACAATTTAAGAGTCAATTCTAAAGTTCTTGTTAATGTGCCAACATCCAAAAAGGCTCAGTACTCTAATTTTTTTTACCATCACAGCGCCTAAGCTTTTTAATAAATTGCCACACGACATAAGAGTAACAAATGTATGTAACATATTCCTAAACAAATTAAAGAACTGACTTTTCAAAATAGATAGTTCTGAAGTCAAAAACCTGCTTGTTAGTATTGTTTAGAAAAACTATAAACTATTGTATTATCAAATTTGTAGCATTTTTCGTAAAGTTTGTTCTTTCGTTATTCATCTTAATTTTATTTAATTAGTTTTATTATTATATTAATCTTATATTATGCAATTTTTGCGTTTTATCCCACATTAGTAATTAGGTTATTTTTGTAACGATCATTCGCCACTAGCCTTAAATGGTTACAGAATGAAATCGCATTAATCTTTTTCGTTTACAAATGCATTTTCTTATCTATTGGAATTTATAGTTATTTAAAAAAAAAAAAAAAAGATTCTCCCGAATGCAACGCTCTATTGCATGAATTTCAGCCTGAAATACGGAGGTTAGGGTGTCCCAGGCTATAAGGGTTAAATTTTTTTTTTTAGATAGAGATACGCATACCTTTTTTTTTTTTCTATTTGACCCAGATAAGTGAAATATCAAATATTATTGCGATCGGATGACGATAACCCGTGCCGACTTAACGCCAAAATCTAAACATAAAAATTAGTATGGAGCAATGGAGGGAAAAGCAAAACTCATTTATTTTTGAAATAAGGCATCCGGTATTGGACTTTATTATTATATTAATTGTTGAAAGTAGGTTAATTATTTATTAATTTTCTTTTTAATGTTTGTTTTTTACAGTCAGGATACTTTTGTCGATGTTCTTGTACGCAACGAAATAAAAATTGCTTTTGCTCCTCTTGAACAGTTAGCAGGCCGTGAAAATCTTGCATCAACTTGACTGCTCTTTCAGCAGAGTCATTAACTGCTTTCAGTTTTAATAGCTTGCTTTTAGCATGTTGGTAGGAAGCATTTTTAAGCCACAAAGAGGGGCACTCGTGGAGAAAAGCACCATCAATTTTCAATCGACTAAATAAGGACTTGCTTTTGACTGAAACAAAGTCATCGATGTTTTTTTCTGAAAACAAAAAAAGGAGGATTATTGATATAATTTTTTAGTTATGTAAATAAAAAAGTTAAAAAAACAAACTTAATTTTCAAACTTACCATAAAGTCTGCCACAAAGTTCTTCTTTCGATGGAATGTAGCATTTACCATAGGCAGATGGATATTCTTTGGCTAAGTTAGCAACCATTTTGACTTTCGTTTCTTGGCTTACATCATCATCAAATAGAGACAAGATAGACACTTCGTCTGTCAAATACCACAAATGCAAGCAAAACTTCTGTAATGCTGCTTTCGAGATGCTTTCATCTATTGTTTCATAAGATTTTATAGCTTTCAGAAAACACAAATCCTGGTAAGGTGCTTTTACTGCTAAAATGCATTGCAACCAAGGCCTAACGTATATTGTCACGATGAACAGGCAGACGTCTAACAGAGCTTCTTTATCTTTGTTAGAAATTCTTAATTGATCACCAAGTAACGATATTTTTAATGAGTAAATCGCTCTCGCCATCCATCGAGCTTGGTGCATGGCACCTGGAGGCCGGATCTTAAATTTTTTTTCTGCATCGCCGCCAAGAAATATTATTGAAAGTTCGATTAACTCTCTGTAATCATCCCTAGTAATTTCTTTAGTTAATTCAATTTGGTAAAAATCGATAAGTCTGTTGATCTCAGAAACATTCAAACATGATAGCTTTTCTGTACAGCTCTGTATTTTCTCGGGATCGACATTCTTCCAGTTCTCTCGAAATTTCTTGAACATTGGAATGTCTGGGCTTGTGGTAACTTGGCAGATTTTTGCTTCAAACACGCTTTTTAGTACTAATTCGTAGACGTGATGGCGGCAAGCAAAAATAATCATTTCCCTGCCTAGTTTCTGTTCGAGAAGTACACAAGTACCATTGATTCGACCAGTATTTGAAGCAGTCGTATCACAACACAAAATCTGCACTTTATCCTCAAGATTCCAATCAATTATAGCATTCCAAAGTACCTGGGCCTGTTCCTTTCCTGTAGAGTTATCCAACTTTGGTACAGCGATAAGTTGTTCTTTATCGTCAAACGTTATAACTATCGGCAGACGTTCTTCCTTAGATTTGCGTGAATCTAAAGCCGGCAAAAGTTTACCATCCCAGTGGAGTGTTACAATATCCGGAACCTGGTTTTGAAAATTAACCTTTATGGCTTCCGCTCGCTCTTTTCGCTTTTCCGTACGAACCCTTTGAATAGTGGACTTGCTTATGTGTTATGTCCAAGAGCTTCAATAGTTGCTTCAATAATAAACACAGCATCTCTCACACTCAATTGACACCGATCTAATGCTGCCACTAATTTTGGAGTGATAAAATTCTTCCTCATAACAGTTGTATTTATACTGGATTCTGTTTTGGTTAGGTTTGGCAAAATTTCCTGTAAATCCATCAATTCTGAATCAGACGACAAACTTTCTTGTAGCGGGTCATAAGATGATGTTGAAGGAGCTAAGGATGAAAAATATTTAGCACGTCGTTTTTGCTCCTCGACGTTTCTAAGGTGCGCTCTTTCTTCTTTGTGTGTTTGTTTTTGGTCAACTCCGGCTAAATGACCAGGTCGGCCTGGTTCTCTTTGGCGCTGCAAAAAAATCCTATCTTCATCTATCTTTATTAATTGAAGTGCATCCGCATGTGCAATGTCAAACAAATTGTTTAAGTTTGTAACAAACTCATGTCGACGCTGCTCAAACACGTTTTTTGTTTTGTTTGCATTTTTTTGCAAATTTCTCCAATCTTGATACAATGTAATTAATTTTTTAACACAATTAGGTAGAGATCTTGTCGGGATACGGGCCTTTTCCCAATAAATAATGCACTCACGAATAGTAAGATTTGCGCTCTCATTGACACTTAAATTCACTTCACGAATATTATAGAACAAAACTGCCAGTACTTGCCCATTAGAGGGAAGTTTTGAACCAGTAATTTGATGTTTAACGTTCCCTATTAAAAATATCTCCTTTCTACAACTGCGTAACTCCACCGACATGTTAACAGAACGAGAACAATGTGTTTACTAATAAAATAAACATGCAATAACAAGTTATCGATATGTTATTACTCGCGTGCCATGCCTTGCAAGTACTGACATGTTTAGATGCAAGTCGGCACGGGTTCCTCTGGTTCAAAGTACATGAAACTTTATTTACTATTGTTTTGACAGTATTCGAATAAAATAAGAGGGTATGCGTTACAAAAATTTAAACTTGATTTTTTTGGGACACCCTAACGGAGGTGCTTGTATGCCTTAGTGCTAGGGCCGTATACTCTGGCTTCAACTCCTTCATTTCTTTCGGATCCATCTGGGTACCATACATGTGAGTCCTTGGCAAATATTGGTTTTTCCTGTTCCCAATAGTCGCCTAAGTATATTGACTTACGTCAATTCTTGGTCTTTTTACGACTCCAATATCGTTTCAAGCTCTCAACAAGCTCATAATGCAAACAAATGTTCAGAAATTAAAATTTCATACACTCGCTTACAATAACGACTTTCGAAAAGTTGTAAATTTATTTAAAATGAAAACATCCCCCTTAGCGTACTGTTAACAGTCGTAACTTCGTCCCCATATCAACAAGTATTTATGAATATAAGCATCGCTAGGGGCTACTAAGCCAAATGAACAGGCGTTAAATCATTTCTTTTAGTTTGATGAATTTCAAAAGTTACCAAAGTTTATAATTAAAATTGAAACCCTCGCTAGCAGGCAAAGGAATGACTAACGAACGTCTGAAGTGAATCCTTAAATAATTTTTTCATCTCATTCTTGTGTTGGAAACAACAAATTCTTTTCCTGAATAATTCATAAACTCACATTTCATACACCTGAGGTCAGCAGGAAAATAAATTAATATCTCCCACCACGCACAGGGCTTGTAGATACTACTCCAGAAACAGCAGGTTCTAAGAGTTAGGCAATGAATAACAAATAATTAGAAGTTCGTTCATTTTCGTAAGAGAAGTGGCTCGGTTTCATGCAATTTAGGCCGATATTTCATTGAACATGAATTCGCAGAATACGTTGCTTCACCTTTTCACAGATGTTAGGGGCAATTAACAATATTGCTGAGGGTTGTTCTATGTACTATCCGGGGTTGGGGGTATGCAGATCCTTTGATTAAGGACTTCTTTCAAAACAGACCTTAATTACGGAAGTTTTGTTTAATACTTTGCATGAGTTCTTTTGTTCGTAATTGTGTTAAGTTTCTTGTGAAAGGTTTATTCGGTTTTTGTAGTTGTTTTTGTTGTTTTTTTTTCAGAACAATTAATTATTTATGTTAAGGCCTTTAATTGGGCTGTTCATTTGTATCTGTACGATTGGTGAAGTAAGCCGTTTAGCCAGGAGGGAGGATATGAATAAAACCATGGTTGCGCCGCTTACTTCATTATGTTCAGGATCCCTCTAATGAAATTTTACACGGATTGGTGGGACTTATGGTTGCCGATGTGAGAGAAAGTCCTTACAGAGTTCGAATAAAATATATTTTCCATTTTTGAATTGGCTTCCTGGAGAGTTACCTGTGAACTGACCACTGTAACCTTTCAATCAAATTATTAATTTATTTTTGCACTCCACTGGGGATCTGCGCAACTATTGATCGTGAAATTGATGACTGTCGTATGACTTGGTTTGGGCCAGCAGCAAATTCGTAACAGAGTGCTTACTCAATTTCCCAGCTTTGGTTCCTAGTAACAGCATGAGTAAATCCTTACCGTAGCTCCTACGCCATCACAGGGCTCACAACTCTATACGGAAGAGATAAGAAAAAAGTGGGACGTATCAGCCAATAGAATTGGATATTATCGAATCCACTGTTAACGACACTTGCAAACGATTAACGAACAATGTCTTAGGACACGTACACCCGAACAATTATCAGAGATCCTTGACTACAATCACGCCGCTCAAGAGGAGTATGAACGTGTGTGATATCTACAGGAGCGGATGGAGATTTGTCATACGCGGCAGACTTAGGCAAGGACTCATGAGCTTTTGATACGTGACCAAGCATCTTATAAATTCGCTCACATAAGCCTAATATTGGCGATTGCACCCACGGAAGGCCAGGACGACGCCACCAAAGAATATTTCTATGAGTTTCTCAGCAAGACAGGGTATGACGTCAAGATCGTACTTGATACCACGTCTGGCAATGGATTTCGATTTATTGACTTTGCGGCGGGACGAAATATTAGTATATCAAGCACACGGTTTCCTTATCTCGATCAACACAAGGGGACAAGCCGGTCTCTGGACCATCAAACACTAAATCAATATACATATATATATTCTGGACATCCGGGCGTTCCGGCTAGACTATATTGATATGGATCATCAACTTTTTGTATCCAAGGTGGGGATGCGGATTTCCCAAACGCTACAACAAAGAAGAACTACTGTGAGAAGATATAACGTTGAAAAGCTGCGACCGCCAGAGACCGCCAAAATCTTTGCCGAACGCGTTTCCTGAAATCTCTCAACAACTTCTATGCTGCCAGGATTAAGTACCACAACTGATCAGCTGGGTTTCACCCGACCTCCACCAAGAAATCCGTTGTTTGATGAGGAATGCGTGCTTGCAGATAAACTCGAAAGACGAGTGACACTCGTGAGCACTACAAGCAAAAGAGACAGGAAGAAGAAATAAGAAGAGCACAGCAAGCGTGCGATCGAAGATATTGAGAAGTTGCACTCCAGGAATAACGTAGAGAAGGTTTACCAATATGTAAGAAGAACAAGTCAAAGCAAGATGAGCCATACAGAAGCCTGTAAAGATGCAGAAGGAAAGCTTATAGTAAAGTCGAAGTCGGTACTGAGAATATGCGAAGACTTTCTCAGCAGACTGTATCAACTAAGACGATGATAACCAAAACTTCCGTCCACTTGACCAAAACGCAGCAAGAATAACAGTATATACAATTCAGATCCAATAAAGCTGATCGCTTACAGGCCGAGGTATTCAAAGCTGGTGGAAGTAACTTCATGGAGCGCGTACACCAACTCATTTCTCAGATCTGGTCAGAAGAGAACATGCCTGGTGAATATGAGTAGAATCTCAGTATCGTTTGCCTGATCCACAACAAATGAGACCCCCTCAACTGCGAAAACTATAGAGGTAGAAGGTGGAGCAAAAGTAATGTCATAAACTTGAAATTTTATTGGAAATGAAAAAAGTTGGCTTTCAAGACTTGCAAGGTTTGTGATTTGTTTCGGCAAAAGTCTGGCGTCGTCAGATCTGCCAGATCGGCCGGGAACTTCAAATAGCCAAAGCGCATGGCTTAGAAATTGGTGGCTTAAAAGCGCCATCGTTGAACGATTTATGCGGTTACGGTTACAGTGGTGCCGTTGGCGTGTTCAAAAAAAAATAACACCCAATCACAATCACTGCAAATGCCGCACCAAACAGTCATCATTCTCTTTACTCTCAGAGCATAAGAGTAAGTTAACCTCCCTTTACGGTCAGCAGGCAGCAATTGGTGTGGTGTTTGCACGTTATAAGGCAACATCTTCAGGTCTTTCACCAAAATTGGATGCAGCGAACGTCAGCTGATGCCAAATTGTTGTGGCATCGTCAACTTTTCTGGACTCTATTGGACGTGCTCGACCACATCAGTGATATTCTTGGTCGAATGAGCAATACAGGGTTGGCTATGTCTAGTGGACCCAGTTTACATAAGACGCTCAGCCAAACGCTTAATTGTTTCTGCACGGAGAGAACGACGAGAAAAACGACGACGAAATTCGCGCTGGGTGAAAACAGCAGACATGAAATTGGTCAAATAAGCAGTAACAACAATTCCACGTTCTTCAGGTATGTAGCCCTCCATTGCTTATGGCAAACTAATTCTCTAGCGGTCTACAACATAAATGTCAAAGTACAATGACAATTGATGCCACTTGCAAAATTTATGCCACATTCGCATTGCGACATTACTTTTGCCCAACCTTGTATAAGTCTCCTCAGCGTATAAGTTCTTATCTCCTATACTGAGTGAACTTCTGAAATCCTTGGTCAAGGATCTGACTGGTTCCTATCAGTGTGGTTGCAGGGCAAGAAAGTTCACAATCGACCAAATTTTCACACTCTGGCAGATCAATAAAAAGACTCAAGATGCTAAAATCGATAGCCAACATTTTCTCAAGACGAGCTACGCTATATCGGTGCAGAATGACGATAGAGAACGGTTGGTGGTCCGCCAAGATCGGTGACAACCTTTGATGACAAAAGAAGTTTTTAGACAAGGTCACCCGCTGTCATGTGACTTCTGTAACATCATACTCGAAACAATTGTGCGGAACTCACAAGTGAGGCACAATCGTTCAAAAGTCTATGCAACAACTAGCGTACGCCGGCAATATTGACATACTTGGTAGAACTCAGTGGGCTGTTACCGGAGCGTTCGTTAGTATTGAAACGGAAGTCGCAAAATTATGTTATCACAACCAATAGCTATAACTTCGAGGCAGTACGGACTATTGTTTACCTTGTCACTCAGTGGAAATAAAACGAAGACTAACTCTTGCCAATCGCTGTTTTTTGGCCTAATGAGGCAACTGAGTAGTAAAGTTTAATCCCGAACAACTGAATGGGACTCACTGTAAGACCTTGAATATTCCAGTCCCATTTTAGGGTGCTGTAGCATGGAGTCTATCGAAAGCGGATGAAGATATTCACGGCTGTTTCAAGAGAAAAATTCTTCGTACAATATTCGGTCCCATTTGCGTTGATAGACTTTGGGGAAGCGAATTCAACAGCGAACTATACGAGTTGTACGGCGACATTGACCTAGTCAGAAAACTGTGCACCCGTCACTTCCCTGGAGAATCGAATTCAGTCTTTTTCTGGCTCAAATTCAAGCCGAAGCCATTCTTGGGCCCAAAGAAAGCAGATTTCATATGTATTTTCGTACTTTTTACGCGGCAGGTTCTAGTGTCATTGCATCAGATCAGAGTCAAGAGATAATTGGCGCGCAAGGTCATCAAAGCTCCAGTGTGTGTTGAACCAAAGACCGTTTTTTTTTAAATCGAAGACGTCCTCGAGAGTGCAGCCGCTGATATGAATATTAACGAAATAGAGAGATTCATTAATGCATCTAGGGCGGAGCCAGGCGTAAGGGAAAGCCCTAATGCAGCCAAGACAGACCGTTCTCTGGAGTTTATTTAAAGCAGCAATGACATATTTTCGTGAGGGCTTATTCCACAAGACAACTGAGAACTCTTCTAGTGACAGGGCCAATTACTATTAGCAGGAAGCTGCTCTGCAATGCTGGAATGTCGACAGCGCCTTAGAGGTTTTTGGCGTAACATGTTTAGTCCAAAGAAATATGATGGAGATGGTGATGTCTCTTCGCGAGAGGATTGATTGATAGCCCATTTCCAGTGCATCAATCGCCGATCACGTCTAGTTCACCATAGCAGTGGAAATGTGGACGTAAAAAGGGCACCTTACAGACATCCCACTATCACATATTGACGGCAATCAGAGTCGTGATTCATTTACGCCGTGTTGTCTAACATGTTACGCATGCCGTCAAAAGGTGCTTTCGATACCTTCAATGTCGTTGAAAACGCCCAGAGCGTATTAATTCTTGTCGAGTGCACCTTTTGTTCTGCCAGCAAGATTTTGAACGGCATTCTCGCAAGGTTTTCTGCGTTGGCAAACATTTTAGATTTTAGGCAGAGGGTGCAATTTTGCCCACATGGAGCTCGACTATTCTCTCCATGTCCTTTAACATGAAGGAGGTCAGATTTATAGGTCTAAAGCTCTTGTCGAGTGTGAAGTCCTCTTTTTAGATTTTCGGTATAAAGGCTACTCTGACTGTTCGCCAAGGTTTCGGTATGTACTCCAGTACCAAGCTAGAAGTGAAGATTCCCATCGGAATTACCACAAGCTGGTCTATACCTTTTTGTAGCATGCTGATAGCTTCATCCGTCATCACAACCGACGAGATATATCAGCTAAAGGGCGCGTTGTGTTATTCAGCGTACTAGCAGCTTCGTTAGTAGGAACTGGTGGTGAGCTGGTTCGGATTAGGTTACCTGGGAAGTGAGCCTCAAGCATGAGACGTATAGGTACCATCAGGTTTTCTGTGTGGTTTGGCTTGGTTTGTTTTCACTTTTTCAGAACTTTGACCCTCCTACTGGTTTCACCGGCATTCGTGGCTGATTTGCAGGATTGCTTTGTAGCTGGATATCTCAGTTTGAAGCACTTGATGAGGGAACTGTTCAAGTTCTGAACAGTTTCCTTAAGCTTTTGTTTTGCTCTGAGTTTAGGGGAAGCACTGTTGGAATTTACAAGTTCCTCCTTAAAATGTCAAGAAGGATAGTGTATATAGTAACGATGAATAGGTAAGAGATCTCTGCTAACATCTTCATCTTTACTTAGACATCTTCCAAAACAAATTGCAAGTAAGTAGCCCACCTAAGCGGGCTTAGCGTCTATTTTAAGAGTTCATTGAACCACTTTTGAACAATGGATCACGAAGAGGAAGACCTTTTGTAAACAGCCACGAACTCTTTTAGGAGTAGGATTTCTTTCAATATTTTCATGTAAGCCCATATGGCTGCCTTTCATTGAGGATTACAAGGAAGCTAATGATCTCAATAGAGGTCGATACCGAGTATGCATATGTTGAACATAGCTTGTTGCTCTTAAGAACTGCTGTGGCTTATCTGATTTGTGTCGGTGTTGTCGAAACGAACAAGCTGTGGTAGAAGATTACTACGTATCTACGGAAACCATCAACTGGAATTACTCGTACTCTGTTCGGAAAAGACTCTGGAGTACTTATTTATAAATTCCTGAAATTATAGCGTACATCCCTGAAGACGTACAGCTTAAGTTCACAAATCTTTTGCTTTTAAGATCTCACCCCTTCGTCGTAATTCAATATAATTATCCCAAACTAGGTCATGGACCACAGAACACACTGTCCATGAAGCATTTCCTTCCATAAGAAGAAGGAGAACCCAATTTATACATAAATATGGGTATAGGAGCCCACTACAACTTTCTTAAGAAAAAGGTGAAGGTCTTCAATTTCTGACAACTGTCAAAACCCTCCGGCGCACTGAACGCTATGCAAAGTGGATGAATTGTAAAATGAAATTTGTTTGTCATCCTTAAGGACTTCTCTGAACTAAAACAACCCTTTTCAAGGGAACGGCATCCGTTCCGTCGTGTTGTATCTTCTCTTATTGGTGAAGGTTATGAAGACGAACGATAAGCACGTGAGGAAATGTTTACAGGAATTTTGTGTTTTGCGCGTTTTTTTATCATTTCGTAGGGAATTGTTGAACTGAGAAGGGACATGCGCAGATTTGGCCAAGGATACCCCCTCCTGATTCTTTATACCATTTAAAATGAAAGCTTCTCCGGCATTTCGAGGAGGAAACTAATCAAATCCAAAGTATTTGTGCATAATCAGTATGCTTTGGGAAGTTGAGGAAAAATGTTACGTATACCACAGAGTGGCTGGAATTGAACTTGAGATGAGACTCGCAATTATGTACGTGAGAGGGTGAGAGACATTACTAAAATAATAATTTATTTTCCAAATGTCTTTCGTGTCTCTTGAAGTTTCATGCAACGAGTTGTAGTCACTTTGAACATCTTTTGTTCCTTACACCTTCTTTCGAAGTACGCGTCATTCATCCATAAGACCATCGTATTGTAGGCGTAATTCCATTTTTCCAGCCATTACTCTGAAGCAACACATCCTGCTAGCATGGCATTTTTTGAAGCTATTTAGAGAGACCTTCTCCTAACTTCCTCTACATCGTTGCAATTAAAACGAAAAGTAATTTCCTCTTGCGTGCAGTCGTTGCTTATTTATTTCGTTTTATTGTTGCTCCTTTCTAATTGAAATCAAAACAAGCTTCAAATGCCGAGAGAGGGGAGAGCGTGTGGTTAAGGTAGGCAGACTTAATGCTTATATTAGGCTGGAGGACATTTTAAGGGGACATTTAACGTTTCAGTGGAGTTTTGCTGTCGTTGTTCTTGCGACTGAATTCAGGAAGTGGAAATTGTCTTCCTTTTTTCATTTTTTTTTCCTTTTTAGAGGAAATGAGTAGATAAGTTACTTATGGAGGTTGGGGTTTCCGTTCGCTTTTATTAAAAGATAAATTTAGCTATATACCTAATGAGCAAAACATTAAAGGAAAGAATACGGTTTTGAGTGATGGTATGGAAGAAAGCTTTCAAAGGATACACGAGTACTCACAAGATAGGCATTCTTCGCATAAGAAGATTGGCGTAAGGCATCCCGTATACTATAAAAGTACAGATAGATCGGATGCTCCCTATTGATAAGTCAAAGGTTATTCAGATGAGATAGATCTTCTTCAATCCTTGGAAAGGTCTAGTCAGATGTTATACAAGAATCAGCGATCGTAGGAATGCTGTTGTGCGTTTTACCCAAATAGAAAACAAACACAATTTTCTACTGAAGAGCTCTACAAACCTTGAGATTAATGAAGGTCTAGAAGCACTTGCCACTTAAACACGCTGCAATAGACCTGACAACAGAGTGCACGCATTGACTTTGCCCGCATCCCAAATTACTGGAGAAACCGTAGAATTAATGCTACGATCTACCAGAAAGCCTACCTTGTTCGAGTCCTCCGATTCTGAACATGTGGCCAAGAGCTCATCTTCATCATCTGATCGTAAAGCATCTCTTTTAATTCGTCGTCGGCTTCCATTTCCGATAGGTTGTCAGAGGTGGAGACTGACGGCTTAGTTGTCACCTCGGATAGATTGAAGACGTCGCTATCCCTTTCAGAAAGTCATGTCGATGCTCCAAGATCTGAGGCTGAATTTGCAATTTCAGTTAAAGGGGGACGAAGTTGTTTATCAGCATCCAGCGCATTCTTTTTATAAACCCCTAGGTTTATTGACTCAAAACCGTACCGAATTATGCCTTTGGTCTGCACCAGAGGGTTGAGGTATTCTTAGGGAACTAGACAGGTGCAGTATGCAACAGACAAGCAATGGGGAGCTATACTCCTCAGGAGCGTGGAATAATTGTGTCGATGTTTTTGACCAATAATCGGTCTGTGATGTTAGCGCAGCGTGAATTTCGAAATCGTGTCGCGCCAACTGGGCAAACATTCCTGCGGCGCTTAGCTACTCGACCCGAACAGAGTGGAACCACAGGAGACCATGTAGGGTGTGGCTTCCACCGGACTAGTCGTTTGGCAGAGAATATCGCGGCTGTGGCTGCCGATGTCGCTGAGAACGAAGAAACGTCAACCAAACGACGAGCTACGCAATTGGGCATTACCAGACGGACCTTACAGCGAATTTTAGTGAAAGAATTACACATGTTCCCGTACATAGTGCAAACAGTGCATAAGTTAACGCCTCCGTCAGTCGCTTGTGAATTACCATCCTCAATCTCAACTTTTCCACTTAAGCGAAATCTTCGTTTTCGGGGCACTGAAAATCCGCACTCAAAGCCACTGTGTGGTGCGGCGTTCACGCGGGAGGAGTGATTGGGTCGTATTTTTTTGAGGACGCCATCGGCAATAAGGTCACTGTTACTGGCGAACGCTACAGGTCCGTGATAAACGACTTCTTACTGCCAGAATTGGATGAGCTGGGCTTAGTGAATATGTGCAACCGCACAAATAGCAAGAGCCACAATGGAGTCGTGGGTTTATGCCAATAAGCCTTAGACATTCGCAGCCCTTTAGGAGAATATTCGACAAGAATGCGAACAGTTATCACCGGAAATCTTACGGAAAATCATGGAAAATGTGATAAAACGGGCATAAATGTGTATCAACACTGGTGGCAGCCACTTGGCGGATATCATCTTTTCCACTTAACAGAAACGATAGTCATATAAAGATTTCCATCACTCAAAATCATTTATTTTTATTTAGTGAAAAAGTAATTCGGAAACAAAATTGGTTGATTAATTTTGCGTCACTTGTATAAGGGCACCTACGAGTATGTTCCTCGAATTTCGCAACTTACCAGTCACGAGTCGGAAGGGTCGGGTTGCTGAGTCTGATGATCTCTAAAATGCTTTCTGGGAAAGAGGGTTCGGCTGGGATTCAGGTGCGTATTCTAGGTCTGCTAGGGACATCCTCCTTAGCTACGAACTCGAGTTTTACACGTGGCTAAATCTCTCCTAATCCACATATGGCCTTGGTGTTAAGATCGAGAGATCTTTGATCGGCGCATGCGATAAGATTGACATGGCCTTGGTACCAGTCAGCGTCGCTTGTGATAGGAGGTGGTCCGGGGTTTTCCCGCATGCTGACCAAGAAGTTCTCCGAAAGCATTAACTTTACCAGTGTTCAGGTGTTATTAATCCATCGGCGTCGTTTTTATCCACCACCGCGATCATTATTGCGTCTTTTAGGGCTTTGCTAAATGACCTCAGAGATGTGACATTGGAAGGCCTAGGGGAGTTTTGATGTTTTTAATTTCGGGCCTTTTGGGAACCGGAACAGTTCCCTAAAAGTAATCTCTGGCACTTGGAGGAATCGTTTAGTATTTTGGGAGCAGTGGATTATCCGTCTTTAACAATGTTGTTGGTCTACTCTATTTTTCTCCTCACGTCGGCAATTCTCCCGACCTCCGGAATGGATTAAAGGTTTTCATTATTGCGTACAACATTTTGGCGTCTGATATTGAGCGCTTTAAACGGGGCTTACCGACGCGGCTGCGCTTCTGATTCCTCTTTTGAGGGAGGAATTTTAGTAGCAGCAGGAAGGCAGCGACTTGTCACAAACTTGCTTCTGCTAGCGTTTGAGGAAGTGGTAGAGCCATCACTTATCACTCATTGAAGGTTTGCAGTCGCCATACTACCGCCCGATATACAAGGAGTACCGGCTTCGGGGTTTTTTTTTAGAGAGATTGTCTTCTACTCGTCTGGATATCAAGAAACGTCAAACAGATCTCAAATCGTAGTAGTGGTCAGTAGTTTGATTTAAATGTCAATCTTAAGACACGTTGCACATATGTCTTGTGGAGGAGCTCGTAGAACATTCTCTAATGGGGGGCATGAGCGCATGTTGTGCTTATGTAAGCGAATTTAGTCTTAATGCGGCTTAAGACTACTTGCCTAGGTCTGTTCGTATGATAAATCCCCACTCGAGTAAGCGCTTTGGGGATCCAAAACAAATGAAGGAGTTGGAACCGGAGTATATGGTCCTCGAACTAAGTCATCCATACATGCCAGTATGGATAAAAGCAGCTCCGCATTCGAGAGAATCTAAACAGACATTTAACAAACAAAAACATTTATATTCTCTCCGATAGCAGAGCAGCCCTACTTGCAATTAACGCCTTTGAAGTAAAATCAAAACTGGTCTGGGACTGCCTTCAACTCCTACAGCTACTGGCCACCACAAATGAAGTTCATCTGATTTGTGTGCCAAGACACAGTGGACATGGGGGCAATAAAGGAGCAGACGAACTAGCCAGGTAAGGATTCGCATCTCAAGTCATGATGCCAAGAACATTCTTTGAGCTAACAGTAAAAGAAAGTATTAAAACCGGGCTAGAGGAAGAGAAGCTTCATTTCTAGAGAGAAACCGAAGGAAACAGACAAGCCAAAAACTTTATGCCAAGCCCGTTGCCACAAGAAAACAAAACAACAACAACTACAACTAAGTTGAAGTCAAATTCGAGTGAACACAGATTTTCTCCCATGGCACTGCCGTGTGAAAAAACATCAAAACAACAATGCAGGAACAGCAGAACACATACTATGTGACTGCAAGGGTTTAACGTCAGCGTATTTCTAGGCAAATTCTACCTTAAGGCGGCGGACATAGCAGCCAGCTCACCCAAAGACGTAGCCGTCTTCCTAACAAATAAGGTAAGAGTGGCTGTTGGAAACACCAACTAACTTAGGCCTATTGGCCCATTGTGATGCCACGTGGATCTATAACCCTCTTACTAGTAGAACCAGTTTGAGCTTACGATGAAGTGTAGGAGACCGTTCACGTCTACATTTTTTAGATCGCTCCAGTCATTGTAGGAGAAAGCTCCTAAGTGAAGTTTTTTTCTCTGGAAGAGAGCTGGACATGTACAGAGTAGATGGAGGATTGTTTCCTCTTCCTCCTCGTCCATGCAGCTTCTACAGAAATCGATGTAAAAACGCCAAGCCTACTTGGCCAGGTCTGTTTGGTCGCTAGACATGTCGGTCCAACAGTCCGCCTAAGGTCTGTTCTTTTATTGGCATCCAGCTTTAATGTTAGTTTGCACGTAACTATTGTATACCTATGCTACCCTTTTACGGTAGAATAGGTAGAGTGGTTCCAATTATGGCAAGTTCATCGGCCCTACAGTTCCTTGGAATGTCTATGTTGCCCGGCATCCAGCAAAGATGAGAGATGATCGGCATTCAAGGGCTGTTTTATAATTTAGTGAGACTAAGCCCAGTGACTTGATAGCGGCCTGACTATCCGAAAAGATGCGGATATCACGTTTTTCTTCTGCCAGGACAGAGCTTCTTTAATAGCTAAAATTTCCGCCTAGAACATGCTACCGTGATTTGGAAGGCGACAGGAGAGGTTTAGGTTAAGCTTATCTGAAAAAACACTGCCACCTACCCCATTGACTTGTCCTCCATGAAAGCATCTTCCTTTCAGAAGGATCTAGAGGGGAAGCTTAGATGAAAGTCTTTGTCAAACCAAAGTTCAAGTATGGTGTAATCGATGTTCTCTGTGAGGATTCCTAATGTATTAAGAATGTTAATGTGGCTTGTCTGCTGAATACATCGAGGGATGTCAAGTGAAACAGAATGTCAAATGCCGCAGAGGGAGTAGACCGTAAGGCTCCGCTTATGCATAGACATGCTGTTCTTTGGACTCTGCTTAGTTTACTGTAGTTGACTGCATTTTCCAAGGCCTTCCACCAGACGACAACCCCGTAAGTAAGTATCGGTCTTATGACCGAGATGTATAGCCACTGGGTTATGCGAGGTTGAAGGCCCCATTTGTTCCCAGTGGCTTTTTTGCAAGAGAATAAAGCTATTGTAGATTCCAGGGACCACCACTGGGAGGTAGGACAAGCGCTACATCAAAATTATAGTACACAGCGAGTAGTTTTACCATCAACTGCCATGCAGACCCCTTTCATTTCTTTAAAGTTATCCCCCAGACTAATATATCGTGAATGTATCGCTCTAGTAAAGGCAATAAATGTCCAGTGCTTTACTCATTACGTTCGTTAAGCTTTCTTACTGGCTGTCTTTCCCTCCCTTTCCTGTTGAATTTCGATTCGATTTTCCCTCCTAATATTACAACGAAGTGGTGTGACCCACATTTAGATACACTTTGTAAATTTGTCTAAGTCAAAGACTCACTATATCTTGGAACTCTGCTAGTGCTGTGCCATTATCGCTGATAGTATCCAGCTGTGAACTTGAACTAACAATTCAATTCTAAATACAATGTTGAAAGAGCCTCCCAATGGTTGTAAAATGTGAATTAAATTTTCTATATCCTCGCATCCATGACATTCCACACGATGGCAAGTCCTTTATTCGCTGTCTTTTCATTTTTAACTGAAATCACTTCTTCACGCTCCGGAAACCGGAGACATGTGTTTATTGCATCCATCGAGCTTAAATAAATGTGGCATCCTGGTGCCATTACATGCTCGTCCTGGGAGACGTTACATCTTTAATTTAATTTCAACTTTCTTCCAGGGCACGGGCTTAAGCAGTGAGTACCATATATGTGAATGCGACGTGAACAAATAAAGGTTCTGAGGACGTTTATCTTCTTATTACATTTTTTTGTTCCCTTTTATTTATTAGCTTCGTCAGATGCTTCAGGTGGAGTCGTTGTACGTAGGTTTTTGAAGAGAAATCGTCTATGGAGGAATGGAGTTTAGGATGTCAGCTGACATACGAGTAAATGCATGCGGTGAAGTTATTGTTAGTTGTAGTTCCATCGAATAAGTTGTCTATCAAAGGTATTTTTGATTTGCAGAATTGCAGAATACTGTCATGAAATGCAGATAAAATGCTTGAATGCAAATTTTTCCCAACGCGCTCATCTCGAGAACTGATGTAAAATGTTGCCTTCAGTTCTTGCTGTAGTCCTTAGGTACACAATCGGATTGAAATTTCTAGAATCGATTTCCAATCAAAAAACATCTCCCACAAATCTGACGCACAGAAGATGTTTATAGTTCAAGCAAGACTATGACTCTGCAGGTCTGGGCATACTCGTATAAAGCCACAAATTTAATTCTCGTTTTCTTTATCAGTTTTGAGATTTCAAGCACTAGATACTCCAGGGGAGTCTACCCTTTTGATAAAACGAATAGTGGATTTGTGTAGGAATTCTGTAACGACTTGCATCCGATAGTTCTCCGGAATATTTCTTTGAATAGGAATTTTCATTTGTGGAGGAAACCATCAAAGGTTTGAATTTACAATAGAGAAGATCTCTGCTTTGGAATTTTATCTTTGTACGGCCATATTTACTTATTACAAAAAGCGATTTGTGAATGTGCAACCTCTAGGTTGTATGGAGAGGGTCAGTCTGTTAAAAAAACATTTCTATCCTTCCTATCTTATTCGTTTGAAAATGCTACCCAGATTAGATGAGGCAGATCTACTGGGCACATCTATAAATCTGTGCTGCCAGATTGCTCACTCTTTTTTCAGTGTTTTCTCATTTATTTTCGACATCCACTGGAAGAGATAATGTCCATAAAGCATAGTACAATAGTGTGCTATGTGAAATCTACAGATAGGAGCTGTGTGCTTATTATATATCCTCGGTCGCATACTTTACTTACTTAGATGGCGCTACAGTCCGAAGTGGAACAAGGCAGCTACTAATATGCAATGCAAACATTTTCATTTTTTGGCAGCTTCCTCCAGTTGTGCACACGAAATTGGCTAAAGTCCTTTTTCATTTGTGCGCATCACTTATGTTGAGATGAATTCGTCCACTACTCTGTTCTCCCTGTGGGTTGGAATCGAAAACATTCCGTACCAGTGTTCTTACAGTGTTCCTGAAGTGGCCATCTAAGCCGGGTTATCCGAGCTTTTCCGATGAAGTTGGCATCGTTCCACTGCATTAATGCAAACGGGGCCAACAATTACATCTTATATCTTGGGAGAGGGCCCAAAGAAGCAACGTTTAGCAAGAGTGATTCTTCTCGTGATTTCCGTGCTGGTGTCGTTGTCGGAGTTGATAGCGGAGACAAGGCAGATTAGGTCCCTTACTTTTTATAGTTGTCACTGCCTATTGTGACATTTTTGTCCTAAGCATCAATGTTGTGTGTTGACATCATATTCTTCGATTTTCCTTCGTTGAGCGCAAAACCCATCTGCTTCAGTAGGCGCAAACGCTGCATTGATAGCTCTCTGTGTTCTTCCCATCAAGTCAATGTCGTCTGTATATTCGAGTAACTGAACAGAATATCGCGATGGGCCTGTTTTGGTGCCTAGTGTTTACGTGATGACATATCCATCACACCCCTGTGTTAACCTAACCTTACCTGACCTGACTTTTTGAAGATAAAGGTGCCCCTGGAGTTGATTTGCGAGTTTCGCACAATTCTCTCAAGAACGATGTTAAAAAAAAAATCACATGACAACGCATTGCTGGTTTAAGCCATCTGCGCCTTTGAAATCGATGAAGGTGTGGCGTGAATCGATTTGGAACTCTAAACCTGCCGTAATATGAAAATTTGATCTATGGTGGAATTTCCTGGTCTAAAACCGCTCTGGTTTGGCGGTTTTAGACTCTTTATGAAGGGCCATTGGCGTTCATGTAATACGGCAGGCAGGATTTTATTTTCAAATGTTGAGGAATTTATTCCCCTGCAGTTGGTGCAGTTCAGGGGATCGTCATACTTTAGGATCAGGCAAAAAATGCTGAGGTTCTATTCGTCGAGCATACTCCACCAAATTCTGGAGATGAGTTGACGTATGCTCCGTATCCATGTCGGTAATTAAGTCATACAATTCAGCAGCTTTTTGAGACTAAGAGCTGAAAACTGCTAGCTTCATTCTGCGGCCAGGTTAGATGGTTCCTTCTGTCTACCGGTGCGATTTTGTTCGTCATCACCGTTCAACAGTCTTCAGAAAAATTTTTTTCAGACTCCCGTCACCGACTGTGGTTCTACTATGACGTTTCCCTCTCCATTCTTGCAGCCCTACAGCTTTTGCATGTCCGTTTTACTTTTTATTAAAATTCCCGAACTTCTTTCTTCTGATAGCACCTCTCTAAGACCTCGATCGAGCGCTTTTCCTGATTTTTTCTTTTTCTTCTGAGAAGCCTATGTTCCTCACTTCTCCCTGTTATGCTCGCAGAGCTCGAGAGCCAGGTTTTTCGAACCGTTATGGAACTAGGGGTGTGATAGTTGGGACGTGTTGAAACCAAGTGCATCAGAAGCAACCTCTCTGATTGCTGTTAAGAGTGATGACACTAATCTTCTACGAGACATCCATGTCCTTTTATGGATGTCAAGGTGTGGAAATCGTGTACTGGCTATAGTTACATAACTTTTCAGTGCAAAAACAATGAGCCTGTCTCCGTTTCCAGAGGTGACGGCATATAGGCTGTGTTTCCCTGCTGCCCTCCTTGCATAGTTTGGCATTAAAATTGCTAATGACGATTTCGCTTCATACTTAGGGCAATGCTCATAGGTTTTTCCGAGGAGCTGTAGGAGCTGTCTTTGGTAGGGTTGTCCTTTTCTGAGTGAAGTTCAAGACTTGTTCCCTAAGTCTTCTTTTTATGGCAAATCCGCTTCCGGAAAAAACTGTGATTGCTGTAATTGTGGCGCCGGTTGTTTGTAACATGATCATGGTTTTTCATTCTCTTTTTGTCCAGTCTATCCCATTGCACTTCATGGATGGCGAACATGTCTGTTTTGTAGCAGTCGAAGATCTCAGCTAGTTGTTCGGCTGCACGTGGTGTCTCTGTTCCGAAGATCGTTGTCTTTTAATCGTTTGTCGGGGTAATAAAAGGTGAATCAGAACCTATTACATAGCTGGTTCATCGCATTTTTTAAGCTCTTCCGTATAGGGTTGTGAGCCGCATGACGACGTAGGCCAGGATTATTCTATTGGTCGAGCATGACCTTACCATTTGAGTAAGGGTTTACTCATGCTTATCACCACTGGGAGATAGGGCAAGCACAAGTTATAGGACAGTAAGCCGTTTCTCGATCAATCACCGACGGGATTCCCCCTTGGTCGTATGTCTTGAATTTATCTGCAGCGCAAAGAATGCTATGTTCCTTAGAAAGGAAGCTACACAAGAAATTCTTATCACATTACCAAACAGCCGTTTCATAGTTTCGATTGTGACCTGTCCTGAGTATACTGACTAAACTCAGAGCAATCTTAAATTTTGGAAATGGTCTCAGGATTAGGCAATGCTTTAAGTATAGCTTTCCTATAAATATATATCCGCCTTTCACTTAACCTATTCTTTCCAGCATAGTATGTGGCTATTGTGGATTGAGTAAGGCTCTGCTAAAAGGCAGACTTACAGATTCATCTCTTAATATATGCATCACCATGATATTGTCCTTTTGAAGGTCCAACATTGGTCGCTTGATTGAATCTAGAGTCATCCGTAATACCAATAAAGTCTGTCTGGAGTTAGGCGATCGTTGCAAAAAAATCGGAAAAAGCGGGTAGCAAGAGCACGTGCCATAGCAGCATAAAAGGTATCGGGAGTTAGAAGAGGTACTCGAGAGACTGTAGAGAAAGTGGAAGGTCGAGGCACGGGTAAACGACTAAACATTTTTAAGATTGCGGCGTCATGAAGAATAACTCGTAAGAGATTCAGTCGCAGAAATATATTGTAGATGAACAGGGGAACCTTCTAACGTGGGATAACGAAATTTGCAATAGATGGAAGGAGTACGTAAGCGCCTTACTAAACGAAGAATTTTCGCGCAGTGACATGATTTTCGCACACGAATAGCAAACGGCAGATTTTACGAAAGTCGAAGTGAGGGAAGCTGCAAAAGGAATGAGCCGTGGGTGTGCGATCAGACCGGATCACATGCTTTTGCCTCTATGGCCAGCGGTTTTATTCAATAAGATGATGGGAGGCGTTCGAATGCCAAAGCAGTGAAAGGAGAGCTTTCAGATTCGACTGTACGCGCATCCGCGGAAATCGATTATAGAGAAACTGCAGTCAGGGCAAATCAGCAAGACATCGGAAATTCGGTCTAAAAACAGAGGCTCAAGTTCCAGCCTAAAGAAAAATAATTGGATCACTCAAATGCGAAAACATCAGCAAGTTCTCGGTCACAATAACTAGATAACCCTAAGTAGACGGACCCGTAGAATCGTACTAATTTCCGCAAGCCCTACAACCAAGTCCGCTTAGTCCGCGTTACATACCCGTATTTCAACAGCTAATAAAAGAAGAAGAATTCTATGAGATGGTTAGGTGTAGTAACACTGCCTTAATTCTCTCTGAAAAGACCCTTAGAATTAGCAGTGATCAAAAAAAATATTTCTTAGTGAAAAATTAGAAATTTGAACGCCCAACAACCAACTTTTCAGTCAGCGGAACAAAGGCGAACAACTGTCAGCTTCTGCCATGACAATTGTGTTGTGGTGTAGGGCTCCATGTTTACGTCATAAACGTTTTGGCTGGAGAAGGAGAAGAAGGATCAAATATATAGATGAAGCAGAAGAACTAACTCACAGAAGCTTTGGTAGGTTGCCAATATTTATAGCAAAGTGGAAGCATCGAAAGGAGGATTCCGCTTCAGTACCGAACTGTGTGTTCATATACATTTTGCAGCCAAACGCTTATGAATTATTCAAAACCATAGTGCACCTCAGCCCCTGAATACATTAAGGAGCACCAATCACCAAGTTTGGGCATAAGATCATTTTGGCGGTGATTGGAGAGGAAGATATTATAGCAAAATCTTGTAGAGCTCTAGCAAACAAAGCAAGGACAATAACTTTAGCTCTCGTTCCCTTATGTTGACTACATTATCACACTCAGGACTATAATTAGAGAATTCACTTGGCTTGCCATTCGCATTCTAAAAGTAAACTTGATCAGTTTGACCCTTCAAACGCCTCCAACTTATATGTTTGGAGCTTTTTCGGACCACTGACATTGTTTTCAAGTTTTTCAACTTACATAGGCGGCGCTACAGTCCGTGGTCGACCTAGCCTCAATAAATAAGCCTCTCCAATTAGCGCGGTCTTTGACTAACTGCCTCCAGTTGCGCACTCCAAGTTGGTTGAGATCCATTTCACTTGTGCGCGCCATCTAAGGCGAGGCCTTCCTCTACTGCCTTGTCTCGAAGAGTCGAAGATTCTGCGGGCTGGAGCGTTTATGTTCATTCACTCTACATGTCCCAGCCATCTCAAACGCCCGATGCGCAGTTTTTTTTTGACCAGCTGTACAGCTCGTAGAATTCGTCGTTGAATTGTCTCCTCCAGAACCCGTTAACACATACGAGACCAAATAGCTTACGAAGAATTTTCCTCTCAACACGATCAAGGATATCTTCGATATTCTTCGGAACTATAGAGCAGGACTGGGATCATAGGGGTCTTATATAGAGTTGCCTTGGTTGTTTGGGAGAGGGCCTTAGTACACAGTTCTCTTCTCAGCCCAAAGAAACATCGATAGGCAAGCGCTGTTCTTCGTTTGATTTCTGAAGAGATGTCGTTGTCAGATGTGATAGCAGAGTCGAGATAGACAAAGTCCTTTACTACCTCAAAGTTATAGCTGTCGATTGTGACATTCTGGCCGATTCGTTGATGTTGGGTGTCCCATTTTTGCTGCTTCTGTTCCTATACTCGCAAACGGCCCAGTGACAGCTCGATGTGTTCTACCAATAACATCAATATCGTCGTCGTATGCAAGCAGACTTCTAAAAGATCGTACCTCGTGTGATGGCTTGTGAGTCTTGCACAATTCTTTCAAGAATGACGTTAAAGAAGTCACATGACAGCGTATCGTTACCAACTTTGATGCAGCAGAGAGCTTTCTCCATCGTTCTCCTGGATAAGTGAACGAGTTTGGCAGGGATGCCATGACTAGACATGACTCTGTATATCTCGTCTCTGTAGATGCTGTCATATGGGCTTTTAAAATCGATAAAATGATGGTGAGTATCGATCAGCACTTCTTGGGTTTTCTCCAGGATCTGGCGTAGTGTAAAGATTTGGTCAATTGTGGATTTGATTTGATTTGCGGCCCAGATTTATTAAGCTTATTGCAAGAAAATACATATGTTACTTAAAACTAACATTGCTACGGGTATAAGTTATAGCCTGATACTTATTGACGTTAAGCTCAAGAAAATTCTTCTGACACCAAGTACAAAACCTGTCTAGATCTTGCTGTTGCAGTAGGCTGTCTGAAGAAGATGATATATATCTAAATAATAAGGGACCAAGGTGGCTGCCTTGAGGAACACCAGAGGAGGTTTTAATTGGGTCAGAAAACATGGACTTAAATAGAACATGGTAAAGTCGTTCATTTAAATAGGATTGAACCCAAGTTATAAAGTTTATCTGGAAACCAAGAGCCTTTAATTTTAGAAGGATTATATCATGAGCAATTCTATCAAAGGCTTTGCTGAAATCGGTGGCAATCACATAAACTTCATTTCCAGATTCCAGTGCACATAAAGTGCTTGATACGAATTCTGTTAAGCTGGTGGTCGTAGATCTGCCTTTGAAAAATCCGTGCTGGAACGTTTGGCCAAAAAAGATTTCGAAGAGATTTGCAATAATTTGTGGATCGCCCGAGGACCTATCAAGAAAATTTAGAGATGATGGATAGTTATCCGATTTGCTTTTAGTTTTGATGAACTGAAAGAATCTTTTGGGGTCGGAAATGAGTGTGTGGTCCATTCGGTTTAAATTGTTGTCATAGAGAGTTTGGCAAAGCACAGAGAAATTTATTTCAGCAGACTGGTAGTAGAAGAAGTATACCAGAGCTTATTTCTCTTGTTGCGAAGAGATCGCAGCGCTTTATTATACCAGGGTGGTGACGATGATGGATTCCTTTTGGGTAAAAAAGGCACAGATTGGGAGAGACATTTGAAAATTTCGGTATAAAAGGATAAAAGAGCATCCTTAAGGTTAGGGTTATTGTAGAGAAAGTTAAAATTGACCATACTGAGGAGGTTGTTCAGTTTGGCGTAATTAGCCATATGAAAATTAAAACTGTAAGAGTATTCATAGGAAACGGGATTAAGACCATTGTCATATGTCAGCGTAAGAGAAAGGGGAGGGTGGTAAATATCCAACTTAGAAAGCAGATGTTTACTTTCTAAAACGACGCAGTTATCTGTATCAGTGGCGAAGACTAGGTCGAGTTGTCTGCCGATGTTATTGTTGACACCACTTAATTGATATAGACCAGAGTCAGTTAGGCAGTCAATGAAAAGATTCTCTTTATCAGAGGTAGGATTTGTAGCAGTATAGTAGGACTGATCAGTTTGGGTCCATAGAAGCTTAGGTAGATTAAAATCACCTAAAAAAATAGCAACGTCATTGGGATCAGCAGCATTAAAAATGCAGTCGATTGCATAACAGCTAGCTGGTAACCTTGAATTGGTTGAGAGGGGCGAATATAGCAGCAACAAATATATAGGTTGCGTTTGCAAATAGGAATTCTAGCGCAAACGAATTCGAAGAATGCAGTGGACGATTAGGGTCTAGACTCGAGACGAGAGTGTATAGCTAGAAGTACACCACGGCCGTATAAATCATCCTCTTTATCTAGACCATCGTCAAGGTGTAAATCGAAGTCTTGGGAAAATAATTCATTATTCTTAATATCAGGGGTGAGATTGGTTTCTGTGAGGGCAAAGATGTCGTAGGGCAGAGTCTGCGAATTAAGATATATAGCAGAAATCTTAGTTACAGGGACAGATATTTGGGAGGCTTCGGCAAAGAATTGAGTGGTGGGTTAGGAGCGATGGTAGTTTTTGAAACTAGACCGTGTTCTCTGGAGGTGTAGTATCCGTTTGGAGCTAACATGAGACGCGAAAGAAGAGAGATCATTAGCCACGTCATCAGGAGTCATATCTAATTGCTCATGAAAACATATAAAAAGTTGCCGCAGATCATTATGATTAGTGGGGAGGCCTTCTTGCAGAATGGAAACCATTGCATTGGTTTTCGTTATACCGTCGATACAGACAGAGTCAGGCTTACCATGTAGGTAGGCGAGATATAAGCGAACATTATCATATAATCTGCGGTCTCTTAAACGAGAGAGAACATATCGACCATCTTCCCCAGAATCGATAAGGTGCTTGGTTAACTTTGGAGGAAGAATGGGGTCTAAGAAAGAAGGCGGTGTGGTATTAGGGTGGGAGTCTAGCTTAGAACATGGGGAGGGATTTAAAGTATGGGAGCGAATAAAGTTGGGGTATGCCGTTTTTGTATGAGTGGAATGAGGAGATGTTGGGTTTGGTAAATGACTGGGAGGAGGATCTAGATTGAAAGATACGCGATTAGGAATTGAGTTCGACACGGTGGAAGAACGTTTCGTAGAGGAAATGTCCCAACTTTAAAACTCCAGTTTGCATCAGGAGCTTGTTTGTTAGGAGTTGGGGCTTTTTTGTAAGAGTTAGGCTTCGGTATAGGGTTAGACTTAAAATTAACATTGTTCTGTTTTCTAGATTTAGTGGATTTTGAGTTACTGGACTTATTCGGTTTTATTCTTTCCATAGTTAATCCACCCAGATTGATGACGTCGGAAGCAGGGTTGATAAACATCCATTCATATTTTGACGGGATGTTTACCTTGAAGGTGTTGGTGGAGATCTTACGGCAGTTGCTGACATCTATTTTAAATTTAGATTTGAAGAGACTACGAGTAGTTAGCCTGTTTCGATCGAGGAGAGTACCTCTTATTAAAAAGGCAACTGACTCAGCTTTGCTGAAATTGTTCAACTTTTTTATTCTCGTGTTCCGAAAGTGTCCATAAGATTCCGAATCTTGAGATTGTGGGTTCAGGAGTTGATGTAGTAGCATCGTTTACCGTAGAGGGTTGTGGTGGAGGAGAAGATGATCCAGGAGTTACTGGTGGTTCCATAATTGCAGATTCAAGCATCTCAGTAAGAAGCGAGGTGTTGTATGATGCAGTCGGTGGGGGCTGGGAATGCACCGGTATGTCTTCGATTTTACTGGAAGTTATCCGGATGTGATCAGCAATTTCGATTAACAGCTCGCGTGATTTGGATATATCGTTGCTTAAATCGCTTATTTATCACATGATGTTTATGAGCAACTGATCATTATTAGGCGGAGAGGGAACGCTGCTTCTGGATGTACTTTGAAGATGAAAATCGAGGGAAGACCGTAGAGAACTTAAAGAGTCTGTTATTGTAGGGATGTAAGATTTTATTATTGATTTAACACTATGGGATAGAAAACTTTTTGAATCTTCACTAAAGTCATGTTTGTCATTTCGTTTTATTAAGTCACTGTTTTGAGTCAACTGCATGGATAAGTTTCTAAAGTGAGTCTTGTTATAGATTGCTGATTTCAGAAGGTCATCATATTTTGTAAATTGGTTTTGCATTGATTTCAAGGCATGGTTGTTTTCTGTCGCAAAGTTATTGATCGAATCACTGAGACACTTAATAGCAAGTAATATGTGGGACGGAGTGATGTCCTTGCACTCATCATAATAAAACAAAAAGTTGTTTTTAAAATCTTTTAGGTACGCAATGGATCTTTTGCTCAAGCCAATGCAAAGGGCATGGAACGACTTGCTACAAAGACCACTGCAGATCACCATAACAGCATTTAGGTCACTTGTTAGGGAGCAATTCGCACTCCCACAAAATTCAGACATGATGAAGATGATTTAGTTAGGGTAGGTCAGTTGAGATTTTTTAAAACACAAAAGGCGGTGAATGAGAATTGGGTTAGTTGTTAATTTCACTTTAATATTAAACAAATCGAGTCAGCAAAACACAACAAAAGGCGATGACCGAGAAATAGGTTGTGCGAATTATTGCAAAATAAATTAGCAGAGCGAAATTTAAACACGTCTGAACTTAATGAATGACTAACGAACAATGGACTTACCGGGCCTAAAACTGCACCAATCAGATCGTTGATAAATGGTTTCAGGCGCTCACGCAATACGGCAGACAAGATCTTGGCTCAGTTTAGATGGTCTCCTTTCTTGTGAACACGGCGAACGACGCTGAGGTTCCATTCAACAGGCATAGATTCATCCGACCAAATCTTGGAAATAAATTGGTGTATGTTCTCTACCAAGTCTTCTCCTGCTGCCTTAAATAGTTCGGAAGGTAGGCCATCCGGCTCCTTTAATTTTTCATTCCCTTATAACTTCCCTGCTATAAAAATGGACTTGAGCTGATTTATGGTCAAAAGCGATCAGAGCGATTTGTCATCAGCGACGGCTTTAATACTTGCCGGAACGCAGACAGCACATTGGACTTTTGGGAGTACTCGTATGTGGAATCAATCAACGTCAATTTACAAATTTACATAAGTCACAGAGTTAACACTTATTTCTCTGATTGCCTGGCTAAAGTAGGTGTCCGTAATTTCCATAAAACGCAGCTTATAGCAGTTTTCCCTGCAAAACTTCAATTTCAATTAAAGTCAGCAAACACAGAAAAAACCATTACTCGAGTTACAGTATTGTGCAAAACCTAAGCAACCATCTGAAATCGACAATTCACGGTAAATCTTTTCAACTCTCTACCTCACCAAATAAAAATAAATAAATATGGAATGACACAGCTTTTTAAGAAAATAGTAAGATTGGAGTATTTAAAAAAAAAACACACACAAAAATATAGTTGAAAAGAAGTGTCGATTTCAGATGGTTGCTTAGGTTTTGCACAACACTGTATATTCATGAGTTCACTTGAGATTAACCGGAATCCCCCTGTAACTATCATCTGGTGTAGGAGTACTAAAGAAAGCCATATCCGCCGTTTCCACTTAATCCCCCCAGTTTCATGCAAATAGAGACTCGTCCTCGTCCTCTTCCAGCGAATTGTAACAATGACAAGGCTGTTAATGAGCTTATTCCTATTGTTACATCTTTGTCTGCTTTCATGAGCAGACGATGGGAATGTGTTTATACACGGAGCTTTCATTTTTATTCCTGCAACTGTTTTTCACTTCATTACAGGATATCAAATAAAGAAAGCATGGCATTGTGGCACAAGGACATGGCACCATTGAACAATTGCTGCAGCTGCTAAAATCCAATGTGCAACCAATAAATTACTGAAATTATTGTCCCATGCAACTTGTATTGCAACGATAAATTGCAATTGCAATTGTTCCAGTTGCCATATTTGATCAACCAACGGAGAGGAGAGGGGCCGAATTCTGAATGAAAGAGCTGTGCAAACAAGAGGAGTGTACTGAACGAAAAATTAAACATTAACAACCGACTGGGCTGGGAAATGAGTTTTTGAGTGCTAACTGCCTACTGATGGGACTGTTTCTCATGTTACTGCAAATTGCAACCTCCACATGAACACATGGATATACATCTAGGAAAACATGTTGTCAGGGTGCGTAGGTGTAACTTTCTGTTGGTCTGTTGGTTGAGGACAGATATGAGTTCCCAAGTGAGGTATAAGTTTAATTTTAAGTGGATGCTGGATGTGATGCTTGGGACTCGGTAGAATTGACAAGCAAACAGAAACGAGATGAATATTCTGGTCACACGTGGACGGATAAATTATGCGATGCAATTGTTGCATGAAGTGAAAGATTTAAGGACCTATCATCGTTGCCTGGATCCTGCAATTTCTGATGTGTCCCAATGAAACAAGTGTCCTCGTGAATGAAACCCTTTCAAATGTAAGGTAAACAGCAAAGTGTATACTTTTCACATCGACCTGTACAGTTGGAAACTTCCATCAAATAATCCTAAGGACCGTTGAAAATAGTGTACAACTTTTTCCAGCAATTTTTGAGACTTTCGAGACCTTTGTGTTGCTTTCGTGGCTATAAAACTTTTCTTTTTGAAATAAAAAAAGTCTTAGTGGTGTGGAGAATGGGAGATGCAAACTCAGGGTAAGCGCGGATAAAAAGTCGAACGGAAGGTTGAAAACTTCTATTCGAACTCAAATTGCACTTCAAACAAACAATGAAGCATTTCTTCGAATCTTGAGGCGGTAAATGCGGTTCCAAAGTGATTCTCGTAAACTTTTGCTCTTAGTTGTGCGCAATCAGTTGCAGGTGAGTATGGATCATCTTGAAAAACTTTTCGTTAAGTTTGATTTGAATTTTAAAAAAAATCCGCAAACGGAGAAGAAAAGTTCGTTTTGAAGTTGTGAAATCAATTAGTTGCTAGAGTACGGAATTATTGGATAGTGCCTATTGAGTGCAGAGTATTTTCTTAACTCTGTTGAATAAAAAAAGTAAAGCTGAGAGCATGGACCCTTGAGGCATTCATGCATTTATTGAAATGACGATATGAGGAACACACTAAAAGGTTGCAAGGCCTTAAGGGACTTCCCAACTGGCTGAATTCAAGAACTTTTGCTCATATTTTGCTCCTGAGATGCGAAAATATGGTTATTATTGAGAAGGTTGAAGTAGTTTTTTAAAATTAGTTTTCGTTTACTATGGAACAGAAATTTATACTGTGAGAGGTCTTACTATCATGAGCATACTAATTCGGTAGTAGTTCCTCTGTCTTGACTAGTTTTCTTCTTCTACTAAACAGCAGTAAGACTGTCTTATGTCGGCTTATTAACAAATCCTCTATAACACCTCAGTCTGAGAAAATGTTAGTACTTTCGAGGTATGCTGTGCAATGGGAAATATAACAGATCGAGACTGCGATGAGCACCATAAAATTCCTCGTATACCATTGCTCTCAAGAAATGCCAACCAATTAGGAAATGACCAAAGCTACATTGGACTTGAAACCATTGCTCAGAAGAGGGTAGTACTACAAGATAGAGTTGATATTTAAGACATTGGTGGGGAGCCATATGTCAAAATGACGAGAACAAAAAGACCATCTGTAAGAAGGGCTCAATGTCTCGAAGATACTACCAAGGCTTACTACCCCGTTAAATGTTTCCATGTACTTTTTTACTAAGTGATGAAAAGATGATATCCGCTAAGTTGCTCCCGCCAGTGTTGATACACATTTTTGTCCGTTTTAACGCATTTTCCATGATTTTCCGAAAGATTTCCGGTGATAACTGTTCGAATTCCTGTCGACTATTCTTCTTAAGGGCTGCGATTGTCTGAGGCTTGTTGGTATAAGCCCCAGAGAAAGAAGCCTGGGATGGTTAAATCGGGCGATCTTGCTGGCCATGCCAAATCGCCAAAACGGGAGATTAGGCGACCAGGAAACGCTTCCTTCACAACAATATCAATTGTGACTCATGCTTTTTTTTTTTTTAAAGAACTAAACACTCAAGTGGGTAGTAATACACTTAAAATGCCTGAGCACGTGTTAAGTTTTTAGGAAAATGGGACAGAGAGAGAAAGAAAGATTTTTGGGCTCAGTGGTTATTTCGCTCCATGGGTGGCGTCCAACATTTAATGGGGAGACTAAATTATTAGTGTAATTGAACTTGTTATTGTATTAGAGGCAACCATTCGTCTTACGAGAATTAAGTTGCCTGAAAAAAAGAATGTCTTTCGGACGAGGCTGGGATTCGAACACCGAACCTTCTGATTTGGAAGCTAACACACTACCACTTGAGCCACGGCCACCCACGGCGTGTGCGGTTGCACCGTCTTGTTGACACCACATGTTCACCAAGCCCGCTCATCCAATTCCGGCAGTAAGAAGTCGTTTATCATGGCATTGTAGCGCTCGCCAGTAACAGTGTCCGTATTGCCGATGGCGTCCTCAAAAAACTACGACCCAATTATTCCTCCCGCGTGAAAGCCACACCACACAGAGGCTTTGAGTAGATATACTGGCTCTTCGTCATCTTCGTTGCTGAGATTGAGGATGTCTTTACAGTAATTCACGCGACTGACGGTCAGGAGGCATTTACTGATACATTGTTTGCACTTTGTACAATTCGCTGTAGAGTCCGTCTGATGATGCCCAATTGAGCGGCCCATCGTCTGGATGATGGTTCTTCGTTCTCAGCGACATCGGCAGCCACAGCCATGATATTCTTAGCCGAACGACCAGTCCCGTGGCGGTCACGCGCTGCATAGTCTCCTGTGGTTCCACTCTGTTCGAGTCGAGTAGCTAAGCGTCGGAATGTTTGCCCAGTTGGCGCGACATGATTAGGGAATCGACGTCGAAATTCACGCTGCGCTAACACCACCATCCGATTATTGGTCAAAAACATCGACACAATTATTTCACGCTCTTGCGGAGTATAGGGCTCTATTGCTTGTCTGTTTGTATACTGCAAAGTTCACAAATGTCAAATATGATTGACGTACGACGGGATTTGCGAAAAGTATACCATCTTCCGATAGGGTGATTAATTTTGCGCATTTTGTATAACAGGATGTTTTCCATTGCAGAAAGCCACTCTTCCTTGTAGTCGCAACACGACTTTTGCCAAGATAAACCCAAGAAGAACCTTGATTTCTTAACTGTGCTTCCCTTCAACGACAGTGCTAATTCTTCAGCAAATGGCATTGCCTGTGCTTTCCTCCAGAGTAAGTATGTCGGCAAACTGGATGTCCTCAGTATTCAGAGTATTTCAAAGAATTTGTATGCGTTGTCTGTCCAAACACGCGCGAAGTTAATCACCAGTGCCGTTACGCGTAGTAAACCTTTCCACGTAGAGAATCGCTCAGTTTTTATAGACTGAGAGTAGCTGGAGATTCCGACCTGACCGGTGTGGCATTCGACGTATAGCTCGTAATTTTTTTTCCGTAGATCTGACCTTCTTCCTTCGGCCAAGTACTTGGTTCTGATTTTAAAAAAACTCGACCCATTTAGCGATCGACAACTGCTATAAAAATCAGGGGTCCTCTGCTATTTCGTAGCATCTTCTGCTACATTTTCCGCAGTGGGGACCCATTACCAGCTTGAAACTTTAGGAAAGGAAGGTAGGGCTATAGTATTTCACTTATTCGAAAAACTACAAATTGACGGTAGCGGCGGTGGAAGATATCCTCCCGTGAGCTTTCGTCCCCAGAAGTCGCCGTCGATAAGGCGTAACTTTATTGCGTGCGCCCGCAGAAGCTTATGACCTATGAGTAATCCAACATGCGTAGGTAGTTCAGCTCTGTTTTTCGAGCGAATCTTACTTGTTCTGGATCTGTTGAGTTCCGGCCATAATTGTCTTGACATTTCACCGGTTTGAAGGTTGGAAGGTTTTTCCACCTTTCATTGGCTTTTATTTGTATCGATCGCTTCATTCGTATTCGTAGAGTGCACAATGGATGGTGGATACTTTAATCTACCAGTTCCCTTTCTCGGTAGGATTCTTTCGGTGCTAACTCGTCCTCATGCTTGTTTCCTGCCAATATTTTGCGCCCAGCAGAACGTTACCTTAGGCTTAACGCAAAGAGCCTTAAGCTGTTCACAATAGCGTTTCACAATCCTCGATTTAATGCTGCGAAGGTCTTAATGACAGCCAAGGTGTCCATGTATATGGTAATTCTGCGGTTTTCGCTACAGCCAATGTCTCAACCTGGAAGACACTGCTGTAGTTTGGCAGACATCATGAGTATCTTACGTTCGATTTATCTTAGAAGATCCCATCCTTCAAAATGGCTATCAGGAGTCTGTCTCTTGCCTTTTTGTTAGGGAAATACGGGAGAATGTTATTTTGGAGTCATGGTGGGGTATCATATAGTCCATATTATATGTTACAAGTTCACTTGTAAGGTTTGAGGAGGAGTCTATCTGGGTCTAATGGGTTCCACCCGTTAAGTTGACTCAGTATCAGAGCGCTTTTCGCTGCAGACTCTTGCATGTATTGATCTAGGGGCACGAGGCCAAGTATATTTTCTAGTCCCCCCGTTGGCATCATTCTCATGGCATCAGTTGTACATGCAATATTCTCATTTGCTAATTTTATTTTTGGATCCCCAGCATACTAATCTACCATTAGTCTGACAATAACCGTGTAAACCCACAGGATTGTCTTGCAGGTAGGCCACATTTTCCCCCAAATATATCTCTGAAAGCTTAGAAGGCGATCGTTGCTTTCGTTACGTGTTCTTCGACATTGACCTTCCAAATCAGCTTACTATCTAGTACCATACCTAAGTATTTAGCAATGTTGGATAGTCGGTGGGTTGTCCCATCTAAATTTTGGAATTATCCTTTTATGTGTGAAAAGAACAAGCATAGTTGGCCCATTCTCCCAGGATTCTAAGGTCATAGTTTAGAAGTTCTTGTGGAATGACCCTTTACATTAATGGAAGAAAGCTGTTCAGATGAGTCTTATTTTCCAGAAGATTATATTTAAGCTAGTTCATTAGCTCGAATGGCACAGTGACCAGGAGTCCTTCTGAAGATGAAGTGACTCTAAATTTCGGCCTATGATGTCGATTTCAACGATGGCTCCATGAATATCCAAAATTTCAGCCTGGAAGACACTGGTATGTCTGAGAGGGATGAAGATATCCGAGTGTCTGTGCTTTCTGAAAAGATAATGGCATTCACGACCTCAAGAACTATTGACTTGTCGCCGACAATTGCGAGAAATTGTAGGTAAGGTCTTAACTGTGCAGTTAATGTCCTGCGTACTCTAAGTAATGCCTCAGGAAGAAGGAGATCGGTTGACTAATAGAGCTGCCATAACATTTTTATTGTAGAACGCTGACTGCTTTGAACTACATATTGATTTCTCTGTTAATGAATACTACTAAGGTTTGTGCCACGTTGGAGATATTCAAGATGTAATTCTTAGGAAACTGCCACGAAAATGATAAGCCTCGGTGCTCGTTAAATAGAAAGACCTTGTTTTTAGTTGAATAAGTTCACGTACACATCATGTAAGTCAATTCAATGGCTTCCTGGTACTCTCAATACTCTCTGTGAATGCTAAAGCATTCCTTTTCTTGTTGTTACAATGATTTCCAGAAATTTTTCAGCTTCTCCCTTTGGATTTCAAAAAAAAACTTGCTCTTGTGCGAGACAAGGGGTGGGCGAAGGCAAATATGAAATTCATTCTCCTGAAAAATGTCTGTCGAATAAAACGTATAATCCTGGGGAAGAGAGATTTTTGCGTGCTTTAAAGTTATGGCTTTTACGTTTTATTGCATTCTCCCGGTTTCTGCGGAAAGGTAGAAGATAAATAGGTTGGATTGGAGGTTAGTGGATGAACAGAATCCTAAATCATGCACGAATTCCACTGTGCAGCGAATGGATTTCGCTGTTGTTGCCCTGTGTTCCATTTGTTTCGGATACATTTCCCTTTCCCGTACCCCAGTCACTAAGTTTGTACTTTGCCATGAGTTTCTGGGACAAGTGGAATGTCTCTAAAGGTCCCTGCAGATTGAATTCTTGGAAATGCTATACGAGATTTCCGGCTGTGGTAGATACTGTATTAAGAATTTACGAAGGAATTGGAAAAACCAAATTAAAAACCCAAATTCTTCCGGTCAACTAAATTTTTCACAAACTTTTATCATTTTGGAAAGTCTTAAGTCACCCAATTAAAAAAGTTGTCCTGCCCCCAAGAAAAATCTCTTTCAACTAAAGTAAAACACAAGAACTATTCATGGTTATCCTTGATTTTCTTTTACTTTGTCATTCTACTCTTTTCTGCAACATATTCATCTTCATCTCCATTTTCTTGGCACAGCTACTTACTCGTCAAGGACCCAGTGATTTGTCACCAACTATAGAAAGCAATTAATATAAGGCGATGATATCCTTGTTCGTCAAGTATACTTCATGCTCATAAATAACCATCAACATCATTCGAATAATGATGCTTTTTCATAAGAAAGCAGACAGTGAATTTGAAGGATGCGCACACCCACCCAAGGATTATGGGTCATACGAGTATATGTATTTATCCTAAGTAATCGAATAAGTTCGTTGGGTGGTTTTGTTGGCTCGTGTTTCAGAGTGACCGATAAGACTGATTCATTTAGCTCCCATCTAATCGCAACTATCTGCGAAGTGGAGTCCTCTTCATCCCTTAACACCGCCACTACAATATTATGGATAGGGCAGTGTTCATATCTTTGTTAAGTCCACGTAAAGCCAGTGATATGTAGCAGGTAACTTCCTCCTGAACATGGTATTTCTGTTGATTTATTGAAAAGGACGTGTAAATATGGATAAATCGTACTTAAGTGCGGCAAGGATAACAGTGTTTGAGTACATTTTTAATTAAGAAAAGTGGATGAGTGGACTTGGTAATCACAAGTACAACATAATGTGGGCTTATAGTGAAGGGCGAAATTATTTTCGAGATGAATAGACATTATAGACAGTCAGGCTCATCTGATGAATTAAGATTATGCTGCGGTAAAAATAGTAATATCCTGCCCAATTTCGCGTGAACCAAGGAGACTTGGGTGTGGAAATGAAGTTTCATCGTCATGGATTTAACGTGAACACCTTTCTGGAAGACTTCAAGGGATGCCCATACATCCATGGGAGCAAGTGGCTGCCGACAGAATTGATGACCATTCGGCCCCGATTTGTGGCATTTTCCATCACTCTTGCCAGAACTTCTGGCGATAGGTTCTCGCATTCTCGACTGAGATTCTCTTTGAGGGCTTCAAGAGTCTGAATCCAATCGACATAGACCCATGACCTCGAAAAACCCCACAAAAAGAAGTCTAGAATGGTTAAATCAGGCGATCTTGCCGGTCAGTGCAATTCGCCAAAACGAGGGATTAGGCGTCCCGGAAATTTCGATTATGACTCGTGCAGATGTACTCCATCCTGTTGGAACTACATATTCTGCAGTCCCAATTCACCCAGTGGAGGATGGAGAAAGTCATTGAGATATGGCTCTGTAGCACTCGCCATCCACACCAGTCGTGGGGTCTGCGCGTTTTCGAAAAACTAAGGTCCGATGACGCCTTCAGCGTAAACAGCACATGATAGAGTAACTTCGAGTGGAATGGCTCTTCGTGGGTTATACGCAGATTTTCGGTACCCCAGAAGCGATAATTTTGCTTATTCACATATCTACAGAGATGGAAATGAGCCTCGTCGCTCATGATGATTTTCGATGAAAAGTTGTCTCCCTCATGGTCGAGATTCAGGATGACTTGAGTGTAGGTTACATGCACTTGACGGTCAACAGCTAACAGCTGATGCAATGTCTGCACTTTGTAAGGGAACATCTTACAGTCTTTCACCAAAATTCTATGTAAAGACAACCGACTAGTGCCCAATTGCGTGGCACGTCGTCTGGTCGATTCTCCGGGGTCCCTTGCGACATCTTCAACCACAGCTGCGATATTCTCATCAAAACTGCTGCTCCGGGGCCAGATCACGTGTTGTCTTATATTCTTCTGGGAGAGCGGTTAAACGTAGTAGTATTTGCCCAGTTGGTGTCGGATGACCGGAAAATCTGCACCGAAATTATTCCGGAAAGAAATCTCAACGATTATTCCGCGTTCTTTAGGAGCATAGCGATACATGTCTTGTAGACTACAGACATGACAGCCTATATCTGTTTACTTCACAAATGTCAAAGTAGAATTGACAATTGCCGCCATTTGAAAAAAAACTTATAGCATCTTCTGATGACTTGTGTGAACTTATGTTGGAGGCAGAAGCTCCACGCTTGGTATAGGTCCAGGCCGATATAAAACCTCTTGCTGATCTTAGGGTCACAGTACCCAGTACTTATTTGTTACCCTACCTCAACAAGTCAGGCCTGGACCAATATCCGGGAGGCTCCTCACTCCCATAGTACCGCGATACCGAATTCCTGGTAGAGACTACCGGTGGTCCTGCCACCAACAAGACCTATGATTGGCCGCTTGTAGCTAGTAAAGTCGTAGGAACCTTCGGTATCGTCATCTGAAAACCGTTTCGATAAGACCAGTACCTTGTTCTGCCCCTTCTTTTTATTAGAGAACGTCTTTGATGGACGAAGCCTTGATAATTGGGCGGAACCCAGCCTTCGTTCAAGCAGTAAGATGTAGATATAGACAGGAGATAGTATCTCTACATCTTATATGGCATTCGCCATAAGAAATTGTGGGAAGATGTCCAGTTTATGACCACTTTTCTGAGATCTGCATCAAAGCCAAGCTGCAAAACATTGGTCTTATATGTACTCACATCTCTACTGATGATTCTCAAGATCCTATCAAAGTGGAATTATATGACCTTCTATACGAACCCTACGGAGTCTCTTCGAAAAATAATCTCAAGTCGGTGGGCTACTTAAAATGCGTGAAATCCGCAAAAGAACAACAAACAGCGACTTTTGGTAAATCGGGCCATCTTCACACGGTCAAGTCGGTACCAAATGCCGATTTGCGCACTTCCATCATCATGAATGTGAACCCATAGACTGTTAGAAAATATCTCGTCGTACAGTGATCCAATTAATCGTGACATTTTAGGTTATTGGCTCAAAGTTCAACCCCAGCAGAAACATGAAAACATTGCAGCTGTTAGCAGGTGAGTTGACCAGAATTCTCCAACCTCGATTCGCCATAATTTTCAGCAATTGCTTACAGGATTGACACAACAGTTGACACAACATTTGAAGTCAGTAGACCATGCGCGGCGCCAAACATCTGCAGAATAGATCTTACGGCAACAACAACTGAATGGAGAGTTTTTGAACAATATCACCTTCTCCGAAATTGATGGCTATGTCAATAAATAAAATTGTCGCATTTGGGGAGCTGGAAATCTAAGACTGATCCATCAACCTGGTATGCATTCACCACGATCTACGGTTTGGTGCGCATTTTGAGCTGGAAATGCGGTGAGATCAGTCGTTCATAGACCTCCGAGGAGTTTAAACGTGTTCGGCTAGAAAGTGAGAAGTGATTCCCTTAATTCAGACATTTGACGAATTGGAGTTAGGCTCCACTTAGCTCAGTGATAGTGTGTTCGCTTAAGACAGCAAAGGTTGTGGGTTCGACTCCGGGTCGTGCAGACACTGTTTTGTTTTTTTTCTCCTTTTTATTCAAAATAAGAAAACATAATAAAAATCATTTAAAGTGTTATTAAGTGTTGTTCAAAACAGCACGTGATAGATTGTGGAGAGCGGTCCGCTATGCTAGTAGCGGGACCTGCTGAATTATCAGGTGAGGCTTCAAGCAGTTCAAGCCGAACACCAACAGCTAAGAGAAGAAGAAAGCTAAGGCCAACTTCCAACTTAGTGCAACGTCCCTCCCAACCAACTTCCTCTGTAGGAACTGCTTGGAGGGGCGAGGGAAGGGAACAGCTTCGCTTCATTGGCACCGAGCGAATCAGAAGATGAAGAGGAAGAGATGATGGCCATAAGTACCAGCATGAAAATGCTACAAGAAAGGGAACTGGCCATCAAAGAAAGGCAAATGGTCAGAAGGAAGAGAGAAGAGGAAGAATTATCCCAGCAACACCAGCAGACGCTACTTGCACGAAAGCAGAGCCAACAACAACACCAACAAAAGCGGAAAAAACACCAGCAACAACAACAAGAGCAGCCACAACAACGGCATCAACAAAAACAACAGCAGCAGAAGCAACAACAAAAACAACAACAACAACAACAACAACAACAAAAACAACAACAACAACAAAAGCAGCAGCAGCAGAAGAAGAAGGAGAAAGTGCCTCCTATCAACACCTACAAATTAGAGGTAAATGCAACCAAGGACCTGTGTAAGTTGGTCATTGGTAATAATTTTAAAATTATGAGATTGGGGAACGATCGCCATGCCATCCACTGTAATACAGTGGAGGGCTACGCGAAGGTGAAAGAGCTCCTAAAGGAAACGACAACGGAGCACTACTCATTCACACCGAAGTGTGAAAAGCGGCAATCGATGCTGCTGAAGGGGTTGGAACCGTCTTCTGATCCTGGGGAGATCCTGGCACTGCTCAAAGAGAAGGAGTGCGAAGGACTCAAGTTTGTGGGGGTAAAGCCATTTACCACAGCTAGAGCCAGGCGAAAGCCGTCTGGATAGTCTAAGAAGTATCAATGTCCTGGACTACCAGGTGACTCACTGGGAAAAATTAAAAAGGAGCGAAGGCGTTATACAATGCGTTCGCTGCCAGAGGTTCGGGCACGCCGCGTCGAACTGACAAATGCAGCCTCGATGCGTGAAGTGCGCAAAGAACCACAGTTCCGAGGAGTGTACTCTGGGTAGGGACGGAGCATCTGATAGGTCGCAGCTCTCGTGCGTGTTAGTGGGAACGTGGGACACACCGCAAACTATCGTGGTTGTCCTAAGTTCGCTGACATTAAGAAAGCAAAACTGGCTCGGCAGCAGAAGGTGGAGGTCAAACGTTCACCTGTTAAGTTTCAAACACCAGCCGTCACGTCCCAAATTTCCTATGCCCAAATGGCGTAGGTAGGGGGGCTATGGTACAGCAAGCGACTGTTGCTTCTCCGGCGCCGATGCCGAGAACAACGGAAGCTGCACCCAACATGCTAGCCATCTTGCTCGCAATCCAAGGGCAGATGGCTCAGCTGCAAAAGCAGGTTCAAGAACAGGCCAAGCGTGTGACCCAGATCTACGCGTTGCTGCCGGGCCTAACGCAACACATGCCGTAATGGGTACGCACATGGTGGAGCAAACTTTGAAGGTCCTTGCGGTGAATGTGAATTCATTGATTAGGATCAAACGAAGAGCCGCGATGTTTAAATTGCTAGAAGACCAAACTCCTGATGTGCTTTTCGCTAGCGAAACCAAGCTAACCGATAAGCACAAACTGGAGTACAATAATTATATTGTTAGAAGAAGAAACCGGCCGAGATCCAAACGTGGAGGCGGTGTGGCGATCTTCATTAAAGAAGGTATTAAAATTTCACAGAGTGTACAAGGGAGTGTTGCGCAGGTTCCGGGTGTTGGAGGCAGTCGTCGTTTACATCCCGCTCCGCAGTAGAAAGCGGCTCTACTTGGCCTCTGTTTATGCACCTGAGGCTTCACAATCCACCCTATTCATTACAGAGCTCGACACGCTTTTTCGACTTCTGAGGCTGGAATCGGGGGAGAATTATTTTATAATCGGCGGGGATTTCAACGCTAGACACAGAGATTGGGGAAATAATTTGCCAAATACTAGAGGGAACCTACTACTCGATTGGTGGGGTCAGCACGATGTCATGTACAGACTCGGTCTTAAAGCGACAGATAACCCGTCGTTTCCCAGAGGCGGGTCTTATTTGGATCTACTGCTGTACGACGAACGTATACGACTGACAGGTACGAATTTACAAACGCTAAACTGTCTGCGCACATTCGTGTATGACAGCGACCATTGCGGTTCGACCATAGGGGCGACTTTCCAGGAAGTATACAAGGCCACTGATACCATTGGCCCTAATTACGAAATGGACAGTCGCGTCTTGGTGCACGACTTCTGCATTCGAAATGAAATAGAGAATTGGCGATCCGAAGGCCCTAGTTTCACCCGGTTTAGCGACGAAAATATGGCAAATAACGTCATTGCCAGAGAGGGTGACCTACCGCCATTCATTTCGAAGGAAGGACTCCATGAGATCTTCGACACAATCAGAGCAAAGAAATCAGTGGGGACCGATGGTATTCCGAATATCGTGCTTCGACATCTTCCTCTAGAAGCGGTGGACATTTACACCACCCTGTTTAATAATGCAATGAATAATGCACATTATCCAGCGCATTGAAAAACGGCGGTGGTTCAACCTATCCCCAAAAAGGGAAAGGATATATCCAATCCGGCGAATCTCCGGTCGATAAGTCTCCTTCCGAATATCAGTAAGGTTTTTGAAAGGGTAATCAATAGAGCTCTGTCTAGGTGGGTTGAGGACAAACATATAGTTCCGGATAGTCAATTCGGTTTTAAGGCGGGACATGATATCTCACATGCCGCGTCTAAACTGGTGTCCGATATCCAATGGAACAAAGGCAAGAAACAGTGCACTGGTGCCTGCCTGATTGACTTGGAGAAGGCCTTCGACACCGTATGGTTAGAGGGTCTTTTCTATAAGCTGACTAGGCTGGGTATCAGTAAACCACTCTTGTACATTCTTTACAATATGCTACACAACAGACAGTTCATCGTGAAGAATGGTGATGTGACTTCTGTTGGAATTTTTCAAATTAAAAATGGTCTTCAGCAAGGCGCGGTCAAATCGCCGATCCTGTTTAACATTTATACAAGCGACTTGATATGCTCACTCCTATACTATTGCGTACGCAGACGATGTGGTAGCGTACAGAACAGGTCCAAAAATCGAGTTCATTAATATTCTCTTGCAGCGTAACTTCGATAAGATAAGACGATTTTGCGATGACTGGAAGTTGAAAATCAATTTTCAGAAGTCGGAAACCATTCTCTTTATGTAGAAATGTAGTCAGATACCTTGGAATCTGGCTGGATCAGTTTCTGTATTTTGGCAAAAATGTAGATGCTGCTCTGACCAGAGCTAAAGGTGCTTTTGCCCTTACGAAGAGACTGTTTTATAGCAGCCAACTCGATGCGAGGGTAAAGGTAATCTGCTACATGGCCCTTATCAGGCCCATGCTGGTATTTGGTCGTCCCGTGAGGTTCAATGTACGAGCAGGATTAATGGAAAAGATTCGGGTGTTTGAGAGGGCTTGCCTTCGCTTGTACAGAACACCAGAGTCGGAGTACAAAAAATTGTATCCCAATGAGGTCCTTTACAACAGGGCGAACCTAATAAGAGTGGACAACTTCGTAGTTAAGCTGACTCGAAGGCACATTGCAAGAGCAATGACCTCGACGAATAACCTGATATCTGGGGCTTACTACCCCAATTACCTTTACCACGAGAGTGTGCGCTCTGACGGCTTCGTTCCACCGGATGCATTCCTCTACCTAGATCAGATAGGGTTGATCCAGGATAGATCAGCGGTGCCGTTAATCTTCCATATCGCTCGGACAGCTGGGGACAGGCGACTCAACTACGACAGAGACGTCGTACACGGCAGTGTGGATCGCCTCAGGTTCAGTAGGGCGGTGGGGAATCGCGATAAGAGGGATGTCGTTCGGCAGCACCAGCATTTCTGGTGGTTGAATGATGGGGAAGATGTTTCGTCGTCGTTTCCGTCAATTACGGACCAGCCTTATTAATGAGGCAGGGCTGACCAATGTATTTGCTTTGTAAATAGCGATGGCCAGCTTACATAGGTTTAGGTTTGCATTTAAGAAACATATACATATATGAGTGTATACAAAGGTATATACTGATATATGTATATGACTGTGTATAATGCTATGTGTGTTTATGTGTGTATTGTGCATCTACGAGTATTATAGGTAGGCTAAGGTTTATTTTAAGTTAGATACTAAGTTTTTATAAAAAAAAAATGTCCATATGCTAAGTTTTTTGTTTACAAATTGTTTTTTCTTAGCTTTAAGTATAGAAAATAAGTGTTTATAAATAAAATGTAACTGCAGTCGAAAGACATAGTTATAAGAATTTAGAGTAGCTTAGAGCGCCTGTGTGGGGCCAGTAAGTTAGTATAAGATTGTTAAGTAATTGTAAGCTAGCATTTAAGCATTTTTTTGTTAGAATGTAAGAGTTAGTGTTAAGAAAATAAAATGCATTTCAAACTAAACTAAACTAAACATTTGTTAAACCAACCAAGCAGAACTACTTTTAATTGTTCTAGGTCGTAGCGGAACGTGTCGATCGAAAAGTGTTCTCAAACCAGCTTCGAGAAATGATACCTGCTGATTAACTGAGGACATACGGTAAAAGTCTTCCTATTTTATCTCAACAACATCAGACTGTAAATTCTGATACTTTATGTTCTTGAAATCTGGGTAAGAAAATACGGTTTCAGTTGTAACTACATATCTGCATGTCATAGGTTCAGTATATCAAATCGTTTTCGAGAAGCCAGCCGCTGTTAGTTGACTGTAAAACAGAGCTTTATCAGAATTATCTACAAAGAACAGGTCAAGGAGAGTGGCAGGATTTCGTTTAAAAAGTGAGTTGCTGTTGATACGCTAACCGGCGTCAGGTCAATACTCTTGAAACTTTCAACCAGTTAATCAGATGAACGTACATTAAGTAGATTGCAATTAAGGTCAACACAAACAATGATAATCGGCGTCGAACATGATATCTCTTCTAGGATCCTGAAAACGAGAGTCACATCTATGCCCTTATTCGTATATTACTCAAAGTAGCAAATGCTCAACACCACATGTAATACTAAAGAACAGATAGTCGGAAGAACTACTGCGTTCAGTAACTCTGTATGTTCTAGCCATCTTAGGTTACTAATGTGCACTTTACCATGTCAGTGTCCCTGTTCAACTCGTAGAGTTCGTTATTAAATCTCCTCTTCCGAAACCCGTCAATGCAAATGTGACCAAAAATCACTCGAAACGTTATGCCCTCATTCATGACTAAACTCATTTTTGCCGCTTCTGTTCCAATACTTTCTGTTCCAATACGTGAGAGATCGCTGGATTCCGTAAATGGTGGCAATATCATCGGCGTACCCAAGTAGCTGTACTGACTGTTGGAAGATCGTGCCTTCAGCGTTGTCCTGTCAGTTCCGGTCAATTCTTTCAAATATGATGTCAAAGAAGTCACATCATATGTGATGCGCGTCACCTTGTCTAAACAATTTTTCACGTCAAAGGTCTGGGTTCATTCGTTACCGACCTTGACGGAATAATGAGAGTTCTCCATCATCATTCTGCACAGTCAGTCGAGGTGGGCAGGAATGCTAAACCATGTCAACCGTCTATTTATACAGAATGAGGAGGGAGAACTCTCGTTGCTCCGACTAGGTCGGTAACCAATTAACCGAGCCCTTTCATGCCAAAAAGGTTTTAAACAAAAAATTAGAAGATAATGTCAACTGACTTCAACTTCGCAACTGTAAACATCGAGATTCACATTAGGAATAGATGCAGTAATGGCTTTTTGACTGAGTCTGGATTTCTGGAGAAATCGCCATACACGAGGTGGTGTGCAAAATAAAGAAGAGTCTACACTTCGGTGAGCTTGCGATGGCGGTCTTCCTCGATAATGAAGGAGCCTTCAATAACGTGGAGTGTACTGATATTAGAAGTGCTCTAGTAGATGCTAACATTGAACAGGGCATTACCAACTGGGGTGTGCATCATGCTTGTAAGGAATAAATAAGAAATAAACTGTTCCATTGGACAAAGCTGGGTCAGAATGTCCGAGAATGTCCGTAACCTCAGGGGGAATTCATATCGCCATTCCTGTGGGTGCCGGTTACCAATGACATCCTCAAAAAGCTTAGTACAATGGGTATAAGTGTCATGACATACGTAGATGACGTGGCCATAATAGTGCTGGGAAAATACTTAAATAATATTTTAAGCGGCATTATGGAGGTGACATTGAAGACAACCAGCACTTGGGCAAAAAACTGTGGTCTCAATGCCAACCCATCTCAAACGGAACTGGTTCTTTTCGTTGGAAAGTACAACATACCGCAATTTACACTCCCAAAACTCAACGGAGTGGAACTGTCCCTTTCGGATAGCGCAAAGTATCTGGGTGTGATTCTGGACAAAAAACTGGATAGGAATCTTAATCTAGCGGAAAGAACCAAAAAGACATATGATGGCCTTCTTATCTGCAAAAGACCGGTAGGAAAAATTTGGGGCTTAAAACGTGCCATGGTGTACTGGCTGTATACGACGGTGGTAAGACCCATACTTACATATGGCGCACTAGTAAGGTGGACAGCAGAAAACACAAAAACCGTCTACGTAAAATGATCGGTGGTTCAAAGAACGGCTGCCATAACCATTACAGGTTGTCCTCAGGGCGGCTGAGTTAAGATGGGTATCCAAAAGAGATGTCGCTATCTACATCGATAGTCAGGCCGCACTCAAGGCAATGGAATCAACTAACGTCAACTCTACAGTCAGGGGCTGTCGCACAGTGCTCAATGCACTATGATGTCAGAACCGGGTAAGACTGTGCTAGGTGCCAGGACAAGCGGACAAGCTTGCAATGGTGAGGTTGCCAATATCAAACCACGCCTTTGCATAGTGAGGAGCACTATCGAGGAAAAAATCACAAAGACTGCCAACCTAAGGTGGTCAAGTCTTGAAGGACACACGGTATCCAAAGCTCTTTGGCCGATTTTTGATGGCAAAAGATCAAGGAAGTTAATAAAATGAAACAGGGATAAGCTTAGAACAGTAATAGGAATTCTGACAGGACACTGTTTCGTGAGGCAGCCCGCAAAGGGACTCAAATAGTCAGATACGGATATCTGCAGATTCTGCGGTAATCTGCAACCTGTAGAGGACATAACACACATACTGGGTGAATGCGAGGCAATATCGCTTAGTCGAAGAAAATTTTTGGGGAAGTACATAGAGGAAATAGACGGCACGAACTTCAAAGTCCTTTTTGGCTTTTGCATGGAAATTGGGTGTTTCACTAGGGCGACTGCTTAGGTTTTTGCTATTTGAAGACAAATTCAACTGGTCCAACTGCCTGGTGTCTGCGTGATGGTATATCTACCATACCCCTGTTTAACCTAACCTAGCTAAGCATCGAACTGACTGGAGATGCTTGTTAGTTGAAGCCCAGGTTCATCCGGAAGTGTAGCGGCACCTATTTTAGTACAATAAAGTAAAGTCATTTGATCGCGCTGGTCAGGCGTTGAGTTTTCACTGCTTGTTCGAGAGGTAGTTGACAATCTTTTTGGTATCTATTGACTGCCGACAGTGGAAATATTTGCTCCTATCCTTCCTAGTTCACCTCCTTGGCGATTTTCTCCAACCAGGAATTTTCAGAAGCCGAAGTCAATGCTAAGATGCATAATGTTCGAAAGGATTTTCGGATTGGTTGGCGTATTGCAGACCACAGTGCCCTTTCGATGGCAGAACGCAAAAGGTAGTCACTGACGGCGTTATGAAAAGTGTTTTAAATGAAAGGGTGCACATAGCCTTAAAAGTGTTAGCCCTAAGCATTGTTTTTATTTACCACTCACAATGCTGCAATATTTTTATTTTTGCCTTCGGTATTCAATTTGAATTTAAATGCCCCGATGGCTTGCAGCATTATGCGTTGTCCCATATTTAAATAGCACTTTACCCCTTGAGGGTGTTTTAAATAAAACAGTTTTTTAAACCGCCTTTCTCCAGTCCCGATTCGGGATTTGTCAATGATATCCGCATTCGATTAATTGATACATACTCGTACACGGAGCAAAGAACTTTAAATAAAATAAAATCCATTCCGCACATGTCTGGATTCCCACTGAATGTGCCGAGAATATTGCACCACCAGTCGATTACGTGGCCACTACCATCATCATCGTTACCCTTCATCACACAGGGCGGTTCTGTTCTGACACTACTCGTACCAGGCATACCAGGAGCAGAGTGTTTAAATCGATTGTACATCGCAGCACATGTCCAGAGGGGATTTTAAATTGCCCAAAATGCGATTAAGTCTGACACTGCTAAATATTGATGGCAGCAACGGATAAACGGATAAAATCGAAAATCATCCTAAGGACATTTGGGAATGTCCTGCTTCCTGCTGCTACCTATACATATACTCGTACGTGTATGAGTATGCACGAGTACATGCCATGTTCATACTATGTATCTTTTTTTTTTTTTTAATTAACTCACATGGTTCGGTGTGCTCATCCGGCAAATTAATGATAAATGACTTGTGAAGCGGTGCGGTGGCGTAAAATTGACAAGTTACGAGGATATGCGGACAACAAGGTAAATTAACTACCCCGGCATTCATTAATCATGGTGCTCAATGCCCATACATGCCTGACACCACTGGAGTGGGCATTGAGTTGTAGATTTCTCAATTTCCCAATTTATCAAGTCCTCCCTTTGGTGGTGGGTTGGGTTCAGCACGGCATGTCCCGGGAAGGAGGAAGGCAATGCCATATTAATTGCTTTCGAGCAATTGATTAGCTAGTGTGACTTGAAGATGACATCGGTTTTTGCATTCGAAAGCAGGTGTTGTTTACTGAGTGGATAATTGGATAAGTAGGCAGCACCTCAACAACTTGACACTTTGACATGAGAAGCCCTTGTGAACCAGCGGCAAGGAGTAGAAGGGATCCTTATTTGATGCTTTCAGGTGTACAGAACCAAGTAAAGCATACTCGTAGTTAGTGAACTCATGTTACTTTGGCACACAAGTTTAGTTCGACATCATAGTTTCCCAGTTTCGTTCCACCTTGAAATTTTGAATTAAATTTCAGAAACCTCCCTAGAAAGTGCTCTAATTTGTTCACAAAACAGCGGCAAGGTGAAGTCAAAATATATTTCTCTTGAATTAAGCCTCCCTCCACCGCAGTGTAAATATTATTTTAACACGATTCCGTGTTATGCTGCGAAACTTTCTTTCACGGGGAACTACGAGGTTTAGTTTCGCAGGATTTCTGAGTCGAGGAAGTTTCTTCGTCGGAGTTTAGCTCATTTATCCTCGTCCTATTCACAAAGGCACAGGCACAGACACCTAAAAAGGTACATGTATCTGATGTAAGCAGAACTTTCACTGTGAAATAGGTGCTATCTGATGGGGATAGGGAAAATTGGTTAATAGGATAATATTTGTGCTCTCCTTTTCTCAGCGTTGTGAATACATCATGTGATTCACATGTCTGAAAAGGAGATGCCTTTTTAAACTTATCTGCTATTTGAGAGCAAACATTCTGGTATCAGGTATCACCTGGTGTCTAAATCGGAAGTTCAGCTCACGTATTTCACAAGACAAGGAATGTAACACATCGCAATACGATGTGTCGGCCTATCCGATAAATAACTATTCTCCCCCCACCATCATGAGCATAAAGGTTAGGTTGGGTTACGGTGTGGGTAATGAAAGGTAAATTAAGTCAAGGCAGTCTTTAAAGGAGCCATTAATGGATTTGTGTGCCTTTACTAAGAGCAAGCATGTACGGTTGGCTTCCTTTGATATATGGATGCTTATGCAAATTCCCTGTTCCTAGGGATCTGCATCAAGGAGATGTGAGTCTTTTAATAGAATATTTCCACATAATGAAGAACTACCGAGTATAAGAATGGCATTCATTTGAATGGACCGGAATCACTCAAAGATTACCTGTTTCCAGAGTTTAGTGACATCATATGACCCTTTCGCTGCATTGGAATCAGGAATACTGTAGGTAGTTCGAACAAATGTGTTTAGAATTCCTATTAGCTCCCTTTACGGGCTCCCGCCAAATTACCACGGCTACACACATCAATGACGTAGTCTAAAATTAAACAGGGTTTGAGCAATGCTGGTCTTATCCTAAAGGTTTTCAGACTAACGCCACTGAAGGTTGCTACGATTTGACCACTTACATTACGATCGGCCTACCGGTAGTCGCACCAAGGCTTAAAAGCTATACCATTTGAAGTCAGGGCCTGACTTGGAAGAGGTAGGCTCCCAGTAAGAGCGTGATGGTGGTGGCTGGTGGCAGGAATGACCTGGTGTAGAGTTGCAAATAAGTACTGGGTGGCGTAATTCTAACATCTCCAAGAGGTTTTAGATGGGCCTCGACTCAAAGAAAGGGTGAAGCTTATGCCCTCAACACAGGTTCCGGCTATGGTATTACCGATAGTCAGGCGCATATCTTGGCCCCATGTATATAAGGGCATCCCGTGTTCACGTTAAATACAAAATACGTTCTGGCTCCCTTGCTATTTCTTAGCAAAGCTGACACGTTGAAGTCTACAAAGTTTTCATACTTTCTTGGTCAAATTTATCCCTTTAGAACGGGTTGAGCCCACTGCAGCGCATTCTGCGGAAGGTAGAAATAGTTTTGGTTGGTAAGATAGATGACGGTAACTCAAAACCAGTTGTTGCCGAATAGGAGACACATGACTATGATAACAGCTATCTGTGGTCGAATATCTTGTAGAATTAGATTTGACAAGAATGGCACTCTCAGACTTACCTCTCTACAGAATTCTCATTCATTTGATATTGGCATTATAAGCTGCACCTTTAGGAGCATATTTCGTTCAAAAGAAGAAGTCTGGTGTTCAAAGTATGCTGGAGTTTCAATAGTCTGGCATGCCGAGGTTGGACGTTTAAATTTGTTGCTTCCAAGTGCACCCATATTTGTCAAAAGTGCAACTATCTAGTTTTTGCAAGATTTATCAACGCTTTGGTTCCACTTTTCGGTGAGATATGCCATCAAATCACCAGTAGACCTGTTGGTATGAAGCCGAGCTGCCGGTTATTGAGATGTTTTTGTGCCTCTAGATATTTCAACATTGCCATGACCTCGGAAAGAAGGGACGTAAGAGAAATGGTTCTATTAGAGGTGACAGAAGATTCGCCTTTTTTAGGGATGATCTGGGAAAATGCTCCTTTTCATCTATTCAAAAAGAGTCCTGGAGAATGGTTTTGCCAGCGTGAAAGAACACTGCTTCAGAAGAAGTGGTGATATACTCGTATCATTTTCTTTTCCTTTTTTTTGGTTACGCTGAAGGGTGTGTAATTTTCAAAAGATACTAGGAGCCGGGGCTACCAGCATGCACTAAGCCCAAGTACGCTTAAGCACAAAATCGCAAATACATACTTCAGAAACTCTCCCAGCGGGACTACCTTTATGTATTACTTCGCGGGGCTGGTAAGCGATCTATGCTATTTCTCCTATTTTTTCCATTCAATTTTCTTCTTCTGGATTTAGTAAGTCAGTTCTTCATTCCAGAAAGTGTATGCAGTTGAATACCGCGTACTCTGTGTATTCCTCCTGACTTGGGCAGTCTGGCAAAGCTTGTGAGCTATACCATACTGCCCGAGACAGTGTAGATATTTCCGATAGGCACCGTGACCAGATAAGAACTACATAAGACGGTAGTTACAGTTTCCATGACCTCGGCTTGTCCAAACGTCTTTGGATGGGATTGATCTGTAGGTCCATCTGCCCATTGCACTGATGTTAAACCTAGGTTGCCACGTGGTCATTGAAGACAATTTTTCTTCTTCGTTGACCCTTTTGATGATTGACTAGGAGTTCTACAATTATAAACTCTCTGCCATTCATCTGCAAAGATATCGATGGAGACTATTCCGGTATTGACAGAAGCTGCTTCATCCAAGTTAATGTTAAGATTCTCCTTGTTTCCTTTGTTTCTAGGACCTTCACCCAAACTGCAACTGCCGCATATAACAGGACTGAGTTTACTACCTTGAATATTAAGAAATTGCGGCCTGGGGCGTATATGCTTTATAAAGTCTTTTGATCTGATGGTTTTACTTTCTATGCTTATGTCCACGAATTCCACATTTTTCCGGCAGGTTGTTAGGACAGCTATCGTTTTGTGATCTTCTAATTCTAAGCCGGGGGATATTAGCCAGTCTTTGATGGAATTGACTGCATCGTTCGTTGCAAATATTCTTTGCAACGGTTACAACGGCGATGTCGTCAGCCAATCCGATTATTTTTACTCCTGCAGGGTTAACTGCAGAACTCCGTCGTATATGATATTCCAGAGTAGAGGGCCCAGTACCGATCCCTGTATGACTGTACTCCAGGTGTTTCGTTTCCCTTTGATTAGAGTATCAAATGTGACAGCCTCCACTGTTCTGGGACACTTCCGCATTGTTGTTATAAACGTGTCTGGTCTATTTTGAACGGCGGCTTTCACAACCTTATTTAGGATGCCACCAGATCTAGGCACTTTGTTGATGTCTATCTTCTTGCATGCATTGAGAAGTTCGTCTGTTGTTATTATTGAAACTGTGGTCGAGCTAGGTTCTCTGATTATATTACACAGAGTCTATTGTGTCTGTGAGAATAGGTGCTGTACAATAGACGTAGTATTGCCGGACATTGAAGACCTACTTAGTCATTACCTTTCAGCACGCCGTGCCTCAAGGGTTTATGTAAGTCCGCTTCCTCACACAGGTGCTTGAATTATCTTACTTAACTTTCTTCGATCGCCTTTTTTAGGTCCTTTCTTGCGAGACCTTTTTGAAATTCGACTCTACTCGCCTTCTAGAACGCTGCGCTCTCCATCGGGCTTGTAAGCAGTTTGCTCTGAGTGCACGGTGCAGTACTTTTACTGGGTATTCGCCTGGGCAATGCTAATGAGAGTGAAGTGATTCTCTGTTGTTTCGCTGTCGGCTGGCAACCTGATATTCATAATTTCGTTGAATATTTTGTGGCCACTGGCTTAGGCCCCGGAATAGCTTTGATTACAATTCTTGGTTACTATGGGTATATTCTTCGATAATCCACCGCAGTAGAGAACTGCTCACGTTTGCAGTGCTTTTCTCTAAGAATGTGAATCTTTCTAGTAGGAAACGTCCTCTAGCATTGGTGAGGCTGCTAAACCACTCCATTGCACAGGTAATACAATCTCCGCCTATAACCGCTGGAGTTCTTTCATATGCATCTGGACTTACGCTTTCTAAAATTTTCCTGTCGTCCAATTTGGCCGAGCGTAGAAGCTATAAAAGTTCATCGTTCATTCTCTCATGAATGTAGCCATCAGGCTGATTAATGGCTTCTTAGAAGACTTGTCTTCGACGTGTCCAATTTACGGAACGCCTGGATTTATCATAGATCCAAATACCGCTGTCCAAATAATCTCTGCTCATCTCTTGCCGTTTCTGCCAGGATGTCCTGGGCTATCCTACAGCGATTGGGGTCAATAAGTATTATCTTCATGGTAACTTGCTGGTAATGGCTCCCCTGAAGACCGGCTAGCATTCTGGAGGGTCTTTGTTGCAGTCATTGCTTGGAGCGGTCCATTAAGTTTTTACATTGGCGTGCGGTGTGGCCAAGGTGGGTTCTATCTTTCCGGACGCGGCAGTTCACCCATCCAATTTTTATTCTGCCTGACTTTAACATTTTGTAAGCACTGGCTAGAGGCAAGCTAATAGTTGCGATTCTTGTGTGTCTATAGGTGTTTCTCAGGCTAATTATGTCTGCATTGTCTATGCCATTGAGCTGGTATTGCTATCTTGCTGATTCGCAGATCTTCTCCTTGTCTTCGCCTTGTCATTGTACTTTACCTCCAGAGTAATGCGGTGCATCAGAGCTTGAATCTCCACATTGTTGTCAAGGTCTGTATTTTTTCTTGTCTCCTGCAGTTGCAGTTTTGGATCGACCTTAACTCTCCGGAGTTTTTCTGCATAGGAAATCTCCTCACTTCGCTATCATCACAGTTGCTTCGGGTTGAGATTTCTCCTCGGCGGCCCTTGCTTCTTGGCTTGATTCTATTTTTTGACGACCTTTGTCTAAGTGTTGTTGTCATCAGTGGCGAGGCTTTCTATTCTCATCAGCTGGATGAAGCTTTTGCTTTCGTGTTGAGGCTGGGGTTTCCTCGTTCGGCTCCGGCCGTCGTTTTGGGCTCACTACCATTATCTTACAGGTTCTGCCAGAACTTTAAATTGGTGGCCATAAGAAATGCTTTCTCATCTTGAAGAAGATACTAATGATAAGCTCCTCTGAATGCATTGTCATAGGAAACGACCAAAGATTTGGCGAAACAAAGCCCAACTTTTCTGTCCAATCTTACACAGGGTCCTCTTGGATCCCTACTTACAATTCCCCTGTTTCTTGGCGTTCGTCTATGTGACTTATTGAGCTATTTCTGGACATGTGAATCAGCAATTTCCTAACTTTTTCTTGCTAAGTTAACTTTGTTTCGACTGGTCTTGCCATGTCACCTCTTCCTTTTTCGACACAAAATTCCCAGTTCATCTGAGAGTGTATACTTTGTTGTAAGCAGGCCTTGTGTATGCCTGGGAATTGGTTAAGCTAAAGCCGTATTCAATGTTATGAGCCACATAAGAGGATAAATTCTTTCATTCTATAATGGAGAGGGTCGTCTACCCTGATCCTTATTTCTCTAAGGCGCATGCCTGGGTGGAAGGATGCATACCCGATGACTGGACTATCAGCTCCATATGCCCCATTTACAAAAAAGGCGATCATATGTCTTGAAAGAACTATCGAGGCATATCCCTGCTTGTTGTAGCATATAAGATACTATCCCACATATTGTGTGAACGTCTCAACACAACACACTAATCGGCATGTACCAGTGTAGCTTCCAGTCCGGCGGATCGACTATAGACAAAATTTTCACACTGAGATAAATCCTGGAAAAGACCAATGAATTTCAGGTAGAGACTCACCACCTATTCATCGACTTCAAAACCGCAGATAGTATCCATCGTCAGGAGCTCTCTATGGCGATACCCGAATTCGGGATCCCGGCAAAACTGATCCAGATGTGTCACTTGACGCTGTGTGCTATTTGGAAGTAGCTCCTCCGAACTATAGATGCACTATCATGTGACTTCTTCAATCCCGTTCTGGAGCAGATATTGCGCAGGACAAGTGTCAACATGGAAGACACTATTTTCATCAGGTTCTTTCTGCTACTGGGATATGCGGACGATATTGACGTCATCGGTCGTTTCCAGCATGCCGTGATAGAGGCTTTGCCGGCGATTGAAGAACCAGTGAAATTTGTTGGCTTTAAAGTAAACGAGGACAATACTAAGTACATACATGCTATCAACAAACAAACCAGCATCTGCCACTTACTATTAAAAGCAACAATTTTGAGGTAGTTAAGAAGTTCACCTACCTCGGAGTAAACCTGAACTCCGCGAATGACACGGCCACCTCGACCGAATGGAAAATAATGCTCGAGCTAAGAGAATCTTCGATTCCCAGCCCCCAGGTTCGGAAGGCCGAACTTCTGTTTTAAAGACCAAGCCATCGTGGGGGTGCTTGGTCTGGATAACTGGAAGCAGCGTGACAGGGATCGCAGAGGATGGAAGACTGGAGTGCCTCAGCCAGACATTCTTCACGGTGTGTTCTACAGGGGCAATGAGCACTCTTCCCTCTGACTTCTTAACCATTCTTGGTGCCTAGAATACGACTGGTGGACCAGTCGTCCTTACTGGCACACTAAGATCTTAAAGACACTACCAAGCGAACTGGTGACTTCTTCCATTGATCACCTCACGCCCTCTCTAAACTTCAATCACAAAGCCTCAGTAGAGCTCCTAATTAGAGAAAATCCATACCGATGGCTTAATAGTGAACGGCGGTGTTGGTGAAGGTCTCGGACAAATCGCGAGTTCCGTTGTCTTTTCATCGATATGTTAGCGTCTTCCCGGCAGAGCTCGCCTTATATTGAAAAACTCGCTACTACTAACAGAAGACACCGCTATCTTTACCGGCAGCCAAGCTGCAATTAAAAATACTCATTCAGTTTCCACATCCTCAAAATTAGTCAGGCAATCGAAATCTTACTCAATATCCATGGCTCCCAATTAAGCGTTACTATCGTATGAGTTCCAGAACAGACGACAAGGTAACGAGGTAGTAGATGAGCTGACCAGGCGGAGTTAGGCTAACTAATAGAAACAGCCAACATTCCGCTGGGAGTAGTAATCATAGCAGCCGACCATTGGTTTCGCAGACTAATAAGCAGCACAATATCAAGGAAAATGTCGCCCAAAGACTAAGAACCATTTAGCAGATCAGGAGAAAACACTGCTGGGGTAACGAGTATATCCATAACCACAGGCCACTAGTCTTGAGAAAATATAAAACCTTCTTTCGCAGCTGTCTTAAATAATTGTTTGCAAGTGCCCGGCCCTAGGAACAGAGCCTCTTTGCAATTATCTTGAAAAATTGTTTCCTAAAGGATCTCTAGTGGATGGATCTACCTATCTACCTACCTTCTTGACTTTGATTCTTACTGTGGTCGTAGCTAATTATGCATTTCCGAAAATCGGAGGCTCAAATCTTGATCTGACCATTTTGTACGACTTGAAGGCATTATTTTCGATACAGATTGATGAACCTCTGATTCAAGAAGAGAGAGATCTGGTTAGATAGATCTTGCCGACCTTTGTCTTTGATAATCCTTCAGTTGCTTGTTGGAATATTGAGGTTTTGCTCAATTGCTCTTCAGTTGACCAAGTCATCCAAAAAGTTTTGAGTTGTTGGATCATTGAGTCTTAAGAACTTGTGGAGCTTTGCTTGCTAGATTCAAGAATCTATGGTAATCGGCGCTGTTCTTATAAATTCGAGTCGTACGCCGAATAATTGTCCTTTCTAGTCTAGCAAAGTTTATTACCATCTTACGAACACCACTGCCAAGGTGCTGAGCTGAGACAGTTGATGCCAGAAAGCAGTTTAGTATCCACTTCTACATCACCATGAAAAAAGGCTCGTCTTCTTAGAAATGCAAATGCCGCATAGCACCCTCCATACCCAAGAGCCTCTTACGTGAGCCAGAAACACAGAAAGTATTTTAAGAGCGGATAGCCTGCACACTTGAGCAGACTCTGTGGCAAAAGACCCAAAGACTGGATCGAGTTCATAGAAATACATAAATTCAGATGCCTTTTCAATCCCAATCCCTCTTTGATTTGTTATCCTTCAGTCAAGCTGACTGATTCATCAGAATCCATCACGTAAGGTCTTCGACTAAAAGGTTTCATCTCTCTCAGGCAAAGTGCATGTCGCTGTTACACCGGAGTATACACATTTATTTAAAATATTAATTCAGCAGCATATATAAGTAATGACTTCACCATTCAATATGGCACTCCATTACCTTCCATCCACTGTCATTACTCACAAGAATTTCGCATATTTCACATTAAACCGATTACTCTCTCAAGACCTACGAGTACATAGTAACTTCATTACTTATAAAAGGTAATCCAAGCGTAAAAGCACAAGTCCAAAAGAAAAAGCATAACAATTTCACACCCTCCCAGCCAGCTCAGACCAGACATGTACCCATAACCCGAGCACTGAACCCTTAGTCTACATCGTAAGTATGTATGACCTACGGGCAGAAGGATTCCAGGAAGATGAAGGCAAAAAATGGAGAAAATGAACCCGGAAAGCCGGCCTTAAAAAAAAAGGAAAAACGTGTTTAAATGCAGACACACTCATGCATGCTTGGAATTTTACAAAAAAAAAAAAAAAAAACGAGTCCTGCCTGCCCCAGAAAAGTACTCATACATTTCCGATGAAAGAGTGTCCATATACAAGTGGTCTAAGGGTGGATTACGATGTTTGTTGGTCTAACTTCTATGGAGACTACAAACTACATTCTATGGAGAAACAAGTTTTCCTCTTTTGTCATCTTCTCATTGGAAAAAGTATTTTATCGGATCGTCCAGGATAACCAGCGCACCAGAGGAAATTAGCAAATGAGAGCTTGCACAAACAGCTGGCGTTAGCACTTTATGATAAAGTAATTAATTTTTATTTGCTTCTGCCATCTCGTAAGTCGGGAGGTGCTGTAAGTATTTACCAGCCACTAGATGTTAAGAGCGGTCTTTTATGGGAGAGCTTCTGTTTGCTTAAGTTCCTAATGAATAGGGTTGGTGAGTGCAGCTGCATTCTTGGAATAGTTTTTCACTTTCCCACTTTAAAAGTTGTTGTCGCCGTTGATATAAGTGAAAACACCGTTGTTGGTGGTGGAACGGACAATTTGAATTCGAGTTTTAGAGTAAATTCAACGACTTAGAGAAGAACAGATACTAATTAGACAATTGGACTGTGATCTTAACCACTGCGGTAGCAAGTGTTACCTACATAAGGACGAGGAAAGAGCACTCACTTGGACATAAATGCTTCCTCATGAAAGACGTTGCACTCAACCGAGAAAACACTACCTCCATCCCACTCTATCTTTGTCTTTCAAGAATAAAATTCTTTAGTCTTACATTAGGATGTCCTGCCTGGACCTCGCTTTAGTAAGAAGATAAAGGAAGACAAAGTTGTTCTGTAATCGAGTTTGTTGTAATATATTTGGTCGTAGTTCAATCCAATGATCCCGTGGTATACTGAAGTTGTACTTGCTCTTATTTTCTTACTTTACTCACTTAAGGTGGCGCTACAGTCTGGGGTGGAACTGGGCCTTAACCAACATGGCGTCAACTGCCTCAAATTTCGCACGCTACGTAGTCCACTTGGGCACGCCACCTAAGTAGCGGTCTTCCTCTACTGCGCTGCCTCTCGGGGATGGAATCGAAGATTTTTCGGATTGGAACATTGGTGTTCATCCGCTCTACATGACCCAGCCATCTCAGTCGTTGAATCTTCACTCTTGTGGCTAAGTCGATGTCGCTGTATAGCCCGTACGTACAGTTCGTCCTTCGATCTCCTGCTCCACCCACTGTACGAGTATGGGACAGAAGAATTTTCCTCTCAAAACAGTCAAGAGCACTTTCATCCATTTTTGATAAAGCGCATACCTCTGCGCCATAGAGTAGGACTGTGATTATTAAGGTTGTTGTTCGAGAGAGGGCTTTGCTAGTCAATTGCCTTCCTGGCCCAAGCAGCTTTTGGCAAAAGATGTCGGTGTAGAGTGTGCTCTCTGGTTGACAGCATATTTTACTTGATCTTGCCTTCATTGACCGCTAAACTCATTGCTTGAATACTCGCGAAAGCGCCACTAACATCACGCTTCTCTCTCCTGCATGTGTCAATATCATCGGCGTATGCGGGTAATTGGACGGACTTTTGAAAGATTGTACTTCTTGTGTTGGCACGTGAGTTTTGCAGTATTCCTTCAGGAATGATGTTGGAGAAATCGTATGACAGCGCGTCGTCTTGTCTAAATCTTTTATGACATCAATGGTCTCGGTGAGATCTTTAACGACCTTGATAGAGCAGCACGCATTCACCATTGTCATCCCGCAGAAATGGATGAGTTTGGCAGGGATGCCCAAAATTAGACACTCGTCTCTATAGATGCTGTCATACGCGGGCTTAAAATCAATGGATAGGTGGTGTGTATCGACTTGGAGCTCATGGGTTTTTTTTTCAAGATCTGCCTTCGATTCTGAATTTTTCTGACCTAAAGTCACACTGATATGGAATTTTGTAGAATGATGCCTCTGTAGCTTGCGCATTTCAGAGGAACTCCTTTCTTGAGAATCGGATGAACATCGACAGACCTTATTTTACACATCGTCGTCTGTCGCTTTGAAGAGCTCCGCAATCAGGCTGTCTGCTAAAGCAGCTTTGTTGGACTTAGGCTCAGATGTGGTTATTTTACTTCATCCAGGTCAGGTGAACAGAATTGTTGGTCTTCATCGTACAGGTTTCGTTCGTCACCGTAGTTAAACAGGCTCCAGAAATGTTCTTTCCATATCCTCAGTATCGAATGCGATTCGATGAGATTCTACTACCATGTTGTCTCTACAGGCTCTACGATGTTGTCCCCTCCGCTAGTTGTTCAGCTAATATTTCACGTGCAGGTCCGATGTTTCGTTGTCCTTGTTCCGATTGCAGGTGTTGTCAACAGTAGATCCGTCCGTATCCGAGGCTTGTTGTTTCTTCGTAACTTAGCTTTCTTTTTCTTGGCCGGGAAGATACCCTGACGGCACAAACCTGGAGGGCCAGTTCCAGTTCCATTATAGATAGCTCTAAGACACTCTTTCGGGAATGTGAGCGCTGCCGTTTTTCCATTAAGGGCTCATCCGCCAATATCCCGAATTGGAACGGACAGTAGGATCCTCGTGCTGTCGAACAACTCGCGGAGGCCAAAGGCTGCTATAAAGCAGATATTATCCCAATTCAAGAAGTGATGGGCTGATGATTGACCTCCTAGACCGAGCTATGAAACCAAATTGCAGAAGATCTTAACGAATGGCTGAGTAACAAAGGCGTCTGTGAACAGGTCATCGAAAACGCAACCTGTAATGTATACAGGTTTTTAGAAATTGGAACGGGGTCAGCATACATTTCCCTACATTTCAACATGCATAAAAAGATTTGACAATTCCCTGATCAATTAGCCGTCAACGATCAAATTGCGATCAACGCCGCATACTCCTCCACCGTTCTAGATGTCTGAACTTTCCGACGAGCCAACACCTAAGCAGCAATCGCAGAAACCGCTAGAATATTTGGCAGTTGCCTCTCCCTCAAGCTCTCCAACAGCCTAGACATATTGTCACCAAGCCATTAGAGGAGTTTCTGCTGCTGATGGAATGCTGATGCTGATGCTTATGGAATGCCCTGGCGAGCTCTTTATTTCCCTGCCATTATAATCTACAAACATTCAAAACCAACGTGCGGCGGTAGCTCCCTTTGTTTCCTCACTAACTTTCCTTCTCCCGCGCTTTGGGCAAACATTTTAAGACAAAATTTCGTGAGTGGACGCCAATTATAAAAAAACCTGCGTTGCGCTAAATGCCGCTGTCAAACAGAATGAACCATTTACCCTCAACGAAGATAATTGAGAATTCCGTCCCTCTGTCCTAGACAAAGTTCAGGTAGCAGTATCAGAGCTAGAGTCTCAGAAACCTGTTGGCGCCTACGGATCACCCACTAATTGCCAACATACATCAACTCATCTATAAGATTCAGAGAAAAGTATGACCGAAGCATCGTTTGTCCGGTCCACATGAAAGGAGGCCCTAGGGCAGATTTTAAAAAAGACCCTGGAATTCCAGATTGATACTTACCGCATATGGCACACTCTCCACAGGAATGCAAAGCCATGTCTGGTTTTCACATGGAGAATTCTGAATTAACAGAGACCTTCAATGCCAAGAAAGGTTTTAGAAAAGGCCGCTGTCATATGACTTTTTTAACATCACTTTGGAAGGAATCATCCAAAACTCACTGGCTCCACGATCTATTTCAAGTCCGCACAATTACTTGCGTACGCAGATAACATTGATGCGATCGGTCGAATACGTTGAGTCTGAAACTTTTCTTTCAGAAAGAGGCAGGAAGGTCCAAAATGTGTCTGACGGTATACGAAGGCAAAACAAAGGTAGTTAAGAACTTTGGCTACGCTGTCTTCGCAATTGCAAGTAGCAACGACATCAGCGCAGAAATCGCTGTTTCTTTGGCCTCAGTATTCGACTGTGCAACAGAGTCATCTCTCGTATGACCAAACTCATGGTTCTGCTCTATGACGGAGAGGCTTGGAACTTGTCCAAAATATATGAAGAAACACTTGGCCTTTTCGAGAGAAAGGTTCGGCATGCTATTTTCTGCCCTCTGTGTATTGACGGACAATGAGAGAGGAGATTCAACCAAGAACTCTAAGAGTTGTACAGTGACATTGTTCTACTCAGGCGTCTATGGATCCTCAGTGTCTCAGATGGCTGGGCCATGTTGAGACCCAAAGAGTCTACGATTCTATAGTCACCCCCAGGATGAGGCAGCAGATGATGACCGCATCCTAAGTGGTGCAAACAAATGGAACAGGGCCTCAACTTGTCTTGTTGCGTGAGGCCCAGTTTCATCCCGAACTGAATTATTACGAATAATTTGTACAAATACACTCCGCAAGAACTCAAATGTTGCATTATTTTTAAAGACTTGGTGTCTTGTATTTTAAAGTAGTTCCATCACTTATTCTCCCCTCTTTCTAAGGTCACAATACTAAACTTTGTTCGACGTTTCTGCAGAGCTTTCATACATTTTTAATGCAATGGTGTCTTATTTAAGCTCCATATCCTTCCCCACTATACCTCCTGTTCAAGTCATTGCATGAAACCAAACACAGCCAGCAATATAACTTCTCAGAACTATAGACTGTCACCATGACCTGTATCTGCACAACACCTACGCCCGATTAAAATGACACGTTTCTACTCTTAGTGCAATTTCAAAAATCTCTATCTCTCCAATTTTAAATTAAATAAAAGCACAAGTGTCACCTGTCACTTTGGCTGGCAAAACTAACGCGAACAAGCAAGCACACCTTGGTAGGTAGCTTCTTCACCTCAAAGTGAACACGATAGAGCACTTGCCTGTATCATGGGTTTGAGTGTTCACCATCTATTTACTGCCGAACCACCCTAGATTCAATGGGGGTGAGCATAATAAATGGAGAATTTAATTGCGCATTCCAAGGATAGCACTAAGCAAGGCGAAGACCAGACAATTCCTTGCTGAATTCCTGAATAGCAATCGAAAACCAAATTTGTAATTGCCAGAACATTTAACGATACTCGGAGATTTCATTCGAATAAAAATCGATAACGTGTCCGAAACGTAAAGAATCCAAAGCAGTTTCGTTCAATCTGGCCAATATAATGTTGTCATTCGTTAATTAAGGACTTTTGCGAAATCCTCTTGATTGTCTGCTCACGGATTTCACTTTGAGAACCACACCTCTGAAGTTCATTACTTCAGGTAAATTGTCCCTAAAAGGGAACTCATGTTCCACATACAAATAAGCTCATTCTGTAGCCATACGTTATACGAGTATGCGTTAAATTTCAGCCCCTCGAGGAAGGTTATAACTTTCCCAAATTAATGGCATGTACTAACAATTTACGGAGGACTCTTTTCGATTCTTCTTAACTCATAGATACACGCGTACTCGTAATTCGTATGGGTACACACATCACATGACACAGAGAGCCTTTAATTGCTGGCATGGCTTAGGAAGGATACGAAATGGAAAACAGTGTTACAGGGCTTCGGTATGAAAAATTGTTATCATCAAACAAGTTAATGGCTCTGTGTTTATCTCCTAATACCTGATATCGAAAAGTTACAAGAGTCTCTACAAGAGTATCTCATTAGGATTTCGTGTGGGAATTATAATGAATTGTAACAGTGAAAGGGGATATGGTAATCGGGAAATGGAAGAATTCAAATCCAATGAATTGGAAAGCTCATACATGAGAGTAGAAAACACTCACCAAACACATATTCCTCGTATCTCTCTAAAGAATTTCGGGTTTTTTGTTTCAGATATTAGAGGCATGTGCCATCTGAAGGGGTATTAATCTTCAAATTGCTGAGTGTAATCCTTTTTGAAGGATCCCCAGCAATATTTTGTCAAATTTTCCCTCATTATTTTGAGTCGAGTGTCATGAAATGGATTTTTAAGAGCCGAATTCGGGCCATAAACCAGTCGCCTGGCAACTAAGTGCCATATCGCTCATCAATCAATCTATCGATACTTGTCGGATCCCTCACATATCATCAGTTTCACTGATTACCCAAATCATTGGGGTAGCATGGAAAATTGATTTTGATCATTAGCGTTGAAGTAACACTTAATTAATTCTTCATGAACGATTTCGCAAGTAGTGCTGAACGGTGACGACGCATTCGAAGAATCCATAATCAGGGTGATAGTCTCCATCGATAATCTAGGTCTTACTCTGACACGTCTTTACAGCAACTATAGCGTTCATTCATTACTCGGAGGGAATAACAATTCGAGCGGGAGTGGTTGCGGTAGCAAGAGCAATCAATAAATCAAAGTGGCGGTGTATACAGTGATCCGTCCGCATCATCCAAATCACCCGAAGGCTGTACAAATACGAAATCATTGTCAGCTGGTGATCTCTCCTCTATATTCACATCCATCACCAGCACTAGCTTCATTCACGAAATCGAAGTTCTAACGTGAATGCTTCATACAGAAATATGCGCTCGACACCTGAAGCCAATAGCAATAGATCTTATGGCAACATGGATACCCCATGGGTATCTTTCTTCACTGAAAAATTCTTCGAATTCATCTACAGTTGATGGCTATAAGATAAAACCTGAAAAGGTAACAAATTCGACGCCTAATCTTCAGTTTTATTCGCCAAAATATGTGCCGCTCCTGAACTCGGTTTCACCCAACAGTCTTTTAACGAGTCCCAACTATCATCCAAAACTAAAGGAACTGAGGTCACCCAGTTAACAGGGTTATGGTGCTGGCGTTTATCGCACTCAGTCACCGCACGCAGCCTCAAATTACAGTGAAATTCTTTGAGAATCATCACCGCCGAACGCATTGCAATCATCACCTTCTCCAGGTGTTAATAACTCAGGAGTAGGAAGCGGAGGCATCACATTATCGTCGTTGTAATCCACTCCAACCAAAAAAGACTGTCTCCGTTCGAAGACATCGTCAAGTCCAGGAGCATCTAAAAAATGCTCGCAGCAATAATGTTGGCAAAGTGGAAGAAGGAAGAGTAATGTGATCTACGGCTGCTGCAAATAAATACGATCAGCAAGAAGCAGCAGCAATGATGCAAAGCTCAGCACCACTAAGTGGTGGTGCATTTTCACTTAATTAAATGAAGCCGCCGCCAAATGGATCACCGAGTACAAATCATTCCTCGTCATCGCCTTCGCCATCACCATCCTCATCATACATTCCGCCAAAGAATCCATACTATCATCCGTTGGCTGCGTTACGTAATCCATGGATGCATCATTATCCAGCAGCATCTGCAGTGGCAGCAAATGCAAATGATACAACAGCTTCAAAGTCTGCAGTGTTTCTAATATTTGTGTCGCATGCCTTGTCTAGAAAATCCTTAGAACATCACATTGACTGAACTCTTAAGTCCCCCGCGTAACACCAACGAGTTTGGCATGAAAGTCAGGGATTTCATCCTGGCTCTCAATTAGGCAATGGCTGCTTCCTGTCCTCTTCTTCAACTGAGAGGCAAGAAAAAGCCGTATTTGCGGACTTCAGCACTGGGCCCTAGCAAAAAGCACGAGAATAGCGACAGTCTGGGACTCATACAAGAAATCCCTCAAAATCTATAAAAAGGAACTGATGAAGGCAAACCGACAATACTGGAGGTCTTTCTGTGTCAAAATAACCGAAACCTCTGTGGTATCGTGGCTAAGAAAAATCCTCTCTACAAATTCACTGATGAATGAATTCAAAGTCTGCTGGTCCGGACAGTATAATAAAGGGTGAACAGCTAGTCTGGAAGTTTTCATTCAACTAAACACACATTTAATGTCAAATCAAATAAGTATCGGTCTATGACAGTCATAAACGCAATACAACATCATTCATGTGATCACTACGGCTTCTGTTGCAAGCGATCGTCCGATAGTCAAAATTATCATCGATGACTCTTTAAAGAATAAGGGAGTCAATTTCAGTGTGGATCTTATGTTATCCTGAATTGTCGCTGATTTATTGGCATAGACCTTACTCTTCAAATAACCCCACAGGAAGAAGTCTAAAAGTGTCCAGTCGCATCACCTTGGAGGCCAATCAACTTCTCCTCTAACCGAAATAATGCGATCTTCAAATTTCGTACGCAATAAATTGATTGATTGATGGCTTGTGTGGGCGGTATCACCATCTTGTTGAAACCAGAGATCGTCTAGACCCAATTCATTCAATTTTGGAAAAGAAAAACACCGGTCAACATGTTGCGGTAACGTTCTCCATTCACGGTAACTGTCTCCCCAGCCTCATCTTCGAAAAAGTTCGGCCCAATGACGCGGACAACCCATAATCCGCACCAAACAGTGACTTTTTTCGTGAATCTCGTATGGGTTTTCCGGTCCCCAGAAACGACAATCCAAAAATGGGATTCATCGGAAAAGATCACATTCGATGACAGTTAAAAAATTGGCGACGTCGTAGATGGTCCAAAGGCTTCAATTTGTGTGTAATTTGGATTTTATAGGCGTGCAGATGAGGATAAACTTTTAAAATTCGCCGCAAAGAGCCATAAGTGAGGCCCAATTGTTGACTTTGTTGGCAACGAATTGAGGTGCCTGGCTGGTTTTGAACACTTTCGCTTACAGTGGTGATGAGTTTGACCAGATACCGAACCAGTTTCTTCAAAACTCTTCACCATAGCACGAATTCCGGACTCACTTAGGTGATTACTTTTACAGATCGCCCATTTTCGTAAAAAGATTGAATAACGAAAATGCGCTGTTGCGTGGTAAACGACTCTATGACTAAAAAGATTGTATGACATCTGCCAAGAAGATGAATTCAGTAAATCACAGTAATTAACAGCTAACAACCACACCATCTGTTGGCTCACCCTTTACTCGCCGATCTACAAAGGCCATCAAATAAAGGGTTTTCCAATAGGGACTTGACAACTTTCAATTTAATTTGTGAACGCACTCTTTCACTAGTCATCAAACTGTCACTGTCAATCTATTCAGTAAACTCAACATTTTCATCATGGTAAAGTACACGAACGAGCAACGTCTGCAAATCATAAAAATTTTCTACCGAAATTCGGAGTCGGTGACTGCAACTTTAAGAGCGTTAACTCCAATTTTCGGTCGTAATTCTCGCCCTAATAGACAGGCAATAACAAGTTAAGTGCAAAAATTTGAGTGTACATATTCGTTGTGTGATGTTGCCGTGTCGAAAATATCGCTGCCGTTCAGGCGTCTGAAGAATTGGGCATCGCTCAGACCACATTATGGCGTATTTTGCGTAAGGATCTTGGTTTACACCCATACAAGATTAAGCTGGCTCAAGAATTGAAGCCGATGGACCATTTGAAGCGACGTACGTTCTCCGATTGGGTTCTGGAGAAGATGCGCCAAGATGATGAATTTCATCGCAAAATCATCTTCAGTGACGAAGCTCATTTTTTGCTCAATGGGTTCGTCAATAAGCAAAATATGCGTTATTGGTCGGATGAAAATCCACATGTGCTTCATGAATCACCACTTCATCCACAAAAAATAATTGGTGCGGTTTGCATGCCGGTGGCGTTATTGGGCCATATTTTCTCGCCGACGATAACGATCGTCACGTTACTGTGAATTGTCAGCGTTATCGCGCCATGATCACCGATTATTTTTGGCCCGAATTGGAAGATATGGACTTGGACGACATGTGGTTTCAACAGGATGATGCGACAAGCCACAGCACACGCTACAATCGATTTATTGAAGAGTAAGTATGGGGAACGTGTTATTTCAAACATGGGCCCGTCGATTGGCCGCCTCGTTCGTGTGATTTAACGCCACTTGACTATTTTCTGTGGGGCTACGTTAAGTCATTGGTTTATGCCAACACTCCGACGACGTTGCAAGAGCTCAAAGCCAATATTGAACGGGAAATAGCGCCCCTTTCGGCTGAAATGTGTGGCCGAGCCGTTGAAAATTGGGTCCAACGAATCGACCGCTGCAAACGTGCCCGCGGTGGCCTTATGAACGAAGTCGAGTTCCATTCATAAATGTTTTGATAGTAGTGCAAGCCGATAATAAAGTTTTTGAAATATCTCAAATTGTTTTCCGTTTTATTTAAAAAAAAAAGTTGACAAGTCCTTATTGGAAAACTCTGTATTATCCAGATACATTACACTGTCATGGAGAGAAGTTAATGTAGCTTTAATTGACAAAGCCGGAAAATGCTCTCATGTTGCCCTAAGATGACCTCAGGCGTATATCTTTCCTTCTGAAAATTCTAGAACGACTGATTGACATCCATATACTCGTATGATCTAAAATTTGTCTACGGCCCGATATGCCGTAAGTCGGTGAAAACGGATCTAAATTCACTGACCGGCCACATCGAATATTTTACATTACATGTCGCACTCTTGGACATAGAAGGAGGCTTTAACAACCTCAACACATCGGCAATCACATCTGCGCTGTCCACTCTGAAGGTAGACGACTCATTGAAGGAGTTGAGCGGTCCTATGCTATATAACAGGATAATTAGCTAAAAACTGGTTGGGTCTTCTTATAAAAGATGTTTTAGCAGAGGTACGCCGCAAAGAGGTGTCCTTCACCCCTTCTCTGAAACTTAGTGGTTAATGAACTGCCGACATATCTGGAAGGGGGTGCTTGTCTATGCGGATGACGTTGCTGCAGCCGTCTCAGGTAAGCATCTATGTCATTAAAGAACACCTTCAGGTTACCCCAAGTATCATAAAATCTATGCGTTTTCCTGCAAACTTGTTGATGATCTTTTTGTTTATTATTGTTACGTTCATAAGGAAAAGATAGTAAAACGTTATGCTTATTACGCATTTTTTTTAGTTTTTTTTTTAGTTTAAAAGGTTTGAAGGTTATACTGGCGAGGAAATAAAGAGCTCGGGAGGGCATTCCATAACCGAGTTGTACGACTTAGAAAAGAATCACGATATTTCAGAGTAAGTCCGAAGGTGGGCTTAAGGGTGAACTGATGAGACGGGTGTTGCGGTTAAAAACATGAAGAGGCGGATTGCTACTCAGTAGAGCATTGGTGGCGAAAATAGCGATACAACAAGGTGAGACAACAGGAGACATTACGTCGATGTTCGAGGGTGTCGAATGACTGTGTAATACTGGCTTTACCTATAAGTTTTATCACACGATTTTGGATCCCATCTTGCAAGTGCAAACAGGTCTTAGGGGCACCTGACCAGATGTGGGCGTTATACTCCAGTTTTGGGCGGATGAATGCCTTATATATTGAGGCCAGATCAGAGGGGGTGAAATATTTCTTACATCGCTTGAGAAAACCTAGACATTTCGCAGCATTTTTGGCGACATCAAATATGTTGTCATTCCAACGTAAGTTGTCATTCACACACATACCGAGAGTGGAAAGTTTTTCGGTTTCGACGATGTAAGTACCATTCATAGATAATGGCAGACTATTTACATTTCGCTTTAACGACAGCAGACAGCATTGAGTTTTGGAAGCACTAAGTGTTATCGGGATTAAATGAGACAAACATACGCTACCGTTCACATTATACAGCCGAAGAGTAGGTGCGTGAGTTCGGAAATGAATACGAAAGGCAGAGAGTACCGTCGTCAGCAAAGGAATATATTGGATTAGAAATAGCAGACTATAGATTGTTGATGAAAATTAAAAAGAGTGTCGGAGACAGAACAGAGCCCTGGGGCACGCCAGCATTTATTTTGTGAATATCAGACTTGAAACCATCCAAGACAACTTGAATTTAACGTTTCGAAAGGTAATTTCTTATCCATTAAAGCAGAAAGCCTTTGGGACATTGTTTCACACGCTTAAGAAAGACGTTGCAATCATTCCTGGCTTGCTTATACTGTTTTCGGTTTTCCTCTGTCGGGTTGGTCTTGAAGGACCGAAAAAGCATTTCTCTGGTCCTGAAAGCCTCTTTAGGGTATTTTCTTGTGATTTGAAACTCTTCATCCGGATAAAGGATAAAGGATCTCATTCCAAAGAGAATGATGTTTGCGGCATCCACGTCGTTTTCGAGGAAACATAACGACCAGTTAAAATTCACAATTCGCTTTCTCGTATTGAACATAGAGTTCTTTTAGGAATCTTTTCTCTAACTGTGTAGTCGGTGTACGAGAAATTAGCTGACATGATCAGCCAGCCTAGAAGGGATAGCACATTGACCTTGTATTTGTTAAAGTGAGAAATTAAGAACAAGTTCAGGGTGCTAGCGGTATGATTATCAACGTCTGGTACTCGTGCGGGTTCACTTAAGTTATTTTCTGCAGTGAAGATCTCAGCACACCGCCCTTCGGTTGTTGTCTGTCCAGAATGCTGAAGCCACCCAGAATTGTGTATATTGAAGTCGCCCGTAATAATGATTTCAGTACGAGGATGCAGGGATACAATTCATTGAATGGAGTCAGACAGCGCGTCAAACTCGTTAAAAGTTGAATTACTGTCCAGTTTGGCCTGAGAAAATTGACCTACCTCCCTGGGGAGAAAGAAAATGGCCAAGCAAAATGGATCAGGCTTAGAAATTGGATGTCTGAAGACTCAACTTTATTTAAACGCAATAAAGTCCTAAACGACGTTCCTATCATTAGCAATTAACATAGAAATTTCCACTAACATAGATCAGGGTACACCAAAGCAAGCCTTTTCTTAAATCCTCGATAAATGATGTCAGCATTGGAGATAGACTCTTACAGTAGAACGATTTTTTTCTTAGAATATACCCAAAAATCATTACCCAAATTATCCTTGACAGATTAGGGGACACCGTGTATATAAAATAAACTATAAAAAAATATTAAATGTGGCATCTTATGGACTTCTGACTATTTATTATCGTTCTTGAGAACTCGTTAGAGAGTCTACTTTAAATTACCTAAAAACAATTCCATGAGACATTTCCCTAGACGGCGCAACTAATGACTAAATTCATTGCGAGCTTAACCAACAAATACGAGTAAGTGTTACTTACAGATCAGTGTAGGCTGCCGTCAAAGACTATCAAACGTCCCATTTCTCATTAAAAAAAAAAACAAAAACAAAACGTGAATTTTCTTATCACCAGTCATAAAACTCTAACCCTACTGAGCCATCCACGTAGAAGAAACCCTTCGTCTACAACGACGACAAAGTTCATAAACTGGATCATCACAGTTTCAGCAACATTTCACATGAAACCTTAGTCAGAGGATATAAAATTAAAACACACTCCTCCGAAAGGGGGCCTTCATAAAAATTGTGTGAAATGTATTAAACATTCACGGCATGCACGGAATATCTCAATACTGAAGGATAGAATAGTCCTTGTACCCTCATTCATAATACACCAGTAAATGAACCCATTATCAAGACAAATTGTATCGCAGATTACAACGATAATGTTGTTATAGAAATTTTCAGCCTCAGCTCTGGGTGATTCAGTGGAAAATATTCGGCACATTTAGGCCAAGCCAGTCCATAGTCATAGCCAAGTTTATGAGCCTTCAAATGAATTATGAATTACGGTCTTGAATTTATGAATATGAGCTATGTGCCGTAGCACCGTATCAACAGGTTGGGTGTATATATTTATTTTATATATTTTTTATTAAATCTCATCTTCGACATCGAAGGGGCTCCAGGTTCCTGTACCGTTGATTAATTGCCTTTGCCGTGGTAATAAATAAAAATTCAAGCAGCACATCGGAAAATCTCATTATTCATTTAGGAAAACATTAAGTGACCGTGAAAGGATATCCAGCAAAGCGTTCATGGGAGGTAGGAGAACAACCCCGACTCTGGGAATCTTATCGAGGATGCGATAAATGATGCCGTCAGGGTGACACGTTTTCGCAGGTAGGAACAATTACCTCCGGGGATGGAGAAGTTAATAAAAAATCAAAAAAAAAGAACAAAAACCCTGAGGCATGTAGTTTGGGATGTACTCGTAGTTTGTGGTGGTGTTTGAACTGACATGACTCACGTAGGGCTGGCCCCCCCATTGGCACGTTCACTGAAGCATCTTAAGTAGGCAGAAGGTAATGATTTTGTCCGTGAAGCTATTTTGGATGGACAACATTACCGGAGGAACTATTTATTAGACAACCACGTTTCAGATGAAAGATGGAGACGGAATAAATAAATGAACCAACGGCTAAAGATTAAGTTTCTTCCTCAGCGGTGGGCCTTGAGTTTTGCAAGTAATTGCTTTGGACGTACAAGGACCAAGTGGTTGTAGCATACATGTCAACGCATTTCAAGGGGGTGTTTCTTTGAATTTCTACCAATGAAAGGGTTTGGACTTTTATTTGATTAAATAAGGAAGATACTCACATTTTTGTCCACAGAAACCGGAAGTCTGTTACTTTGCAATTATACCTTGGCATAAGCACGTTATCACGAAAAGAAAATGACTGATTCTCAGTCAGGAAAAGAAAATCGAAAGGCCTCTCAGTAGTCTACGGAATTTAGAAAATCACATTTTTGTAATCCTAGTCAGAGCATAATATACTCGTACATAGATATAGGGGGACTAGCTCTGCCTGTGAGTCCAACAAGAAGCAAGTCATCTTTCTGTTTTTAACCACTTTTTTGTTACTCTTCTACATGTCTAAGGCGAGAGATTAGTCAGTTGATCAGCTTGAAGGAAATAGGCAACTAAACTCTCTAAGTTTACTGTCAGTCATGACTTACGCGTATGGATCGCGTCGTCGTCTTCGTCTTCATCGACACCATTGACGACACCACCACAATCCTTGGTATATTGTGTCATTGACAAATTATTTGTATTCGATGGCTGGTGACACTACGGCCCCGATAGGGAATCTGGAAATCTGGAAATCTGGCGAGATATCGTGATAATCGCAGAAACTTTATTGACACCAATCGCTTAACAAACCACCATCCGTTTATTTCGTTGCGAACGACTCCGGTATCATATTCGGTCGTACAACGACAGCTCTGTATGTCTAGTTGGATATGGTAGATCTTACACTTTGGACCGACTTTCTTTAAGATGGCATCTGTAATGATCGTCTTGAGGTGTAGATTACTGGCTTCGGGTGGCTCGAACATTTGACAGATTTTGAAGCAGTTTGTCGGTGACTCTGGGATTTTATTCGATTTATCAAAGGCAGGATTGTGCCTTTAAGGTGTTCGTTGTGCACTCGAGCATATCTTCTGAAAATGCTTAATCACGTCGGGGTCACCAAATGTTGAAGACAATGCTCGTTTGCATTGACTGTTTTAATTAAGATGAATATAAAATTCCTAGTTATAACTTTTTTGCGAATCCTAATGATTCCTATTCTGCAGGTGGAGTGGGAGATTTATTTTATGGCGATATTAAATATATTAAACTTTTAAGTGTAGACATCATACAAGTTTCTTACACCATATTTAATTATAATATAAATTTTTTCTGTGTGTATAGACTTCATTCTCAACCTGTAAACTTATTTATTGATGAACTTTCTGATTTTCTGCGCACTCAACGAGCGGGTAATCTATTCATTCTAGGTGATTTTAACTTAGATATTTTAGTTTCCAACCCTTTTTCAGATTTTTATGATTGCAGAGCATGGACTCATTTCTTTTATAAATGGTATCACTAGACCATCTTCGGGCACATGTCTCGACCATGTATTTGGTCGATTTAATTTTATTCCTTCTAATAATGTTTTTGGTATTAACCTTGATCTTGGCATAACCGACCGTTGCATGACTGGCCTTCTTCTTGACGGAATCCCAATCAAAAAAAAAAGAAGTTACTTCTCGTCTAAAAGTACCTAGAATCGATTTCCTTGATTTGAATAATAAACTGCGTTTTGAAGATTGGGCTGAAGTTTATAGTATAGACAATGCTTCTTTAGCATATAACGCATTTCTAAGAAAATTCCAAAAACATATTAGTTCTTCTAGCTTTACTGTTGCGCACAAAAAATCGAATACTAGACTTAAACCTTGGATCAATTACTCGCTACTCAAGAAAATAAGGCTGAGGCACAAACTTCAAAAGAAATGTGCTAAAAATCCACAAAATTCAAATCTAAAAACTCGTCTCGTTCGTATATTCAAACAAGTTAATAGAGAAATTCGCAGTTGCCGTGATATCTACTTTCAGAACAGGATCAGGATGGCGAACAGAAATCGAAATAAAGAATGGCAAGTAATTAATAACATTACCGGTCGTAATACTCTTGATACATGTAAATCGATCACGTTAAAAAGCGGAAGTTCAACTATTTCGGATCCTACGGCCGTAGCTAATGTTTTTAGTTCTTATTTTGCCACAGTTGGTCAGTCATCTTCTCCGTGTTACTTGTCCTCTTCTTGTTCCTCCTGCACAGAGTCCGATGTTCTGGAGAATTTCGTCAGAAATAGCTTCTTTTTTGAGGCAAAATCGGGCTGTGAACTTCTCAAAATAATAAACTCCTTAAGGAATACGGGTTCCTGTGGCATCGATGAAATATCCAATTTAGTGCTTAAAAGAACTGCGTTAAATATTGCAGATATTTTAGCTCATCTATTTAACTTAAGTATCATTTCTGGGATATTCCCTGATCAATTAAAATGTGCAATAGTGATACCTTTATTCAAAAAAGGCGATAGGAGTGACAAAGCGAATTATAGGCCCATATCATTACTATCTTCTATCTCTAAAGTATTTGAGAAAACAATTAAGGTACATATTTTGTCATACCTTAACAGAATTAAATTCTTTAGCCCAATGCAGTATGGATTTAGAGCAGGTCATTCTACTGATGAGGCATTGTTAAATTACTGTTCCGTAATTCTCGAGGCGCTGGATCAGAAAAAGAGTTGTGCCGGGATTTTTGTTGATATTAAAGAAGCTTTCGAGACATGGTAAACCACAGCATCCTCCTTGACAAACTTTTTAAAGTGGGTTTTCGCAGTTTCATGTTTAAATGGTTTGAGTCCTATTTAAAGGATAGAACTCAAATAGTAAAAATTGGAAACTGTGTAAGCAATTCCAGTGTAACTAATCTAGGTGTGCCTCAAGGATCTGTGCTTGGCCCAATACTGTTTTTAGTTTATGTTAATTCTTTATTTGCGCAACCGTTTGAGGGTAAAATCACAGCATTTGCAGATGACCTTGGAATTGCTTACACCTCGGCCAGCCCATTGAATTTAATTGCAAACATAAACAATGATGTCCACTTATTGAGGTATTGGTTTGCTACACATAAGTTAGTGATTAGCAATAAAACTAGGTTAATGTACTTTAGCATAGGTACGCAAATACCCCCTGACCTGGATGTGATATTTAATGCATCTGATTGCGCTAGGTTTTCGTTAATTAATGATACGTTATCTGAGCAAAGGTTTACACACTACAATTCCGAAGTTGGCTGTAGTGGAGATTGTTTCAAAATTGAGAGTGTTGTGGACTATAAATACCTAGGAGTTATTATTGACCAAAATATGAGTTGGTCCAAACACATTACCAATTTAAGACAGTGCCTTCTATCATCTATTCGTTATTTGTATCGTCTCAAGAATTTCTTTTCTATCAATACATTGAAAATGGTTTACTATGGTCTATTTCACTCGAAATTGCAGTATGGCATTGGCTGCTGGGGAGGTGCCTATCAGACCAAACTTCAGCAGCTAGTTGTCCTCCAAAAATGTGCTGTAAGAAACATGTGCAAAGTTAATCTATTAACACATTCTATGGATTTGTTTAAGACCATGAAAATACTGCCAGTGAGGCAATTATATTTTTTCAAAGTTTTAAAAATCTTTTTTATAAGAGGAGGATATCTTCAAAGTCCTACCTCTGATATGAATTACTTGCGTAGCCAAACTAGTCATGTTGTTAGTATCCCTACGTTTCGCACTACATGTTTCAAAAATTTATTTTATACGATTGTCTCTTGTAAGCTTTTTAATATACTCCCTGAAGGAATTCGAATCATAAGGAATTTGTTCTCATTTTGGCTTCTTATATTTGATCACAACGAAATCGAAGTTTTGTTACGCTCTATTATTTAGATTTATAAAAAATGTACTTGATATCAATTTTGTACACCCCACTATATTTGAAGTACTTATTTATCTTTAATTTGGATGTGACATTTATTTCTATTTTTCCTTAAATATAAAATGTCACTACTATTCTCTTTTGTTCTTGCTAGTAGATACATATATATACTGAAATTTCGATTGTCTTATATTATTATATTTTAAGAGAATAAGAAATAAACAAAATAAAATAAAATAAATAAGTATTTGGACAGGACACATACAACTTGACCGTTTGTTTTGTAGATCCAAGCGCATAAGCTTGGACTACAGTGGAGATTATGATTAAGACCCCTTACCACTGGTGGGGGGAAGTCTTAATGTAGCGAAAAGGACAAGCTCGAAGTGTTGATCAATAGCGAGTGATTCTTTATTGAACTCTTAACTATATTTATACAAAATTATTGCTAACTAAGCTTAAATTATAACAATGAGGAAGAACAAAATAAATAACATGACCTATATAATTATTGTTCATACAAAGCAAAAAATTACAGTGAAACAAATATTGTCTATGAACTCTTCTCCGTTGTGTTCAAGCCTTTCAATGGCTTCATTCCAAGCTGAGGATGTTTGCTTTCGCTTATGAAGGGGTGCAATGGATCTGGGTTGATAGCTTTGCGCTTGAGTTCGGCAATAACTTGATTTGTATAGTATTCGACAGGGTTGGCAAGGGATTTTTTCTGATTTTGTATGAATCAACAGCCATTGTGGGTGACAAGTATGACTGCGGCAAGTAATGTGGCTGATTTAATTTAATTTTGATTAATTTTTTTTTTAATTTTGGTGGGGGCAATGCCCCCATTTATTCGGCTTAATACAAGCTATAACTTAAAAAATAAACTTAAAATTAAGGTTGGTTGGAAGGAGAACAGATTTGAGGTAGGGAGTGGTGCGGTGGAAATCAAAGACGGTAGGGTTTGAGTTGATTTGACGTAGCATACGGGAGATTGGTTCGTTCGCGCCATAGGAGGTGTGGTGGGTTGGTAGATAGAAGAGTCGAGGGGTACGTAGATTACGAGGGTTAGTGTTGAGGAAAATGGAGTTGTGAAGGGACGCGCATTCAACGTGACCTGAACGGAGTCGATGAATGAAGAGAAAGTCTGCTGCATCTCTGCGATCTTCGAGGGTGTTTAAGTTGATAAGGTTGAGACGATTTTGATAGGGGGGCAGATTAAAAGGATCGTCCCAGGGCATACCTCGAAGAGCAAATCGAAGAAAACGACGCTGAATGCTTTCAATTCTCGAGATATGAACACGATGATATGGGGACCATACTTGACTGACGTACTCTAGGAGGGGGCTAACAAAGGTAATATAGAGGGACCTGGTCACGTATGGGTTGGTGAATTCTTTGGACCACCGTTTTACAAAACCTAGTGCAGAGTTGGCTTTGAGGATTACTCGTATCTCATCCATATGTAAACGGAAGTTGAGCTCGCTGTCACACAAAATGCCGAGGTCGCGAAGAGACTGTACGGAGGAGATAGGTTGGTTATGGAGAAGATAGAGTCGGGGAGGAGATTGGTTCCGCTTATGTGAGAAGGTGATGGATTGGCATTTGGCGATGTTAAGTTCCAAAGAATTTTTGAGGCACCAGATCGAGAAACTATTAAGATCTTGTTGAAGGAGGAAAGAGTCATGGGGAGAGGAAATGGTTTTGAAAAATTTGGTATCGTCGGCGTAAAGGGAGACAGACGAGTGTTTGATGATCATATCGAGATCATTTATGGTTAATATAAAAAGAAGGGGACCGAGATGGCTGCCTTATGGAACTCCAGAGATGGCCAAAAATGGAGCGGACTGGGCTGACCTAAAACGAACACTGTAAAAACGGTTTTCGAGGTAAGAGGATATCCATTTTAACAATATGGGTTCAAAGCCGAGGGCAGACAATTTAAAGATAATTAACCGATGAGAGATTTTATCGAAGGCTTTGCTAAAAATCGGTTGCAACTACATCGACTTCATTGCCATTCTCTAGGGCAGAGAGGGGAAAGGATACGAATTCAACGAGATTTGTGGTGGTTGACCTACCCTTTAAGAAGCCATGTTGTCTAAGGGAAATAAGTGATTTGCATTGGAAGCTTAGAGCTTCATACAAAATACTTTCGAAGAGTTTGGGTATATGGAAGAGTTTAGCGATGGGACGATAGTTGGTTATTTCATTCTTTGATCCTTTCTTGTGGATCGGGGTTATGAAGGAGGTTTTCCAAACCTGAGGAAATTCTCCTTGTGAAAGGGATAGACGGAAGAGATTAGAAAGGGCAAGGGAAAGAGAGGAAGAACATTTTTTAAGAAATATAGCAGGGAGGCCATCTGGGCCGGGTGTGAATTCGTCATTGAGTTGGTGTAATTTATATTCGATATAAGACGGATCAAAAATATGAGAGAGAAGTGGGCCATTGGAGAAGTTCAGTTGGTAACTAAAATAAGATGGATCTGGTACAAAGGAGTCGTTGGTGAAGGATTGTTTAAAAAAGGTGGCAAATAGGTTGGCAATGGTGAGTGGATCGGTTGATGACCTGTTGTTGAAAGAGAGGGAAGGAGGGTAACCATCGGACTTTCTTTTGTAGTTAACAAATTGGAAAAAGGACTTAGGGTGGTTTATAAGGTTGACTTGTGCATTGTTAAGGTAGCGCTGGTAAAGGGAATCGTAAAGTTCGGTGAAATGAAGATAAGCACCAAGATAGTTGGAATATTCAGTAAAGGATCTGGTACGCAGGAAAACAGCCCATAACTTATTTCTCTTATTTCGTAAGGAACGAAGCTTGCGATTATACCAGGGAGGACTAGTAGATGATGTTTTAAGGCGGGAAAACGGAACGTAAAGGGAAAAAGAATTAAATATTTCTTTATAAAAAATGGATAAGGCATCATTTATACTTAGGTTGTGAAAGTTAAAGAGGGATCTGCTGAGATATTCACTGATTTTGTGAAAGTTTGCTTTATGAAAGTCGTAGGATGAGAGAGTTGTGGGGGGAGTGGACTGGAATGAAGAGTTATGAAAAAATGAAAGTAGAAGGGGGGGATGGTAGTTATCGATTGTTGAGAGAGATAGCGGACAAAGTGAGACTGAGGAGTTAATTGGATCTGTTGTGAAAATAAGGTCTAATTGCCTGCCCCCATAATTGGATATACCACTGACTTGGCATAGACTTGAGTCTGTTAAACGATCTAAGAAGAGACATTCCTCAGCTGAGATGGCATTTGAAGCGATGAAAAACGATTGATCATCTGATGGAGTCCACTGTAGCTGAGGAAGATTAAAGTCGCCGAAAATAAGGATATCATCAATAGGGTCTGACAGGTCAATTAAATGATCGATCGCATCAATAACAAATTGGTAAGATTCGATAGGTTGAGCTGGTAGGATGTAGCAACATATAACGTAAAGGGACTTGAGAGGCAGTGATATTTTTATTGCGACAAAGTCGGCAATGAAATGATTACAAAAAAATTGCTGAATCCTATTTGAAATGGTGCAGGTAATTGTTAGTCCCGGATTCGGAATTGCGAATTGTTTTTTTTTTTTCCGAGGGTAGATGTGAAAATCTTCATACACAATATGAACCGGGTGCTCATAGTGCCCTTCTTGTCGACTAAAACTAAGTTACGGTAGTTTCCGTTTCAAATAATATTCGCGTGGGGCAGGTAGCTTTCCAGCAAAAGCACCTCCTAGTACCGCTATTATATGTGGATAGTCTTTATCGTGCAAGATCGAACGGTCTTGTTCTTTGTAATCGAGGCACTAAGTTTGTCTCGTCCAGAATTTGGAATATTTTATTATTACAATGACCATGAAGACGAATACGGAGTTTGCGAGCAAAGTTCATTATTTCGTCCTCGACGGTAACTATTCCTAAGTCTCTGTGGATATCACTGTTTCTGATATACATATGTTATCCAGGCGTTCACGATTTCTTTTAGAACTTTGTTTTGATAGGTTTGGAGAATATTTCGGTTGCTTGGTTTAGTAGAACCCCAAAGTTGCTACTATGGTACCTGATTCTTCCGGTATGTCTCGAGTATAGAGTAAAAATAATACCGGTCCTAGTGCACTTCCTTGCGGAACTCCAGCAGCGATCTATTTAAATTCCGAGTACTCGGTGCCACGTTTAACACGAAACATACTGTTTTCCAGGTACGATTCTACAATCTTATGCAGCTCTCTCGGAAGAACCTGACTTAGCTTAAAATTCAAGCCTTCGTGCCATACCTTATCGAAGGCTTGAGACACGTCAAGAAAAACGCTAGAACATATCTTTCTCCCCTCTAAGGCGTTTCTCAATTTCATTCGTAATTCTATTAACCTGGTCAATTGCGGAGTGCTTAGTTTTACAACCGAGTTGATGCTCAGGAATTAGACGTCTCTCTTCAATGATCGGTTGCAAGCGCTTCAATAGGAGTTTTTCAAATATTTTATGGGATATGGGTCTGTAGGACTGGTTTATGGACCATTATAACTTCGGAAACTTTCCATGGGCTTGGAACGTTTAGTAATCTTAGCGCGGCATTTATAAGTTGGAGCAGTTTGACCAGGAGTCTTGCCATTTTTCCATTTTTTAATTGTTTGATTAAGTTCTCCTAGGGTCACTGTTTTTATTCTAAAGTTGACCGGTGCCCAAAATTATATAACTAGAACCGCCTGCTCTTTGTCTCCTTTTGACCATTCGCCATTATTTTGTCTTATGGGAGGAAATTGCATTTGAGGCTTTTTGATTCCATGCATTCCAGAGGGAGTAATTTGAACTTCTTTTGGCAGTCAGACCTTCGAGATATTTAAAGATATTCAGATTTTTGTAATCTCGTGTTGCTTCCTTAAATTTGTTGCATAAGTGGTTCAAGTATGTTTTGCGCTGGGGAGAACGGAATTGCGAAATGATTTCCCTGAAGCTACATGGCTAATCTTCTAGTGGGGATTTTTTTCAATCAAATATTCGGCCTTGTGCAGGTCTTTTCAAGTTTGTCTTAATTCAGTGGCGAAGACGGCTTTGCGAAGATGCTGGATAAATTCTCCAGCACTGATAGTCGGCTCTTCGGTGAGACATGCCATCAAATCACCAGTGAACCTCTTGCTACGAAATCTATACTGCCGGTCATTGAGAAGTTTTCGTGTTTCGAGATATTTCATGAGCTGACGGTTTATCAGCGTTTCCATGACCTTGGAAAGAACGGACGTAAGTGCGATGGAGAGAGAAGATGGGCGGGCTGGACAATTGCTGTTTTCCATTTGCTCGGAAAGAGCCAGCGAGGAAGAACACATCTTCAGAAGAAGGGGATATATACCATCTGGACCAGCGGATTTATGTATGTTGAGATCTCTAAGTGCTTTTGCTACTACACGAATGCGAAAGTGGATTCGTCCCATTGAGGATTCGACGCACTCAAATGTAGGCGGGGACAAAGCACAATTTGGTAGTGTTGAGCTAGTCGCAAAGTGTGCAGCAAGCAGATTGTCATAGTCCAAAGAGCTTACAGCTGGAATGTCATTGTAAATGACCGTTGGGATTCCGGATGAGGCAGAATTTCTAATGTTTTTGACGAACGACATTGCAGAATTTTTTGCCTCAGTTGTTGGACAGACGTTGCAGTTTTTCTTGGCCCAGTTTGAGCATTTTTCAGTTTTTCTCTGTCGGGTTTGATTCTAAAGGACCGAAAAAAACATTTCTCTAACCCTGACAGCTTCTTTACACCTCGAGTCATACCATGCCTTTTCTTATGTCCTGATACTCTTAATCCGATGAGGGATAAAGGATCTCATTACAACGAGAATAGTGTCTCTGATCATATCAGCACCGGGATCCGTATTGTTATCGAGGAAACATAACGACCAGTTAAAATTCCAAAGAAGATGTTAAGTCCGCTCTGATCTGATTTACATTGGCAATGCTTCTCCTAGGACGTCTCTTGATCGACTGGTTTCTTGTTTTCATATCTCGTACGCCTACATATAGGCCATCCTGATTTTATCATCGGCCTCCAATGATTCGGAAATAATATTACTTTCGATCCATGGGTTCATCGAATCAGCTGCAGACGACCTTCGTCGAGGGAGTTCGTGATTCCCTACCTTTACCAAATTGTACCTATCTTTGCTGTCGACTTTTGGCACCTCAACAGGACCAAGATATTTAGGAATCACCTTCAATCCAGGGACGAATTACGTACGCCTTACCGCAACTAAGTTTCCTACGCTGTATACCGTCACCGTCGTGGTATTTATTCACAACTCCGGTCCTCAGTACATAGTCTCGGAAACGGCCCTCTTTAGCTAGGATGTCAATCAGAATACTACACTCGTCGTCTTTTCGTTGTGCATTTCGAATCTTCTCAATAATTCCATCTTCCACTACGAACACTGTTAGGCATCGGCTAAGAGCATCGATGCTTGACTGGACACTGGAACTCATCAATTACCATTAAGCGCTCGGACTACTGCCAGAATTTCAAGCTCGTAACTGGAATACCGTTGCTCGGCATCATTGCTTTGAAAACTAAAATAGAAAATCGGATGAAATTGCTGGTCGTCTGGTCACTTTTGCAACAGAATCGCGAATCCGCTGTGGTTGCTTACATCCGCATGAAGTTCATGAAGTTTTCAGTACCGGCTCGTTGCACATAATATTTTTCAAGCTTCGACGTGCGTTTCTTTGTCTGAGGTCGAATTCAAACTTAGTATCTTGCCTCATAAGTCCCTGCAATGGTTTGGCAATCAGCTTCAACCGAATCAGTTCCTCGAATACCACATTCACGTATCGTTGAAACACTGAAGGCGAGTTGCAAAGTCCAAATGGTGCTTTCAGGAACTCAAATTGGCCACCCGGAGTAACAAAAGACATGTGTCGGCGACTGGTGGGATTGATCCCATTATGTAGATCAAGAGTCGTAAAAACCTTCGCAGTACTCAGTGGATCTATTAGCATCTTCTATTAAAGGCAGAGGGTATCTATATCGTATAACCTCCGATAGTCGACGCATAATCGATGACTGCCATGTTTTTTTCTCGGAGAGGACAACTGGGATTGTGTAATCGGACTTACTAGGACATATTATTTGATCACGTAACCATTCATCTACCTGCTTACGTACAATGTCTTTCACGAGGTGGATAAGCGTCACTGTGGCTGATACACTGGAATGTCGATGTGCATTTCTATGGCTGATATGGGTGGCTATATGGGTCTGTAATTTGCAATCAAAAGGTTAACTTCATTCTGTGCTTTGGGATTTACTCTTTCATCAATTTCGTATTTGCGGTTCCGACAACTCGATGCTGATGACGTCGCGTCGGCTTCGTTATGACACGGTAGTTCCTGCATAGAGAAAGTGTCAATTCTATTTCTCTATCTAAAAACTTCTCTATCCACGTAAAGCTTGCCGATTATCATATCCACTGACATCCCAACATCTGGTATGACATGGCAATTTACCGCGAACCTGTGGCAATCAATGGATATGATCGTTGAAAAGGTTCCTAAAGTCAAGTTAGGATTGGTCATATCCTCTAGAACTATTCAGAGCTGCAGTAACTCAGAAGAGGAATTAAGGTGACGTTATTTCCACGTTATCGACCATTACTGTGGTGTGTACATCTTGGGATCGAACCAACTCCTGACTTTTAAATTCCGTAAGACGTGAGACTTGTATACAATTGGTTTGAGTAGGCTTTGCTTGGAGTAAAATTAATGGGACAATTCCTGCCGATGTGTCCAAAAGTGTTGCACCGAAAGCAGAGAGTACCTTTCTCCTTATATGGACAAGCTTCTGCCTTTTGATGGTTGTTCGCATTTCGTGATGTCTGAGGTGGTGGTTTGCTGATTCGTGAAATTTTCTGAATAGCCTCGCAAGCTTTTAGCTTTTCCTTTAGTTCTTTCACCGTTTTTGCTTCGAATAAAATTGCCTTGCGATGTGGATCATCTTTTATACCAGCTACGATATACGAGGTTAAAGACTGCTCGTCAATGTTTCCTTTGTTTGCTATTTGCTGCATCTTATACCCATGTTCTAGGTAGATTTCTTCACTACGCTTGATCTGCTTTACATTGCCGATGCTTCTCCCAGTACGTCTCTTGATCGATTATTTTCTCGCACGCCTACATACGAGTATATGCCAAATGCGCAAGGCCATGAAACATCTTCCTGATGTGGTAATTAATGTCAGAAACGATGTCTTAAAACTTATGACTTTCATTCTGAATCGCCAGACAGTCGCTTGTCAGTTGGGAATCAGGATATCGTTCAGGCATACATTCTGACCGAATATCACGAAATACAGATAGTAATAAGCAAGGAACTGCCATTGCTGTATCCGGAAATCATTGAGTCCTTGGAGAACAAAAAGTAACCCCTCATACTGCTGCACTTTTGTGCCTTTCCTTAAATCTAATCCCATACGCATACTTGGCTGTATTCTATGATAAACATTGTATATATCAAGACCTGCCAAGTTTTTCCTTTATTTCCTTAGAGACAAAATATACATTATACCATAAATTTTCCTTCTAATTAAGCGTTCACCAAGAGTCCACAGCAAAAGCAAAGGAAACAGAAATGCTTCACCGCCAAGAGAAATCAAACGAAAGAAGCCAATTTCCAAGGAGTAACTTTCTTGTTTGCGTGTTCAATTATGCACGTGTATTTTTAAAAATCACTTAGCATAGGGCTTTCTGATTTTAGGAACGAAGAAAATCTCAGGCTTTTGTAATTTGTATAAATATCCTTCGAACTTCTCCATCAAAGGGAATTGGAAGCGTTAAAGCTTTAATACAATTTCCAATTTCCCAATTTCCGTCACGGTATTAACACGTATTTTGCATTCGCGCCTCATATAAACGTTGTCATAAAACTTGATGAGGTTTTACCACTTTAGTTCATATCAGTTCCGCTGAAGAATAAAACGCGTTTTACTAGCGACATTAATTCCACGGAACACTAAACTCAATATTATGCCACATACTTCCACTAAACACCTCAGATACTTTTAGGGTACATATTGAAACCCACCTGCTGCGATGGCAATCTACAAGTTGAACAAGTTTAACTATTTGCCCTGAGAAGCACATCGTAAAATTGTTGAACCGCCAGCTCGTAAATATTTGCCGAGCAATTGTCATATGGTAAATCGGATCATGGAAGTGCAAATTTTCAATTTTCACTTCAGAGGGATGTTTTAGAAGAGTTAATGGCGAGAAGGGAATGAAATAGGGAGTAACATTATCCTTATACTCGTAGCTGTGGATTTGCATAAGATAAATATCTTCTCTCTACACTGTAGGCCGTAGGCATATTTGTACATTTTGCAACGGCACGCCGCCAGGTGAAATATTTTTCTCCCGACATCAGTTGACAGTTTTATCTCTGTGAAAAACATATCACAAGTACTTTGTGTACATAAATATGGATCACGAAAAATGAAGGAAATACCCTGAGACAAGGAGCACATGCCAAGGTAGGACATGGAAACGCCATACATAAAATTTAGGAAATCCAAAAGGAAAACAAGATTTGTTTCGTGAGATTAGTTTGAGTATAGTCTGGTCGAAAAGAAATGCAAAGGTTCTGAGCAGTTTTGTCAATAAGCATTTTTATAGCTCACAATTGACATAAAAGCAGGCCACAAAGGAAGTGAACCACTTCCGAGACCACAAGACGTATGTCTGCTAAACTTAACTGAGATTTTATATTTTTTTTTAGTGGAAGAACGTAACGAGCTCCCAATGATGTGTATGGAAACAGGAGTAATAAAAGCTGTCCAAGGTTTTGTTTTTTCACCACTCGATGAGGACCTTAATAGTCCAATATAAGGAACCATAGGCACTTTAAAGAATTTATTCAGCATTCCAAGGCTAACAGACTAAAGGATCCAGAGTGAATGAAGAAAAACGCTAGCTAGGAGGCGCTACAGTTCGGGGTGAACCTAGGTCTCAACTAACAAATCTCTTTAGTTAGCAGAATCCTTAGCTAACTTCCTCTACTTTCACTTGTGCGGGCAACCTAAGGCAAGATCTTCCTCTACGTCGTTGTCCCCCCGGGTTAGATTCGGAGACTCTACATGCATTCGTTCTACATATCCTAACCTAGTTGGTGTTGCTGTACACCTCGCATAGTTCGCCGTTGAATCTTCTCCTTCAAAACCCGTCAACATTAACGGTACCGAATATTTTACGAAACATTTTTCTCTCGAAACGACCAAGGATATCTTCATCCGCTTTCGATAGGATCCATGCTTTAGCACCATAAAGTATGGCTGGGATGATCAAGGCATTCGATTGAGTCTTCTTAGTTGTTCGGGGTAGAGACTTACTGCTCAATTGTCTTCTTAGTCCAAAGAAACAGCGTTTGGCAAGAATGATTCTTCGATTTATTTCTACTGAAGTATTATTGCCAGAATTGATACCAGAGGCAAGGTGGACAAAGTCCCTTACTACCATAGAGTGGAAGCTGTCGACTGTGACGTACTGTCCAGTTAGTCGATGTTGTTTATGCCTTCTTGTTGACAGTACATACTTAGTTTTGCCCTCATTTATCGCTAAACCCATTTCGGCAGCTTCTGTTCGCACTGAGTTCTGCCGGTGGTAGTTGCACAGATTTTTGAAGATTGTGCTTTCGGTGTTTGCTTGTGAGTTCCGTACAATTCCTTCAGTGAACACCATGTCTCAATTAAAGTAGATTACCCCCGTTCGTTCAAACAATTGTATGACGGGAACATAAGGGTTGTCTTTCTCGCTATATCTCATCGTCAGACTAACTAACAGCTTCGACCGATAGATGATGTTTCTCATATACAGAGTCGGCCATAATGACCATTTTCTGGTCACCGCTCGATCCTTGAATTTGAAGAACTGGAGGTGATAGTAAACGGCTTGGCATGAAACTCTCCCCAATAATGTCATCTGCAACCTTTTAATCGATGGGTGGGTATCGTCTTAAAGTTCTGGATCTTTTCTCAGACTCTTGCCTTTGCAGCTTACTTAATAGTGTCCCAAATAATTTAAAGAACTCTTTGGTGGCAGCAAAAGGTTTTCCAAGAAGGGAGATCCGATCAGAAAAGAACTTTTACAGACGCATCCAGTTTAATCACGATACTTCTTCGGTCTTTTGGCGTCTGGGATATGTAGTTTCTTTAACAAGTAAGTGATGCAGTCGTTCGTATTTTAGGTATTCGCTGCAATCAATCTGGTTAGCATCCACGAGGTGGATATTGAGAAGTGGCAAATCTACGCAATGTTCTACTGCTGTTCTACCTCCAATCCACTTTCAGAGGTCCTGTCAAACTTGTGCTCTTTTCCTAACATGGTGTTTAAATTGCAATCCCACGTTTGGGAAATTGTTCATGTCATTGATCGAAAAGGTCTCTAGTTATGTGATATCATGAGCGTACATCAAGATACGTAAACGAATAGAGTGATACTTTGAGTTTAAGATTCTTACTTTTTTACTTAGATGGCGCTACAGTCCGGGGAGGGCCAGGGCCTCAGCTAACATGCCTTTACAGATAGTGCGAGCTTTTGCCAACTGCCTCTAGTCATGAACTCGAAATTATTTGGGGTCTCCTTCCACTTACGAGTATGTGCGCCACCTAAGATGATGTCGACCTCTACCCTTTGTCCCTCTGGATCGGAGTCGAAAACTCTCCGGGCTGGGGCATTGGTGTCCATCTGCTCAAGCTGTCCTATCCATCCAATCCGGATTATCCAAGATTTTCTGTTTCTGTGCTTCCTCATAGTGTTTGCCTCACTTTGGCGTGGCAACAAATCAGTAGATTGTCCTTCTTTGTTATGGTGGCTGTAGGTTGCTTTATATCCACTGCCGGTGCTGGTCTCTCATGAGCCATGCATGCTAATTGGGATATAAAAAAGCTTTAATATGTTTCTTAGCGCGTAGGCACGTTCTGGGTCTTACCGGTAGCCTGAATTTTGAAGAACAGCTCGTATTGTTTGTCTATGTCCGGCGATGTCAATATTTTCATCCCTTAGGAAAACACGCAGATTATCGGAGGTACACCAAGTGTGCCTCAGATTAATCTGTATGACCTTCAGTATTATCCATTTTTTCAGTGATCACCAGGTCCACCAATAAATTGTCAGGGTCCAGTGATAGGAACACCTTAAGTTTGGCATGTCTGATGCCAGGCAGTCATTATTTCTGAGGAGTAGGAAGGACATATTGTACTTATGTGGTTCCTCGTCCTTAATAAGAGCTCAGTCATAAGAGTTTAAGATATTGAAGGATCTTACCCCCATCTATCTTCATATTTTGTAACCAAATGTGGGCCCTGGGTCTCGTCATTGGCTGGGATAAGCTTGAGCTTCAAGCCATCCCAGATGCCACTAACCTTAGCAACATATTGACTAAGGAAGTTCTTATAGAATTGATGCTTGGATTTGATTACCGTCTCGGCGTAGTTAAAAATAAGCAGAGGTCCCTCTGTTTTGTTGATGAGATGATCCATCGCCATGTCGGAAAGCTTGATCTTAATGCTTCCCCACGTCTCAACTATGGCTTTCCCGTTTATAGAGAACTCGAGAACGGTCGCTTTTGAACAATACTGACCTGCGACGTGGTTGGCAGCCGCACCTACGGCAACCTTGGGGGATCTCATCTAGAGACCTATTACGCTTCGCGGCCTTGGTTTATTTTTCAGGTACTCGTTGTACTCGTCAACGATTGCCTAGTATTTCACCTTGTCCAGCTGGTGATTTTCTTGGACCTTTACGGCCGCCTCATTTTTGACGATCTTGCCTGTAATGTGGAGGGTCGTCTGGTACTTGCTCTTCATAGTTTTCCCTGCGGGCTTATATTTTTGCGGTTGCTGTTGGCTAGTTAGTGATCGTGGGGCTAACCTCAGTGCTCACGCAGCTTGATTGACAAACGATTGTCTCCTGACCGGCAATTCGTCCGTTTATAAGGTGCCAATCTTTGACAGCCTCAGCTGGTCTTTTGTTAGATTTTTTTTCCTTATTTAATGCCACAACACTTGTGCTTAAAAGTGCAGTTTTGAATGGGGTTTACTGCCGACACCTTAAATTAAGGGTTGGGTTGCTTTTAGTTTCGTTGTAGGAAGAATTGAGTGTGGTATTGTGGCCGCCCATCTATTCCTCACGCCTTCCATATGTCACTTAGATTAAGTACAAGCCCTTCCGTCTTGACAAAGCGGCAACCGGGCGAATGAAATTTACGAAGGTTCTTTAGCGTTCGTATACTACCGCAGATAGGATTTTATATTTCCACAGCTCACGCGGTCTTCGTTCTTTATAATCGGACAACCAGTGTTGAGCTTCCATTCTTCGGGCATACTTTCGTCGACCCAGATAGTGGAGGTGAGTTGATGTAAACTCCATATTCAATCAACACTTGCTGGTTTAAATAGCTCGATAGCCAGCAGTTTTTCACTTTAGCTTGGAAATAGCGATCGTGCCTAGACGTTGCTTTCTCCCTCGCTAGCGGTAGTTGATGTCACAGTTTTCCATTCTTCTCTTGGCTGTTGCATCCTGTCATATTTATTAGGTCACAGTGATATCCGCTTTTACTGGAGTCTAGGTTCTACGGTTATTGGTCGGCTGCATACGGTGTATTATGTTTCCAAAATTTTGATCGCCAAAGCCAAAGGTCGTTGCTCTTTTTCTCGTTACTGTGATTGTCAATTGCGGAATCATCTTTATGTCGCTACGTATTTTTATTTCCTTAAGTCTCATGTGACTGTGTACTCAGTCCCACACCATAACTCAGTCTGGATGCAGCCTAGTTTTGGTTTTTTGGTCTCATTTTTAGGATGCTTTTGCTGAACGAATGCTGTCAGAATAATTTCAGTTGGTGCTGTTTAATGGCACTCGGGAATCGAATGGTTTTTAAGTAAGAAGTCCTTTCTAGAATGACTTTTCTTGTATTATATACTGTTCCATATTTACTGTTCCGCCAAAACAGAAAACAGTTACCGTTCGTGTCTAATCGACTCAGCAAGGTGTCTTTTGTAACACTTATCGTACTGCACGTCTCATAAACCCATTTCGAAAGGCTCCTCCTTCACAAAACCACCCCGTTAAGTGAAAGTGCGGGGTTATCATTTAAAGCAGCCAGACCGCAATTTCCCTCACAGGTTTATTGAATATTTTCTACTTGCCGCTGTCCCACCAGAGTCCCCAACTCCCATCTTTTACATCTTTTCATCTCAGTTACACGAATGATGTGATTTCTTTCATCCTTTAAAGTTGGTGGTGGTGGCACTGTGACAGCGTTAACTGCTCAGCAAGGGCAAACGTGCCGTATGTGGAACATTATTTTCAAATTTTTCACAACATGTGTCACTATTCGTTCTGAGTGGTTTCCGTTCTCTTAAATTTTTTTTTTTGTAATTTTTTCATGTAGAACAGAAGATATTTTCCAGGCCATTGAATTTGAAGTTCTTGAGAATGTTTACTTGCACGTGCTTATTCAGGAGGAATGTTAGGTGGCAAGGATGTGGCTATTAAGTCACACAAAAGGTACTCGTATGTTGCAATGGAATGGTGAGATTATTTAGCGCGACAGTGTTTATTTGGAACTAGAAAACCTGCACAGGTTTTTCGACGGTTACATGCTATTTGACCTTATGTTGAAAGCATTTTGAGTCGCCAGTAACCATTATCCGAGATAGAAGCTGTCAACGAATATTCTTGGTGCAGAATTTGTTAATAAGCTTATATTCATAAATGAGAGTTTATCAACTTAATTTAATTTTAATTTTGGTGGGGGCTAACGCCCCCATTTATTATGATTAATACAAGCTTAAAAACTAAGACTTAAACTAATACTAGGGCTTAAAGCTAAGGATGGTGAAGGAGATCGAATTTGAGGGAAAGTGTGCTGCGATTAAAATCGAAAACGGAAAGGTTGGAGTTTACCTTAGGCAGCATACGGGAGATTGGTTCGTTAGAGCCATATGTGGTGCGGTGGATAGGTAGATAAAAGAGACGGGTGGTACGTAGATTACGAGGGTTAGTGTTAAAGAAAATGGAGTTGCAAAGAGGCATGCAATCGACGGAGCCTGAGAGGAGTCGGTGAATGAACAAAATGTCTGCTGCGTCCCTTCGTTCCTCAAGGGTATTCAGGTTAATGAGTTTGAGACGATCTCGATAGGGAGGTAAGATTAGAGGATCGTTCCAAGGTAGACCTCGAAGAGCAAATCGAAGAAACCGACGCTGGATCCTCTCAATACGAGATACATAAACTCGTTGAAAGGGACACCACGCTTGGCTAGCGTACTCGAGAAGGGGGCGAACGTAAGTGATGTATAGTGATCTAGTCACGTACGGGTTGCAGAATTCTTTGGACCATCTTTTAACGAAGCCGAGTGATGAGTTTGCTTTAGAAATTATCTCATCAATATGCGAGCGGAAATTAAGCTGCCTGTCGCATAATATACCAAGGTCGCGGATAGATTCAACAAGGGGTATAGGTTGGCCGTCGAGATGGTAAATTCGTTGAGGAGACTTCTTGCACTTACGTGAGAAAGTAATCGATTGACATTTGGAGACATTGAGTTCTAAGCAGTTCTTGATGCAGCAGGTGGAAAAACTATTTAGATCTATTTGAAGGAGGGTGGAGTCTTGTTGTGAGGAAATGGGTTTAAAAAATTTGGTATCGTCGGCATAGAGAGAAAGCGTTGAGTGTTGAATGAGCCTTTGAAGGTCGTTAATAGTTAGGATGAAGAGGAGTGGACCTAGGTGACTACCTTGAGGAACACCTGAAGTGGCCAACAAAGGGGCCGATAGGACAGATCTGAAACGAACATTATAAAAACGATTATCCAGGTAAGAAGATATCCATTTAAGCAAAATGGGTTCAAAGCCCAGGACGGACAATTTGAACAGGATTAGTTTATGAGATATCTTGTCAAAAGCTTTACCGAAATCAGTTGTTATAACGTCAACTTCTTTACCATTTTCTAAGGCTGAGAGAACAGAGGACACGAATTCTACGAGGTTAGTGGTAGTTGATCTACCCTTCAGAAAGCCGTGTTATAATAGATCATTTTTTCGTTCTTATGGGTCAGAAATGGGGTTTTTGATTTGATTTGATTTGCGGCCCGGGTCAACCCCGGACAGATTTATTAAGCTTATTCCAATTTTTACTTAAAAACTAAAGGGTGGTAGCGGTTAAAGAAAGTTGGGACGTGAGGCATACTCGTAGGTGGAAATAAGTATGTTCTTGAGGGAGAGTTTGCTGAGATGGTAGTCGAAGAGAGGCAGAATTTCGTTAACTTCGCGAAGCATCCTAGACATTGGCTCCAGGTGTCCGTAATTCGTTTTGTGAAGATTGAGCCGGCACAGACCTAAGATTGCGGGGATTGGTGTTAAAAGAAATAATTTGAAGTAAGGAATGACAATCGATATTACCTACTAAAATTTGATGAATAAAGAGGCAACATTTCGGCGTATAGAAAGGGGTTGTAAATTTCTAAGTTTCAGCCGGTCAGAGTAAGGTGGTAATTTTTTTTTAATTTAGTGGGGGCTAACACCCCCATTTATTTCGCTTAATACTCGTACAAGCTTAAAGTAAATTAAAAACTAAGACTTAAGAACTAATAAGAGTTAGGGGTTAGGAAGTAAGGGAATTGTGGAGGAGATCAGATTTAAGACGAGAAGTGCTCAGGTTAAAATCGAAAAGGGGGAGGTTTGAGTTGACCTTACGGAGCATGCGGGAGATTGGTTCGTTAGAGCCATAAGAGGTGCGGTGGGTTGGGATATAGAAGAGACGAGGACAGCGTAAATTACGAGGGTTAGTGTTGAAGGAAATAGAATTGTCAAGGGAAGCGCAGTCCACAGAACCGGAGAGCAGTCGATGAATGAAGAGAATGTCAGCTACGTCTCTGCGTTTTTCTAGGGTATTCAGGTTAAGAAGTTTGAGGCGGTCGCGATAGGGAGTTAAGATAAAAGGGTCATCACAGGGTAGTCCACGAAGTGTAAATCGAACAAAACGACGTTGAATGTTCTGAAAGGGGGCCCTCACTTGGCTAGCATATTCGAGAAGGGGCTGGACAAGGGTAATATAAAGTGACCTTGTCACATAAGGGTTGCAAAATTCTTTGGACCAACGTTTGATAAAACCGAGCGATGAGTTGGCTTTAAGGATTATCTCATCAATATGCGAACGGAAGTTTAACTCTCTATCGTATAAAATTCCAAGGTCGCGAATGCATTGAACCTGGGGTACAGGTTGGTCATGCAGAAAATAAGGTCGAGAGGGGGATTGATTGGACTTACGAGACAAAGTCATAGATTGGCATTTGGAGACATTAAGCTCAAAGCAATTTTTTAGACACCAAGTAGAAAATCTATTGAGGTCTTCTTGAAGGAGAATAGAGTCTTGGGGTGCAGAAATAGGTTTGGAGAACTTAGTGTCATCGGCGTAAATGGATACGGAGCAATGTTTGATAATCTTCTCAAGATCGTTGTTAGTTAAAATAAAAAAGAGGGGACCTAGATGGCTTCCTTGTGGGATACCAGAAGTGGCTAAAAACGGGGTTGAGAAAGCTGACCTAAAGCGAACGCTATAGTAACGGTTCTCCAGATGAGAAAATATCCATTTTAACAACATGGGGTCAAAACCGAGGGAAGACAATTTGAATAGGACCAGTTGATGTAATATTTTATCGAAGGCCTTAGCGAAATCTGTAGCAATAACATGGATTTCGTTGCCATTTTCTAGGGCTGAGTTTGTAGTAGGTGATCTACCTTTTAGAAATCCGTGCTGACTGGGTGATATAAATGACTTGCACTGAAAGCTTAGAACTTCATATAAAAAACTTTCAAACATTTTAGGTATGTGAGAAGGCTTAGCAATGGGACGGTAGTTGCTTACTTCATTCTTTGATCCCTTTTTGTGAACCGGGGTTATGAAAGAGGTCTTACAAACTTGGGGGAATTCCCCTTGTGTGAGGGACATATGAAAGAGGGAGGAAAGTGGGTGCGAAAGATTGGAGGCACACTTTTTAAGAAATATTGCTGGTAGCCCATCTGGACCAGATACAACTTTTCTTCGATAAGGGTGGGATCAAAAGGTTGAGAAAGAGAAGGGCCAATGGAGAAATTGGGAAGGTACTTGAATAGATTGAAATAGATTGAAGAAGAGGGGGGTGAAAGTTGTCGACAGTTGATAGGATAAAGGGACATAACGTTACTGTGGAGTTAATAGGATCACTAGTGAAAATAAGGTCTAGTTGCCTACTGATAGAATTAGGGACGTCGCTAACTTGTCACAGGCTTGAGTCAGTTATGCTATCAATGAAAAAACATTCCTTCGATGAACTGGCGTTTGACGTGGTAAAAAATAAGTGATCATCCGATGGAATCCACTTTAGCAGGGGCAGGTTAAAGTCGCCAAAGATAAGGATATCGTCGATGGAATCACTTAGGTCAATTAGTTGGTCAATTGCTTTGATAGCAAGGATGTAGGATTCAATAGGTTGAGCTGGGAGAATGTAGCAGCACATTTTTTTTTTTTTTTTTTATAATTTACGCGCGCCTAAGGGGTTAGATAACCTTTTACTGTTGCCAGGGCGCGGGCGGAAAGTTAGAAGGAGGAGAAAGGAAAATTGTTTTTGTAGTGGTTTGAAACTCAGGTGTGTTTGGTTTCGATATTCGCTCTCCAGAGGGTGGGAGTCCGAATAGGACGGAGAGTTTTTTTCTTCACTCAGAGTGATTCGAGGTATAATTCCCAGTATTTTTTTCATTGCTTGAAACTCTTATAACAGCCAAATCTACGTGTCAATGTTATGCCTTCACACTCAGAATTTTTTTGTCTGAGTTCCAATTACACAATGAAAAGCTGATTTGCCATGGGCAGGATTCGAACCTGGACCATCCCAGTGTGAAACGTTTGCTACTACCACTACACCACTGCCACCCCCATAACGTACAAGAACCTGTTGGGAAGTGTTATTTGATTGAAAGATTTGGTTATCATCCCAGGGATGATGCTTCTTAAAGCAACATATATTATGTATCACCTAAGGAAACTGTGCTCCCAGAAACTTTTAGAAACAATTTATTATAGTTTAAGATTAATATGGAAAAAACAACGCCGTGAACATATTTTTTATTTGTTCTTTAAATCAAATATACTTCCGCTGAAACATCTTTATTTTTACAAAGTTTTAAAAATATTTTACTTAAGAAGTGGAAACTTATTAAATCAGAATTTAACTACCTATGGACTTCGCAGCACGGAACGATGTCTTGCTAATATTCCACCGCACAATACTCATCGCTTTTTACATTTTTACCATTTCAGTAGCACCCAGACTGTTTAACAGGTTACCTTTTGAAATTCGAAGCATAAAAAAAATCTTTTCATTCAACAGAGAAATTAAAAAGTGGATATTTAGGTTTAACTTCCATGAAATAAACAACTTAATAAAAGTAATTATATAGCGTTAGCTTTTACTTAAGAAAAATTCAGCTTTTTTATCTAATGCACTAAATTTACAAGTATAACGATGTCAGCTTATATAATCTTAATCACCCACAACAGTTGTAAATTTCTTTAAATTGATTAATGCATCCGTCACTAGTTTTTTAACTAAAGGATGTATCCTACGAGTATATTCCTCAATGTAAATTGATATAATATCTTTAAGTTTATTTATATATTGTTAATTATGTGCTCATTGCTTGGAATAAATGAATTGAATTGAATTGAATTGAAAGTATTGTGTAAGCATGCAGCTGAAATGAAGCATTCAACTGAAAATTCCGTTTGATTATGTTTGGTATTGACGGTTAGTTAAAGACGCGTTGTTTTCCAAAATGACTGGAATATTAAGTTTTGAATGGGTGAACTTTCTTGGGGATTTTAGTTTTTTAGCTCGTAATGAGTAGAAGAACAATTGTAATGACAACACGTAGCGTTACACTCCGGGATAAACCTCTGCCTCAACTATCAAGCCTCTCCAGCTGGCATGATCTCTCGCCTCTGGGTGATCTCTCGATCCCTGGGTGTTTAACTCGCACAAAGAAAGACGCAGTTCATCCTGAGTTCTGGCAGCTCATGTCACAACCAGAACAGCCAATTTTTCTATTGAAATCTCATTACTACGATGCCTATTGCATTTAAGAAAACACGCCTATTCGGGACATTCCAAATCTCTCAATAACGCGCGCTTCCTTTTCTATTTCCCAAAATAGTGTTTACTGGAAACATCTTCTAAAATTATACACCGATCTTAATCAATGTCAAGTCCTATAGTCAAAACACTCAACAATGTCTATTTGGTTTCGATTCAGAAATATTACCATGCACCCCTGAGGAGTACTCGTAGTCTCTGGCTTGAAGCAACTTAGAACACTACCCCAATCACAGTCAGTTTCATGTCTCCTATGTCCAATAACTGTCACAACATATTCAGATACAAAAAAAAATAAAAAAAATTACAATCCAGTCCCGTTAAATAAAATTCAAACAAAAGTCAAATATGAATTCACCACAGGGTAAACGAAATTGCGTGGGTATTCTCATTTCCTTCTTCGACTCACCCTCCGTCACCACATTCATCCACACAATTCAACAGTAACTGCCTGAATGGAAGCGCAAATACCTTTGTCACACTGGTTATGGCTTCACGACAGGAAGCAGCATAAAAATCATTTTCAAATAGCAGTTTTATTATTTTTATTTTTTTTTTTTCAACCAAGCATGAAGGGAATTTAATTTTACCCACCAACCCGCAAACACATGCCCCCGCCAAAGTCACCGTGCAGGACAAATTCCAATTTATTATTCTACCCAGGACTTTTATATTACAGTGACCTCTGTGTTGGATTTAGGGGGGTGAAGGAATGATATGGGACCCATGAACGCACCGGATCCCCTCTTGGAAAACGAGTCTAAGGTGTTACTACTAAGAAAACTGAATTGAGATCTGGCTTTACAGGAGTAAATGGTGTGAAGTTGTCAGTTTCGAGGAACTAATGTTTTATTCTGTAATTCAAGGTTTCTCCATGAATTTTCTCCTCAAACAGTGTTATTTGCACTCGTTTTTTCCAAATAAAAGGTCACGATTGGGTGCAAAATATTTACAACTGTTCTTACAATGTACGAGTATATTATGTACAATCATTAGAAAGGAATACATAAATGCCACTTGAAAATTTATCAACGGAAATTAAACGACCGCTGCTTCGCAGAATTCCATGAATCTCAGGGACTTGGCTCTTGGTTCCATGGGTTTGTTTGTCTGGTTTTACGTTGGTAAATGGTCTGACATTGTCACTTAAATTAATTTAATCAATAAAAGTGTGTTACCTGTAACAAGTGTTACCACAAAGATCTGATCCGACACGTTATCCTTTTCAATTTAATAGGGGTTTGTCGCCAACGGCAATAATGAAGGATAAAGGTCCGCTTTTTGCCGTCACTTTAGTCTTCGATAAATGGGTAAGAGCTACTGCGGCCTGTAATGGAATGGAGAATTTCACCGAAGTGCGTTATTTTTGAAACAGAAATTAAATTTTCAGGGTTCTAACAAATGTTACCATCTTTTGCGCGCTAACGACACAAGAACAATTCTGGAATGTTTTCGAACAGCAAGAACCCTTGGAAACAAACTGTACTCGTACAGTGACGAAGCATATTTTCATAACGATGGCTCTGTGCATAAGCAGCAACAGGACATTACTGGTGTCTCAATAACCCTAGAGGGCGCCATTAAAAACGGTTACATTGTCCAAAAACCAGTGGAGTGTGCGATTTCTGTCCGACGGATTATTGGCTTGACTGTGAAGTGTAACATATTGCCGAACGATGAGTTTTTGTTGCCAAAATAACAGCGGTTTACTGGGTAAGATTTTGTTTATTTAATCGCTAGTTCCACTAAAATAAATGCATGTCACGACGGTTCAACGACTAGATAATGTGTCAGGTAACCAGATGCACAGATGGGGAAAACTGCTTTCGTCCTCATACAATAATCGATCGTTCCTGATATCCTTCTCCAGCTCTTGCTTATCCTCGTTTTGTTCATTATTCTGTTGGGCATTGGCCTTAAGCTTCTGCTTCCTCTTCATTCGCTTCACTTTCTCACGTTTCTCTAGCATTTTCTTGTTTTTGACTTCAATTTGCTTCATGTTCTCCTTGGATCTTCTTCAGAATGTGCGGTACGACAAGGAAAGAACAGGAGCAGGGAAGAATCTGATAGAAGCCATGCATTGCGCTGCACAACGTGTCATCGATGGTAGTGAACTGTCGTGAGGTCATGAATGGCATGTCAGTCGGTATCTATTGGAGGAGGCCATGCAAAGTGACGATCTTTGGTTTCACTATAAAGAATCAGTGTGTCCTGAAAACGCTGATTGAATCGTAGAAGGTATCTGCCCGGCGTGACTTTGTACAGTAATCTTAAGAAATCATCAAGCGACTCGAGGAAACGTGGCATCTTTGCATTATAGTGCCGCTCCAGCCCACGTTCTATATTTTCAAGGGACAGGTTCTCGTTGATGACAGTTTTAAATATCCGAGCGAGCTCGGATATAGCGATCCGGATAATCGCTGTATAAACCATTCTCTCAAGAGGCTCGCCTTGGTTTGGACTTCGCATCCAAATTCAGGCTTGAATTCCAGTTTGATAGAGTTGGCCGCGTTGAAGAACTTTGTAACCCTGTTTCATCTGTGTGAGGACGGAAATCGGCTGCACTTTGCCCTCTGCTCGGTGATTCCATCTGACTACATTACAATTTTGGTCGACTTGCGAGTTATAACACGAGGAACCCGTTTGTCTGGTGAGAAAATCGTAGAACGCCTGCAAGGAGTACACTCCACCGAGACTAGTTGGTTTGATATCCACGTGCGAGGAACATTTCGACGCATGTGTTCACCACGAAGTCACTTACATGGATGCCAGTATTTCGGTATGGGAGAGGTTCGTTTCTGTGAACAACACAATCTTCATCATCTCCTGACGAAATCTAAACAATAACCTCGTTGGGAAAGTCAATGTACTCACCAGGACAGAGAAGAACCACCAGGACGTCAATTAATATTCCAAACTATGTTGTTTGTTGTGAATCTACATTCGGATTTATTCCCACAGTAGCTGCTCAATTTTCGAGAGATCTTCTACTATGCCCAACAACCGAGGAGGCTCATTTTTCGATACCAACTCCAGGTCAGACACCATTCCAGACGTATCACACCCCTTGTATGTCCCTGTCATTGAAACTTCGTAGTCTTTCGAAGGAGTTCGAATATGCGTTTCAGTGATAAAGTTCCTACAATACCAGCATCCACCACATCAGGGCAGAGTACCTGCAGCCTGATGCGAACGTAGGCTGTAAGCTCACAAATATGTGAGCGGTTTCGTCATCACTTTCATAGCAAGCATTCCAAAATTGTGTGTCACTTATGCCTAGAACACTTAAGTACGCAGCCTGCGTTTTCCCTACTGCGAAACAATAGGACAGTCGCCGGCCTCTAACCGATGTTTTGTCTGCTGGAGAATCTGCCGACAACCTGGAGATTCATACCATATACAGTTATGTTCATATTAAACCCAACTGTCAGTGAAAACTATATCCGAGAACGGTGGTTGTTCTAATGCAGTTTAAAAAGCTTTTCACTTGATAAGCAGGGAAAAATCTGGAAGAGGGAAAGAGGTGGATGAAGAACTTGTACGAGCCATATAAATTGTTCAATGTTTAATTTTTGAGGGCCCACGCGGGATTCGTGACATGTGTCAAAGTCATACATGTTCAGTTAGCATTGCCATTTACTCATGGCAAGATGCACACTTCGACCATTTTACGGTTGCCATAATTGACTTACTGAGCAAGTAATTCAAGCCATATTGACCAAATTTCGCACCAATTGCATGTTATTGAACATAGAGCCACCTGCCCGTGTGGTCTATATTGATCCTGTATCCGCCAGTGTTAATGAAGACCGGGATTTGTTCATTCGTCGCCGTTCACAGCCATTTGGATTGTGCTACTCGACTACAATGAAGATTTTACGCAAGGATCTTGGTATTACAAAATACAGCTTTTGCAAGAACTGAAGCCGAACGACCTGCCGCAGCATCGAATTTTCAGTTACTGGGCCTTAAAAAAGCTGGAGAAAGATCCACTTTTTTTGTCAAGAAATTGTCTTCAGCGACGAAGCTCATTTCTGGTTGAATATGTATGTTAATAAACAAAACTGCCGTATTTGATCCGATGAGCAACCTTAGGTAATACAAGAGCTGCCAATGCACGTGTTGGTGCGGTTTATAGTCAAGCGGAATGATTGGCCCGTATTTTTTCAAAGATTTTGACTTTTTTTTACGCAAAATGCAAGAGGTAAACCTGACATGTGGTTCCAGCAAGACGACGCTACATGCCACACAACAGGCGAATTGATGGGCCAATTGAGAAATGAGTTCGGTGAGCAATTTATCTCTATTTTTGGACCGGTCAAATCACTATTTTTATGGGGATACATCAAATCACTCGTCAATGCCGATAAATCAGAGTCAATTGTAGATTTGGAAGATAACAAATGTGATTCGAAATTGGACTCTCCGTATGGACGTAGTTGTGGTCAACATTTACAAGAAATAATCTTTAAAAAGCACATACAATGTACTGTCAGACAAATTCGAGACATCTGAAGGAGTGAGACTAGGTAGTGAGTTGAGCCCCTTCCTATTTATCTGATGCCATCGACGATGACATGGTGCTGTTTGCTAATGTGATGAAAATATGCAAGAGAGTGCAAAGGTTGGGAGAGATACATTAGCAACGCAGAAGCTAGAACTCAATGTTGATAAGACGAAAATTGTGGTGATCGGAAATGAAACTGGAGTAGCACTGAGCACTGAGGTCACTGAGCATATGCAAAGATCGACGTACCTGGGCGATAATATAAACAGCATAGGTAACTTGGAAGACGAATTAATGGCGTCTGTATGCAGAATTAAGAAAAAAGTACTTAAACCACAACGAGATTACACAAAGAGGCTACACGGAGGCGAAAACTTGATACTCACACGAAGACAAGAAACACAAATACAAGCTGATCAGATGATGTACCTCAGGAGAGTTATAGGAGCCAGGAGAACAGATAATAAAAGGAACGAAGGTGTTACAAAGCAACTGCATGTCAATTCGGCTAAACGAATACACCGAGGAAAAGAAACTAAGATGGTTTGGACACTTAGTGCGCATGGAAGAGAATAAACAAGTGAAGAAATTTTGGAAAACAAAAGAGGAAGACCCAAAACCACTTGGAATACTATAGTTGAAAAAATTCTGAAAGAAGCTGGGGAAAGATTTGACTCGGCTAAACAAATAGCACGAGACAGGATCCAATGGAGAAATTTCACGAGAAAATAAAAAGGATTGAACCACCACTGATGCTACTTCGACACCTTAGGTTAAAAGAGGACCGGATTATGTATGTACGTATGTATGCATGTACAGGGTGCGCCATCTTTTATGCCGGTATCTGAATTGAATAACTTAAAAAAAACAATCTACTCGTATTTCCGTATACCATCTTGATCAAAAAGTTCCCGGGATAACCACCGTGTGGCGCTCCCATTATTTCGATTTGAGTTCTGTTTTTTTTTTTCAGTTGGTACATCTGTTGCTGACATTCTCTCTAAATCTTAGCATCATAGCTTGACAGTTGCAGGAGTTACGTACCCAAGAGTACATCTAACTCTGTGTATGTTGGCGCTTTTTTAAAATTTTAGAAAAGTTGCAACAACGAACTTGTATTAAATTTTGCGTAAAAAACGGATTTAATAGTGAGCGAACGTTGGAAAAGTGTTTCGGCAACGATTCTCTAAAGAAAACGGTCTTTTACCAGTGGCACGAGCGGTTCAAAATTGGTCGTGAATCAATCGAAGATGATGAACGCAGTGGCAGAACATCGACATCGAAAACCGACGAAAACATTGCTGGAGTAAAAGAAATGTTGGTCAACAACCGCAAATTATCACCATCAGAGAGATAGTGGAAAACTTGAACATTGCCTATGGATCCGTCCAACACATTTTGGTTAATGATTTGGGTTTACGTCGTGTAGCAGCAAAGTTGGTGGCAAAAGACCTCAATTTCATGCAAAAAAGAGACCGTGTTGACGTCGCAAAAGAGATGATTTGCGAGGCTGAATCCGATCCCACATTTATTAAAAGGATCATTACTGGAGACGAGACGTGGGTTTATGAGTACGATACGCAATATAGACATCAAGCAAGTGAATCGCGTTCACCAAATGAGCCGAGACCAAGAAACCACGTCGTTTTCAGTCAAAAAAGAAGGAAATGCTCACGGTTTTCATGGATTACAACAGTGTACTGCATCATGCATTTTTGCCAGAAGGCCAGACAGTAAACAAAAAGAGTATTATTTGGGCGTTATAAGACGTTTGCGTGAAGCAATTCGCCGAAAGAGACCAGACTTGTGGGCAGAAAACTCGTGGATTTTGCACCATGATAACGCACCGTCGCACAGTGACATCATTATTCGTAATTTTTTGACGAAAAATGCAACAAATACCATCCAACAGCCACCGAATTCACCTGATTTGGCTCCCTGTGACTTCTAGTTAAAAAACCACTACGGGGAAGGCGCTTCAGCAGCCGGGAGATAGACATACCGAAAACCGAATATAAAAAATGTTTCGAGGATTGGATCAAATGCTGGCATAAGTGTGTTGCAGTCGATGGGGATTACTTTGAAGGGGACAATATAGATTTAGATGAATAAACTTGTATTTTTAATTTTCTGGAACTTTTTGAGGTATGAGGTATTTTACTTTAATTTGGTCCCTTACAATTATTTTGTTATTTATTTGGGCTAGAACATAACATCAATCAAGTGGCCGCCTTTATTGGCCAACGCAAAATGTGCCTTTTTTGGTGAGTTTTCTATCACTTTTTCGAGCATCTCATGCGGTATAGCGATAATTTCGACACGAATGTTTGCATTGAGCTCGTCAATGGTCTGAGGCTTGCTGGCGTATACTTTGCTTTTCAAATAACCCCTCAAAAATAAGTCCGGAGGGTTCAAATCTGGAGATCTGGGTGGTCAGTCACAATTTTTCGACAGCACACGTCCAGGGAATTTCCCTTGGAGAAACTGCACTCCGTCTTGTTGAAACCAAACATTTGTGGGCAGACATAATGAGCCAACATCCACAGATATCGATTCCCATCGAATGTTTCGCCTTCTCTGAAGAAAAATGACCCAATGATGGTTTTGGCATAAACGCCGGCCACTTTTTCGTCATGTAATGGTTTTTCATGGATCTCGGGAGCCAGAAAGTGTGAAATGGGCCTCGTCTGTCATTAAAATTTGCTTCAAAACACCTGGTTCAGTGTCAACCATTCAAGCGACTGTTTGGCCGTATTCAAAGCGACGTGAACGGTCTGTCGGCAATATTCTTTAAGTCAGTTCATCCTTGATCATCCTTGAAAATTCGCCTCAAGGTGGTTCCACTGACTCCAAAATACTGAGCGCAGTGACGATGCGACACATGTCTTGAGCGTAAATGAACGGCATGTCGACGATCTCCCATTGTACCGTGCTCAACAAAATCCAACACCAAACGACGAATAGTATTGTCAGACGGTGCTTGTTGGCCACAATATTTTCGACGATAGGCACGTTGAGTTAACACAACTGAACGGCTATTTTCAATATACGGCGTCACTATTTCGGTGCTCTGATTCAGTATGAAGCGATTCATGTTTCAAATTGTACTGAATTGGAGTTTCAAAAACTATCAACTCAAGTCTATCGGTTGATCAATGTTTACATACTGACATAAAAGACGGCGCACCCTGTCTATTTTCCAGATATCACTCCCAAATAACAGCATGGATTTAGCCGAGATAAGCTTCCAAGTTTTTGAAGTTTCCCAATTGGATGCCCTGCAATGCTTATTTGTAAGAAAGCAAAAATTCAATCTCCTCAGTCAGTTTCTCTCCTAAATAAGAAGAAATACAACACAGACCTTCACCAGATAATATTTTACAAACACGTTTACAAAGATGTCAACTTTTTCGGCTATTTGCTGTCTATGCAGCTAAGATTTCGTTTCATTTCGTTGCAGTTTGAGCTCTTAGAATCAACCTCCTCCCGATCAGTTTAGCTGATTTCTTGCAAGGTAACATGTCTTAATTTTTTTCAGGCTGCTGTGTTAATTAGCTGATCCTTGTTGTACCTACATATGAAGAACTACTATTGAAGGACCTTGACAGTGTTTTTCCGTGCCTTTGTTTCTTCGACACCTGTTGGCAATGTCCATCAGACTGCCACCGATGATAGCTGATTTATTTTGGTTGGAATTTCTTGTTCACTATGTCCCCATACTACTAACTGCCTCCTCTTTTCTGTCCAAAACAGTGAACATCTTACTGGAAATAAACAAGAGCTCCTACACCACTTCGACTTGAAATGTCGAAGTTTTTCTGAACTTTGATAAAAACAAAATAATTTCTACTATTTTGCCTTAACAATAACTTTGAAAAACTTCACAGCTTACCTGGAAGCCAGTCACCAGTCAAGGATTTTCATTACTTCCCTTTGCGCGGATCAGAATTGTCAAAACTTCCTCGCCCTCTAAAGGTCACGTCATGTTAAATCGCAGGACAACACACCTGCATCCAACTTGGGGTGGATAGTTTCCGAAAACTTTACACAAAAGAAAAAGAAACTTTACCTGCATCTAATGAAAGGTGAAGGAAGTATTATAGAAAAGCTGGCCTGCTTCAAGGATACTACTTTGGATGTTCTTAAGTAACTTCAACAGTCAATGGTTCCGCTTTAGCTTATCAACGTAAAGGATCTAATTACCTGGAAGGAGGGGGAATATTCCTTTGGATCTCATTTTTATGAGCATTTAATGGATTTCTAGTTGCAAGTTGCAACAACAAGGACTAAATGGTGCGCAGAAACCATTGCTTAATGAGACTGCCCTAATGGAAACAAACGCAGATAGATGGATGCAATTATCTCGGGGAAAATGTTCAAAACTTAACTGCTGTTGCGTTGTGATTATTTTCTGTAAAGTGTAGATACTTCTTTTTTCTTTTGGGTACATCCAACCAACCGACTTAATCTACTGTCATTATCTTTTAAGGCTCCACAGCGCTAATGTTTCGTGGCGTCTATTATCGTTTCCATGGAGGGAATATGCTAATGAAACGGCTTTTGGGGAATAATTTGCAATGTTTTGAGGTAGATGCCAGTGATGTGGTCTTGTTCCAACTTAATTATTTTTATTAGTCATCAGAATTTATACAAGGGGCAGTAATAAGCATTATGTAAAAAATGGAGGTGGAATAGAAGCAGGCATAAACAGGTTGAAATCGTTGTTTTCGGTTACCTATTTGTTAATTAACTGATTCTGATAATTCAGTTAAACGAAGCACCTTTGAAGGCAAAGTAGAATTTTCTCGTTCACCTGAAAACCACATCAATTTTTAGCACCAATTTCCTTCTAGCTAAGTACCTCGTCAGTTTTGACTATCTATGAACTGTGACTCCTTAGGTTAGGTTAGGTTGTGTCACTTCATCGAAATGGATAGTAGATCTTATCGGTCCTCGGTATTTGTTGTGCAAAACAATCAACACCGAGATTTGTTAACAAAATCCCTTAACTGTGGATACATCTTTAACATCTCCTAAAGAGCACTGATCTGTATATGGTGTATCGTGTTACTGAGAAGTGTTTTTGCAGAGACTGATAAGTTTTTTATGATGTAAGCACAGAAATATATCAATAACATCCTTTTTTACTCAGACTATTTTGCCCCCTTCATTCATATGTCAGTATAACTAGGTTGGCTTTGACTAGAAACTTAGGAAATGATGGCTTTCTTATTTCATTTAAGCACCTTTATATGGTCAAGGAGATGAATGTTTAGAGCGATGGCCAAATGACTTAGTTATTTACAATATGGTCCCAGAGAAATTTGGAGATTTTGTGCCTTAGATCGATCGGACCTCCAACTCAAGTCAATTTTTAAAACGAGTCGAAATGCTAAGAAACGCATACAAATAGGACGATCAGTCAGTGCTTTTCGTCGTGCAACAAAAGCTGTTAGGACCAGCGAAATATTGGGTCGATTCGCAATATATTCATCGAGTGGCAACAATTCGTGGAAAAATTTCGTTTTGACTTGGTTAGTTTATTCTGCGTATATTTAAAGTGTCCCACGGTCTTAGTTTAAATAAAGTGTGTATTTAACAAAAGTGCATCACAAACTATCAAAACACATCATAAATTATAATAGTGCTTACCTACACCCTTCGTTTAAAGCTAAATAATGGCTCTCAGGTCTGGCAAAAACTTGACAACCCACTCAGTATCGACGCCGCCCCAGTCTTCTTCCCCTCAACCATCCATCACCCTTAAACAGCTTGATGAACGTCTCAACCGTCAAAACGAAGCATTAGCTGAGACAATACGGACAGAAATAGCGAAAATCAGAACCGATCTTCTTGAAACCATCGCTGAGCTGGAGAAATCATGGGTAGCGCGCCTAGAAGGTATTCAATCCACTATAAGTGGAGTTATAGATCGAGTGGAAAAATTAGAAACAGGCACTGAAAACTTAGCACTAAAGGAAAAGCTGCATAACTTAAATAGTCAAGTCGATTCACTGAAGAGAAGATAAATCGCCGCGGATGCTGTTCTGTTTGGCGTGCCCATAGTGAACGACGAAAATCTGCCGTTTCAAACACTCTGTAGTAAGGTTAACTGTCAGCCACCAATTCTAAAAAGCATCTCTCGGGGTTTCTCTCGAAACAACAACAACCAACCACCGCCGACCATTCTGCAATTCGCCACTATACGAGAGCGAAACTCCGTTCTTCATGCAGCAAAGGAATATCGCAAAAAGACGCGCAAAACTCTCTGCCTTCATGATATCGGTATTGACTCCAGTGCAGTGACGATAATATGGTAAGACTGTCCCATCCCGACAACTTGCATGGATCTCTCCACAACATGATAAGGGTGCTTGGAGCTCAGAGCGATGGCATTCACATCTGCCATCTTAACGCACAAAGCATCTTGCCCAAAATTGACGAATTCCGCTATACTTTTGGAAACACTCGTCTCGACGCAGTGTGTGTATCAGAAACCTGGCTGCACAACAACGTGCAAAAAGAAGTCTGTTCCCTTAATGGCTATGAAATGTTTCAAGCCAACCGAGATGGTCGCACTGGTGGGGGTGTTGCTATATACCTACGAAAACCACTCAGGGGTAAAGTCGTGCATGAATCACCTCCGGGGTGTCCTATTGATTATTTGTTTGTTGAAATTACATGTAGAGCTGGAAAGTTAATACTTGGTGTTGCCTATAGGCCAAACAAACAGTTATGCTTTACTCCATTGCTAGATGTTCTTGAGGCTATTTCATGTATTTCCTCAAACATAGTTATCTGCGGTGACCTGAATTGCAATCTACTGAATAAGTCTGAATCAGCCTCGTTTATTGGAAATATGAATTCGCTTCATTTAACAGCGGTTAACTCAAGTATCCCCACCCACTACTTGGAAGACTCATGTTCCCTTCTCGACGTTTTCTTTGTTGGTGACATTTCTAAAATGCTCTTTTATGACCAAATCGGTGCGCCAGGGTTTTCTAGGCATGACTTGATATACTTATCATTTAACATAGAACTATCTAGCAGCACCCCGGTACGATTTTACCGTGACTATAAAATATAGATTATACTAATCTGCTTTCCGACGTTAACCGAATTTTTTGGGATAGCATCTATTACATGCCCTCTGTCGATGACCAAGTTATGTTCCTACAGCAACATGTGTTACAGCTATATGAGAAAAACATGCCTCTAAAAGCAATAGTACGCACATCTAAGTCCCCTCAATGGTTTAGCTCTTACATTAAAAAACTTATAGTCCAACGTGACACTGCCTATCGAAAGTGGAGGAGGTTTCGTCTTGATGAATTCCGAAATGAATATCGTTTATTGCGCAACAAAGTTGTCTTGAAAATCAGATCTGCCAAAAATGCTTTTTATAATCATAAATTCAACCTATCTACTCTGGGAAACTCTACGAACATGTGGAAGAATCTTCGCGAACTAGGCATCGGTAGGAAAAATATGGTAGTCCTCACTGATGTTAACTGTGACCAGCTGAACCTGAACTTCATCTCCTCATGTGGTAATCCTTCTTGCAGCCCTGCTTCCCCAGAGTATAGCACTGAAAATGACACTGAAGGGGCTTTTTGCTTCAATAGAGTCACCGAAGTAGATGTTGTTGAAGCACTCCTCTCGGTAAAATCTAATGCTATTGGTCTAGACTGTCTTAGCCCAAAGTTTATAAAACTGCTTTTGCCTTATTTACTTCCTCACTTTACTCACCTCTTTAATACTATATTCACTACTTCTACCTTTCCCTCTGAATGGAAAAAAGTAAAAATAGTCCCGGTCCCCAAGAAAAGAATGAGGAATACGGTTGAATACAGGCCAATCGCTATTCTACCTTACTTGTCGAAGGCCTTCGAAAAATTAGCACTAAAACAAATTCGTTTCTACTTAAGTAACGAAGATTTCCTAACTATACATCAGTCTGGTTTTCGGCCTAAAAGGAGCTGTAACACTGCCCTGATATTAACGGTAGAAGAGATTCGTAACGCATTGGATAAGAATCATCCAACGCTTTTATCATTGCTCGACTTTTCGAATTCGGCTCGAAAAGAAAACGCTGTGGAACATCTATAGGCGACCTCATCTTAGGTGGTGCACACAAGTAGAAGGGAAGTTTATCCAATTTCGTGTCCGCAACTAGAAGCAGCATACAAAAGACCACACTAGCGAGATAGGCATGTTAGCTGAATATTTAATCCACACCTGACGGTAACGCCATCTAAATAAATAAGTAAGTTTAGTCGTCCATATATTCGATGTGCCCGAAAGTCTTTTTAAATAAAGCAAAGGACAACAAAGGACAAAGGACTCCTTCAGAAGTCCAATTTTGGATCCTCAAATACGAGTTATTTATCAAAAAGTTTATTAGCTGACTGAACAATTGGCCGTGCGGACTCCTGATCTAATATTTTCGTGGCAGGATTGCATTACTCTGAAAATAAAACAATAATCCTGAAAAGACTGCAGTATCATTAGGCACTGACCTGCGTCAACTTGGCGATGCCCAGTGTCCGTGTGAGAGGATGTCTTAAAATAGTCTTGGCTTTATTCACTTTGATATGCGCTCACGCCTCGATAGAAGAAAATGACGATACCACAAGAAATGTGTAAACAAACTTTACGACAATAGATACCAGCAATGAGGATGACTTCTTAGATAGCACATGTGGAAGGGGACTTAGCCAAATTAACTTAGCTACAAACCGGTTTTCTCACCTCAGTATACTTAGAGGAACATGGTACCCATCTGACCTTCGAATCATTTCGCAACGTATGCAAGTCACTTATCCAGTATTGCGGAATATCGGAACATTCTAAATGACCAATATGGACAAGGTTACTACCTCTTTACAACCAAGGTACGTTTACGTATTACTCAGATGCCAAAACAACAAGGAAATGCTAAGATGAGATTATCCGCCAGAAATTTTGTCAATCGCGTATACCAGGCTTCGAACCTTTGATAAATAGTGCTAGCAGGACAGAGTGGAAGGACAAGAATGGCTCGTAATCTTCACAGGCAGACGAGGTGACGCTCCAGAACGAGTGCACACACGTTTAACGGCTTAGATCCAATGCTGAGGATATGGCAAAAATCATTTAAGCATATGTGCCTTTGCAGATCAGCAAGTCATGCAACCGCTTCGATCCTACATACTCTGCCAAGTATAACAGAGGTCAGTAGCCAAAATTGAATGTGAATATAAATACGAGTGCTTCGCCTTCATAAATGTGGTCATGTGCAACAGCAAGGATGACCCGGATTCCACTGTCAAAAGAAATAAATCGTACCCGATCAAAATGAGGAGAGGATACCAATATCTTCACTTATGTACAACAAGGCTACGACTGCACTACCTAACATAGAGCTCATCTATTTCTAAGATCTAAGGAATCGCATCACCGCTTGTCTAACACGCAATAAGTGAGATCCTCCACATCAATCGAAGTGTCATCCGTCTTTCTAATGTCGCACACAAGGTCCTGTATACCGCATTAGTTACTGACCTCTAAGTGATGCTTGGAGGCATTTGTGTTGTCTGCCGGAAACTTGGAGAGTCATGCCATCTGCAGTTATACATATATACAGCCCAACTGTCAATAGAAAGCCTAACCGAGGACTCAAGCAATCCTAACGCAGGTTCAGGTTCTGAAAAATCTTCCATGAGACTTAGTGAATTCAATCTACCGAATGCGATCAATGAAGTCTTGCATTCCCGAACTAGCTTTGAAGTCGTTAGAATATCAGGCTTTTAGCACATCTTGGCTGTTGCTATAAATGCAAATGCTTCACCGATCCTTCACAATATAAATAGTTCGATGCCAAAACTATTGCATTGATCTCCGCTTGGAGGACAGACGCTAGCTTTTCTAACGAGGAGTGAAATCAAAGATTAGACACCAGCGCCCCATCTTAAATCAGTTTTGAAGCCGCCTGTGAAGACTCGACTACATTCCTTTCTTGGCTCAGATTCTGACCGAAACCATTCTTCGTCACAGGGTAAGTCGATGGCTTTGGGAGTGCTACCTGCCGCCTTATGGATTTTAAAGTTGCACATGACAGCAGTTATGGAGCAGAGTTGTACAGAGCAATGTCAGCTTTTGCAAACTCAAGGAATCTCACCGAAATCTTTGACGTCAAAAACACAAGGTGGTTCGCTTTCGTATGAGTTCTTCAGAATCGGGGACCAACTTTACAAAAATCTGTGCAGATAATATTGACGTCATTTGCAGACGATTCGATTTATATGTGAATAAAGGCAAAACCAAGTATATGCCCTTAATCAGAAGAGACGGGGTAGACACAACCTTAGAATGGACAGCTTGGCTTTGAGGTAAAAGTTCTGTCTATGCTCGCTACTAAGAATGATACTCGTAATTTGTTATTCAAAAAACGATGAGTTATACTTGAGTAACAAAGCTTTATAAAAGGGCATAAGGGCGACTCTTTTTAAGACCCTTGTCTATGGCCCATAAACATGGACTTTAGCGAAAACGAAAGAAGATGTCCTTGGTCATATTGAAAGATAGGGTTTGGTCTCGTTTACGTTCACAGGCCATGGATGAGGAGAGAGGAAACCAAACTCTACGAGCTCCACAGTTTCATTGACGTAGACAGAAAGATGCCCCTTTTATGGCTAGGACATGAGGAGCTAATGGAATGAATGAATGGACAGGTCGGCACAGAAGAAGACCTTTGATAAATTAAGGAAAGGAGATATCATCTGGAGTGCACAACTAAGGTGGTATTATACACGTTATCTGGGTCTATATGGTTAAAGTTTTTAGTACATCACTGCCATTAAAACCTCTTTTTCCATCCATGTCCACCGTTGCAGTACGAGTTCCCGGCAAGTGATGATTGCATTCAGATCCCTTTTGAATGCAGAGTGCCCGTATCCTTCAAAGTCATAGAGGCAATCGGTTACTGACAATTTGTACGCCTGAGTTACATATCAGAAGATGGATGTAGCCCAAGATCCTTACTCTTTCCTATTTTCTGGGAGAAGTGGTACTCAAACTTATATTTACTATCTAATAGCACCCTTGAATATTCAATAATTGAAGCAAGAGGACCCTGCCAGGTGGTAATCATTATGCAAAACTTCAGTTTATTTACAAAAAGAAAGTAGGTAGAAAGAGCTTAAAATTCTACCTCTATTGCCTGACAATAAGGTGGTGAGTTTTCAAGGAGTTTTCTTTTATTGATTGCAAATTCCAATATTGGTTCAGTCTGGTGTCCTTAATAACAGCCAGCCGAAGCTCGTTTCCATTCAGACGACAATTACATAAACTAATCGTAACCTGTTGCAATGTGATTACACTCTGTCGCACCTGTCTCAAGTTCATTCACTCGTACACATAGTGTCCTTGAAACTTTTGACTGGCGTAGAAAAATAGAAAAAAAAAATACCCCTAACCATTGAAACGAGGAAAACGAAAGCCACTTGCTGAGCATGGAAAATTTGCGTGAAAATTTAGACGTTGGAAGGATGAATTTTTGCCGTGCCACCTACTGAAACCAGCACCCTCCGTGGGGTGTACCAACAGGATTGTTTGCTTTTTTTTTTTTTGTTGGAAAATGGAATCCTCTGGCTTTTTCCGAATGAGGTTTTAATTACAAAGAAAATTTGAAAACCCTCCGTTACGAGTGAAAACCTAAACCACTTCCACGTAAACAAAAAAACAAACCATATTGTACTTCATTTATTGTGGATAATTATTGAAAATGAGATACTTTTCATCAGTCCCGGAAATATAGGGATCAACCCGAGAGTGTTATTTTACCATCATTTCAATGCTATCGATTTTCTTGGAGTGCGTTCTGTGAAATGAATTATTTATCTCTCAATTTAAAATGAATTGGGATATGAAATTCCGTGTGGCAGTTGGAAATAGAAATTTAATAGATACGAATTCAATTTCCTTGGTAAATAAATATTGCAGTGCGAGCATGCCCTGAAAAGAGGAAATCGAAAAAGACGCCGAAGAAGAAGAAGAATAATAAGAAGAAAAGAAAAACTGATATCTCTGTGAAGTGGATATTCGTATCTATTGGATGAGTGGATGCTGTGTCGTGGGAAATTGCAGAGAAAGCTGGTGGATTAAAGATGAAGGTAAAGGATTAGCACTTTAGCAAATATAAATTTTGCAATGGGAGCTGGCTGTAATAGTCAACAGGGATGAGCTTCAGTTTGTGATCCAATTGAAACGGACACGATGAAAAGCTATATTTTTATATTTTATATATTCTGGGACACTCTTATAGAAGTTTGCAACAAGGGTATTGGCAAATACATAAAAAGAAAGAATTGAGTAATTCAATTACGTGAGTTGAAAGGCTCAGATCTATGGGCATGACAATCAAGAATAAATTGGAATTATATGCATCTCCAAGGTAGTATGACTCCCATTTAGTGATTAATTAAAAAATTACCAGAAGAACAAGTATTGGACAGGACTTGAACTTAAAGTATTACTCTCATTTGTTCCTCTTATCGGGAGGGACTTGTGGGCATAGCACTTTTCAGTCACTTCTCAAGATATGAACACTGCAAAAATAAAGATTCATTTATTAGCAGAGGCTTAGTAATGTCAATAACTCTGCTCCAAACCAAGGTGTCATTGGAGGAATAGCAATCAAGGCTCAAGCTTGTGGTGGACAGATACCGTAAAAAGCAAATGAGATTAACTGACTGAATCGCTAACAAGATTTCAGAGGGCTTGGTAGAAAGTCATAGATCTGGTTTCGTGTGGTTTTAAATGCAGTAAAAGCTCTTTATTCGCGCTTCCTTCATTCGCGTTTTTACTATTCACGGATTTAAAAAAATGCGACCCAATTCCTATATTCGCGGCTAAAGTATATGTCAACGAAATAAAATTTGTAAAAAACCCCTTTCGGAAGTAATTAAGGGGAAATTCTGGAAATTTAAACAAGTGTGCTAATGACTTGGCCACACTCTGTAAACAAACAGTAAGAGCCGCTTTGCGTGTTTTATTGTTTCATTTTTCCATTCGTTACAAAAATTGTGATCGAGTAACACGTCTCTACCGCTGTCTTCCTAATTTATAATGTCGACTAAAAAAAAATTAAAAACGAGTTTGGACGCAAAAACAATCAGTGTTACTGCTTAAAGTGAAAATAGAAATGCTTGATCGCTTGCGCCTTGGAGAGTCGTTTGCATCCATATCACACTCATTCAATGTCAACTAATCAACTGTACGATCGATAAAAAATCCGAAGATAAAATAAGGTCGTCTATATCTTTAACTTCACTATCAGCGAAAATTGTTCGTGATACAGCAATAGAAAAAATGGAAGTTTTCAATGCATTTTTATTTTCTTAATCACTAACTATTATATACTCACAAAAAATGCTTAAATGCTAGCTTACAATTACTTAACAATCTTATACCAACTTACTGGCCCCACACAGGCGCTCTAAGCTACTCTGAATACTTATATCTATGTCTTTCGACTTTACTTACATTTTATTTAGAATTATTTATATTGTATACTTAAGGCTAAGAAAAAATATTCGTAAGAAAAAACTTAGCATATGGACTTTTTTTTATTTTTTTATAAAAACTTAATATCTAACTTAAAATAAACCTTACTCTACTTAACCTAAATGCACAAAACACACATAAACACACATAGACATTATACACAATCATATACATATATCAGTATACACCTTTGTATACACTGATATATGTATATATCTCTTAAATGCTAACCTAAACCTATGTAAGCTGGCCATCGCTATTTACAAGAGAAAACAGATTGGTCAGCTCTGCCTCATTATTGAGGCTGGTCCGTAATTGACGGAAATGACGACGGAACATCTTCTCCATCATTCAACCACCAGAAATGCTGGTGCTGCCGAACGACATCCCTCTTATCGCGATTCCCCACCGCCCTACTGAACCTGAGGCGATCCACACTGCCGTGTACGACGTCTCTGTCGTAGTTGAGTCGCCTGTCCCCAGCTGTCCGAGCGATATGGAAGATTAACGGCACCGCTGATCTATCCTGGATCAACCCTGTCTGATCTAGGTAGAGGAATGCTTCCGGTGGAACGAAGCCGTCAGAGCGCACATTCTCGTGGTAAAGGTAATTGGGGTAGTAAGCCCCAGATATCAGGTTATTCGTCGAGGTCATTGCTCTTGCAATGTGCCTTGGAGTCAACTTAATTACGAAGTTGTCCACTCGTATTAGGTTCGCCCTTCTGTAAAGGACCTCATTAGGATAAAATTTCTTGTACTCCGACTCTGGTGTTCTGTACAAGCGAAGACAAGCCCTAAGGCAAGCCCTCTCAAACACCCGAATCTTTTCCATTAAGCTTGCTCGTACATTGAACCACACGGGGCAACCAAATACCAGCATGGGCCTGATAAGGGCCAGAGCAGCATCTACCTTTTTGCCAAAATACAGAAACTGATCTAGCCAGATTCCAAGGTATCTGACTACATTTCGACAGGCAAGAGGTTGTCCGTGTTGTCCAATGATAGAGAACTTTCGCCAATTTTTTCTGGTATGCCTAGAGGCTGCAGACAACGGCGTCCTAAAGGGAATGGTTTCCGACTTCTGAAAATTGATTTTCAACTTCCAGTCATGGCAAAATCGTCTTATCTTATCGAAGTCACGCTGCAAAAGAGTATTAATGGCCTCGATTTTTGGACCTGTTCTGTACGCTATCAAATCGTCTGCGTACGCAATAGTATGGGGAAGTGAACCTATCAAGTCGCTTGTAAAAATGTTGAATAGGATCGGCGAATTGACCGCGCCTTGCTGAAGACCATTTTTAATTTGAAATATTCCAACAGAAGTCACATCACCATTCTTCACGATGAACTGTCTGTTAGTTAGCATATTATAAAGAATGTACAAGAGTGGTTTACTGATCCCCAGCCTAGTCAGCTTATAGAAAAGACCCTCTAACCATACGGTGTCGAAGGCCTTCTCCAAGTCAACAAGTCAGGCACCAGTGCATTGTTTTTCGCCTTTATTCCATTGGATATCGGACACCAGTTTAGACGCGGCATGTGAGATATCATGTCCCGCCTTAAAACCGAATTGATTATCCGGAACTATATGTTTGTCCTCAACCCACCTAGACAGAGCTCTATCGATTACTTTTTCAAAAACCTTACTGATATCCGGAAGGAGACTTATCGACCGGAGATTCGCCCGGTTGGATATATCCTTTCCCTTTTTGGGGATAGGTTGAACCACCGCCGTTTTCCAATGGACTGGATAATGTGCATTATTCATTGCATTATTAAACAGGGTGGTGTAAATGTCCACCGCTTCTAGAGGAAGATGTCGAAGCACGATATTCGGAATACCATCGGTCCCCACTGATTTCTTTGCTCTGATTGTGTCGAAGATCTCATGGAGTCCTTCCTTCGAAATGAACGGGGGTAGATCACCCTCTCTGGCAATGACGTTATTTGCCATATTTTCGTCGCTAAACCGGGTGAAACTAGGGTCTTCGGATCGCCAATTCTCTATTTCATTTCGAATGCAGAAGTCGTGCACCAAGACGCGACTGTCCATTTCGTAATTAGGGCCAATGGTATCAGTGGCCTTGTATACTTCCTGGAAAGTCGCCCCTATGGTCTCAACCTTCTCTTGTCTTGTCTTGTCAGAAGTCTACTTTTCTGTCGGTGCAGTGCGTCAATAGTAGCATTGCGGAACAGGTCTTCGTTAGTCGTACGTCGATACCGCGATATTGTAGTGTCCATAGTTTGTTTAATTGTCTCGTCCATTTGTTTTAGGTAATTGTCGATCTCCTCGTTTGACAAATTCCTATTGGACGGTGGGTGTAGCGTGTTCGAGGAGAGCGCTCTAGTCAAGGTTGCGGAGAAGCGTGTCCATCGAGTCTTACTGTAGTTGTAAGTATATCTTTGGACAAACTCCTCCAATTCCGCAATTTCGTTGGGAACTGTAATTTCGGTGCTAAAACCGCAATGGTCGCTGTCATACACGAATGTGCGCAGACAGTTTAATGTTTGTAAATTCGTACCTGTCAGTCGTATGCCTTCGTCGTACAGCAATAGATCCAAATAAGACCCGTCTCTGGGAAACGACGGGTTATCCGTCGCTTTAAGACCGAGTCTGTACATGACATCGTACTGACCCCACCAATCGAGTAGTAGGTTCCCTCTAGTATTTGGCAAATTATTTCCCCAATCTCTGTGTCTAGCGTTGAAATCCCCGCCGATTATAAAATAATTCTCCCCCGATTCCAGCCTCAGAAGTCGAAAAAGCGTGTCGAGCTCTGTAATGAATAGGGTGGATTGTGAAGCCTCAGGTGCATAAACAGGGGCCAAGTACAGCCGCTTTCCACTACGGAGCGGTATGTAAATGACGACTGCTTCCAACACCCGGAACCTGCGCAACACGCCCTTGTACACTCTGTGAAATTTTATACCTTCTTTAATGAAGATCGCGACACCGCCTCCACGTTTGGATCTCGGCCGGTTTCTTCTTCTAACAATATAATTATTGTACTCCAGTTTGTGCTTATCGGTTAGCTTGGTTTCGCTAGCGAAAAGCACATCAGGAGTTTGGCCTTGTAGCAATTTAAACATCGCGGCTCTTCGTTCGATCCTAATCAGTGAATTAACATTCACCGCAAGGACCTTCAAAGTTTGCTCCACCATGTGCGTACCCATTACGGCATGTGTTGCGTTAGGCCCGGCAGCAACGCGTAGATCTGGTCCACCCGCTTGGCCTGTTCTTGAACCTGCTTTTGCAGCTGAGCCATCTGCCCTTGGATTGCGAGCAAGATGGCTAGCATGTTGGGTGCAGCTTCCGTTGTTCTCGGCATCGGAGCCGGAGAAGCAACAGTCGCTTGCTGTACCGTAGCCCCCCTACCTGACGCCATTTGGGCGTAGGAAATTTGGGGCGTGACGGCTGGTGTTTGAAACCTCACAGGTGAACGTTGGACTTCCACCTTCTGCTGCCGAGCCAATTTTGCTTTTTTAATTTCGGTGAACTTAGGACATAATACGCACGAGAGCTGCGACCTATCGGATGCTCCGTCAACACCCAGAGCACACTCCTCGGAACTGTGGTAAATGGCTTTACCCCCACAAACTTGAGTCCTTTGCACTCCTTCTCTTTGAGCAGTGCCAGGATCTCCCCAGGATCAGAAGATGGTTCCAACCCCTTCAGCAGCATCGATTGCCGCTTTTCACACTTCGGTGTGAATGAGTAGTGCTCCGTCGTCGTCTCCTTTAGGAGCTCTTTCACTTTCGCATAGCCCTCCACTGTATTACAGTGGATGGCATGGCGATCGTTCCCCAATCTCATAATTTTAAAATTATTACCAATGACCAACTTACACAGGTCCTTGGTTTCATTTACCTCTAGTTTATAGGTGTTTATAGGAGGCACCTTCTCCTTCTTCTTCTGCTGCTGCTGTTGTTGTTGTTGTTGATGCCGTTGTTGTGGCTGCTCTTGTTGTTGTTGCTAGTGTTTTTTCCGCTTTTGTTGGTGTTGTTGTTGGCTCTGCTTTGGAGCAAGTAGCGTCTGCTGTTGTTGCTGGGATAATTCTTCCTCTTCTCTCTTCCTTCTGACCATTTGCCTTTCTTTCATGGCCAGTACCCTTTGTTGCAGCATTTTGATGCTGCTACTTATGGCCATCATTTCTTCCTCTTCATTTCGCTCTGTGCCAATGTAGCGAAACTGTTCCCTTCCCTCACTCCACCAAGCAGGTTTAGAGTGGAAGTTGGTTGGGCGGGACGTTGAACTATGTTGGAGGATGGCCTAAGCTTCCTCCTTCTCTTTGCCGTTGGAGTTTGGCTTGAACCGCTTGAGGCCTCGCCTGATAAGTCCGCAGGTCCCGCTATTGGAATAGCGGACCGCTCTCCACAATCCATCACGTGTGTTTGATCTCTTTTTTTTTTTTTACACTTCACTTATTATTTCAGTAAAGAAAAAAAAAACAAAACAAAAAAAAAACAATGTCTCCCGTTGGGAATCGAACCCAGTCCTCCGAATCGCCACACCAAGTATGATGTCGTCCGAGTGTTTGCCACTTCGGCTACCGGCCACTTGATACTTTTTTTTGTTTTAACGTTTACTATATTTGTTTTCTTCACTTGTGAAGCCGAACACGAAAATGCGTCTTATCGCCACTAAGGTCTATGAACGACTGGTTTAACAAAGGTATTTTAGAATTGATTCACAAACATAAACTTGGCTATATTAGTGGTCCAAATTGCAAAGCGAGAGTTTAATGAAAGTTTAAAAAAACTGGAAAAGATCTTTGGCAAAAGTTGCCGAAGTTAGGCAATGGTAAGCAAAAATCTGGCGCACCGACAGACGTAGATTGCTATGTCCTCAATTCGTAGTTTGTATCCGTCGCTGCCCCGCTGTCCCAAAAATCATCATATTCCTGGGATTATGGCTCATTCAAGTACAGTAAATAGCTTTGAACTAAATTTCAACGTCGCTCGTTTAACAGATGAAGACATGGTTGCAGCCATGCTGTCTGTCAAATCAAATGGAAAAGGCTTAGACGAAACTAATTCACAATTTATAAAATTGCAACCATGAATACAGAGTTTTGTGAAGAAAGGCAAAACTATTTCCGATACCCAAGTCGAGTAATATTGTAATCGAATCAGCCCCGAATATAGACCGATTCTCTTCTCTTGTAGTCAAACTCATGCACTCCAACATTACGAGTATAAATCGGGAACAATTTGTGGCAGTTGGAAATAAAATGCCTTCCTTTCTTGTATTGGCTGCGGGGTTACCACAGGGTTCCATCCTCGGTCCGTTATTGTTCTCGCTTTATGTAAATAAACTCCCTCAACTAGCAGAACAAGGAAATCATGGAAATCATGGAAATCAGCCCAACTTGTCCCTTAATCCAACGAAGTCGATGCGACAATCTTCCATAGAATACGTTCATACGGCAAGTAACTTGAGGACAGTATTCAATGATGATCTTGGACTATGCAACTGCCTCAATCGGGAAAGTTATTGTATGCGTGTGAAGTCTTTTGTAATGTTGACTACAATCCTCGATGAAAACCAAGTTTTATCTATAGCAATTTGGCAAGGATCCTATCTAGCAGGTGCAAAGAGGTCTTAAGGGCACCTGACCAGATGTGGGGATTGTACTCCAGTTTTGGGCTGATGACTGCCTTATAATTGACGCCAGTTCAGAAGGGGAGGAGTATTTCTTACATAGCTTGACGAAATCTAGACATTTCGCAGCATTTTTGGCGACATCGAATATGTGGTCATTCCAACGTAAGCTGTCAAGTTTAAATTTCGCATTGAGTTTTGGAAGCATTAAGTGTTATGCCCTTTATTTGGGGATTTAATGAGACAAACATATGCTGCCGTTCCTGTTCTGCAGCCGAAGAGCAGGGACGTGAATCCGGGAACGAATATGAAAAGCAGAGAGTACCGTCATCAGCAAAGGAATATATTGGATTAGAAGTAGCAGACAAGAGATCATTAATGAAAATTAAAAAGAGTGTCGGAGACGGAATACAGCCCTAGGGCACACCAGCGTTTGTTTTGTGAATATCAGACTTGAAACCATCCAAGACAACTTGAATTGAACGTTCCGAAAGGTACATAGTTTCTAATCCATTGTAGAAGATAATCGTCGATCCCAAAGGCACGTATTTTCCACTTTTCGGTGAGGCATCACCAGTGGACCTGTTGCTACGAAAATCATACCACCGGTCATTGAGAAGTTTTCGTGGTTCGGGATATTTTCTCAGCATTTCCATGATCTTGGAAAGAAGGGACGTAAATGCAATGGGCCTGTAGGAGGAGAGAGAAGAATATTCGCCGTTTTTAAGGATGGGCTGGACAAGTGCTGTTTTCAATCTGCTCGGAAAGAGTCCTAAAGAGTAGGATTGAAGAAAAACTTACCCAGTGGTTTTGCCAGCGCGGAAGAACACCTCTTCAGAAGAAGGGGAGATATACCTTCTGAACCAGCGGATTTATGTATGTTGAGATCTCTAAGTACTCTTGCAACTACACGAGTCGCACTCAAGTGTAGACGGGGACAAAGCTCAATCTAGGAGTGTTGAACTGGCCGCAAAGTATGCAGCAAGTAGATTGGCCTTGTCCAAAAAGCTGACAGCTGGAATGTCATTGTAAATGAGCATTGAGATGGAGGGTGAGGCAGAATTTCTAATGTTTTTGATGAACGACCGAAAATTTGTACTGCCTTTGGGACATTGCCGTATTTTTTGCCTCAGTTTTTGGTCGTATTGGAATTTCACACTCTTAAGAAAGGCGTTGCACTCATTTCTGGCTCGTTTGAACTTTTTTCGGTTTTCCTCTGTCGGCTTGGTCTTGAAGAACCGAAAAAACATTTCTCTAACCCTGAAAGCCTCTTTACCGCTCGAGTCGTGCAATGCCTTTTCTTTTGGTTTGATACTCTTCATCCGATGAGGAATAAATGATCTCATTCCAAAGAGAATGGTGTCTGTAATCATATCAGCAGCGGAATCCACGTCGTTATCGAGGAAACATAACGACCAGTTAAATTTCCTAAGGAAGCTGTTAAGTCCGCTCCAATTGGCTTTCTCGTATTGCCCATACGGTTTTTTTAGGAATCTTTTCTCTAACTGTGTCGTCGATATACGAGAAATTTGCTGATATAACACTGTGGACTGACGAGCCTAGAGGGGATAGCACATTGACCTTGTATTTTTCAGGGTGTGACAATCATCCTATCATCAAGTTATTTTCCGCAGCGAAGATCTCAACACACCTTCCTGCGGATGTTGTCTGTCCAGAATGTCGAAGCCACTCAGAATTGTATATATTGAAATCGCCCGCAATAACGATTTCAGTATGAGGATACAGGGATACAAGTCTTTGTATGGAGCCGTGCAGCGTATCGAACTCGTGAAGTCCAGTTGGGGGCTTCTGTAGATAAAGCAGTAGTGAATAATTTTCTTATGGAGATGGAATTTTAACCACATGAAGTTGAATTACGGATTAGAACAAGGACTACATTGTGGTGAAGTTTAGTAATGGCGAGACCACAGTCAGAGAAGAATAATGGCACTAGTTCGTAGTCAGGCAGCTTAATATCAGAGTGATCTGAGAGATGTGGGCGGGGATCTACCTGTGTTTCACTAAGTGCCAAAACAGCTGGTCTGTACAAGTGTATTTTGGGGTGCGCAACTGCAAGTCGGAGATCGCGCTAACTGAAGAGGCCTCTAGCGGCATCTAAGTCAGATTGTGGAACAATGATACGAATATACGCGCTACACCTTTCAACGATGAATAAAAGTGAAGAAAGAAGAGAAACGATCGCTTGATGGGGATACAAGCAAACTGAATCTCTCTTAAACGTTTACCTTTAAAGTGTATAAATCACAAAACAAAAACATAACAATGAAGTGCAGTGTGTGTAAATCTAAAGTAGATAGGCACGACGCTAAAATCCAATGCGTTAAGTGTGACCAATATTTTCACGGAAAATGTGTAAAATTACAAAAAAGTGACATTGAATTTTTTTAAAGAGTGGTCAAAGTTACAGTTGTAACAATTGTGTCTCTATACGGAGAAAATCCATCTTGGCTGATAATATTCCAGTCGCAGCAGCCTGTTCTCTTAAGACCCAAACTCTTTCTTCAGCTGTTCGCGATGACACTGGGTCTGCCACCTCACCTCGCCCTGCATCATCATCGTTATCGTCGTCATCATCACTCACGCTGCCTGATGCCAACATCTCACCTCAGCAAACAGTAACACTCGAAACTCTCTTCCATGAAATTATAAAACTCCAATGACTAATGACGAATTGTGTACTAAAAATTACTACTCGTACATTGGAAGAGAGCAACGCTGTGCTTACGAAGAAAGTCAACCTATTGGAGCTGAAGCTAAATTCGGTTGAGCAAAGAGACAAGCAACGTGCAGTGGACATAGTTGGGATACCAGCTGTAAATAACGAAAATGCAAAAGAAAAAGTAGTTAAGCTTCTTGCGGATGAAATGGGAATAGAAACTGGTCATGATGACATCGAAAGCTGCTTCGTTAAGGGAATTAAACGTAAAACGGATAATACAGAGAAAACAAACATTGTGTGTGTACGTTTTTCGTCTCTAAAAAAGAAAGAGCGCGAGATGAAAATTAAACTACGAGTATCTTCTGCAGTTTTCAATGACGGCACTGGTGGGAGAATTTTCATAAATGATTCACTCACTAGCTACACAAGATCTCTGCTAGTGAAGGCCCATCAGCTAAAAAATAGTAATAAATGCAAGTATGTCTGGATCAGGAATTCATCGGTACTTATAAGAAAACGAGAAGGCGACAGGGTGATTAAAATTTCTTGTTTTGAAGATTTTTCCAAACTTGGTTAACTTATAGTTACAGTATTTTCTTAATTTCTTCTATTACCTTTTCGCTTTCATTTAAATTAATATGAATTGTTTTGGTATAGATCAATCAGATATTTTGTCTTGCTCTGGTTTTTCAGTTACTCATCTAAACATACGTAGTTTAAGAAAACACTTTGATTGCTTTCTCTCGCACCTTGCTGCTTTAGAACATTTACCAAATCTAATATTTTTATCTGAAATATGGATATACGAGATTGAAAAAACGAAGTATATACATCAGATACCAAGTTATTTGTTTGAGGCTACGTGCAATGATTCGTATTCAGCTGGCAGTGTTGCGGTTTTTTACAAAAGTGAACTAGACTGTGATATTATTAAAACTCGTCTTAATAGTGCTGACTTGATTTCTGTTCACTGCAATATTTCTGGTGTTCGTTATAGTTTTGTGTGTGTATATCGTTTACACTGTTGCTCAGTCAAAGTCTTTGTAGATGAATTTTCTGAATTTCTCCAAAACATTTCTTGTAAAAATGTAGTCCTTTTGGGTGATTTCAATGTTAATATTCTAGATTACTCAAATGATGTTGATTATTTTTTGTCTGTGTTATCATCTTTTGGCTTTAAGTCCTTATTGTTACAACCTATGCGAATTGCTGTGAATTCTAGATCATGTTTGGACCATTTGTTTATAGGGTTGCACAGAAACAACTCAATAAATTTCAAAACTGATGTTTATGATCTACAGATAACTGATCATTGTTTAACTACAATTCAGTTTGATTGTTCGATACGCAGACCTAAACCACTACAATTTAAAAAGTTTAAAAAAGTCGACTTTACAGCCTTGCAAAGGGATTTTGAGTCTTTTGAGTTCTGGAACGATGTATATAGCGCTCATGATCCATCAATTGCTTTTGATTTATTTATTAATAAATTGAAATTTCATATTTCTAATTGCAGTCAAAATCATAGCGTAAACACAAATAAATCTAAGTGCATCAAACCATGGATGACGTTTTATTTGTTGAAGAAAAAAAAAAAATGAACTCAGAATTCGGGTTCGCAAACATCCTAGGAATACTAGGCTTAAAAGTTTTTATGTTAAAATCTGTCGTGAGTTAAAATTAGAAATAACACTTTGTAGAGATAATTATTTCAGAAGAAAACTGGTTGAAAATATTGGGAATTCTAAGAAAGAGTGGGACACAGCTAATCAAATTTTGAATAGAGAAAAGCCGAATGCCGAAATTGTTTTAAATATGGATAGTAATGTTGATATAACTGAACCAAGTGAGGTGGCTAATGTTTTTAATGACTATTTTTCAAATATACTCAATGATTTCCGCTGTCTCCTGGGACAAAATAATTTTTCGTGTCACTGTGATAAAACAATAAGGCAGGAGAAACACCAGTCTGCTTGTTTTTACGAGTACTTTGAAAATTTCACACCACTGGAAATACACAAAATTATACAATCCCTAAAGAACTCACACTCTTCTTCACATGACAATATTTCAAGTCACGATCTTAAAATTATTTCTTTTTATGTTTTGTGTCACATATACAATTTGAGTGTTCAACAGGGCGTTTTTCCCGAATCCCTTAAAACCGCTGTAGTTATTCCTCTCCATAAAAAAGGTAATACTAAGTCTTTGAATAACTACCGTCCTATTTCAATTTTGTCCACCTTCTCCAAGGTATTTGAAAAAGGTATGAAAGCTAGAATACTGTCTTTTTTAGATAAAATTAGATTCTTCAGTTAACATAAATTCGGTTTTAGGAGCGGAAGATCAACTGAAGATGCCTTATTAAAACTTTGCGGATAAATTTATAACAGCGTAAATGATTCTAAAATTGCTGCAACGTTATTTATAGATATCTCAAAGGCTTTTGACATGGTGGACCATTCGCTTCTACTCAGTAAATTGTACAATGCAGGTTTTAGAGGTTTTATTTATACATGGCTTTCGTCTTATTTGCGGAACCGTAAACAAATGGTCAGAGTAAAAGGTTGTATGAGCTCACAGAAAACAATAAATTTAGGCGTACCACAAGGTTCTGTCCTGGGTCCGATATTGTTCTTAATTTACGTTAACTCCTTATTTATCCAGCCTTTTAAAGGAATAATCACCGCGTTCGCATATGACACAGCTCTAACTTACTCTTGTTATTTGATGTCATTGCAAACATTAATTTTGACTTAGATTTGCTTCGTAGGTGGTTTGACAAGCATAAACTAGCAATTAGTAACAAAACAAAGTACATGATTTTTAAAATTAAGGGAAAATTGACTGATAACTTTTCTTTTCAATATCACTCACCAAATTGTTTTAAATTTAATCTAAGAATTGTTTGTCCTCATAATCAAGGTGTATCAACCTACAATACCGGTGTTAGTTGCTCGACAGATTGCTTTGCTATTGAACGTGTCGAATGTTTCAAATACTTAGGGGTTATTTTAGACTCAAAGCTTAGTTGGAGTGAACATACCCTGCATTTAAAACAATACTTTAACTTAGTAGTAAGACAGCTTTATCACCTTAGTATATATTGCGGATCAGATATTTTAAAATTGGTATATAATGGTCTTTTTAAATCCAAGCTGCGGTATGGTATAGCCTGTTGGGGCAGTACACATTTCAACAAAGTACAACACTTGCTAGTTAAGCAAAAACACTGCTTAAGATTAATCTGCAAAGTTAATCGTACAACTCCCAGTTTTAGATTATTCAAGGAACATAAAATACTACCCTTTACCTTTACTACTATAAAGTCTTGAAAATATTTTTCCAGAATTCTGGGTATAACGTCGCTAGACTGTATGGCAATCTTAACTTGCGAGCTAATTCCATGAATTTTGTATCCTTACCTAGAATCAATAAAGCACTTTTTTCTCGTTTTTTCAACGTCATTGCTCCTCGCTTATTTAATAAGTTACCGGAAAGTATTAGGTGCGAAAGAAGGCAATCTTTGTTCTTAAAAAATGTCATAACTTGGCTTTTTGCTTACGATCATTGTACAGTAGATCAATTTCTTATTTAGTTAATAATTTTAAAATTTTTGCTTTTTTCTTATAAATCTTAAATTGTTGCACTTAGCTTTCTATTGCATTTGTTTATTTTTAAATACCTTTTCCCCATCAATGTTTAAATAAGTAATTTTTTGCTGAACAATAATGGTACATTCGCCACTTGGCCTTGGTCAATAGAATGTCCCTAACTATACCAAATATAATAATTGTAATATATTGTATTAAATTTATAACTTGAAATGAAATAATGAAATAAAAAAAAAAAAAAAAATAAAAAAAAAATTGTCTCCATGATTCCCAGTAATAATACTTGTACAGCCGTTTAGTCTATCCTGGTCAAATCAAGTCTATAAAATATGCGGGGTCTAAAATTGGTGGGACTTTTTGTGAGAGCGGCTTAAGGTTTTCCGTCTGCCAACTCCAGGAGTGATATTCTTGGACATATATCGTCGTCCCTTTCGGTGCTACTGCGGTTTTATGTGCATTTTTCTAAAATCCTAACTATAACTGGTGGAGGATTGCTGCAATGATTAAGTTTGTCGACTACTTTGGTAGAGGTTGTCGGTTCAAATTAGAGAATACCAGAAAAAAACATTTTTTTTGACATCATCACACATTCAGCAGAGATTGGCAAAACCTGTGAAAGTGAAATTTTAAAAAAGTCTCACTTACTGGACCATTGCCTTGTACCACACCGAAACCATGTCCCAACTGAATATGCTGCACCTGAGAGCTTCAGCTTCTTTCGTCGTGATTTTCTATCTCATTCAAAGGATACTTCATTTAAAATGAACCAAGGTGAAGGTAATATTTTCAAAAGCACTTCCTCACACCCAAAGAGTATTGTTTCAATCCACCACCATCCGAGAATATTTACTTCCTGCCGCATCATCTACGAGTATCGTATACTCGGATCCTGACATGACATCAGAGAAAACAGGAAACCTTGTAAACAATTCTTTTTTTTTATTGTTTTTCGCTGAAATTCTGATATTCCTACGTTTCGTTTATCTTATTTCTTTAAGGATATTCTAGAATAACAAGGACTTCCTTTCGAACAACAGCAAACAGGATGTGATTTATGGATCCCATCGAAGCAAATACAAATACGAAAACTCAAACAGAGTATAAGGAGAAGGGTAAATCCTGCTTAGCACACAATTTATATTACGGGTTTATCTGGTAGGCTGAGCGCTAAGGATCTGAATTAAATTTAAACACTCCATTGGTCAAAGCGAAAAGACATTAAACTCGGACCCAGAAAAGTATCCTTCTTTGGGAAAAAATTACAAAAAAAAGAATCAAAAGAAATGTTTTCCTGAATTGCTGTAATTAAAATCCTTCGAAGCGAAAAATACCATCAAAGCTCATAAGGACATTAAAACGTTAAGTATCTGTTTATCTGCACATAGAGCTGTAGAAGGTATGAAGAGAGTGCAGAGACCATACACAGAGTCCAAAGCTACACTTAATTCCTTTTGATTTACTTCCCATTGTTCGTTGGAGTAATATCCCTTTGCAACCTCAAAGCCATAAGGAATGAGATTAAAACAAGGAGTCTGAGTCCAGTCGTTTTGAAGTGAATTCTCTTATACAATATATTTTTTTACTTCCTCTCCAGAGAGTCCAGAGGGTCAGGACTTACGATTTTTTGAACTTACGACTAAAAGTTGAGCAAAACTTTATGGATACTTTTAAGTGGTGTAATCTTCTCAAGGAGACTGAAGTGCAGATGTGGAAGTAAGGAACCGCTTAGTTGACATTGTGCCCATTAATCCGATTAGAAATGGAGCAATGGGTGGTTTTTTGTCATCGTTATCGTCACAATCGATGTCGGTCGTTTTAGATTACTTCTGATGGGATTACGAATTGTTCAATGTCTGCAGTTGATGTTTGATTCAGTGGCAGATCCTTGGAGAGTATGACGTATGGGTAAAGAACTTCCTCACAGTTCAGTTCAGTTCATTAAAATTGAGTCGACGATGTTCTAAAATTGCTGAGCTTATCTTGACTACGTATCATGCCAATCGATTGATCAACTGAGTAAATCCTTAAATGAGTCTTGGCCAAAATTGCAGTTTTAAGAGCTGTAACATACTTTCCAACATAACAGCAAAGGAGCCCATATACGGACTTGTCTTTGCCGTATTTGGTCTGTCGTAAAAGCAGAATACATGTCTGGATCAGCTATGTACGAGCTGGTGCGTATTGCCTACATCGAGCTAGTGAGATCGTTCGTCCTGAAGGCGACATGGCCACCATTCAGCTATTCGAAGAAACACCTGGCGTTACTGTCGGAGATCCAATATTGTGTACTGGTAAACCACCTTCAGTCGAATTAGGTCCCAGTATTATGAGCAGCATGTTCGACAGTATCCAAAGTCCATTGAAAGACATCAACGATTTGACCAACTCCATTTACTCGTACATTCCAAAAGGGATTAATGTGCCCGCTCTGTTCCGTTCAATTGCATGGGGATTCAATCCACTCAACGTGAAAGTTTTATCACACATTACCGGAGGGGACTTGTACGGTTTCGCACATAAAAAAAACACTCTCTTCAAGCACAAGATGATCGTTGGACTTTGCGCCAAGGGTATAGTTCGTTATATTTCATGAGCTGGCAACTACCATGTCGAGGATGTTGTCTAGGAAGCCGAATTCGATAGATAGATCAGCAAAGGCAGTATGTTGCAAGTATGGCTTGTACGTCAACCACGTCCAGTTACTGAGAAGTTACCTACTAATCATCCACTTCTGACCGGTCAACGTGTATTGGATACGTTATACCACTGCCATTCCCGGAGCTTTCAGTTGTGGTAAAACATCTCACAGGCCTTGTCCAAGTCCACCAATTCGGGTGTCATCGTCATAGTGGTAACGAAATGCTTGAAGTACTTCGTGATTTCCCCGAGTTGTCACCAAATGGATCATGAAACGAACCGCGCTTATTGGCAAGACATCAAGCATGCCTATCGCTGCTCGTGAAGCTTCCATCTACACTGGTATCACTTTGTCCGAATACTTCTGTGATGGCTGAGGCGTTGGGCAGAGGCTCTTCGTGAAATTTCAGGTCTTTTCGCCGAAATGTCTGCCGATTCTGGTTACCCAGCCTACTTGGGTGTCCGTTTGGGCACTCCTTCTACGAATGTACCGGTGGTGATTTCTCAGATCTTGTCACTTCTGATACACTTGGTTTTGCACAGTTGTTCTGGGGCTGGGACTGGCCCAACGCAAACAATTCCCCTCCATCAACTGCCTCATTTCTTCGTACAGTAAACACATATGTGCCCTAGATGATTTCAATGACAAAAACTTTGTCAAATTCGTGCCACTTAGGACCAAGATCATGGAAATCCAATACAATTCCTCGATAAGGCTTCATTGGCTGAGACCGATAAGGTAACTCTCAAGGTTGCCAAGCTGCTCAAGGACGATTTCCTACAACATAACTCCTACCCTTCATACCATCGTTTCTGCCCATTCTACAAGACAGTCGGTATGCTGAGAAACATTATTGCCTTTCACGATATGGCCCGTCATTCAGTGGAATCCACCGCTCAGTCCGATAACAAGATCATGTGGAACGTAATCAGGGAGGCCATAGGCAACATTATGTACCAACTGTCTGCTATGAAGTTCAAGGATCCCGTCGACAATAGTGAAACGAAGACTCAACCACCTCAAGCCTTTGTTGTTTATACTGTATATTGTTGAATGGGAGTTTAACTTTAAAAAAAACAAAAAAAAAATTGCCAAAGTCCTTACATTGTAAATGAAATGCCGAAAATGTCCTTTTTGTTGCCCAATCCGTTTACTTGCACTTAAGCAGCAACAACAACTTATTTTCTTCTTTTACGTGCTTACACACATTATTCTCGTCCGTCACAAAAATGTCCTTCCAAATGAAGAGAGCTCATCGTGCTCCTTGCATGCTCATTTCGTTGCCCGCACTACGTGGCACCAGAATGTTGTGCATCATGGACTTTAAATAAACTGCAATAATTAGTTGAGATCTTACCAGTTACACCCATAACGCTGTCACAACTCTTTCTTCTTTCTTCTCTATCCCGCAGAGCTCTCCCCGAGTTTTACATCCTTGGGATATTACCTTCTATAGGCGTAGAACTTAACTTCTACAGTGCCACCTGGACTCGATTAAGCTTATCTTAAGGACGTTCCTTTCTCTGTTCTCCTTTAATCATAGAATTCGAGAGCAACCCAAACCTTTCTCTGCCTACTGTCTCCTGTTTCGCATGCATTGTTTAGTACTTTTGATCAATCCAGAGGTGTGTCATTGTATTTCGTGTGAAATATTGCTCATGCTCTGCTAGGTGTCTGTTGGCTGTTGGCAAGAACTCAAGAACTCCTAAGTCATTTTATGGAGGTTGGTTTGGGAAGTTTGGAGCGATCGTGTTGCACATGTAAATATTGCCGACGAGCAAATCTCTAGAAAATCGAAAAAGTCTGAATTCTCGTTGTATTACAACAATCTGCTTCCTCAAATGGCCATGTTAAGTTTTAGGCCTTCTTCTTCAGGACCCAAACGGCCGCTGTTGACTGCTCTTCTACTCATTCACCATAGTCGTTGGCAGCATGTAGTGGGTAAAGGGTGATTAACGAAATGTCCTCGACAGTAAAGCCGTCCATTTAAATAATGCTCTCGGCGTAGATCAGTGGTTAAACCCGTTGATAACTATAACTAGCAACACAGTGCGTAGAGAAACTAGGAAAGCCTGGACTGATGCGCCATTAATGTATGAATATTTATTAGCTCCTTGCTCTGACAATATCTCTTATTTTCTTCAATGGGGCTACACCAAGAACCCTTAGCTCGTTGTTGTCAACAGCCGCTTTAGGGTGAGCACAAGTCTCATTTTAAAGGCTAACATCGCCAGAAAAAAAAATTATCAAACCAATTACAATGTTTGCAGCTTCCGTCCATTTCCTATTTCGAACCATAAGCTCCAGCTTAAGAAAGATTCACTACACATTCCTTACTGGTTTTCTTACCTTAGCTTCGTCAACAACTTTTATGGACAAGGCGTTATAATTATGCCAAAGGTTTGCGAATGATTCCTCTTTATACTCTGAGAAAAGTTGGCAAGACCCCATAATCACATCTATTTGGTGCCTCCTGGATAGCTGTCTAATGGTGAGCCATCAGATAAGCGTATACTGACTACACTGACAGACCCGTATGTGGAGTTGAACACTCTTAATGACGCAAGCTTAGATGGGTGACCTTCAGCAAAAGATGCCTCGTCTGAGATATACGTGCTAAGTGGTCTTAGTTGTCCAACAAGAGGTCCTTAGACTGAGGACGTGGAGCAGAGGAATTCCCCTTGACCGAAAACCTTATTTGAGCTACACTGAAATATTCGGATCTCAGGTCGATAGGGTCTAAGGCAGAGTATATAGAGCTATAGAGCTAGCATCTCTGACGTGGGCTACTGGCATCGGAGCAGCCGGCCTCTTAACCTTCCAGGTACGTCGGAATAAATTTCCTACCACAGAAGAACAGAACACATTTCAAAACAAAAACGAGGCCTGGATATAGATGACCTTACTATTCATGTCCCCAACAGACGAAATAAGGGCAACGACTCTCGGATCAGAACGTGGAATATTCGGCTATTTAACAGGCCACATGCAGCCGAACAATTAACAGCGGCCCTTGATTGAAATCATGCAGATATCACTGCTATCTAGAAAGTTCTCTATTGCTATGAGAAATAGAAACAGCGATTATTCGGATGCGGATTTGTCATAGCCGGCAGACTTAGGCAAGAAGTCTTGAGCCCCAGATAAGTGAGAGAGCATCTAACAACAATCTGATGGCTTATATTTGACCAATGTCCCAATTATACTAGGCGAGGCTAGGACATTTTTGGTATGGCAGTTGGTAAGCATAGCCTACACGACACCACGTCTAGTAGAAGACTTAGGCTTATTGACTTTGTGACGGAAAGAAATATCGCTATAACTAGCACACGTTTTTCTCATCTAAATATACACAGGGGGACAGATGTTATGCGGATCACGAGACGCTAACTTACTAGGTGGGGTGAAAAGTAACCTCCTTGACCGCCAGAATGCGCTGCTACTGCAAAAAAGGTTATGGTGCCTTGAAGTCCGTTCATATTTAGGCAGATATGCCTAACTGTCTGTTCAGTGCGATACTGTCTTTAGTTTTGTTTTGACAGCTGATTTTTTTTTTTTTATAATTTACGTGCGCCTAAGGGGTTAGATACCCTTTTACTGTTGCCAGGTCGCGGGCGGAAAGGTAGAAAGGAGGAGAAAGGAAAATTGTTTTGTAGTGGTTTGAAACTCAGGTGTGTTTGGTTTCGGTATTTGCTCTCCAGGTGTGGGAGTCCGAATAGGACGGAGAGTTTTTTCTTCACTCAGAGTGGAAGGTTATAATTCGCAGTAATTATTTGTGCTTGAAACTCTACCATAGCCAAATCTAAGTGTCAGTGTTATGCCTTCACACGCAGAATTTTTCTGTCTGAGTTCCAATTACACAACTGAAAAACTTGAAAGACTTGTTCATGGGCAGGATTCGAACCTAGAGAAGCGATTGCTAGTACCACTACACCACGGCCACCCCTTAATTTTTGATTGTTTTTGTTTGGCATCATGTTGAGTATGGACAAAAACGATTTTCATTCTCTCATAAAACATTATTTTTTTAGGTAAAACGGCGAAGGAAACAAAAGAAAAGTTGGATAAATATTATGCGGCTAATGCTCCGTCAGATTACACCGTCAAATATTGGTTTCGAGAGTTTCGTGGTGGCCGCAACTCCACTACCGATCAAGTCCGCAGCGGCAGGCCCTCCGATGCGGTTACAGAGGGCAATGTCAAAAAAATACATGAAATGGTGTTGGCTGACCGGAAAGTGAAGGTGCGCGAGCTAGTAGATACCACAAAGATTAGTAATGAGCGCACATGCCCTATTTTGGGCAATATTCTGCATATGAAAAAGTTATCCTGCCGCTGGGTGTCGCGCATGCTCACTCCTGACCAAAAACACGAACGCGAGAGCACTTCGAAAGAGTGTTTGGACTTGCTGATGCGGAATCGGGCGGACTTTTGGCGTCGATTGGTAACTGTTCATGAGACTTGGATCCACTATTACACACTAGAGAATAAAATGAGTGTGCGTCAATGGACTGAAGCCGGCACGAGTGCTCCGAAGCGGCCGTGGGAGGGTCGGAAAGGTTATGGCGTCGGTTTTCTGGGATTGCCATGGCATACTCTTCGTGGACTACCTCGGAAAAGGAAAAACCATCAACAGCGAGTATTACTGTGCATCATTGGAGCGATTGAAGGCCGACAACCCTGTAAAATGGCCTCACGTGAAGCGAAAAAAAAATTTTGTTTTTGCAAGACAATGCGCCGGCGCACAATAGCATCGCAACCACGGCTAAAATCAATGACTTACGATTCCAATTGCTGTCGCATCCACCGTATTCGCCCGATTTGGCTCCCTCGGACTATTATCTCTTCCCAAACCTCAAAAGATGGCTCATCAATAAAAAATTCAGCTCACGCGAGGAAATCATCGACGCCACGGAGGAGTATTTTGCAGACCTTCCAGAAAATTACGCTGGTTGTCACTCGATTACCACAAAGAAATTCCTGGTCCGATGAAGAATGCCGGCGACAAAGCCGCTCGTGAACTCCACGAGCTGAGGAGACGAGAAAAGCATCGGTTTCACCAAAGAAAGACAAGTGAGATGGAAGATATTGAGAGCTTGTACTCCAGAAACAACGTGCGGAAGTTTTACAAAGAATCGTATCCAGTCAAGAAGACCCGTACAGAAATCCGTAGAGTTGAACAAGGAAATCTTGTAGTAGAGTCACAGTTGGTACTGAGAATATGGAAGAACGTTTTCTCCAGACTGTAAAGCGGCGAAGAAGCCCAATATCCCGACCATTCAACTCAGCCAAAACATCCGTCCAACTGACCAAAACGAAGTATGAGGAACTTATATTCAACAAAGCTACTGAACCAGATAGACGGCTTACCAGTCGAGACTCTGTGGAGAGACATTTTCCGCTACCTCAAAAATCTTGGCAGTCCTCTCCTCTATGCAGGGCTACTTCGAACGCGGTTTGGTTCCCTAAGTGTGCTTATGTGCATTCTTCATTAAACGATGGGTTTCGTGGGGATTTTCGGTTGAAATCGAGTACACCTGTTGCGGGGTTTCTTATGACTTCTTCAGCGCTTGCATAGGATATGTCGAGTGGGTGATGATTTCGCGATCGAATGCAGCCTTAGATATCCGTCGACGTACCTTGGCTGAAACGAGGTAGTGGTCCGAGTCTATGTACGCCGCTCGGAGAAGTTTCTTGCATCGATCGCAACATGATTAATTTGGTTGACGATTAGATGATCAGTGTAGATATTGAAGCTTTGGTCTTGAGGTCTAAAACAACACGACTACCATCCAAAGGCCACCAAATTTACCTGATCTGGCACCATGTGGCTTTCTTCTGATTGGCCAACTTAGGGAAACATGTATTAGTTTCCGAGTAAGTGTGGCGCACTTCTTCCACTGCTTCCAGGGCAGGATCAAGCGTTATCACAAGTACGTTGCACTAAATGGGATTGCTTTGCAGGCGACAATATTTAAGATTTAAATGAAAATCTTGTATTCATCGTTCGTTTTAAAGGTAAATACCAGAACCCTTTTGAACAAGGTGGTGAGCACGTCAGATGACTCACTTTCTAGTCACTGCGAAGCTAATATCGCGAAAGCATTTGCGGCACAGTAAAACCAAAGGGACTTTCTATGAGTAAATGGTGGGAATGGCAATGGTTATGAAACCCCTTGAAGAAGAAACTAAGTGAAGGGAGGAATCCCTAATCTGCTCGTATCACAAGCGAAAAACAAACAGCCACTGTGATGAGGAGTCTTAGCCAAATTGGCATGCTACAGCAAAGAGTAGGCCATAAATAGAATGACGAGGCCTCAAGAATCAACAACAAATTTCCGCGTTAGCAAGGATTTTTTCTAATTTAAAAGGAAGGCAAGAAGACAAATAAATTCAAAATCAATAAACAACGAAAAATCTCCTTTAATTGGCTTCCAATTCTCTATAAAAAATGTAAATTCCTTGACCTCTTGCCCCTTCTTTGAATTCTTCAGTCCTTTGTTGTTTTGCAAATAGAATCATGCCAGCAAATAATGCCAAATTAATTAGATGCCAATTGGGTAGCCTCAATAGAAACAGTTGCAAAGGGCTTATACACGGATACCAGGAATATTATTGATGTGATTGCTTCAAATGTTGATACATACTCGTATTCCCTCCCCCCCCCCAAAAAACCCTAAAATACCATCCTCAATCGGCTTTCATGTTAGCCAAACACTCAAACAGTCTCTAACACTCATCCAATGGCGAATATCCTTCGAAGAGTCCCTTTTAAAACTAAAACTGTTTGCCCATTTTGTGATAATAGCGCCTTAAGGACATTGGTAAACATTTTAGTGTTGCATACCCCAAATGTGGTTTCAATTTTCAGTCTTCGGCTTGTTTGACCGATTGTAGGATAATGCCAGGAGTTTAGGAAAAAAGAGCAAGAACGATTCTGACCTGGAAATTGTAGACGACGTGATGGATTATACATGGACTTTTGTTAACATGGCAGCCATTGTCATTTCTCCTTTATTTGATGAATTTCCTAACAATGTTTGCAGTGGCTTTTAGACTTGCCATTACCATCTCCATGGTAGTCACTATCAACACACATGGTGACGACACCACCACTGACACTAGCGTTGATTCCGTTTTGTAACGTTTTCTTTTCATTTTTTTCTCCTTCTGTTTGCTCTCTGGAATGTCCTTTGTGACAAGTTGTTCCTCTTCTCAGAAGGACATTTTTTTCTATTTTTTCTTCTATTCTTTCCATTGGCGGTGCTTCGGCCGCACACAAAAAGCATGACCAAGCACATCCAATTGAAAACTTTTTCAAAGGACATCACTGCATAAATTGATTCCTTATTCAATTTTGAACAGTTAGTTTCAATTGCAGCCATCGAAGTGTAGAAGAAGACTTGGCAAATCAATGACCACCCACTCTAAGCGGATTCCAAAATTCATCAAACGATCGAAAACCGTTTCATCTGCGATATTGAGCTCGTTTTTCATAAAAGAAGTCTAACGACCGCTCCAATTTCATCTCAATTACACCGCATCCAAGGGGCAATCCCTAAAAAATCATAATCTCCAAGCGCCCATTAAATGAGCCCACAGCAATAAAGGATCAGTGAAAGGAAATCCACTCAGAAATAAACTGTTTTATTAATGGTTCTCAAGAATATTTCAGCATTTTTGGTGAAAATGTGCGGAAAAATGCTTTTGCCCTAGGGTGCGGGTGGGCGAATAATAAGCCCCGCACTCTCATTCATGACGCTGGCGACGCAGAACGTTGAACGTTAAACGTTGAACGCCGAACGCAGACACATTGCCAAGGGAAAAGTTTCTAAATTTTCCAACCGACAAAAAAATTGTTAAAAGAAAACAAATTCATTGAAAGTGAAATGGTTGGAGTTCTAATCGACAACATCCAGGGTTCGATGAGACAGCCCAATTGATTTGAAAAGTGAGACGGACCGGATTGGGGGTTCAGGACTCAAGTACGAGTGAGTACGAGTATGTGCTTGATTAGCCGGGGGTTGGTAAACTTGAAATGACAACAATGATTGTGGTTAGCGATGGCTGGAAATTGGGGGACTATAGCGATAGGTTGGCATTCATATGGGGTGGGGGGACTTATTAAAAATGGTAATTTGATATTCCATAGGAGCATTCTGCCACTTCCACCGATTTATTTTGAAGTTTACCTAAAACACTAGATGATTCATGGATTGAAACGTAATTTGACAGCATCTTGATAAACTGTTTTTCCTGCCCACACCATGGTCTTAGATAAGCCTAGTGCTTCGTGAGAGGAAGTCAGTCTTTGCAGATGATTCACTATTGTCCTAGTATTAAGGGATTTCGTTGGGATAACTTTTTTTTATTATTTCTTCATCGGAAAAGTGTGTTCATTTTCTATGAAATGAAATATATCCTCCGTTCCGTTCTGGGGATTTTAGCGTCGGAATGGACAAGTGGTGGATGCAGAGACAACGAAATCGATGCGGGTCATATCAAGGTACCCCTCATGACATTAACTAGGCACATTCCTCTAATAAGCAAGGTATCGACTTGAGACACCAAAGTGAGCCTCATTGCACCATGCAATCATCGTCTGCGATGAGAAGAGTATTCTGTATGATAACCGTAAAAAATCTGGGCAGTGGTTGTATGAAGGCGAAAAACCAAAACACACTTCAAGGCAGTTTGTCGTCACAGTCTGGTGAATATCGAAACTGACACAGAGCCATGCAAGGGTAGTAGTCGCAGGGTATTATGTATTTGGATGCGAATTCGGCCTTAAAGGACTAATGAAACAAGTTTCAGGCATGTAAGCAGACGCCAACATAATCCTAATAAACTTCCATGACCCGACAAGGGACAACGACTACCTTAGAATAAACTGATTCTACGAGATCCTCGATAAAACCTAGGAGCAATGCCCTAAGTATGACGTGAAAATTCGTCCTTATCCGTGCGACTTCGACATATTTGGAGCACAGGCAGGTAAGAATTTCCGAGACTAAGTCAGGGTCTTGTAGAAGAGATGGTGGCGGATGTGCACTTATGGGTGAGCGTTCACATCCCTGATCGGGGTCGTTGAGACCGAAGTTAGTTGGGTTAGTGGCAGTGAGACCGCAATTAGTTACACAGATGGCACAACCCCCAACCTGGAGGGCCAATTCCATTATAATATCCCTAGGACGAGGGGTCGTTGAGATCGAAGTCAGTTGGGTAACTGGTCGGTGAGACCGCAGTCAGTTACACAGATTGCACAAGGACGAGGGGGTCTAGGGATATTATAATGGAATTGGCCCCCCAGGTTACGGGTTTTGCCATCTGTATAACTGCCTTACCATAGAAAAAAGTATGTAGTTACGAAGCAATAACAAACCTCGCATACCGACGCATTTACTGTTCACGAACTTATCTGCTCTTAGAATGTTAGGTCCTCCAGCCCTGAACTGCTGCAAACCAGATGTTATCGCCATCCAAGAAATGCGATGGGATGGGTCACACAAAAGGAGGAAGAAAAACTACGATGTCTACTACGGCGATTGTTATCGACGCCAAAAGCACCGTCTATTTGGAAGCGGATTTGTTGTTAGAGGCAGACTTAGGCAAGAAGTTCTGAATTTCCGGCATGTGACTGAGCGTCTCATAACAACCCGTATTAAGGCTAAATTTACCAATATTAGACGTATATGTGCACAAGCGCCCATAGAGGAGAAACATTACGACAACAAAGTTAGATTCTAAGAACTCTTAGACTAGACTTACCAGCAGATATGACATTTAAATTGTCCTCGGAGATTTTAATGCAAACCTAGGAAGAGAAGGCATCTTTGGTAGTACTGTCTTACACGACATCACCTCCGATCACGGATTAAGCCTAATCGGCTTTGCGGCGTGGCGAAACATTCCCACATCCCAATGTTCACAAAGAGACTTGGAGAACCCCTGATCAATCAACTATCAACTAGGTTGACAACATTGCGATTGACGCAAGGTACTCTTCCAGTATTATGGATCTCCGAACGTCCGAGGGGCCGACATCGACTCGGACCACTACATTGTTGTGGCCAAGGTATGGTTGCGGATACCGCGAACATCGCAAAGCAAAGCTAATACTGCCAGAAAGTTTGAGGTCTGACGGCTTCCATTCGCAAGAGAACGCCAAATCCTTTTCCGATCGAGTGTCCCTTAATTTCCTAAGAGGTCCTATCAAGTATCGAAGACCAGTTGCAGCGTTGCCAAGAAACCATCAGACATGCCGCCTTTGATGTGCTGGGTTTCATCCGGCCACCATAACGAGACCACTGGTTTGACGAAGAGTACCCTCTAAGCAAGAGGCATACAAAGCGGCGCTGTAAAGAAGCGGTAGAGCTGCTAACGAAGAGGAGAGACGAACACCGGCTAATCAGGAGGAAAAAGAAGGAGCATGAGAAACACGCGGTCGATGAAATTGAGAGATGCTATTGCAGGAATGAGATTCGATTGTTTTATCAATCCTGTAGAGACGAAAAAGGGAACATCGTAGTAGCTGAGGATTTGGATAAAGCATTTCTCTCTCTATACTGTCAGGCAGAATGAACCCTTTAATCTCGACGATGTAGACCAACCATTCCGTCCACCCGATCTGGATGAAGTAAATATAACCACATCTGAGCGATCTAAGCGAACGGCCTGACTGCCGAGCTTGGTCGGGAGCATACACCAACTTATCTGTAAAATATGGTCGGATGAAAGTCTGCCCGAAGACTCAGTATTGTCTGTCCGATCCAACTACAGAAGCATCAGTCTTCTGAACATCGCCTATAAGATGCCCTCAGCTGTATTGTGTGAATGCCTGAAGCCGCTCGTCAACAACTTGATTGGTCCATATCAGTGTGAGCTTAGGCCAGGAAAGTCCTCAGATCCCATGAGCTCTAAATCGATACACCTATTCAGAAGAATGCACGATGCTCCATCAAGATCGGTAAAGAACTCACCGAGAGCTTGGATGTCAAAAAAGGATTTGGACAAGGCAATGGGCTGTCTTGCGATTTCTTTAACATTGTTCTTGAAAGAACAATGCAAAACTCACGCGCCAACACAAGAAGTCAGTCCAATTACCCGCATACGCCGATGATATTCACATAATCGGAAGAAAGTAGCGTGGTGTCAGTGTACATATGTCAATAAGGGCAAGAGCAAGTATATGCTGTCAACCAGAAAGAACACCCAACATCGTCATCTCAGACAGAACGTCATTCTCGACTTTGTCTACCTAGGCCCCACTATCACTTCAGACAACGACACCATTGCTGAGATCAAACGAAGGATAACTCTTGCCAATCGCTGTTTCTTTGGGCTAAGAAGGCAATTTGTTAGCAAAGCTCTCTCTGCTCTTTGGCTAGATAAGACCTTAATAATCACAGTCCTGCTCTTTGGCGCAGAGACTTGGACTTGGCTCTTGGCTGTTTTGAGAGTAAAATTCGGGTGATTTTCAATCCTGTCTGCATAGACCGTGAGTAAAGAAGGAGATACAATGACGAAGATTGAAGAAGAGTGAAGATCCAACGACTGAGATGGCTGTGTCATGTAGAGCAGATAAACACCAATGCACCGGTCCGAAAAGTCTTCCAAACTACCCTAAGGGAGAGCGAAGTAGACAAAGACCGCGATTCAGGTGACGAACGCAAACGAAAGCAGATCACACCCAACTTAGCGTGCAGAACTGGAGGCCGCTGGCAAAACACCGCGCTAGCTGATGCAAAATGGTAACTGAGGTTCTGAATCACCTCGTACTGTAGTGCCATATAAGTAAGTGAGTATGGAACTTGAGCCTCATTCCCTTTTGAACACTTTTTTTTGTTAAACATGGCAAACGCAGGTGATTCGATCCACCCGAAATTTTTTCACTACAGGCTTTTATACGTGAAGACCTCCGACTTTGTTTTCTTCCTAATATATCACTTTTTGCGTTTAAACGGCGTTTTCGCGCCATTTATCCATCCCACACTGACTCTGTGTTCGACGTCGTCATCACAATTTCCCTGGTGGTTGACGACAGAGCCAAGTATTTAAATTTCTCGCCCTGTGGCACTATAACTCTTCCAGACTGATGAAGACAAAATACTGATCCTTCGTGGCATTACGACGATTCTCCTTCATTATGGGTAAATTTTGAATTACGTCGAATGTCGACCTGATTCTCATAAAGCAGCCTTGACTGGCATGAAGTTTAGCGGTGTCGACTAAATCTTGTCTTTCTATCATCCTGCTTAAACAGTGGGGTGTATCAGAGTTCGCTCAAGTGAAAGCTTCTATTACTCGTATATTGCATCAAAATGCTGTGCAGGATTTGGCCTTTCAAGAAGATAAGCTATCATGCATGTGCGCTGACACAATGAAAATGCTCGATTAGTCAGATCACTCACTAGTCACCTTGAATTAAAGTGCAGGTCCAGGGGGTTGAAGTCCAACAATCGGCAAGTGAGGCCGCATGAAGCAAAATTGATTACTTCAACAAAACGTCCTGTAAAAACAGCCTAGGGCCTGTTATGTGGTGACCCACCTTAAGTCAGTAATAAGATACTAGCCCTGAGCCTGCTGCTCGGGCAGTTTATATCAACATCTAACCTACTTTCTACTAAGTTAACTTGCATACCAGAGTCTTATTCACTCTTATAAAGGGGCCTTCATTAAGCGCTTCCTATCTTCAAATTTAAATAAAACAAAGTGTGTGTGAGATATCACCGAAATTTTTTATTCGTTTGAAAGGCCTGTCGATGCCATTTTTTTGTCCAATTTTCCATAACACTGGCGCATAAATCAGGCTGAATTTGACCGATGTCATGGTTTATGCTAGCTTTGAGGGCCGCTGTGTTTTGTGTCTTATTCGAATAGACCTGCGACTAACGGGGTCAAATCGCACGATCTCAAATGCCCTCGAATCGTCAGAATTTCCAATATGGCGAGAGCTGTGTGACACGTAGCGCCATCCTGTTAAAACCACATGTTGATGGTGTCCATCGGTAATCATCGACCAATGGCACTCGCCGTTGACGGTGATGGCCTGGCCAACGTCGTTCTCAAAGAAATATGGATCGATGACGCCGCCAGCTCAAAATTAAACAGTGACTTTTTCGGGATGCATTGGACGCTCTTGGATCTCATGTGGATTGATATTTCTATTTCTATTTATTCTATTTATTTATTTAAAGAATATGTACACAGTAAGATTAAATCTTATAGTTAGTGTAGGCTTTACAAAAATAGTAGGTTCGAAAGCAACATATAATTAATTTAATTGTAAACTACAAAAGTGAATTAATAACAAAAACAATAACAATATATAACATTTATCAAATTTTTATTTATGTATCACTGGCCAGGTGTTGAAAAAGATAGGTTTTAAATGTGCTTGTGTTTGTGGTTTTCCTTAGTGTAATGGGTAATGAGTTCCATAGGAGAGTGGCATGGACGAAGGAATGAGCGCTTAGATTGCAAGCAATGGGATCGGGGCTGAATAAGGATGGCTGTTCTTTGTGAACTCGCAGAATTTAATCTGTTATACAAATACTCAGGCTGTTGGGTGTGTATAATACCATGCAAGAGGATCAGCGTTCTAAACTTAATGAGGTTGTCGAAGCTGAGGCCCATTATTTGTAGAGAGTAACTTGATATGTGGTCGAAGTATCGTTTACTAAAAACATATCTTGCTAGGTTGTTCTAGATCACATTCAGTTTACGTCTAGTATTATAGTCAACAAGGCCGAAAACTTCGCAACTATATAGCAATACAGGTAATAAAAGGGACTTAACAAGTAACATCTTAGTTTTGATCGGCAAAGAATTTTGCGTTGCCCATAGCAGTCGGAGACCACTGTATACTTTTCCGATTGTAGTTGTAGCATGATCTGTCCAGGTAAGAGTATCGTTGAAAACAATACCCAGATTTCGAGTCTTCGTAACGTATTCTATGGATGACTGTCCTAATTTTATTGGTGGAAATGTGGTAGTATCTAGTGACTGCTTATAAATGCAGAGTGTTTTGGACTTCGACGGATTCAGTGATAAATTATGTTTGAAGGCCCACTGCTGTATGATTTCGAGATCTTCGTTCACCATTTCAATGGCAATACTGAGCATATTCAGCGGGCAGCACAAGAGTAATTGAACGTCGTCAGCGAACATGTGGGCAGTACAATGTTTAACAAGTTGTGGGAGTTCGTTCACATATAGTGAAAATAGTATGGGCCCAAGAATCGAACCCTGTGGAACCCCCCCTCGAACACCAAGAAACGAAGACATTTGGCTTCCTACTGTCACACATTGCTGACGGCCCGTGAGGTATGTATTCAAGAGTTTGACTGCCAGAGACGAAAATCCAAATTCATACCGCAGCTTCTTACAGAAGAGAAAGTGGTCCACCGTGTCGAATGCTTTCGAGAAGTCCGACAACGTCAAGAACGTATGACAGTTAGTATCCAGGCCATTGCGGATGTCGTCGACAACAAGTAAAAGTGCAGTTTTACAACTCCTTTTTGCGCGAAAACCAGATTGGGCGGGATTTAAAAGATTGTTATCGCTTAGGTGCGCTTGCCTCTGCTTTAGCAAAGTTTTCTCGAATACTTTGGATAGGAACGGTAAGATTGCGATTGGTCTATACTCAATGTTAGTTCGGCTTTGCGACTTGGGTATCGGTAATATCCTACCCATTTGAGGAAATGTTCATAGTGGCGCCGCTTGGCAGTCCTTATACGAAGAACAACTATGTTGCGAAGGGACCGATAAGTGTCGTAGAGCACGGGGAGTTTGTATCGTTTCCAACGAGCGTATGCAGTATTGCGATTATGGATCAGATCCAGTAAATCTCAATTGAACCAAGGGGGGGATCTGGTAACAGGGGCCCTATGTCGTAACGGGACATGCTCATCAAAGAGTGTTTTGATATTTTGCTCCAGAAATAATATTTGCTGGTTAACTGATGGCATCAAATAAATATAGTCCCACCGAATTTGGATAACGTCAGACCGTAAACTTAGGTAATCTATGTTTTGAAAATCTCTATAAGCAATGACATGATTAGCTGCGTTAAATTGGATATCATATGTAAAGAATAACAGATCGTGTTTGGAGAAGCCAGGCGCTGTGAGTTGACTATAGAGCAGGACTTTTCTACTGTCGTTGACAAAGATCACATCAAGAAGGGTAGCAGGGTCATATGCAAAATGTGTAGCAGTCGATGTACGAGTATTAACAGGTGTCAAGTCGATGGTTATAAATCTTTCAATTAACTGAGCGGAAGCACGAACATTAAGTAAGTTACAATTTAGATCGCCGGTAATAATAATATTAGGATAGGAGCAAGAAATCCCATCCAGTACACTAAAAATAGGCGAGATATCTATGTATTTATTTGGTCTGTAAATTACTCCAACTAACAAACACTCAACACCACATACAACATTAACAAACAAGTAATCGGATGTACAATTAGCAGTTGATTTGCAGACAACATTGGCTCGTAATCCATTTCGCACATAAACAGCCACACCCCCACCCAATCGCCCAATTCGATCACCTCTGAGAAGCTTATAACCATCCATATTATAGATCTTATTCGGGAACTCGGGAAAAAACCAAGTTTCGGATACACAAACTAAGTCAACACTAGAGTTAATGAACAGCAGACGAAACTCATCCAGTTTTGGTTTCAGACTCTGAGCATTAATATGACAGACGTGGATGCCTTTTATCTGTGAACGCAATACACGAATCATTTCGTATAGTCTAACATCCATATCACTCTCGCTAGAACTAAACCCACTATTATAAGCATTTAATTCCATATGCGGGGACGGAATAACCACCAAACACAGGAGAAGCAAAAACACAAGCTAAACGGAGATAAATAAAAAGGTAAAATAAATGAACATTGGCCATTGATGTACAAATGTAAAAAAGAGAATATTTAAAAATATAAAGAGAGAGATAATTACTGTAATTGTTGTACTCGTATGATAAAGGTAAACACAAATAAATTTTGTTTACGATTAGCTGCATTACTTTGTTGATCATCTTGATTCATCTGGCATCTTTCGGCAACGGCGTTTAAGCAGTCAAGGTCGAGAACAGCTACACTCTTTCCGTCTACGGCAGATTTCACTAACACAGACCCAAGGTACGTTTGCACGGAAAACAGTTGGCCTTTTTTCTTCATTCGTACTGCATGCTGGAGAAGAGTCCGATTTCGTGGAGTCAAGCTTTCATTCACAAACACATGACTGTCTGAATCAATCCCAGTGTCGCGTAAGGAGATCGGTCGCTTTGTCTTTTTTCGGTAGCAAGCAAGTGCTTTAAGCATTTTATTCCTTTCTCCAACGCTGGTGAACTGGAAAATGACAGGTGGGTCGTCATTGTTATTGCGGCGTTTTATACGGAAAGCATTCTTCAGGGCTGGTGGTGATATCTCGATGGTGTCGCAGAGTTTATTGAAAGTGAAGTGCAAGTTTTCATCGGTGAGTTTTGGGATGCCGAAAACAACAGCATCAGTTAAGAATTCCTTTTTTTCAAGCATGTCACAACGATTACGCAATTCAGAAATCTCTCCGGCGAGAGCTTTGTTTACATTGAGTTCCATTGCGGCTGTGCGTTGGGTCAAATCAGTTGCGAATGTAGTGTAGTTGATGTTTTCGGTCAGTTGCATTTCGATGTTATGTACCTTAAGTGATAATTCGTTGCGAATTTTATCCAACTCTCCTTTGAAAGTTGCAATGATAGAGTCAGTGTGCCGCTTAAACTCTTCATGGAGAACCTCAAGGGAAACACATGTGTGTGTTGAGGCTGTCGGTGTACATGAGGTAAGTATTTGTTCCGCTTTACCATCGATGGTCTTGTTGGATTTAATGTGCGGCGAATTCGGTTTCGAGACAGTTGCATGTTGTTGTTGCGCTCGAGCTAGGTTTCCGCGGGTGTTAACTGCAGACGACATCGTGCGGTGTTTGATATGTGTGTATGTATGTTGTTTAATGCGAGAAACACAAATTTCAGTTACAAATAAAAATAAAGTTTTTCTTTACTTTCTTCCTCCTTTTTAATAGGAATTTTAAAAGAATTCGAATGTGGAATGTGCAAACTGAATGATTCCCGCACAATTTAATTAGAAATATTTATGATATCGTCCCAAATTCGACAATTTTGTTTGTTGACGTACCCATTCATCCAGAAATGGGCCTCATCGCTGAATATGAGTTTTCGATGAAAATTAAGGTCTGTTTCCAACGATCAAAGTGATTTGGTGATTTGGCAAAACAGACCGAATAAATGACAGCCAATTTGACAGATGTAACTTCAACAATATGGCCGCTATCAATTGTCAAATTTCAGAAGCCCCTATTGGAAGGCCCTGTACATATTGTATACACATCTACCTCACCTTTTAGTAAAGAAATGTAATTGTATTGAATATTTGATATGCAACTGGAAAAGGACAATTAGAACTCGAAGAATATCCGTTTGACATGGTAATTCTTGTAGATCTTTGCACCTATACGAATGTTAAGAAATATATTTAACATTCATTTGTAATTCAGGTACGCCGAGTCCTTGACACCCACAAAATATTCCAAAAATTCTCTCCCATTGAGGAGCAAAACATCGAGCAGTTCATTGAAATTTTATGGCAATGTTCACACATATTGTTCACACCGTCGTCAATGTGATACTCTCGAACCTAAGTCCCTAATTGCAAGTGTGATACACAAAAAAAAGAGGATACACGGTACCTTTTTTTTGTATCCCAAAACATCGTGACTCACCCAAGGATATTGCCCATACTTTGCATGCAGGGTATCCTCAGGGTTAGGCTTATTGAAATTCAAAAAAAGTACCTTCATTGTCAGCTGTAAGAGCAGACATATGTTATCGCGATGGAAAAACAATTATACCCCGGCAGATTGAACAGAATGTTCAGTATTCAGGGCACAAGAGAATGAATCTCCTTTTCGAGCATCTTTTAGGCATGGCTCCTGTTTTGTCTTTCTCTCTTACGAGTACGTATTGTACGAGTATTTTGTTTTATTTTTCTATTAATAATGTGCGACAGGATGCTCGTGCTGTTAGTATACTCGTAATATTTTTCAATGGAATTAACTTGGATTTGAGCCGCGAACCAGACAGATGGTGCTCTGCAGATCGATTTTTCCTTTTACATTCGTATGACTACGACGACGACGACGGTATTCGGAATTGTTTAAGAGGTTCTGAATTGATTGAGCTTCCGATGGAATCACTTGTTCGGAAGTACGACATTTAAAATGAACAAGAGGAGAATCCTTAGATGGCAAGCTTGCGTTTGAGCCTATGTGTTCAGATAATTCATCAGAATCTTGACAAAATATGGAGGACAGGACCCTGGGGTTGGAAATGATTGTAGGTGTAGGAGTCCCCTCCAAAGGGAATAAGTTAAATCTGAAGGATTTAAATTGAACGAATAAAATGCCTTTTATTGGGTGTATACGTAGCACGACAATTGTCTCACGGGTACAACGCGCATGTTGTTCTAACGCAATCAGTACTAACAGATACTGTTGATTGGTTATGGCACGTGTCAACCCCAGGCAACTGTATTAAGCAAAAAAATAGACAGCTAACAATGAGGCATAGGAAAAGTAAAGGGCACTCTTGAGGGACTCAGCCACAGAACTAGTCCTTTGTACTCTTTGTATGTTTCACTGAGTAAGCACTTAAGCGATAAAGTGCCTATAGTGCCACTGGCCTTGTAGTCAGGTGTAGTGTGATAGTGTAGTCCTCCGCGGTTTCGTGATAATTTTCACTGCAAGAGTCGCGGGATGTTGTATAACTTATGTCCACCACACTTAAGTGCTTAGCAAAAGTTTAAAACCCCGTCACGCGCTGCCAGTCAGGAGCATGTAGTCTTTCCTACTGCTGATCTCTTAGAGACGTCGGGAAGCTGATGCTGATATGAGATCCGACTTTCAATGGAAGCCCTACCCGTGAACCTAGGTTTGGGTCTAGAAAAATTCTCCTCTGAGGATTGCCTAGGAAGTTGATTGGCGATTTCATTGTCCGTAACTCCATTGTGATCTGGGACCCAGACAAGACTCAGTGAATGAAGCCCTCTGACTGCGTTCAATGAAGTCTTTCGTCCTCGAACTATTTTCACTATTTTCTCTAAGTTCATTGTCAACAGGAGTGTGTATAACTCCGCTTGGAAGGCAGGCGCAGTGAGAAATCTAGGTTAGGTTAGGTAAGGTAAGGTAAGATCAGTTTTGGAAACTTCCGTGAAGACCCAAAACATTCCCTTCCAGGTTCAGCCTGGTTAAAGTAGCAGCGACGTATTTTTGTATTCTCTACCAGGCAACGATCGCACAGGATACAGTTGGCTTTATCGTAGCCATGCATACAAAGGGCTCATCGCAGGGACAGGCCATAGCTCATTTGCAGTGCCAGGAGGCCAACAGCACCTTCGACGTAACATGTTTAGTTCGGAGAACTGTGTTATCCAGGATGACATCAGAAAGCTTCCTTCTCGTAAAGAGAACAACCTCAGTTTTGAGAGGATTGACTGAGTGGCCATTTCTAGTGCTGATTTCTATTGAAACAATCAACTCTTGGGTATCCAGCTCCAACAGACAGTACAGCCATGTACACTACTTGCATATGCTTGTACATAGACGTTAGAGCTATTGGCAGGGTTAAGCAGTGGGTCGATCAACATGAGCCATAGCAGTGGAAACAGGACGGTGCTTTGCAGGCAACCCTTGTTTACCCAGGTTATCACATATTGGAAGTAGTCAGCATCAGTAATCAATGTCCTAATCACCGGTATTGCTTTTATCCGCAAAACTAAAATAGTTATTCGTCTACGGCGCGTATTATCTGACTGAGTTACACATTTGTCTTGTTGTGGAATGCACAGCGGGTACTTCTTCTTGTCGAGGGCGCTTCCATTCTGCCTCACAGGATGTTCAGCATTGGTGGGCATGTTTTATGGTAGACATAGGATGCATTTGCATGGTAGTTTTGCGCACATAGAATTCGAACAAGCTCTTCAATACGAAGGAGGTCTGACTAATAGACCTGGAGCTCTTGGCAATCGTGCTAATCTCCACTGTTCGTCAGGGTTTCGGTACGTATACAAGTTAACTTAGGTGAAATTCAAATATAGGTTGAATAGCGTTGAATTCGTGTAGTGCTTTTGCCACCAGACCGAATGGATAAACCTTCGGTGTATAGATTCTACGAGCAATATATGGGTGTTGTAATAGAGTGACCAGCCTTGACTGGCTTAACCGAGAAGAGGCCTAACAAAAGTCGTAAGAAGGGTAAGATATAACCAAAACTGTTTGTATATTATACAATCCTCTAGCCGTAGCATCCACTATCACTCGAGTTAGCTAGCTGCTTTGTAAGTTTGACCATTGATTGGGGTAACCATAGGTTCAATGATAGGAGTCGAGGAAAACCGGATATCTTAGAAGTCAAGTTAACAGAGGTTGGGTAGTAATTTATCTGCAGGAACCAGGCATTAGTGTACAATCTATACGCTGATGGGATTTGTTAGACGGAGCGAGTATGTCCAGTTTAGGTCAGAATTAGGAGTAATTTCAGGAACAGCCATGCGGATTGTAATGGAATGCATACTCTGAAGCAAGTAGACTTCGAAACATTGGCAGGCGACATCTTTCCCAGCTGTAAAAAGTGACTTTAAACTGCGTGGTGATTGATCGGGAAACTGCCGACTGTCCTATAACTTGGATTGGACCTGAAGCGTAACAACCAAGCTCGTAGTGAAGGGCTTGCCTAACCCTCCAGAGGTGGTCCCCGGTAATCGCGTGGGTAAACTTTTACTCATGCAGGCTACAATAGCAAGTGTGTGTTTGACAAGTAGTATAAAACTAGAATACGCTGTGATAGGCCCCACAACAGAAGAGATTAAAAAGATGTGACGAACCAACTAATGGCCTCGAATAAAAATTGATTCACTGTTGATGACCCCCTCAATCATTTAAAGGACAATGACCTCCGGATCTGTCTTAAGAGGGCAAACAAGTAATTAACAGAGACCATTGACTGCTATCATGTAGATATCACCGCCATCCAGGAGGTGCAATGGGCTGGGATAGTCAGGAACATAGGTAAGCAGCAGAAATAGTGCTTATTCGCAAGCGGATTTGCCATATGGGGCAGACTCGGGCAATCAATTTTGAGCTTCCAACACGCGAGCCAGCGTCTTACGACAATCTAGATCAAGGCAAAATTCGCTAACATAAGCCTAGTATGCGCCCATGACCCTGCGGAAGACAAGCACGAAGCCACCAAAGAATGTTTCTAAGAGCTCTTCGACAAGATAAGACATACATATGAGCAATGTCCGAAGTATGATAGGAAAGGAGGACATCTTTGGTAGGAGAGGTGCTCAGGACACCGCGTCTGACAACGGACTCAGGGAAAACACGGTTTTCTCTTCTCAGTATACACAAGGGGACATCGCAGGCTCCGCTAAATCAAATTGATCACATTCCAGCGTTCTGGACGTCCAAATGTTCCGGACAGCCAACACTGACTCGGCTCACAATCTTGTTGCAGCCAAGCTGCGATTGCGGATTTCTCAAGCACCACAACAAAGAAGAACTGTTGCGGGAAGATATAACGTAGAAAATCACAAGAGGCCACCAAAATATTTGACGAACGCGTATCCCGTAATCTCTCACCAACGCCTGTGCCGCCAGCATCAAGAACCGAAAATCAGTAGTAACGCTGTCAATGTGCCATCAGAAACGCCGCAACTGATGTGTTTCATCACCCCCAAGAAGTCTCTAGTTTGATAAGGAACGCCGAAAGGCACATGCAGCTAAACAAGATGCGTGCAACGCGATGCTGCAACGAAGGACGAGAGCCGCTCGTGAGGTCTTCGCCCAAAAGAAACGGGACCAACATCGGCTTATCCCAATGTACAAACGCACTGGTGACAGCCCGCCTGCCAATTACATCAACATTGTCGGCGTACGCTAGTAAAGGGTTTTCCAATAGACTTGACAACTTTGAATTTAATTTGTGAACGCACTCTTTCACTAATCATCAAACTGTCACTGTCAATTTATTCAGTAACCTCAACATTTTCATCATGGTAAAGTACACGAACGAGCAACGTCTGCAAATTATAAAAATTTTCTACCGAAATTCGGAGTCGGTGACTGCAACTTTAAGAGCGTTAACTCAAATTTTCGATCGTAATTCTCGCCCTAGTAGACAGGCAATAACAAGTTTAGTGCAAGTTGAGTCTACATATTCGTTGTGTGATGTTGCCGTGTCGAAAATATCGCTGCCGTTCAGGCGTCCGTAGCAAACGATCCAAATCAGTCAAATAAACGGCGTTCTCAAGAAGTGGGCATCGCTCAGACCACATTATGGCGTATGTTGCGTAATAATCTTGGTTTACACCCATACAAGATCAATCTGACTCTAGAATTGAAGCCGATGGAGGCTTTGAAGCGACGTACTTTGGTCCGATTGGGTTCTGGAGAAGATGCGCCAAGATTATAAATTTCATCGCAAAATCATCTTCAGTGACGAAGCTCATTTTTGGCTCAATGGGTTCGTCAATAAGCAAAATATGCGTTATTGGTCGGGTGAAAATCTACATGTGCTTCATGAATCACTACTTCATCCACAAAAAATAACTGTTTGGTGCGGTTTGCATGCCGGCGGCGTTATTGGGCCATATTTCTTCGTCGACAATAACGATCGTCACGTTACTGTGAATGGTCAGCGTTATCGCGCCATGATCACCGATTATTTTTGGCCCGAATTGGAAGATATAGACTTGGACGACACGTGGTTTCAACAGGATGATGCCACAAGCCACACAGCAAACGCTAAAATCGATTTATTGAAGAGTAAGTATGGTGAGCGTGTTATTTTAAGAAATGGGCCAGTCGATTGGCCGCCTCGTTCGTGCGATTTAACGCCGCTTGACTATTTTTTGTGGGGCTACGTTAAGTCGTTGGTTTATGCTAACATGCTGACGACGTTGGAAGAGCTCAGAGCCAACATTGAATGCAAAATAGCAGCCGTTTCGGCCGAAATATGTGTCCGAGTCGTTGAAAATTGGGTCCAAAGAATCGGCCGCTGCAAACGTGCCCGCGGTGGCCATATGCACGAAGTCGAGTTCCATTCATAAATGTTTTGATTGCACTTTAAGCCGATAATAACGTTTTTGAAATATCTCAAATGGTTTGCGTTTTATTTAAAAAAAAAGTCTGTCAAGTCCTTATTGGAAAACCCGATAGTTGTACTCTTGTTAGTGCCGCACAATTCTTTCCGGTGTGGAATTAAAAACATCACACGATAGTGCGTCACTTTGTTTAAACCTTTTTTGATATCAAAGGTCTCTGCACGAGCTTGGCAGGGATGCCATATTGCTATATATAGCTCCCATATCCTGCCTTAAAATCGATGAAAAGATGGTGGGTATCGATTTGAACTTCTTGAGTTTTGTTTTAGTATCTCCCGGAGTGTGAAGATTTGGTCAATTGTGGTCTTTCCTGGTCTGAAATCGCACTGATAGGGGCTACTCAAGTTGTTGACGAAGAGTTTCAGACGTTCACACAATATGTATAGCAGACAAGATCTTGTGTGCAATGTTGAGGAGACTTGTGCCTTTATAGCTGTCGCAGTTGAGTGGGTCTTCTTTCATGTGGATCGAGCATGGGGTTATATTTTGCTGCCAAAGTAGAGGTCCATGTTTGGCTGAGTAGATTTTTTGTTGATACAGAATGCGTAGTGCGACTTTAACTAAGAACTCAGCCTTTTCCTATTTACTCGTAAGTTTATCAGCTTGAGAAATGAATTGGGGGCAGTACGGCTTTGTTTGCTATGCTTAACTCGTTGTAGTCTCCGGAGATATTTAACCCATCTAACCTCTAAGAAAAGGAAGACAACTTGCGTCAAAGCTCTATACATAAGAGATAGAATCTAACGCAGTACAATTTATTTTGTGTGCGCGGCTATGATTGCTGGTGTCACAGCCTTTTGTATTAGTCTGCTGCACAAGTGCCCTCGGGTAATCCACTCTCAATAATTTCATATTTTCCATCAATATCTAGTCACAATTTTGTGTATCGGTTGTGTCAATCTAAGTCTACAATTTAAGTAGGAAGGAGCTGTACCGATTGCTATTCAAATATGTGACTCTCATCTTTAAGAGAACAAGCATAAGCCGAAAGCCACGATTAGGCTCAAAGGACATCCTGTATATTATCCATACCTCAAATTACCCTTTTGCCTTAAAGCCTTAACTCATGTCTTCAATGTTCGATCGATAACAATCATTGTCTACAAGTTATCGCATTGCTACTATCCGTTACCAGCCGGTGTTATCATTAATTAATTCAATCAAACTGTATAATTATGTGTGTGTAGGTAAGGTGCATTATGCCAATCATTCACCGTTGACTTCCTGATTGCCTGTCTCACTGCCTTATAATTAATTTAGTGGTGGCAATGCATTGCCATGTACTCGTAGTTATCAGATATCTAGTGACAGCTGCGAACATCCACAATACTCGTTCATTGTGTTAAATTGGGTTAAGGCTCCTCAAACCACGAGACTCATTTCTTAAAGCATTTATTGTACTAAACTCTCAAACGACATTATAGCAGTTTTCCAGTACAAAACAAAACAAATCAAATTAGTTTACAACACGACCTCCAATTACAAGAGTGGCAGACTAAAATCCGGGAAAACCGCCCGCTCCCAGAAGCAATTCTCCGAAATGAATCCGTCAAAATACCAGATTCAAATGCCCTTTTATTCAGAATTACAATTCCTTCAGAGTCTTCCTGAAAGATTTAACTTTTTCACAGACCTCCCCTGTGTCTGAATAAATGGACAATTATGTTCATCTATCTTTCGAAGTAAACACCTTGCCACATACCACAGTGTCTACATCTACAATATGTATGTACTCGTATGTATGCAGTAGACATATCATTCATGATAGACATTACAGCAGTCATAACCCGACAGGACATAAAAGGAGAATAAGACGAACCAAGTCGCCGTCGTAGTAGAATTTTACGTATAACAGACGCCAACGATGAAGAATTTTGTTTGAAGGACATTTTATGTCATTTTCCTCTCACAGGACATATAATTTAGGAACACCCTAAATTTCAAGGTATCCTGGACTATTTGAGCCATACGAGTACGAGTAACAAGAACAATGACAGACGACAGCTGTCAAAAAATTTATCATCTACTCGTACTCACTACTGCGTCGCAAAAAAAAAATTGCCACACACAGAAAACAAAAAAAAAAAAACCAAAAATGAATGAGGACCCATAATTTGATTTGGGGAATTTTGATTTAATCCTTAAGCCGAGTCTCTATTCTTTTTGGTATCCTTTTTGTCCTCATAACTTTCACTCCGTAAAATTGTCATCATAAAACGAGAAAATTTCGAAATAAATATGATACTACTCGTATCTCTGAGGGATGATAAAAAAAAATGAAATTATACACGAATATCCTTGAAAAGGACCCACATTCATTTGCCACCATAGTAGAGGTAGTCATTATTGTCACATTTTCAATGCCAAAGATGCGCCAGCGATCAAATTGAAAGACCTTTACGACCTTTTGATTTTTGTAGATTTGTGAAAAACCTCCTCTCCTCTACATTCCAGGATTGTATAAAATAGAAAACATCATCGTACTCTTGTACGAGTATTGTATTTAGAAATGATTTCTTCAATTTCAGATAAAGATATCCTCTATAGAAGGGATGCAGGAAACTGAAACTTTTGGTGCGCACCACTTGTTGCGCGTCACACATAAACCAATAAACCACCCAATTCCATATAGTCGCGTTGAAAGTTTATGGTCAAAAAAAGGACGTTTGACGACATCATATACAAAAAAAAAGAAGGTTTTCAAACTCAGGACACAGGTTATAAAGAAGCAATCGGAAAGGATGCAGATACCCTCACCCACTGACGAGGGATTATGTACGCAATAAAAATTCATGAAGCACCATCTGGGATTTTATCCAATTCAAGTGAGTTTATCTGCAGTTTTGTGCCGTATTTTTGTCTTTTTCTTCCTTTTTTTGTTGTTGCTGAGGCCCTTTTTCGGTGGATAAATTAGTTCGAGGGAAGGAGAGACAATTGATGGGCAGAGAGATACATATGTTGGGACACAGCGTAATGTTTGCATTTTACATGTCTACTTTGTAAGCGCTGCTGATATGATGTTGTAAATCTGCACGATTTGAATTGGATGCATAAATTTGCGTTCTCCTCCTTCGATTAGTCTGTCGAAAGTAGCCAAGGGAACAAAGTTTTAAGACATCTTTACAACGGGGTATATTTCTTATCCGAAAAAATAACTTTAGATGTCTTTCTCTCCGAGGATCAAGTAGCTAAGGGTTGTCATTCTTTCAAGGACAATTCAAAATGGATATTCCTTACGATAGAAATATTCTCATTTTAGTGTGTACTCGTAGATCTTCTCATTTCCAAGAGATAAAGAGATTGAAAAGAGCAATAAAGATTTCGTTGCCCAGGGTATTAGAGGCATATCACAGTACAAAATCGTGTCGTATCCAATTATCGTCGTGCCGTATATGAATTCTATAAAAAAAAAAGCCATTCCAAGTGGGATGCCCTAAATATGACGTAAAATCATCCTTTGCAATTTTAATGCCAATAGCAAGGAGGGCATATTTGGCAATACGATGGGGAAGTCCATCTCTCATGACCTCCGGAAATGTCTTATTGATTTTGCTGCGACAAACGGTTTCCACACCTGAATATCCATAAAGCGACTTGACTGACTCCTGATCAACAAATGACTCACGGCACAACTTCAGCGTTTTGGATTTGCGAAAATTCCGAGCAGCTTACATCGACTTGGACCATTATCTCATTGCAGCCAAGATGTTGCGATGAATTTCAACGTCGAATGGCTACACTATGGCGATAAACAGATGGAGAGATGAAGTATCTGCATCTACGGCAACATTTAAAGCCTTACTGTAGACATACACCGATGTCTATCTTTTGGTTGGTTTTGAATGTTTGAAGGTTATAATGACTAGAAAATAAAGAACACCTCAGGACGACACACGGTATTTCAAGGTGCGTTTAAGGAGAGACAAAGGAAGATACATTACGTCGGTGTTAGAGGGTGTCAACTTATACTGGCTGACCTATATAAGTGTCATCTATTAGTTTTGAGTCCTGTCTACAAGCGTAGAGAGGTTTAAGATATAACAGACACAATTTGGGCACTGCACTCTAATTTTGGGCGAAGCAAAGCCTGATATTTTCGGGCCGGATCAGGGAGGATAGGTATTTCCCGCGGTTCACAGCATTTGCCATCGAATATACTGTCATTCCTACATAGGTTCTCATTGGCACACGCACACATTTGATATTAAGAATGAAAAGCCTTTTGGTTTCGGAAATATTAATGCCATTTACTCGTACAGATCATGGCTGGGAGTTTTAATTTCATTCTTATGACATCGCTCGATTGGTGATTGCGCTGTTAATTTCGGAATTTATTTTGTCAGCGTGGAAAATATACCATACCATACCATGGCCATGGTGTAGTGGTACTAGCAATCGCTTCTCACTCGGAGGGGTCTAGGTTTGAATCCTGCCCATGAACAAGTCTTTCAAGTTTTTCAGTTGTGTAATTGGAACTCAGACAGAAAAATTCTGCGTGTGAAGGCATAACACTGACACGTAGATTTGGCTGTTGTTTCAAGCACAAATAATTACTGCGAATTATAACCTTCCACTCTGAGTGAAGAAAAAACTCTCCGTCGTATTAGGACCCCCACCCCCTGGAGAGCAAATACCGAAACCAAACACACCTGAGTTTCAAACCACTACAAAACAATTTTCCTTTCTCCTCCTTTCTACCTTTCCGTACGCGCCCTGGCAACAGTAAAAGGGTATCTAACCCCTTAGGCGCGCGTAAATTATAAAAACCAAAAAAAAAAAACAAAAAAAATACCCATACGAATGTGAAAGTAGATTGGTGCCTTAGAATATTCGAAGTGTCACAATCTTGAACTCATAAGCTATCAGCAAGATAGGCAGTAAGCAAATTTCCTTTGTCTTAAGAGCTGACAACACAAACGTTGTCATTATAAATGATCCTTTGGATGGAGGATGGCGCGGAATTTCTGTTGTTTATGACAAGCGATCAAACATTTCTCAATATACTGCGCCTTCGGACACTGCAGTATCTTTATGCTTTGGGTTATGGTCATATTGCAGATTTAGACGTTTAAAAAATGTGTGGAAGTCATTCTGGCTGATTTGCACTTTGAACGTCCTTGGTCCGTGTTGGCCTTATAAAACCGAAAAAAAAACAGTGTTTAGTCCTGTACAGCCTAAGCCATACTACACCTATCTCTTCATCCGATAAGGAATAATGAATCTCAAAATATGATCATGTCAGCAGCGGCAATATGAGAAAGCCAGTTGGAGCAGACTTTACGAATTTTAACTGGTCGTTATGTTTCGTCGATAACGAAGTGGATGCCACTGCTAATATGATCACAGACACTATTCTCTTTGGAATCGGATGAAGGGTATAAAACCAAGATAAAAATCATGGTACGACTCGAGCTGTAAAGAGACTGTCAGGGCTAGAGAAATGTTCCTTCGGTCCTATAAAATCAAACCGACAGAGCAAAACCGAAAAAAGTTTCAACGAACCAGGAATGTCTGCAACGTGATTCTTAAGCGTGTGAATGTCCCAAAAGCAGTAAAAATGTTCAACTCCAGATTGTGTTTTGTCTCCATCTAGACTTGAGTGCATTAAATCTTCAATGGGACGACTTTCCCACTCGTGTAGTAGCAAGAGTTCTTAAAGATCTCAACACACATAAATTCGGTCTAGATGGTACATCTTCCCTTCTTCTGAAGAGGTGTTCTTCCACGCTGGCAAAACCACTGCATAAGCTTTTTCATCCTGTTCCTTAGGACACTTTGCAACCAGATTGAAAACAGGATTTATCCAGCCTGTCCCTAAAAAAAGCGAATTTTCTTCTCTCTCCCCCTACGACCCATTGCACTCACATCCCTTCTTTCTAAGGTCATGGAAACGTTGATGAGCTGTCAGCTCATAAAATATCTCGAAGAACGAAAACCGGCAGTATGGCTTTCGTAGAAACAGGTCCACTGGTGATTTGATGGCATGCCTCACCGAAAAGTGGAACCAAAGTGTACATCAATCTGGCGAAAACAAGTTAGTTGCACTTGATATTTTTAGAGCATTTGTAAGATTTTCGCCTGGGGCGCCTTTGTCGAAAATGCGTGCATTTCGGGTCGACGACTCTCTTGTTCAATGGATTAGAGACTACCTTTCTGAATGTTCAATTCAAGTTGTCTTGGATGGTTTGAAGTCTGATATTCGCAAATAAATACTGGTATGCCCCAGGGCTCTGTTGTGTCTCCGACACTCTTTTTAATTTTTTTCTCTTGTCTGCTATCTCTAATCCAATATATTCCCTTTCTGACGACAGTACTCTCTGCTTTTCATATTTGTTCCCGAGCTCTTCGGCAGTAGCACGATATTAACAATAACTAATTTGGAAACCACTAACAGAGTGGACTTTAATGCTTCCAAAACGTAATGCTGTCGCAACCGAAAAACTTTCCATTCTCGGTATGTGAAATACTTCACCATCTCTGATCTGGCTTCAATATATAAAATATTTATCCGCCCGAAGTTGGAGTACAATGCCCACATCTGGTCGCACTCTGCACCTACTGTAGGATTCAAAACCATCAAATGAAGGTGATACTAATATCATTCACCCTCAAACACCGACGTAAAGTCTCCTGTCTCACTTTGTTTTATCGCTATTTCGACCACTAGTGTTCCATTGAAATTGCCAGTACCAGTCCGCCCATTCCACAGCCGATTTGCTATAAATGCTCACCAGCATACCACATATCAATCCCACTTACGGATGTATTCCAAAATATCATGATTCGTTCTTAAGCCGTACAAGTCGCTTATGAAATGCCCTGCCGGGCTCTCTATTTACTGGTCTTTATAACTTGCAAACATTTAAGAACAATGTACATCGGTACTTCTCTTTTCTTCCTTAAATTTAGTTCGCCCACGTTATTCCTTGAGCGCGCATTAATCGTGTAATCTCGAGAAATGATATAAAGGGTCCGACATCTAACACTTTTTTTTTCAACTAGTGCTTATTTCGTGAACGGTAACCCTTAGCTCATGTCTGATTTGACAGATAATCAGTTTTATCCTTCCGCTGAACGAATATAGTTGTGTATACGCTTGAACAACGCTGGGAAATATTGCGACATTTCTTTGAAAATCATGGTAATGTTGCAGAATGTGTGCGAAAATTGCGCACGGATTTTGGAAGAAGAGAAGCACCGTCAGCTCCGTATGTTCGTTATCTTGTGAAAAAAGTGAAAGAAACTGGCATCCTCATCGATAAACCAAAGCGTGAAAAGCCAAAAACAGAGCGAATACCCGAGAATATTGCTGCTGTGGCAGAAAGTGTGCATGAAGCGCCATCAACATCAATTCACCGTCGTTCTCAACAATTGAACATTTCGGAGACATCATTGAGACGAATTTTGCATAAAGACCTTGGTATGACGCCATACAAAGTCCAATTGATTCAGGGGTTGAAGCCAACTGACCATCCAATGCGTTTTCGCTTCGCTAAGTAGGCCTGCGATCGACTTAGAAAAGATGCCGATTTTGCTAAAAAAAATCATCTTTTCAGATGAAGCTCATTTTGATCTTGGCGGGTATGTAAACAAGCAAAATTGTCGCATTTGGGGCACAGAAAACCCGCACGCATACATTGAAAAGCCGATACACCCAAAACGAGTCACTGTTTGGTGCGGATTTTGGGCCATTTTTCTTCGAAAATGAGCAAGGAGTAGCCGTTACAGTCAATGGCAATCGTTATCGGGCCATGTTGAACGAATTTTTGTTCACAAAAATTGAAGAGGAGGATATTGGCAACATTTGGTTTCAACAGGACGGCGCTACGTGCCACACAGCCGAAGCTACACTCGATGTTTTGCGCCCTGTTTTTGAAGATCGCATTATCAGCCGCTGAGCTGATGTCGTTTGGCCACCTCGGAGGTGCGATTTGGACTATTGGACTATTATTTGTGGGGTGCCGTAAAAGATAAGTGTTACGCCGAAAAGCCAGAGACAATTGACGCTTTAAAGGACAATATTCGTGGAGCCATTGGTGAAATACAGCTGCACACAATCGATAATGTGCTTAAAATTTGGACCGATCGTGGTCAGCCGAGGCAGCCATTTGAATGAAATTATTTTCCATTATTAACCGGAAGGATAAAACTAATTATCTGTCAAATCAGACATGAGCTAAGTGTTACCATTCACGAAATAAGCACTAGTTGAAAAACGTTAAATAGCGGACCCTTTATAATACGTAATTTTCTAGGGAAATTAATCCTTTTTTTTATTCAAAATATTGGCCGTCGTCTTCTACACATTTCGCCCATATTTCAGGTTAGTCATGAGTAGCATGTCAGAAAAACTGTTTTACTTTTGCGGCAAACCATTCGTAGAGCCATTTTCCAACTTTTTCGAAACCGGTGAAGTGCTGCTCTGCGAGCGTGTGCCCCATTGATGCGATAACGTGATAGTCAGATGCCGGTGGGTGCAGAAAAATAAATTAAAAAAAAAAAACAATTTTTCGTCACTCGTTACAATTCGGCGTTGAAGAAATATTTCACAAGTGACTTTGCGATTTTCCATTTGATGCTCATTCAAGTCGTGTGGGACCCATTTACCGAGTTTATTGATCATCCCCACTGCTCGTAAACGTCTGCTGATTGTTTCTTGTGACACATGTAATGCTTCTGCTTCTGCTAACTATTGAATTTGAGTTGGATCATCATCCAATAACTCCTGCAATTGCTTGTCCTCGCATTTTTTTAGTCTACCAGAGCACTCACTGTCTTTCACATTGAAATCACCACTTTTAAATTGTCGAAACCATGTCTCACATGCTCTAATTGATGGAGCCTGCTCACCATATGTTTCTACTTTACCTATGTTCTTTCCCGCCTGAGGAACCATCGGCTATATCAACACGTGCGACTCTACCTTGCTTACTTGCACGATAAACCCGATTCTATCTGCATCGATGGTACCACTCGTACAAATCTCATGGTTTCATTCCAACAGGAAGGACTCCCCACTGATCCCAAAGATCTTCGACGGATTTTTATCGATTTTCACAAAAATTTCAATATCTCTTCTGCAAACGTCGATAACAATCTCTCCTCATACGCCTCTCATGTCTGTTCCAAACGTCTCTTGCATCTCCAAAAAACGCGCTCTAGCTTTAAAAACTACTATCGTCCTTAACATGCCCCACAATCCAGCAAACAATCGTCTATCACTCTACTACCAAAATGTGAAGGGGTTGCTTTCAAAAACATCTTCTATATATCTCAACTCTCAAAAGCAGCCTTATGATATTTTTGCCTTAACCAAAACTAATCTAATATCTAATATCAAGGATTCGGAACTATTCACACCAGAATTCCGTTTATTTCGCGACGATGGACGTGATAATAATGACGATTCTATAGGACGAGGTGTCCTTCTGGCAATCAAAATTCGGTTGAACCCTGAGCTCGTCAAAAAGTCATCTACAGCCGATTTCGAATTTATCTGTGTTAAAGTTACTCCCTCCAAACACAAACTCTATATGATCTGTTGCTATGTTCGCCCCTCTCAACCAATACACAGTTATCAGCTCGCGACTAATGCGGTTGATTCCCTCTTCGAAATCACAGATCCCTGTGATGAAATCATTGTTCTCGGTGACTTTAATCTCCCTCACCTCCAATGGACTCACTCGGACGAAGAATCCTATCTTGTTGCCACAAATGCAACTTCTGACAAAGAAATCCTTCTCACAGATTGCCTCACAAACTCTGGCCTTTTTCAAATAAACTCAATTTCTAACTTCATGGGTCGGAAACTAGATCTGATCTTTACATCCGACACCACGAACTGTCTTGCTCTCGAGTGTGAACTTCTTCTTTCGAAATTAGATCGTCTCCACCCACCTCTCCTCGTTATTTACTCATATGATAACTATAATTCCTTGAGCCTTTCAGAAACTCCCTTCCATTTCGATTTCCGTAAAACCAATTACACTAACCTCAACAATCTTCTCAAAAATGTTGACTTTAGTTTTCTTCAAAACAGTAACTTAACCGCAGATTCTGCTGTAGCTATCTTCTTCGATAAGATTTTCCACTGTACCAGCAATCCAACAACCTTTTTCTGGTTTAAATAAGAAAAACAATGAACGATAAAACAAAGACGCTAATTTTTGACGGACTCAACTTGTGTGTGCCGTTTTGTAGTTAAATGTCAGACGAACAAAATGACGTGTCATCGATATGTCAAATTGGTACGCTGCATACTTTTCACTAGAACCCCCTCTCTTAGTTACACCGGAAAAAACTTGTGCATACACCTGGTACGTCTGCAACACCCAAAAATCTTCATGTCACAAAATATGTGTTGAACAGTGTTATAACGACTGAAAATTGGAGTAAGCGCTCTTAAAGTTACGACCATCTACTCAGTGATTTTTAATAATTTTTAAACATTGCTCGTTCGCGAACCTCACCATGATAAAAATGTAAACCTTGATTGACGTTTTGACATTGACAAATAATTAAAGAAGTTTAAGAGTGCGTTTGTATTAAGATACGAAACTGTTATGTCTATTTCTATTTCTATTTCTATTTATTTATTTAAAGAATATGTACACAGTAAGATTAATTAGTGTAATGATTAAGAGTTCCATAGGAGAGTGGCATGGACGAAGAATGAGCGCTTAGACTGCAAGCAATGGGATCGGGGCTGAATAAGGATGGCTGTTCTTTGTGAACTCGCAGAATTTAATCTGTTATACAAATACTCAGGCTGTTGGGTCTGTATAATACCATGCAAGAGGATCAGCGTTCTAAACTTAATGAGGTTGTCGAAGCTGAGGCCCATTATTTGTAGAGAGTAACTTGATATGTGGTCGAAGTATCGTTTACTAAAAACATATCTTGCTAGGTTGTTGTAGATCACATTCAGTTTACGTCTAGTATTATAGTCAACAAGGCCGAAAACTTCGCAACTATATAGCAATACAGGTAATAAAAGGGACTTAACAAGTAACATCTTAGTTTTGATCGGCAAAGAATTTTGCGTTGCCCATAGCAGTCGGAGACCACTGTATACTTTTCCGATTGTAGTTGTAGCATGATCTGTCCAGGTAAGAGTATCGTTGAAAACAATACCCAGATTTCGAGTCTTCGTAACGTATTCTATGGATGACTGTCCTAATTTTATTGGTGGAAATGTGGTAGTATCTAGTGACTGCTTATAAATGCAGAGTGTTTTGGACTTCGACGGATTCAGTGATAAATTATGTTTGAGTGCCCACTGCTGTATGATTTCGAGATCTTCGTTCACCATTTCAATGGCAATACTGAGCATATTCAGCGGGCAGCACAAATGTAATTGAACGTCGTCAGCGAACATGTGGGCAGTACAATGTTTAACAAGTTGTGGGAGTTCGTTCACATATAGTGAAAATAGTATGGGCCCAAGAATCGAACCCTGTGGAACTCCCCCTCGAACACCAAGAAACGAAGACATTTGGCTTCCTACTGTCACACATTGCTGACGGCCCGTGAGGTATGTATTCAAGAGTTTGACTGCCAAAGACGAAAATCCAAATTCATACCGCAGCTTCTTACAGAAGAGAAAGTGGTCCACCGTGTCGAATGCTTTCGAGAAGTCCAACAACGTCAAGAACGTAGGACAGTTAGTATCCAGGCCATTGCGGATATCGTCGACAACAAGTAAAAGTGCAGTTTTACAACTCCTTTTTGCGCGAAAACCAGATTGGGCGGGATTTAAGAGATTGTTATCGATTAGGTGCTCTTGCACCTAATCTAAAAATCTAAAAAAATCTAAAACTATGCCTTAGCATAGTTTTCTCGAATACTTTGGATATAAACGGTAAGATTGCGATTGGTCTATACTCAATGTTAGTTCGGCTTTGCGACTTGGGTATCGGTAATATCCTACCCATTTTCCACGAAAGGGGGTATTCGCAAGTGGTAAGTACGTGATTAAAAATGTGTGTTATGTACTTGAGTATAAAAGGAAGCAGGAGTTTTAAAAATTTAGGATTAATTTCATCCAAAGATTTGACCGATAGCACGGCTTCAACTACATCTTCATCCGTGAAGCTAATAAAGTTGAAATCTGCTATATTGTCATAGTCGCTAGACTGATTCGTAAACTGTGCGGAGTCTTGATATTAAATTGGCGGCTCAGAGACCGACACAAACTGCGAATTGAGAGCATTACAGTCTAAATTATCAGTTGCACCTGAACGCTGCCTCCCATTGCCTAGTTTGCGCAGTTATGTCCCTATTGAAGAACTCTCTACGTGCCTTCCATAAGTTTCTGACAGAAAAAAGCGGAAGATAAGATAATTTTTTTGAAAGAGTAAATTTGCTGTTGCGGGAACAATGTGGCCTGTAATGCATATATGACCGCACCACATGCACCAGTGAAAATGATTTTCATAGGTTTAAGGCCACAAAAAGGAGTCTATTTCAGCCTGCGGTAACAAGTAATCCCCAGGGTTAAATTAAGATAACACGTCATTCATTATTTGACCCTCGAATTCATCGAAGTAGTTTACCCATTCCCTACCCCACGTCTCTTAAGTTGCACTTGATCGTGTCTCGAAGTGCAATTCTGTAAGTAAGGAATTTTATTTAAAGTTTTCTACCGTTGCCTAATTAAAATGGTTTTTGCTTTTCCTGGAAATGCATTCACAAAATTGTTTGTTGCTCTGGTGCCAACAGTCGAAAAAAGTTTCCCTTTTCTTATTTCGCTCCAATGCATTTTTGAATTTTATATCTGCGATGATACTTCCCGGTTCGATGAATCCTAGACGCCACTAATTGCAAAATTATCATCATCTTTACCATTTCAATTAATTTTGATTTTAAAACTCAATCCGAAAACACCCCTTTTCGCTTCAAGGTCAAAAGGACCTCACCAAGTGGAGCTCGGTGATGACAGCTAAGTATCTTTTTACAGCTCTGCCTTTTGTTGTTTATCAACGTTTCCATGTATTTTCGTTGCTCAGCGCCTTGGGGCACAATAAAAAAACTACTTCACTTCGTCTCTGACAGTAAAATGCACTTTTCCAAGGAGACGGTCCCTCAAGCCGGGGTTGCTGAGACGGGTCTGAGAAACTTTTCAAATTCCACTTCACTTTCGTATGTTTGTTTAATAGAATTATGACTTTGTTTTATTTCATCCACTTTCATCTGTTCTCCGACTCTTTGTTGGGCAATTCTCTTTTTTGTGGAAATTTTTGTTTAACCGAAAAGAAATGACAGGAAACCATAGTCGTATCTTTGTTGAGGAAGAGCTTGTTTTCTGCCAAGGCAAAGGATAAACTTTTTGTGGTGGTGCAAACAGCAAAAATGCTCCTAAAAATGGAAACGTTATTCAGAAATTAAAACAAATGAGGTCATTGTGGGTTGAATGGGAATACGAATACTCGAAACTGCTATCCGGATTCGAATTCAAATTCGGATTCGGATTTTGACTTGTATACAAAATGTTGTCATTAATTTCGAGTTGAACCTTCCACAACTTGACTTGAGAAAGGGATTACGTTTAATTAAAAAATTCCTCACCAAACCCAGTCCCATCAGTCAGAGTCAGGTGTGATGGGCGATATCCGTCATTTGTCTTTTTTTTGATACATGCAAAGGAGAAAAGGATTTTATGAAACCCTCCAGCAGGGGGTTGGTTTACATAATAAATATAAAAACAAGTGAAATGCTGTCGGGTAGTTATGTACGAGTATACATACAAAAAAAAAAAGAAACAGCAACGATTGATGTGGTTTTGAGTGCCTGGGAAGAACGGCTGTCCTCCAGGGGATATAAAAGACTTAAGGGCTCTATCTTGCGGTGTACTCCTAATTCTATGTTACCTTACGAAATGATGATTTTCCCTAGTTCGTGCCTTGATAGAGCACCAAGGGTGACAACATCGACCACAGTACAAGGGACTCCATAATAAACATGCCCAAACCATTCCACTTTATTTTTTTCTTTATTAATTAGAATATTCATCTTAGCTCCAAGGTCGAACAAGTCGAACTCCGTAAGCTGCTTTTGCTGTTGGTCCTTGGCAAGGTTTCTAGCGATAATTGATATTGTTAACAGGGAAACTTTTCCTGATTACATTCGTAAAATGCTTATTGATTTTCGATGGAATATCCTCTGAGATGAGCCAAAGGATTTCTGCTGAGTAAGAAAGGTACTCGAAATTCCAATACAATTTCGCAGCTATAGCAATATTTTTGCGAAATACAACCTTTTTCTTCGTTTGGATGGGTTTTAGGAGGACAATTTCCAAAGAAATCTTGATTGGAGGACTTTTGGAAGAGGAAGACTTGTGTTGTTATTAAGGTTAGGGATGTAGGAAGTTCGATTTTTGCTTTGGAAATCACTTTTTTTCTTTATTTTGCTGCTGGATAACGAAGTAATCCAATCCATTTGATCATTTGATTTCGTTCATTTGTTTAGCAATTTTTTTAAAATACGGGCGCGAACTAGATATAACGAAAGGAAATGGCCTCCTAACTACAATACAAAATCAAACCAAGAACAAAGCCGCTTGCTTGGTCATTCACATGTAAGGATTTCCATTCATGCTCTTGCCTAAGTCGATGAGTCAACAATTCTGGCGAGGCAACATAACGTTAGGATTGTCATAAGTTAGAACTAATGTGAGTAGGTATGAAGAACCAGTCTATTGACATTGAATTATTGAATCCAGGTGGAAAGAAACGAGGTTGTATTGAGGGAAAGAACCATTGCCTGTGGAGTAGAGTGTAATAAATACATTATGAGACGTTCAATGATTTCTTTGGTCTGTCATAAAAAAATCAAAAATATTTAACAGGACAAAAAGATGGAAGCGACATAGGCGTTTCATTCAAATTACGTGTCTGACTTGGTAATGGACTCCTATGCTCCACAATTATCAGTCAATCAATGAAGATTCCGCCTCAGAAAAGAATCACCCCGGGAGAATTAAAAGAGATTAAAAAAGATTTCTAATGAAGGCGCGACTATTTGTGCCACCTATTCGTATTCCGAGCCTCGAACCTCAAAGATAGAAGAATCGAAAAGAAACAAAGAGATAGCGACTGCATGGTCAAGGAATATCCAGGTCAAGTGTTGTAGTAAACAGCACGTGATGGATTGTGGAGAGCGGTCGGCTATGCCAATAGCGGGATCAGCTGACAAAACAGGCGAGACATCAAGCGGTTCCAGCCAAACGCTAATAGAGGAAGACGAAGAGAAGGAGGAAGCTAAGGCCAGCTTCTAACTTGTTACAAAATCCTACCCTACCAACTTCCACTGTAAAAGTGCTTGGTGGAGTGAGGGAAGGGAACATCTTCGCTTCATTGGCACCGACCGAATCGGAAGATGAAGAAGAAGAAATGATGGCCATAAGTAGCAGCATCAAAATGCTACAACAAAGAGTACTGGCCATAAAAGAAAGGCAAGAACTGGCCATAAAAGAAAAAGAAGAGGGAAGAGGAAGAGCAAGCCCAGCAACATCAGCAGACGCAGCTTGCTCAAAAGCAGGCCCAACAACAACCCCAACAAAAGCTTAAGAAGCACCAGCAACAACAACAAGAGCAGCCATAAAAACGGCAACAGAACAACAACAACAACAACAGCAGCAGCAGCAGCAGCAGAAGAAGAAGAAGGTGCCTGCTATCAACACCTATAAATTAGAGGTAAATGCTACCAAGGACCTGTGTAAGTTGGTCATTGGTAATAATTTTAAAATTATGAGATTGGGAAACGATCGCCATGCCATCCACTGTAATACAGTGGAGGGTTATGCGAAAGTGAAAGAGCTCCTAAAGGAGACGACGACGGAGCACTACTCATTCACATCGAAGTGTGAAAAGCGGCAATCGATGCTGCTGAAGGGGTTGGAACCGTCTTCTGATCCTGGGGAGATCCTGGCACTGCTCAAAGAGAAGGAGTGCGAAGGACTCAAGTTTGTGGGGGTAAAGCCATTTACCACAGCTAGAGCCAGGCGGGAGAAACGGAAACTGCCGTTCTTCCTGGTGCAGCTCAGTCCCGAAAGCCGTCTGGATAGTCTAAGAAGTATCAATGTCCTGGACTACCAGGTGACTCACCTGGTAATCATTCCAACAAAGAATGGAATGATTTACTCTGTCAGAAGTCTTAGAGAAATCAAGCAGGCAGAGCAGCGTCACAAATCCTTTGTCAAAATCTTGCCTGATATCATCCAGGATTTTTACCATGGCGGAAGAACAGCTATGGCTCTTCCTAAAGCCCGATTGGAATGGGCTCAACAGGGAATTTTCAGCCAAGTGTTTCTGAATTTGTGACTCTATTGCCTTTTCAAAGACCTTAGACAGGCATGGTAAGATACTGACAGGTCTGTAGTCAGAAGCATCGGTAGCAGTAGTATTTTTAGGAACAGGTACAACCTTAGCACATTTCCATATCAGAGGAGTAGTAGATGTTGCTATACAGGAATTGATTATATGTGTTATATGGCCTATAACGTGCGGCAAAATAAGTTTTATGAAACGAAGTGGTAAGCCGTCTTCACCAATAGCATTTGATTTTAAACTTTTAATAATACAAAGGACATCAACCTCCGTAACTACTTCAAAATCAATTTCCTGTTCAAGGCCTCTGCTGGAGATAACGTCATACTCGAAACAATCGGCAGCAACATCATTTGAAACAAAATAGTCGTTCATTTCATCTAAATCAATAGTACAGCTCCTGTCACTACTTACACCAATGCCAACTTGGCGTAGATTTCTCCACAGTACCTTGGAGGGTAAAGAAGTGCTCAGTTTAGATGAGTAGTAGTGTCTTTTAGATGCACGAACAGCATCGGTTGCAGCATTACGAGCAGCTTTGTACCTGTTCCAGTTAATCGCGTTTTGTCTACGCTTCCACTTACTGTACAGTCTGTTTCGCTTCTTTAGAACACCAACTACCCCTTCCGTGAACCAGGGACACGCACTGTTTCGGATCGCGACGGTTTTTATTGGTACATGATAATTGAATAATTGCATTACAAGCATCTGGAAAATGATTAGCTTTTCATTTGGATCGGCAACCATTCTGCAATTCAACCATGGGACCGAGTTTGCTGCGGTCGTTAGTGCTTCATGATTTATCGATGAGTAATCCCTATAAACAAAGGAGCTTGAAGAAGAATTGTGGTTAAAGACAACATTCCACGGCGTTCTCAAGAATTTGGCATCGCTCAGACCGCATTAAGGATCTTGGTTTACACCCATACAAGATCAAGCTGACGCAAGAATTGAAGCCGATGGACCATTTGAAGCGACGTACATTCTCCGATTGGGTTCTGGAGAAGATGCGCCAAGATGATGAATTTCATCGCAAAATCATCTTCAGTGACGAAGCTCATTTTTGGCTCAATGGGTTCGTCAATAAGCAAAATATGCGTTATTGGTCGGGTGAAAATCCACATGTGCTTCATGAATCACCACTTCATCCACAAAAAATAACTGTTTGGTGGGGTTTGCATGCCGGCGGAATTATTGGGCCATATTTCTTCGTCGACGATAACTTTCGTCACGTTACTGTGAATGGTCAGCGTTATCGCGCCATGATCACCGATTATTTTTGGCCCGAATTGGAAGATATGGACTTGAACGACATGTGATTTCAACAGGATGATGCCACAAGCCACGCAGCACACGCTACAATTGATTTATTGAAGAGTAAGTATGGTGAGCGTGTTATCTGAAGAAATGGCCCAGTCGATTGGCCGCCTCGTTCGTGGGATTTAACGCCGCTTGACTATTTTCTGTGGAGCTACGTTAAGTCATTGGTTTCTGCCAACACGCCGACGATGTTGGAAGAGCTCAAAGCCAATATTGAACGGGAAATAGCGGCCGAGCCGTTGAAAATTGGGTCCAACGAATCGGCTGCTGCCAACGTGCCCGCGGAGGCCATATGAACGAAGTCGAGTTCCATTCATAAATATTTTGATTGTACTTCAAGCCGATAATAAAGTTTTTGAAATATCTCAAATGGTTTGCGTTTTATTTAAAAAAAAAGTTTGTGGGAAACGCTGGTTTATTGTATGTCGATATGTGTATGTATGTATATGATGTACGCATTCTGCCACCAATTTTCAAAAAGTAACGAAAGGAAATAAAACACTGATATCCACCCATCTGCGATGGAAGCGCCACCTCCTGGTATGATCCGTAAGGATAATTTCAAGTACAACAACCAGAAAAAAAAGAAATTTAAATAAAATCCCTTTCCATTCTATGTTCTTTTTACATATGTATCATACATATGTGCGGTGGGCTACCACCATTCTATTTGGTTTGTGTATCGAATTTTACACTTGTGCATCAAAAGTGAAATAACTGTTTCTAAAGCTCGATGGGGTTAATGATTTTATGCATGGTGCCATGCCATCGAAGAAAAAAAAAAAACAGAATTCGGAACTATGGCCTGACGATAGAAAATTCGGTATTTGAGGAAAAAAAAGAAAAAAAAAACGGATTTCTATTTGCAGAGAGAGTCGCTGTCTTAGCAATTTAGAAAGACACGAGTTAGTCTTCCAAATTGGCTGAAAGAAAAAGGTTCTGAGTGCAAGTGCAACAAGAAATAAAAGACACACAAAATTTACCTCATAGTTTAATAAAGAAAAGACAAGTGAACTGATAGGAAAAGAAAAAGAAAAAACCTTAAACTCACATCCTAGAAAAATAAAATACTGAATTACTAAATTACTCTAAAAAGTGTTTAACAAAAATTATTGGAAATAGAAGTGACCGAAATAAAAAAAAAGAAGGAAGAATAGCGTATCTCAGTCAAACGGTTTCGGTTTGGTGATATCAAAAACCTGTATGTAATATCGCAACCTGTTGAGACAATGCCAAATCTTGCATTTGCCAAAATCATCTGCCTGCTACTATAGAAGGATTAAATAAAAAATTTGTAAAAAAAAAAAAAAATAATACGTACTTACGGAGCGCAGCAAATACCCGAAGGCACTACCCGAAAATTGATGTCAATGAGACTGAACACCAGCTTCCCCATCGATCTAAAAGAGCAGTTACACGGACAGAAAGCAGCTTGAAATACACCCTACTTACCTAATCCCATTCCATCTATTTTGTCCCCGCAAAGACCTAAGGAGGTGGTAGACTAAATCGTTAAGTATTTTTTTTTTATCAGATTTTGCTTCTCCCAAACTTTATTTTATTGATAATAGCTCTACGATCTGACAAGCAAGAAAAAGGGACAGCAACCCCTAAAAACCTAAAAACCACTCTTAACATCCGCCAGCGAAGGAGTGCACTTCTTCTCTGAGATCAACAATTTTAAAGAACCCGGTAAGTCTGTTCAATACCCTCTACTTCATATTTCTTGACAAATACGTTATAAAATAAAATTTTCGAAGAAGCGTATACTTAAACAAAAGAAAAAAAATTAATTTTGTAATCGTTTAATAGAGAGATACCCTCAGTATCCTCATAATATCTAATTATTGATCACTCGAGCAACATTTAAAACATACATACACACATGCAAACATGCAGTATCAATATATAAATATGTAATATTTGGACAACCTATAACAATATGATATCCTTATTTATAAATATCTTTATCCTAACCTAAGAATTACTTTATACTTTATATTTTCTGTTTTTATTATTTGAAGTTTTTATGCTTCAACTGTTCATATAAAAATAACTAAGGTCCTTTGCTTCTTAATTTTTTCCTCCTCCTTTCTTATGAACTAAAATAAAATTGTAGCGAAAAATTTTCAATCTACAAATCGTTTCTTTTTTTTGTTCCTACGCGAATAGTTGTATTCAGGCACCTGCTGTTGAACCTGATCGAAAACATCATGGGAAGCCGAATCATTGATTTTTTTCTCCTCAGCATTGTTAGGTTGCTCGTTTAGAATGTGGGGCTAAATTTAAGAAACATAGGGGTGTGAAAGGATCTTTGGGCAGCGAGAGATGTAAAGGTTACAAAGACATTACTTCACAAAAGGGGTAGCTACTATTATATCGACGGACCATGTAGCTACCAAGGTGTGGTATAGCAGCATACTGCTATACCCAAAAGGGGAGGGTTTACTCCGTATGGGAGCGTACCATCTAGCTCCCTTCTCTTTCTTTTGGGATTTGAGAGAGAGATCATCTGCAGTTTACACCAAAGCGGTTTAAAATTAGATAGAGGGTTGGAATTCGCTAACGGCAAATTCGGGTTTTCACATTTTAAAATTTTTAGCTCAAACAACATCCAGAGTCAGGCATGAAAATAGAAGTAACTACGGTTGACCATTATTAGCAGCAAGATCCCCCCCATTCCGGCGAGCTTAGGACGGAGCCCATACTTGCATGCCTACCGCTGCTGATTGGTCACACTACCTGCTGCTTTTTGCCCGGACTGGCGTCTCGAGTTACCTGTGCTCGACGGTCATAAGGGTGAAGAAAAGATAGTAGGGAGGGTCCCTTTTAGTTTCGGATAGCGCGAGGTTATACTACTCTCTCTTTCTCCGTTATCTTGGGTATGAGACTTGATTAAAGGACCCTGGGTTAGTTGAAAATAACAAAAATTATCGTTAAAAGTTGTCAAGTCCTTATTGGAAAACCCGATATAATTATACGCGTTTGATATTTCAGCGGTTAATAAAGGAACACAACGATGCAGAAGGACCGAACGAACTTTAAGGGGAACGAAATGGTGCAAAATATGATTCTCATACATGAAGACATTGTCCCACCAAATTAGCTGCAAAACCGAGGCATTTAAACAATATTGGATCCTAAAAACAAGATAAGGGTCGTCGTCCAATCCGAAAACTAGAGCTACTTCCAGTGTAAAAGGAAGCCCCGGTATGTTGATTTGCATCTTCAAATCTCTTACTGCAACGAAGTTGACAAGAAACTTTATTTCATTAATTTGTAGTAGAAACCGAAACGGAAACTTACTTTTTTATTAATTTTGAAGAATTCATATCTCCTCAGTCAAGTTGCGTAATTAGAGCGCCTACTTGCCAAGGTTCGGAATCATTTCCGTTTACCATACAACTGTTTATGTTTGAGCTATATACCTTTTCTGATTAACGGATTTCATAAATAGCAGGCATCCTTCCTGGTAAAAATATCAATTACCACTTAGAACGTCAAAGAAGCATACCTTCAAGTCACCTGAGTTGTTTATTGATATTATGAGGCAAATCCTTTTCAAGACCTAACAACGGAAACCCAACAACCAATATTTCAATTAATAAGAACAAAACAAAAAAAAAAATTGTACACGCTACTTCCTATTTTTCAATTTCAAGGACAATCGAATTTTTTCGATTTTTGTTTACAACTCCTTATTACTTGTTTGGAAACCCTTCGTCAATTGAAACCTAAGCACGTGACGGTATGAGGAGAGTCTTGTTTATATCACACTCGACTCTCCAAAAGGACTTCGAAGTGAGAGAGGATAACAAAACTCAGAACTTGCGCATTGAGGACTTTTCGAGTTTATACCATTCGCGAGTGGAAAGCTTTTCCGTTGGATAAAATCCTTTTTAACTTCATTCAAGGATCCAATTTAATCAGTTACTGATACGCATTCATGCAAAAATCACATATACGCCGGATTGTACCGCAAACAAATTAACTTTCGCCAAATTCAAAAGAAAAAAACAAACAAAAAGAGGAAAGACATATCCTTCTCGTGAGTTTTCTTCCCGTGTGTGTGAGTGTGAATCACTGAACGGATCAGTTGTGAGAGTGAAAATTTAAAATTCAAAAAAAAAATAAAAAAATAAGCACATCCCTGTGAAAGAATAAAAAGTGCCAACAAAGCATTGTCCTTGTGTAAAAGGATATAAAATCACAATTAGCATCATTATCGTTGCTTACATAACACGATTATAGGGTGGATACCTTTCTCTTGCTACCTTCGTCATCGACCCCATATCATCATCATCCCACATCGCACATCCACCAACCAACAGGCCAAAACCGACCGAAATACGATACTCCGGTGAGTTTCCTTTCATGCTAATGACTACGATTTCTTCTCGTGTGGAAACTGATTGCTTGTTTAGTCTAATTAACGATTAAGCTTATTGGCCTAGCCATCCTTGCACACATATTTCTACACAAATCCGAAGACAAAAGGATATTGTTTCGATATAGAATACGATGTAACATGCTAAGGATATCAGGCCGTTTCTAGAACTGATCAGCCAAATGGTGAATGTATGTGTACAAACGATAATTGTATTTCGATATCCGAAAAGGATATTCGTATCACATGCCGTTTCATGATAAATTAATCCCCCGAAACATTGGCAAGCTTTGTTTGCTTCTGAACGCGTGCAAATTAATGTTTAAATAATTTATGGGATTTAATTGGCTTGTCAGGGTGCATTCTGATGGTAAACAGTAATTTTTTTCATCAAAATGTTATCACCCACGCTAGAAAGGATTTTTTTGAATTTTCTCTTCTTTTGAATTTTTGTATTGCCACCCAGGGTCAGTGGAAATTGTGCCGATTACCGGAATGAAATTGATATTAATTACAATATTTCCGTAGGATTTATTTACTCATGAACGGTTTGTTTCATTTTCTGATATTTTAATCTGCTTGTCAGGATATTTTTTGCAACCCTAACGCGAGTATCGGAATCAAGAAAGAATAAAAAAAAATAAAAATAAAAAAGGAAAACAGGTGGTTTTAGGTTTTACGTGTTATTCTGACCGTCATGTCCTTGCCAGAGCTTGGATAAATATTTCTCCTATGTAGGGCGAAACCAAATTCCGTAGATTCCTGGAAACTGAATTCCATGGATTTTTTCCACACTCGCACTATCAAGTATCATACACTACATTAAGACGTTGGGTTGGGTTTTATGAGTTTTTTTTTTTTTTGGTTTAGTCCTTGACTCCTGGAAACCACACGATGGCACGTTATTTCTTTGCTTGAAAGGAATGTTCGCAATTTAGATACGAGATAAAGAATTGGCGGACTTCACCATTAAAGGGAATTCGCAGTGAGTTAAGTCAATAATTTGTGGCTTCTACTTTCAAAAACGTATACGGTTTAGTGGTATACTGATATCTGTGGTATACCGGTTAGGGATGTACAGATAGAAATTGACTGAGAAATTAAGGAATTCTGTAGGTGCGGTCAACTTGTACGAAATGGCTTACCTCTGTGCTGTAAATGGTGGTTTTTGATCTGGGAGAATGTCAGAAACAGGTATTCAGAGTTTATTTTAGTGGCGAAGGAAGTGGTTGGGAAACTTTCAAACCTCCAGTGTGGTGAAAGTACTGTAATAAAGTCCTTAAAGCAAGTGGTTTTCCAACCACAGTAGATGGGCAAGTGAAAGCAGCGTTAACAATTTAAAACCGTAAAACTGTCTAAATTGAAAAGCAGCTGTAAGGCATCACTTATAAGTATTTCTCTATACAAGCATATCCATACATTTTCAAGCAATCCAAATAATAAATAAACTTTGGAAAGTTCTTCGAATGAATAGCAAAAATTTAAACAAGGATCCGTCGCCTGCACGCTGATTAAGTCAATATTTTCAAATCTCTATTTTTTTTTTGGAAACAAAAGTCCTGCTGGTACAAACAACGCCGGATGTTATCATCAACTAAATTCTTCTGTATTTTCTGTATTTTAACGTTGACCCTCTACGGCACCACTTGTCAGAGCAGTCCTTGCAGGCGGATGTTTTGACAGCATGTTCTTTCCCTTCCAACTCATTTCTTGCGAGCTGAACATCATGAATCTCTCTCTCTCTCTCTCGAAGGCATTTCCAACTGCTCCATGTTTTCACAATCGGTCGTCTGTAATTCTATGATATATATGAAAAATCTCATCCCTCAGTGAGTTGGGTGAGGTAAAACTATAACTCTTCTCATCTACTTGCCCGCTCCTTGATATTCAGCAGCAGTTTTGCTTGTCCACCGTGTATTTCCTAAATTTTACCATCTTTCTCGCCATTCTATGTGCCGTTCTGTGTATATAAGTAGCTTCTGTGATGGCCATCTGCTTTGTCTTTATAGAGGTGGACCCATTTTCCCTATAGGGATTCTGTGAACTCACGCTTTCCATCTTCCGACAGAAGTTATACTTGTCTTCCAGGTTGTTTACCATTTAGCCGTGGAAAGGGATGCAATTCAGCAATGTTTAAAAATCATCAAAATTCGCGGCCATGTAGACGTAGCGTTACGTCCATTAACTCCCCAACAAGACAACTAAAAATTCGAGTCGACTTATTCACTCCATATAGCTGTCGTGCCAATGAGACAGCGAAATGCCAGAAAGGACGAGAATACGCGAATCGTCAAGGCCGCAATAAATAGATTCTGCACCGTTCACAAGAGTTGGTCATCTCTCGCACGGTCCTGTGGCGGTTTTTGGTAAAAAGACTTGACTGACTTGAAAGACCACTGTGAACGTCAAACTTTCACTGATTGGATGAAAAATTTTCCTCAGTGTGGGTTCAAGGCTTTGTTGATAAGAAAGTATTGCATGTGAATAAATAGAATGTTTGGTGCAGTTTTTATGCCGGAGCTGTCATCGGTCCGTATTTCCTCCGAGATGTTGCCGCCGAGCCGCTTATAATCGATGGAGACCGCTATCGTTACATGTTAAGCAACATTTTTTCGTGATACATGTATCTGGAATCCTTGGAGGATGTGTCGTTTCGTCAGTGTCACTTGTCACTTGTCACAGAGCACGTGCTGCAATACAATTATGAACTTAATGATGGTGCGATACTCTTTTACAATATTTAAGGCACCAGTATCTGCTCTATATCTAAGAACCAGGGGCTACACGAACCAGCATCCACTCATGTTAGCGGTTCTGTGGAATATATTTGTACGAAATCATAATTCCAATCAATGTCAATTCAAAATCAAAATTGCATTACTATTTTGTTGATTATTTTGCAAAGTATTGGACCTAGAACTGATCCTTGTGGGACACCAACTATTATTTGTGGAATAGAAGAAGAGTGTCCCGAAAACTAAATACGAAGAAGGTCCAATGGTACACCAACGAAAACTAGCTAGAAAGACCATTGTGTGTTGTAGCAAGAGATCTCCTCCCTTCGTTTACCAAAGGCAGCTAAGGGCTGTAAATATCATCAAGAAGGAGAAGCAGCAGAAGGAAGAGTAGCAAGAAATCGTGGTTAAGCGTACACTCCCGCTGTTTATGCTTAGTTTTGATAAGAACGAGAATGTAAACGATATCTACAATACTAAAAGTATACTGAATATCCTAATCAAAATCGAGCAAGATCAAGTGCAGCTAGATAAACAGGCTCCAGCGACTTATATAAAGCATCTAGCGAACTATAGAGGCTGCGAAGTAGCCAAAGAGCTAAAAAAAGGCGCGATTTTTCGCCTTTTGAGGTTTTAGACTACTCTACTGGCTTCACTGACAATTTCGATTTTTTCGCAAAAGTTTTTGTAAGACGAACTCTTCGAAATCCGAATTTTGCCTCTTATATTACTTTTCTTCGATCTTTAAGGACTCCAAATTAGTCTGAAGTGACCTGTTTAGAAGTTAACTAGTTTCAACCAAGGAACGGGCGATCTGCAGCACTGCCTTCTTGCTGGACATGTCAGTTCAAAACACTTGCTAAGGACACCTTTCACGTTATGAACAGCTTTCTGTAGCCTCTGTCTTGCCCTGTGCTTACGGGGAGCACTAATCAACTACCAAAAAAAGCAGATGCAACGACGAATTTGTGCCATTTTCTGTTCGTTTCGTATGTCTGCAGCAACATAGTCTTGGTTGCATAATTGCCGAAGTATAGGGATGCAGTAGCAAACTTGGAATGTTGATGGTTGATTTGATAGTTAAATACTGGGGGGGAGGTCACTTATTGTATTTTGTCACCTCTTCTCTGTTTGCACCTATCTCATGGCCCTCTCCCTTCTACGCTTAAATTAGTTTAGTCCCGATTTTCTTCCTCGCCATGATTTGGGTGGCCTTTAGTTGAATCTGAATCACCCTCTGCTTTAGATACGACTCGATAAATATCCAAAAATGGGGCAGATGGACAGCCTGTTAGCTGTCGAACGGTCCACCGATAGCTATTACAAAGAATCCATCCTAATTTCCATTTTTTGCTTTAAAGTGTCAATATTATCTAAGACCATAAAACCGTCTAAAATCTATGATTCAGCAAGGTTCATGGCGACTGCCCTAATTCTTGTCTGCATGGCCGATGATTTGTTATTCAAATCAGCACGAGCCATCGAACAATGGGGACGGAGCAGTGATTACGCACAGGTTTTTGAATTGCATACTCACTTACTTATATGGCACTATAATCCGCCGTGAACTTGTTCTTCAATGGTCTTTGGTTAATACCTTCCAGTTGCGCACTCCAAGTTGGTTGAGTTCCACTTCTACTTTCACGCGCCACCTCTACTGCGTTGCCCCCACGGGCTGGAATCGTAAACTCTTCATTCTACATGCCCTTGCCATCTTAGGCGACTAACGCGCACTTTTCTGACCAGGTTTATGTCACTGTAGAGCTCGTCATAACAAGTCGTTGAATAGGAATGTTGTTTGTAGTCGGAAGTTCTTGAAAAGTTATATTCATATGACTGAATTAACGCTCTCTCTCTGCACTGTTACATAGCAACTTTACTTTGCCTTCTTTCACGAGTCTTTAGATGATTCTATGTGTCGGTTGTTCTATGACAAGAAGTGAAGTTTAGAAAGACTTTTACGGATGTCGTGAAGAATAATCTCGTTCTCATGTTTGTAATGATAAGTAATACCATCGTTGTAAGTGAAAGTACCTTTTACTGTATGCAGACCCGCAGTGTTTCCCTGTGCCAGGTTTTGACATCTCAAATATTCATTATGTGATTGTGAGGCCTATTCTTCAGCATCATGACTGCTACTCATTCTCTGATTCCTGATGAGTGAGCTGATGTAGATCCATTTTCGTTGGTCTCCCCATCCTACACGAATGTGGTCCTATACGCAGAGCCAGTGTAACTAGCATACCAAAATAGTGCAATCAGAAACTAAGTTTTGGTTCTTGGCCCCGACTTTGTTGGTTCTTGGCCACGACTTTTACCACACCATCTAGATGAACCTTCAAGGCATCGAGGAAGAAAGGTGCAACACCTGAATCCAGGTGATGTCTATAGTTTGGTAAACTGCCCGAAACGCGGAAAACTCGCTCTCGTAGGACCTTTTCTATATTTTCGTGGGGGCTATAGCCTCATATTTCAGCTCTTTGTTGTTGCTCCGGTACTAGTATGAGAAGCATTCTTGTTATTGACAAGCTGAAACAGCACATAAAGCCCGCTTACCCTCTCATCCTTTTAGCAGCATATTCTTGCTCATATTAAGGTTAGATACTGGTATTCACAAAATGAAGATTCATCGGATTGAGCTTGTCTTTATCCCTTTTGGGGGTTGGATGCACCACCGCTGTCATGTGCCACTATGAATGGAAGATGCTCGGTATACCATCGGTTTTCACTGATTCGAAGTGAACGACAGTAGTTTCCTCTCGTCAGCAATGACATTATTTGCAATATTTTCGCCATTTACAACAGTCCAACCTGAGTTCAACAGTCCTCCATATCAATTTGAAAGCAAAAGTGTCCTATTTTCCAGATCATGGATCTCTTCAATGACATTATTCGCCTTTTCAATTCCTGGAATGTCGATCCTAGGCCTTCTACCATCTTCTGTCGGTTTTCGATCCCAAAGCAGTTGTCACCGAATGCTTCTCTTTGATTTAAAGCTGCTGTTAGCAATATTTGTTCATTGCCCGGGATGTTTGGGTGATTTTAGGATATTGAAGGTTGCCTTGAACTTCCCTTGGAAATATTTTGTTTATTTGTTGTAACATTCTTGAGTTGCTGGTTCTTACAGCCCGAATTCTATTTCCTCAGTTCTAATGTGCGGAAGCACTTTAAAGATTTAAAGTGTTTAAAGTGCCGTGAACCTATGTTTACCAGAAGTCAACTTTTGTATTGCAAAATATGTATGTCTTCGGTGCCAGGGAGTTGATACTGTGGTTAGGTAGCTCGAGGAGAGTGCTCAATGTATCCTATTTCAACTGTTTACCTTTGAAGAAATGCGCCCAAATCCGAAATTCCGTTTGGAACGTTTATTTCGACACTGAGACCAATACTTGTCACTTTCATACACGATCGTTCCCACACAGTTTGCAATATGTTCCTTCATGCATCTTAACTTTATCCGTATGTCATACAACAGGAGATCCAGATAGGAGCTGTCGCTTTTAGACCCAGTGGGTACATGACACTGTGTTAGCCACGTCCATTACGTATTAGGTCCCTTTTGGTGTTCGGTCAATAACGATCGCAACACTAGATTTTTGACAAGCGCATCAGGAATCAGGACCAATACTCTAATTATGTATTTTATTTCATCAGCACATATACATATGCTTGAGTAGTATGCAAATTATAATCCTCCAAATCCACTCATGTGTTTTTATGCTTCGTACAGGATGTGAAGTAAAAGCTGTTTTTTTTTAGAGGTACATAAATTCAGTATAAAATAAAATACTTGTAGCTAATGTTAATGTCTATGATATTAGCCTTATTTAATAGACAATTTTATGCCATTAGAGTTTGAATATAACATCGGGCATATGTGCTCCACAGATAACTCGAATAAAGCGCAATCGTGAAGTCCAATTTTCCACAAATTTATCGAGCAACTGGAGCCATATATCAGCAATAACACGGCGAATGTTGACTCCCAAATCGTCCAACATCCCTGGTTTATCGGCATAGACTAGTGACTTCACATATCCCCAAAGAAAGTAATCCAAAAGTGTGAGATCAAAGGATTGTGGAAGAGAGTCCACAGGTCCATTACGTGAAACTATGCGCTCAGCAAATGTTTCCCGCTATGAATTGATGGTATCGAGCGCCGTGTGGTATGTTGCGTCATCTTGTTAAAACCAAAGCTCTGTCACGT